>CM039319.1:2847783-3447783 GCA_022316695.1 Camellia oleifera | reverse complement strand
GTGCCCCGTGAAGGCGAACGCGTGTTCTATTTTCCTCAAGGACATATTGAGCAGGTTAGTTTCCAACTCTAGGCAATCATATTCGGAGTTCTTTGTTTCTTTCAGAGGTTAGATTCATTAGGATTTCTCATAATGCTCTATAATTTTATCAATTTTGTCTCTCTTGGTTGTGCATCTCCAATTGTTCATCAATTTGTTCATCAGATTCAAATTTGATGAAAGAAATGGCTCCAAAATGTTTGATTATTGATGAAGAATTATGTTTGATTATCTTCAATCATCAAAATGATATTACTCCAATTTTGCCATCATACAATGATTTTAGGAATTTCTAAATTTTTATTTTATTATTTTGTGATCTAGAACTAGCTGATTATCATTGATATGATCCACAATATAAGCCTGACCTTGTGACCCAAACAACTGATGATGTACATGATGATGACTTGTAGATCAATTGACATTACTTTTAATATTATCATAAGAAAGGTTGACATTACTTTTAATGCCAAGGGAAGCCAGTCCAGATGCCCCAATCACTGCCTCTAGGTAAGTTATAGAGTTCGGTGTTGTTTGGTCCAATTTATTAGAGTTGTTTATAGTTTTTTTATTTTGAGAAATTTGTGCCAAAGTATTTTTTATAGTTTCGGTTTGTAATTTATGAGGCAGAAATAGCTTAGGTAAACTTATAAATAAATACAAAAATTAATTATTTGAAAGCAGTGAGAGAAGTGTTTTTAACTTTTAACTTTTTACTTTTCTGTTGTCAACTTTCAGTTTAAGGAAAGTTATACAAAATAGCCTCTTCAAGCTTATAGGTTGTTGACACTGCAGTTTTGAAGCATCATTGTAGAGCATGTTTGTGTTCAAGCTGAGCCTGTTCTATAAGGGCAAGTGGAAAACCCCATGGATTGATGACCCAGGTATAGTCCTGTTCTGAAGAAATTTAACTGGTAACATGGGCAATGCTAGATGTGTCATTGCAATTTTGAAAATTTTTGTGAATTTGTTAATTTTTTAAGTTATGCTTATCACTAATTGTTTGGGAATGTAAGCTAATGAGGTGGAAATTAAAAATAAAAGGTATGTCGAAGATGAAATTAATTTTTTCTGTGAATTAGTTTAATTACAATACTTGTTTGTTCCCTGCAGAGTTCGAAGATGATCCTCACCTTTATGTGTTGAAGCCAATAAAATATGTAGGCATTGAAGTTTGGCAAGTAGGACTCTTGACTCTTTATTATTGAAGTATTGTTATTTCTTCTAATTGGGTCTATGATCTTGCACTTTCTGATTCAAGCTGAGCCTGTGAACCTCTGTTGTTATGAAGTAAAAAGGTAGCAATGCTTCATTGTCAGTTTCAGGACTTTGGGCCCTTTAAGAGTTGCTACCAACTACAATTAGTTCATTTTTGTTGTAAATTTTTTAGCTTTGCCTGGAATTATTGGAGCTCTTTTATTGCATTGCAGGTAAAGGCTGGTGAGAATCACTCAAATATTTTATTTACAAGTTTTTATCATGTGAATTGCTCTTTATAGTTGATTTGATAGTTATATTATCTAATTTGCAAGTTTTTATCTTTATGAAATTTCAGATTGAAAAGGATGCCTTTGAGGAGGCAGAGAAAGCAAGAAGAGCTAAGGAAGAGGAGGTGATTGACAAGAATTAAATTATTAATTGAGTTTTGTGGCTTGACCTAGTGTTTCTTCTGAATATTCTCCTGCTAAGGAACAGGATTGTGGTGCAGAGATTGTTATCACTCTCACAGTCACTGAAGGTAATTGGATGCCACTTTCAGAGCTTCCTATGCATTCATGATTAACTTCAAGCTTTCATCAAAATTCAGGTGATTGGCAATTTTTTTTGTTAATATTATGCCTAACTTCCAACTAATCCCACTTTTGACATTCTTTTGGTGGATCTTTATAGTATTGTTGATGTATTGAAAGCAAAAGAGAAGAAATGTACACTTGCAATTCAGAGCTTCCTATGAATTGAGCATATTGCAGACCTACATAGCAATTAAGTGTTCATCCAATTTTTTTTCTCACAAGTTTCTATTTACATCAGCACTTTCTCATCATTGATACTTCACAACACTTCTTTCATAACAACATATATGCATGTTCTATATTGGAATAAATGAATAGTAATGACTTTCATTATTTAATATTGATGAGTTAATATGACCTGAGGAGAAAATCCGTAGTTTTGAACAAGTTTGCTTTGACTTAAGCTTTAATGATTATGAGGTCATCTCACCATTGGTTTTCTATTGTGACTCCATTCTAGAAGATAGGATTTTGCCTTGTCTTGGTCGATGGGATCCATGTTGTCTTGTAGGATCCATGTTGTCTTTTAAATGTTGTTTTTATAACTTCTTAATTATTCTTTCTTCACTAGGATTTGAGTTGTATCTTGTATAGCCTAAAATTCTCATGTTAAAATACATAAGTTAATCCTAAAGAAGTTTGACTGCTCTATCAGTAGCCGCATATACGGCAATATTCTCATTGGTTTCCATTCTTTTTTTGGGGCCATTTAACGGGTATGCACAAATGACCGATTCTAGACTTTTTTTTTGGAGTGTCTTCATTTTGTTCTGGCTCTACAAAAACATTTAAGCACAATAGATGGCTTGGTGATCTGACCTGGTTAGTTACCCGGTGTTCCAGGACCCTACCGTTGAAATTATGGCTTATGCTTAAAAATTCATTTATCTCAATAGGGTATAGTGAGCGATCTTGGGAAGGTTTGAAATTAGGAGGAACTTGTGGTCGGTGATTGAAAATATGGTTGGAGTTGGATTATCCTTTATCCCATTTATGAGCCCCAACTGTGCAATAAAAATTAAACATGTTAAAGGGTTCTAATTTGAGCATGTTTTTAGTTATAGAGGGAATTACATCATATTTTCTTTAAAAAGTTTGGATTGTAGCAGTGGGATTGAACTTGATTTGATGGGTAACTCAACATACTTCTGTAATGAATATGATATACACTATTAGAAATATAACTTTTTGCGTCCATTCTTTTGCCCTCTCGGCCTTACTCATTGGCTTTGAGCTTTGGGCCTTTCTTCTTGGAATGTTATATGACACGTTTTCAATCCTAGCCATGCTTGTAAAGAAGATTAAAATAAAATGCATGCAGTGATAATTTGTTAGATCAATTAAGATTGCCAAACTACAAAACTGATCAACTTTATAGTATTATGAATATGTTTAAGGTTACCTGTTTACTCTGTTGCTTGAGTAAAAATCTGACCTCTTCTAATTAATATGCAGATGTGCTATCCTGGAACAAAAGCACCTGATTTAGAAGAAGATGATAAATTGTATGAGGACTTCAATATGGATGAAGTTGACTTAAATATTTAGAACTATGAAGAAATATTTGGTGTAGTTCTTAATGATCCAGAACAACTGTTTGGTAATGATGGAATTGGTAGCTTGTTTGGAGTGAAGGACATATCCGGTGCTGATTTGAACTGTTGAGGCACATATGCAGCTTAGGTACTCTTGCTTTCTCTTATGTTGCTTAATCTTATCCTTATTATTCTCATCAGCTGTAATCCAAATATTCTAGTTTCTTTGCCATATCTTGCTGTCCTTGTATACTTTTCTAACTTAAATTTATCCATATTTTTTTGTTTGAGTCTCCTTTAGGTTTTGGTTCCTTATTGTAATATTTAGATGGGTTCTTTACGGATCTGTCAGTTATGGGAATTCAGATGGAAGTGATAATGTAGTTCAATAGGCTTCCTTGACTCTTTCTTGTGGGGAGAAGGTCCCTCTCTCTCACAAAAGAAAATTAAATTAGAAAACTTGCCAAGGGAGCACCACCTTCATACAATCAAACAAAAGAGGTAGAAAACAAGAATAAAAGCGTAAAAAAAATAAACTCCAAACCCAAAAAGATCTGCTTCAAATTTTTGGTATGCTTCAATATATGCCCACTTCACTGGAAAATGTCTTTCTCATTCTCTTTTCAATCTTGGTTAAATAAAGGGCTTTCTCAGCTTTTGACATTGATTTCCTTCTGTTTCCATCGACCTTTCAAACAACAACATCAATTATTATTGTTGTTGTTCTTCTTCTTCCTCAGTTTATTAGTTCTATATATGTTCATTCAACATTAGCAGAGCACCACCCCCAGGCTTTCCTTCTCATGAGAGAATGGAACCGACTTTTGATGCCATGTCTGGTTAGTTCTGTAATATGATTCTGTTTCATTTTTTCTAACCAGATTTGTTAATGTAGAAAACTTGTCTAATTTAGATCTGTTTTTTATTACCCCGTTTTGCAGGGAATCATTTGCTTGATGCTTCGTCCTTGTTGAGAAATCCATATCAGGCACCGCTAACAGGTAATATTGGTAGTGCTGGGGACATTGAATTTATGGATCCTGCGATTTTGGCGGTAGGCAAGGGGAGACTTCCGGGTGGGCTTAATAATAATGCTGCCGGCTTAGACATGAGATCAAACTTTCCTCCACAATTAAATGCCTTTGAAAATGAGGCTAGGCTTCAATTGTTGATGCAAAGATCTCTTTCTCCACTACAGAACCACAGATTTGCTGACATGTGTGATGGTTATAATACACATAGTGATGCTTACAGAGTTCCCTCGAGGATTATGGAGCAAACACTAGCCAGCAATCTATCCCCATTTCCACAACTCTCTCTTCAACAGTCTAGACGTGCGCTAATGTCAAATGGTCAGTGGGATGGTTGGAATGAGGTTCAGAGCGGAAATGATCTGGGTATGTCAGAACTCCTTAGAACCGAGATTTTGGGATATAAGAAGGTCTACAATGGTTATGAGGATTCGAAGTTTCGGATGCCCAGTTCGGGCGATATATACAACAGAACGTATGGGATTTGATGTTTAGTGAATTGATTTATTTGCCTTGGCATATAGAGGTGTAAACTGAGAAACAGAAGAATCATGTTGAAATTGATGGCCTTGCTCGAGAAAAGATGAAACAGTCACTTGATTTGGTCTGACTTTGTGGATTGTGGTAGAAGGATCAAACCCTCTGAAACAGGGGTTGCCGGAAACCAGCAGGTATGGGATGCACTCTATTTCTTCCCCTGTTTATGCGAATGTCAGTGTGTCAACAAGTCCGCCAGATGTTTGGGCGCATTTTTTTTGTGTGTCCGTTTGGATGAACGTGGATTTCAAATCAAGGCATTTGAGGTTGAATTTTATAAGAATATTGGAGAGTTATTATAGGTGGATAGAACAATTATAGATGAAGATTAGTTGTGATCCATAGTTAAACTATCAAATCTAAATTTAAGCTATTTTCTTTGATTAATGTCAAATCTATGTATATCAAATCTTTAAATACAAACGGAACGTTATTGTTTTGCAGATGTAAGCCTGAGATCTTGGTTTGCTACAAATGGTTGATTGACGGGTGTGCTGTATATGATCAGACTGGTAAGTTATACTTGAGACATGGAGTGTTTTGTTTTGCTTCCAATTAAAGAAAATAATGATAATCAAGATGTAATAATGAATATAGATAAAATTGGAAATCGTTTTTGTTTTTTGTTTCATTCTTTTGGCCAATGGTTATATGGGCTACCGAGCAAGAGGGGTATGAATGTCAGTTCAGTTGTCACAATGTGTGAATTGTTTTTTTAAGTTGATTTTTGAAGAGTTGGAATAGATCACTCTTACCCTTTTTTTCTCCCCCCATTGTTGATTATTTAAATTGAGTGCCAATTTTTTTCCATATTAATTGTTTTTTCCTTGTTTGGCGAAAGTTATAATTTACAAGTATAATTGGATCTTAAAATATTGAGGCGGGGAAATACAAGAAATTGGGAATAGAAGATCTTGTGGTGCAAAATCTCATGGTGGATTTTTTTGGCTTGTGATTGCGATCTTCTTAGCATGTGAGGAGGGTGTTTAAAAAAAAGGTGAATTGTTAAACAAATCCCCCCATCTGGTCTAAGCCGCCAGTTTGATTTGATTTTATCAGTTTTGTTTTTTATTTTTAAAATGCTAGAACCATTTGTATTTGTTCGGTTTGTGGGTTTTGGGCTTCAACAACGATTTTGAACTGAAATGTTACATATGTGTTTATTATCTTTTTTAATATTTTTGTGTTTAGATACGATTGAGTAGAGGTATACAAGAGAGTATATGTTCATTCAACATTAGCATGTATCTGCGAACTGTCCCATTTATGGTGATATATTTTTGAGTACTTTGTCCATATTACTTCAGTATAGACAGTGTTGTGCATTTAATTTATGAGTTCTGTGTTATGAATTCAGTTGTAGTTAAACTGGTGCTGTAGCACAGTTGCTTACTCTTAGAAAAATTCCTGACTCAAATTCTTAAAATTTCTGTTGCAGGGTGTTCTTTACGCAATTAGCATCATTGATTTGTCCAGCTGAATTAGAAGATAATCGAGTCCAAGTAATTTTTCAATATTCTTGGAGCTGATTATTTGTCAATTAATGTGCTCTTTGTATCCATTTTTGTGCTAAGCTTAGGTGCTAAGCTTATCATTTCTGCTCGAAATGAAGCTGAATTAGAGAGTCAAGAAACAGCTTTCTGGTATATCCTTCCACTACGAACTCTAATCCCTTTTGCTCTTATTTTTCTCTTTAACCCATTTTCTTGATATGTGGCTGGCATCTATGCAGAAAATTCAAGTGGTATAATTATGTCATCACAAATTTTATATTATGAGATGGCTACAATGACTCATTTTGGAATATAAGGTTTGTGCATAACATGGGTTACTGCTAGTATATACATATTGATAAGTTTTAGTTTATGTTTCTAATGATTCCTTGCATTTCCATTGTTTTTTTTTGCACCATATCCCTTTTGTTTTTGAAATGCTTTTAAATCAGTTCAATTTTTGAATGATGAAAGCAAAAGTCTTGCTATCTAGATGAAGATGCATTTTTAGCTGATGATGAGCAGTGCTGCAGGGAAGACACCTGCACCAGGTCAGGCCGTATACTCTACTTCTAAATTTGCTCTAATTGGGTACTTTCACACTCTGCGTTCTGAGGTATGATTACAATTTCTGTAGTAATTACTGTGGTGCAAAATGCAAATTGCACATTGTATATTCTGCAAATTTAATATAAATTGCTAATCATGTTTTTCTTTTTATTTTTGATAATTGAATGTTCATATGAAAACAACAAAAGAAGGGGACATGACTATTTACACATGCTGTATACAAAATGTTACAATTCCTACACAATCACAAGACATCCATATTATAGCTAAAACATGGATTAACATTTCAATGAATGGATAAACCTGCTGTGTTTGAGGTTCAAATGTTTGACATTGACTTTCAACTAAGATGAAAGAATTAATTGGTAGATAGTCAGAGCATTGATTGGCTGTACTTGGTGGATTCTTGCTTAGCATGAAATGAAGCTAGGAATCTAATTGTTAACATATTCTGATGTCTATCACTGTAATAGAAGAATCTGATCAACTTGTTTGCAGCTGAGAATTCTAAGCATTGAAAATAGTTTATGGCATTTTCAAATGTTGTGGACAGTGCATGGAGGCATTGGTGAAGATGGTACACTCCAGTCTTTGCTACAGGCTGAAGGTATTCCTTATACAGGTATTTCTTATTGACATTTGGTATTGATTTCATAACTTGTGTCCATGATATGTAACTACTCATGTTTTGTTTCTTTTAAATTGAAGGTCCTGGCATAATGGCTTCTAAGACATGTATGGACAAAGTTGCTACATCTCTTGCCGTAAACCATGTACGTTAACAAATATGTATGATGTCCTTGAAGACAAGTGGACTTCCTATTGTTGTTTTTTTTACTTCTCATTATGCCCATACATATCGCTTCTATTGGTTCATAATATTTATTATTGGTTCATAACAAATATTCAAATGCACGAGGACCTGTATAAACATTATATATGCTGAAATGCTGGCCTCAAAAGAAAGGAAAGTTGCAATCTGATCTTGGTGTGTGACTTAGAGAATATATTTTTGCTTTTTTTCCTAAATGCAAATATTACTTAAATCTGCCAGTATTTTTCAAACTGCGTTAGTAATTATTAGACAATCTTGAAATTTATTATATTTCTTCAAATTGCGTTAGTAATTACAGGTCATGGGAGAATTAATTCAATGGTTCTTTTTCTATGGGCCGTTGCAACTTCACGTATCTAATGGAGGCCCATCTAGATGTCCCCTTTTTTTAATGTTTATACATTTCTCGTGTTCAGCCGACCCCATTTGATGGGACTTAAGGCTTGGCTTGGTTTGGTTTGGTTTATACATTTCTCGTGTACAGAACTTGAGTTACCTAACATGTTGATAACTACAAGCATTTATTTGTGTGATGTACAAAAAGTAGAGATTCTCTGTGGGTGCATTAATTTCATCATAAGCTTCTGTGTTTTTGTTCAAAGAAGAAAAACTAGGATGTCTGCAGTATGTTTGCTGTTTCTGTTTTCATTTGTGCATTGATAATGTGTTGAATATGTTGAATGTAAATGTAACAACTCTACCAAGTGTGGTAGGTAATTGTGAGTGTGTTAGGTGAGTGCCAAGTGTGGTAGGTAATTGTGAGTGTGTTAGGTGAGTGATTGAGTGTGGTAAGTGTTAGTGTAATGCTCCATTAGTGTAATGCTCCACTCTAGTTTAGTGCTCCACCATTAGTTTAGTGCTCCACCATTATAGTGCTCATTGCTCCATTATGTTAGCATCCAATGTACCCTATTACTCTCTATAAATGAGAGGTGTTGTAAATCACATTTGTAATAAATCTATAAGATCAATACATTAATTTCCTACATGGTATCAGAGCTATAAGATTTAGGCCTATATTTCTTTCTCACCGGCGGGCAGCCGGCCGGTAACTTTGCCTTCGCTGCCCGCTGGGATTTTCTACACATATCTTCACTCCGCTGCCACAAATTATTCTTCTTGATCTTGATCTTGATCTTGATCTTGTTGTTGATGCTGCAGTTGAGCAAAGGAGCCATGTCCAGAGGAATGAGCCACTTTGTCTTTGTTGTCTACTCTAATGCTCTTAAACTTGTAACTGTAGCACAGAGTAAGCGAGAGCTAACTCCTGATATCGTCAAGGCGGCATTACATGGTCCTGCTTCAGCTAAAATCCCTGCTCCACAAATTAATCTTACGGTTACCCCAGCACCTCATTTAAATTCAATAGCTGCTGCACCTACACCACAGATGGGTCCAGTTGCACCAACAGCATCTCAAACCCTTGGTTTCAGAGGACAAGTACCTCCTAATGCAACTATGAACCAGCAGTATTTCCAATCTCAAGGTAATCAGTCATTGAGGCCGCCTCTTCCCCAATCTTCTAGTAATGCTCTCCGTCCACCACAGGGTGTTGCAAGTCCTGATTTCTCAAGAGGAGGTAGTGTAGCAGGTCCTGCTCTTCCAAACTCAGTCACTGCAAACAATTGGCTTGGTGGAAGGATGACTGGAGTTCCAACTGGTGCATCTCATGTCCCTAACCAAGGTGTTAGTCAGCCAATGTCCTCTACTGCAGCTAAACCACAAGATCCTTTTTTGTCAGCCTCAGCTAAGGATTCTAAAGCAACAGTTGGCTCTGGAAATGGGTTTGCTTCTGACCCTGTATTTGGAGGTGATGTGTTTTCTGCTGCCCAATCTTTATCAAAGCATGATTCGCCAACATATTCTGTGAGTAGTGCACCGGCCTCATCCGTCATTGTTCCAGTGTCTACTGGGCCCCCATCTTCATCTAAACCGGATCCATTTGCATTTGATTCATTGCAAACTTTAACGCGGCAGCCTACAGGAAACCAGCAGCAGCACACCCAGGCACTGGTGAAACCAAATCAACAGGTTTCAACTAAAAATACTTCCTCATTTGCATCATCTGGAATTTCAGTTGGGCCAGGAAATTCTACTCCCAACCAGTCCCTGCTTTCATGGCCAAAAATGACACCAGCGCTATTCACTTTAAATTTTGTGGAACGGTGATATTTTCTGGGTAATGGTCAATATGAATTGGAGTGGGCAGTCCGTGGACCAAAACCGTGGGCCCCAAAACCATGTCAACCACTCTCCACCTTTCGTTTTGATTTCTCAATATATTTTCCTTCACATTATTTTTAATCTTTTTCAAATCAAATTCATACCATTCAGATTTGCACACCAACTTTATTTTATTCATGCCAGGGATCAAACTCGATCACCATTTTACATAAAAAAAAAAAAAAAAAAAAAAAAAAAAAAAAAAAAAAAACCAAACAATCTCCAACCTACAACCACCACATCAACCGGCCTTATTTTTTCACCTCTTCAGTTGTTTTTTTCCTCTTGCCTTTGTCTTGGGCGTCCCTTGCCGGTGCTACCTCCGTGTTTCCCACGCCGCCGAGCACGTTAACTTCCCGTTGCTCCTCAACCGTCACATATGGCGGCCCTCCAAATCTGAGTATCACGGAGGCCTTCCGCTTCAGTTCCTTGTTCTCGGCCTTCAGCACACATATCTCTGTTCGAGCATCCGTATACATGCGCTGGAGCAGAGCCAGTTGGGCTTTTACCTGCTGCACCTCAGTTGTTCTACTCTGAAGCCGGTGCGACAGGTTGTTGACCGCCGTCATGGTCTCAACGCATGATCTTAATGTGTAATAATTCGCCTCAATATCCGACTGAGCAGCCATTATCTGCTCCACTGACACCATCGGATAGTTCAACGGCGCAAAACCAGGGGGGCTTGGTCCAGGGGCTCTTGGTTGAGGTTCAAGGGCCATATTCTGGGTTGTGGCCTCGTTGAGGTCAGGAAAGAGGGTAAGACCACGGGACGAAGAGGCTATATTCTGGGGAGCAGGACGGGAAGAAGAGGCCATCTTATGGGTTGCTGCGTGTTTCAGCTGTTACAGAGTGTTTCAGGATTTGCAGCTCTTAGAGACAAGCTCTCAGAGAACGAAGCAGGTTCAGCTGGTTTGTTATGTTTACAAGCCTCAGCATTCGCTTCGGTTTATATCGACAAAGACGAAGAGGCCGACACGACAATCTGTTGGTCACGTGTATCGCCGCTCGGCGCGCCTTTTGATGGCTGTCGGGCACGCCTTTTGATGGCACGCCTTTTGAGGGCTCGACTTTTGATGGCTGTCGGGCACACCTTTTGATGGCACGCCTTTTGATGGCGCGCCTTTTGATGGCTCGACTTTTGATGGCTGTCGGGCACACCTTTTGATGGCACGCCTTTTGATAAAATTGGGCACACCTTTTGAGGGTGCCATTTTTTAAGGGTCCGACAAGACTCTGTAAACTGTCCCGACTTTGATTCCGGTTAGCTCCTATATGGGTCCGACAAGACTCTGTAAACTGTCCCGACTTTGATTCCGGTTAGCTCCTATATCGGTCCGACATGACCCAGTAAACTGTTTTCTACAACGGTCCGACATGACCCAGTAAACTGTTTTCTACAACGGTCCGACATGACCCAGTAAACTGTTTTTCTACAACGGTCCGACATGACCCAGTAAACTGTTTTCTACAACGGTCCGACATGACCCAGTAAACTGTTTTTCTACAACGGTCCGACATGACCCAGTAAACTGTTTTCTACAACGGTCCGACATGACCCAGTAAACTGTTTTCTACATCGGTCCGATATGACCCCATAAACTATCTTCTACAACGGTCCGACATGACCCCATAAACTGTCTTCTACAACGGTCTGACACGACCATACAGTGTCTCCTATCCACTTTTATTTTATTTGTCATTTTATTTTCCTGTTTTGTTACTCTCTCCAAACTCAAGTTGGTTAGTTCCTAACCCCCTTGAGTTTGAGGGGAGCTGTTGAATATGTTGAATGTAAATGTAACAACTCTACCAAGTGTGGTAGGTAATTGTGAGTGTGTTAGGTGAGTGATTGAGTGTGGTAAGTGTTAGTGTAATGCTCCATTAGTGTAATGCTCCACTCTAGTTTAGTGCTCCACCATTAGTTTAGTGCTCCACCATTATAGTGCTCATTGCTCCATTATGTTAGCATCCAATGTACCCTATTACTCTCTATAAATGAGAGGTGTTGTAAATCACATTTGTAATAAATCTATAAGATCAATACATTAATTTCCTACATAATGTTATGTAGTTGCTAATATAGTTGTCTTATACAATATGCTGGCAAGATGGTTCAGATTCTGTTTGTCATAGGCTTATTGCTTTGTTTTGCTTCCATTATGTTTTCATTTGATCTGATATATCTTCGTTCTAAGCATCAAATCTCTGTGAATGTAGCTTGCAGACTTGGGAGTTCTCACCATAACCAAGGATGTGCGGACAAAAGAGGATCTACTGAATTTGCCCATAATTGATACTTGGCAGGAGCTGACCTCAAAGCTTCAGTGTGATACATTATGTGTTAAACCGGCCAGAGATGGATGCTCTACTGGTGTTGCAAGATTATGGTAGGTTTATGTCATTCATTTGTTGTTAGTATGTGTCTTCTAGTAAATGCCCAGAACTTCATTATCATTGTTCTGTACTACGCCTGTGATGGAAATAGTGGTGGTGTTCTATTGTCAACAAGCTTTTCTGTTTATGCAGCTGTTTAGAGGACCTTGTGGGTACAAGTGATGAATATGATTTTGATAAAAGTTATGCCAGTTCATTGATAGAGTGGAGAAACACCCGAGCAAGAAAATTGATGAGAAGATTGGCCAATTCTGGATTGTATTTTTTTCATAAAAGAACTTTTTTCAAGTTTTTAGTTGTAATGACTTTTACATGTAGCTTAAATTTTGAGACTCAAATAGAATGTTCAATAAAACTATAATGCTATACTGTCTGAATTCTTGTCATTGTTATTCCTAGAGTGCTTAACGCTACACTTTTATTTATTTATTTATTTTTATTTTTATTTTTAATTTTTTGCGACGGTAACAAGATGGTCGCTAAATATCATGTTAGTGTTTTTCTTTGTTTTTTGCGACGGCAAATTAGCGGTCGCCATAAGTAGTTTAGGTGGTCGCAAATAATTTGCGACCGTTGTTTTGCCGTCGCAAAAGGTATTTGCCACCCCCATATTCGCGACCCCCATTTGCCGTCGCATGGGCCGTCGCAAAAAGTCTTTTGCGACTGTTTTTTATTATTTGCGACGGTTTATAGCGGTCGCAAAAAGTGTTTTTTTTAGTAGTGTTTGTAGGTAGTTATTGGTGGACGACCGACTAGATGACCAGATTTTGGCTGACCAACCTGCTTGTAAACCGAAAATTTACTCTAGGCCGGATAATCGGCTAGGTTTGATGAAAATCTTAATTCACCATTAGATTGCATCATATGAGGTCAAACTTTTATCAAATTTTTACTCAAATCTAATGAAATATTTGATGAATGATTAAAGACACTCCAAGTAGGTTTCAATGTTGGTAATGTTAGAGGTTTGATTTTAGAGTTTTATATATAGTTTTGATCATTTGAAATATGAATGAAAGACTTTCTTCCCAAAGTCTCTTCTAAAATTGTATCAGTAATTGTTGTGTAGTAAATTTTACTTTCAACGATAGATCTTTCAAAATTAAAGGTATTTTACAATCTTATAAATAAATTTTATCATAATGACTTCACAAAGTAAGAAAATCGTATTTAAAATTTCAATTATAAAATTATTAGATTGATATCTTTGCAATCAGTGACATTTTGTGTCAACATCATCTCGAGCCTTTGTTTTATACAGTATATATACATGTATCAAATACTTTATAGGGTAAAATTCAATTTACTCCTTTGTGATTTGAGGCCAAAACACTGTACTCCCTATGGTTCAAATACAGTTAGAAAATTCCTATGTAACCATTAATACCGTTAACTATAGATGTGAAATGACTGTAATATCCTTAAATCCTTTAATTTTTTTATTAATTTTTTTCTCTCTCATTTCTCATACACATAATTTATAATGTTTAACATTAATTTAATTAAATCACAATTAATTATAAATTCTTAATTATTTATTGTAATTCTTAACCTTTTATTCTAATTTTAATTTAATTATATTTTAGATCACAATTAATCATAAATATTTAATTATTTATCATAATTCCTAACTTTTTAATCTAATTTTAGATACAATTAATTCTAAATTCTTAATTAGTTTGTAATTCCTAACATGTCAATCAATCTAATTTTAATTTAATTATATTTTAGATCAATTCTTAATTATTATTTATTTAATTATTATTTTAATTAACATATTAATTTAATTTTAAGTTTGGAGAAAATGGGGATAAAATTATTTTTTTATTGTATTAATTTCACTTTATTTATAAAAAAAAAAATTAAACTCACTCTAAAAAATGATATGTGTAATACACTTTCCGTTAATTCAAATAAAAAAATCAAGAGTAACATTTTAGCCTAAAATCGTATAGAAACTTTGTAACTTATTCGAACCATAAAGAGCTAAATTGCTCAAACCCCAAACCAGGAAAGATGAAATGAATTTAACTCTACTTCATATGACTTGGATGCTTTCTGATTGAAAGCATGATCATGGAATTGGATTGCCTGAGGTAGAGAACATGATTCAGCACGCTTCGATAATCAACCATTTTTGCTTAGACCTCATTCAGCACTGGTTAATAAGTCAGTTTATTAGCTAAAAAAAAGAAAAATTAGTGAAATATCTCTCTCCAATTTTGTGTAATAAGAGAGGTTTAAGATATTTTTTTAATTAACTAAGGTCTCTAAACATTTTCTCAGAAAAAATTCAACTTAGAAAAGTTTTGCTTGACTCATTGAAATTTCGGCTCCGACTCAGAGAAATTTCAAAAATTCTCTGTGAAATTAGAGAAATTTCTTTGAGTTTGGGAAAAATTTCTTTGAGTCGGACAAAATTTTTCTAAATTAATTTTTTTTTATAAAAATATTGAAGGACTTTAACTATTATGAAAATATTATATATCTTTTATTTTATAAAATTTTGATATTAGAGACCTTAAAAAAATTTGCCTCCACATTAGGCTAAAAGAAAAGTTTTAAGTCAACTTGGATTTTAATTACTCTAGAAACCCATAGGAAAACTAAAAAAGAAATAAGGATAAATTACTGACCTCATATAGTTGCCTAGTAGAAAGGCCAAAATCAACTATTTCTTCTGGCATTAGTTCAACTAATACTACGACTTCTTTTGGGAGTCTGTTAAAATGCTAATTTATTGATCATAAATAAGTTAATAAAAAAGCTAATATTAAAAAAAAAAACTAATTTGATTGACATATTTATTTCTTGGATAAATTAAATTGACATCTCTTGATATTTAGAAAAAATATAATAAATCTTACAATTTTAATATAATTACACAGATTTCTCTTTTAGTAAAGTTAAAGCAATCAAAACTAATACAAATAATATAAAGACACAACGATATATAATGTAAAATATACATTTCAATGACAACATCATTTTTTCACTTATACAACTAACGAGTTTTTTTTTATTATTTAGGGTAAATTACAATTACACTCGTTGAGATTTGCTTGATATACGAATTACCTCATGTGGTTTTGAAAATTACAAATATTCCATTGTCAAAAAAATTTATTTAACAAAATTGACAGAAAAAATAAAATTTCTAATTACTCTACTATATAACAATAAAATTATTAAAATTGTAAATTGAAATATATTTTCAACATAATTAAAAATTACTAATTGACTTAATGATTTATTAATATCAATAAAAGAGATCATTTATTATGCCATTAGAAATTTGAAGGGGTATGATTTTAAATTTTTAAAATCACAAAAGACAATCTGTGTTTTAAACAAATCTCATAAAATTTATTTGTAATTTTTTTTTTTAGTATTAGCTTTTTTATTGACTTATTTATAGTCAATAAATTAACATTTTAGCAAACTTTCAAACACTTCATAGTATTCGTGTAATCATATGAACTAATGCAACAAAAAATTGTTGATTTTGGCCTTTCACCTAGGCAACTAAATCACAAGGAATACTCACTCTTACATAAGTGGGTAATGCTAGAGATCAAGATTTCATTACAAAAAAAAATAGTGTGCAATCTAGATTCACTCCGAGTATGGGCTCTCTCTACTATAAAAAAAGTTATAATTTGAAAACCATACTATTTTTCTTCATATTTTTTCTGTGTGGATTCTTGCTCCCTATAAGAGGAGCTAATTTGAGCCCACTAAATTAATCAGACAGAATAGTTGAAGGTTGGTGGGCCCAAATTTATTGCAAGTCCAAGATTGGTGGGCCCGGTTTTATCGCCATCAAACGGGCTGAATTGTTCTAAGCCTCAAAAGGTTCGGATCCACGAACTTAGAGACTTACTTGAGCTCGGACTCGAAAGGATTCAGATCCACGAATCTAGAGATCCGAAGCACCTGGCTTCGAATGGATTTAAACGCAATCTAGAAGTCGCTCCGTTAATGAGTTCCAAAACACTTGCGAGCTCGGAGCTTTTCGGGATTTATGCACCAGAACCATGGGCATAATGGAGTTTAAACAAAGAACCCGATCCCAAGGACGATGAGTGGAGATAAATTCACTCTTCGGTTAAACTAGCCTATACCCGGGTCAAGGTGGCACGATCTAGGGGGTCCCTGAGACTCGGCAATATTTGCAGCATGGCGTTCTCTTAAACTACCCCTGACCCTTCTGCGGCAGGACGTCCTCTAGGACTACCCCTGACCCTTTGGAATGATTGGGGATCATTGGTTAGGTATGGCTAAGAAGAAGGGTTCGCCGAGAGGTTGATCTCCTCTTCGGGGTTTTCCTCATCCTCGGAGAGGTCACCTCCTCGGACAAGGTGGTTAGAGAGAATATTCCCCATGTGCCTTGCACATAGGCTCTATCCTACATCATGAGGTGACTATAAATAGCACCCACCCATAGCTTTACAAGGGATGAATTTTGGAGAGAAAACTCTTGGGAAAGAACTAATTTCCCTTCTCCATTATCAACCTTGAGAGTGAAAGTGGGAGATCCATGGGAGAGCCTTGCCATTATTTTCTCTCTAGCTACTTTGCCTTCTTCTTCACCCAATCTCTTATCCCCATCATCTCTTTGCTCTAGTGTTCTTAGTTGAGACTATTGAAGAATCTAAGTCTCTCATCATCTTCTAGAGAATTCGAATTTTTTCTTCAAGGATCTTCGAAGATCTTCGAATTTTCCAACGGCGTTCTTGAACCCTCTCATACATTTGGCGACTTCACTGGGGAGGCGGATTGGTTAATGGTCTCAACAAGATCTGGAATCTACACAACTCCGGTGAAGATGGCGGGAGAATAAGAAGTTCATCAACAAAGCTCTTCCAATGGTGGTGATGAAAGGACTCAAGTTCAAGACTCACCTTTCATCCTTGAAGCCATTCAAGGACTCCAATACACTCAACAAGAGATTCTCACGACCCTTCAAAATCTCACCCACACCATGTTGGTGATGAGTTCGAATTTCGTACCACCAGCAACAAATAGAGGTCAAGTTGGCGCCGATAAGCATCAACAACTTCATGGTAATGTTGGGAATGCTCAAAACCATCAAGATCCATCCCAAATTCTCCCTGAAGTTGTACAAAATCAAGTGCTAGGAGGAACGAGTCATGGTCAACCTGCAGTCCATGGAGCACAAAATCACGCACTTGGAGGATCGAGCCATGGTCCAGCGGTGGTTGGAGGAGTTTATGGCGCGATGAATGGTGTTTTAACGACTGTGGAAGTTCAAGGAAGGCCTACAGAAATTCCTCTACAAAATGGTGCTCCACCCATGGCTAATTTTGTTTCACCGATTGTAAATTCTACTCATGTACCGAGTGGGTCTCATTTCGCTCCGACGCCGAGTTTTCAAGTCTAACCCAGTATAGCTGTGGCGTACAATGAATTTTATGAGACCCAATGCAACGTCCTATCACCAAATGGCATGTCCATAGGTGCCGATGGCCAATATCGTCATGTATCTTCACTGATGATGAATTCTCAACACCAGAGTGTCCAATATGCAGATTCATTTATAATTTTTATAAATTGTCGGTAAGACTTACAATTAGTGATATTTTTTTATGACAAATTTTTTCCATAGGACCTATTAGACAATAAGTCCACTTATAAAGATCTACACGTAAGTACCCCTTTATATAAATTATTAAAATTTCTTAATTTTAAACAATTAAGAAAATCCACATTTGTTAGCTTCCATTTAACTTTTTATTTTACAATCTCACATTTGGAAAAGAAGAAAAAATAAATTATTTTACTTATATAAAGTGAATCTTATACTCTCATTTATATAAGCAAAAAAAAGATTTTTAGTGAGAAACCTTAAAATCAATACTATTTTTTAAAATTTTCTTAATTTTAAACAATTAAGAAAATCTCCATTGGTTAGCTTCCATTTAAATTTTATTTTACAATTTCACATAGACGTTTTGATTTTAAAAATAATTTTGTATGAGATTTTGAAACTCTCAAAATATTTAATTTTAAAATAATTACAATCCCACATCGAGATAAGAAATAAAAAGTGAATTGTTTCACGTATATAAAGTGAATCTTATACTCTCATGTAATATTATAGTATTGTGTATGTTTCAGTTTAAGATAGTTTAAATTTTAAAATAAAATTTAAAGATTTTAAATAATTAATTTTGTTGTAAATTGGTTACTTTTTTGACTAGTCAATTAGGCTGAATCGTTTCCGGTTTAATTGATTTACTGATTTAACCACAGTTTTGGCTATTTTATCAAAATATATTGCTTAGATTTGTTTGATTTGAAATAAATTAAGATTGACCTTATTAAAAATTAAACGACTGAGATTGCTTGATTAGAAATAAACTTCCCTTCTAAACAACTGTTAACTTTTATTTTACAATCCCACATCAGGAAAGGGAGAAAAAAATGAGTTGTTTTACTATTAAAACTTTATGCTCCCATTTAATATTGTAGTGTTGCGCATGTTTCAGTTTAAGACAGTTTAAATTTTAAAATTAAAATAAAATTTAAAAGTTTTAATTAATTAATTTTTATTTAAGTTGGTTGGTCCTTTGACCTAGCCGATAGGGTGAACCATTTTCGGTTTGACTAATTTGTTGGTTTAACTGTGATTTTAGCAGTTTTATCAAAATATATTGATTAAATTTGTTTAATTTGAAATAAATTAAAGATTGACCTAATTAAAGATTAAACGACTAAGATTGCTTGATTTGAAATAAACTTCCTGCCCAAATAATTGTTAACTTTTAAATAATTAAGAAAATCTCCATTGGCTGGCTTTCATTTAACTTTTATTTTATAAACCCCCATCAAGAAAAGAAAGAAAAAATGAATTGTTTCACTTACATAAAATGAATTTTATACTCTCATTTATATAAGCAAAATGAGATTTTTAGTAAGAAGCTTATGATCAATATCTCATACTATTTTATTTTTTTTATTTTCTTAATTTTAAACAATTAAGAAAATCCCGATTGGTTAGCTTCCATTTAAATTTTATTTTACAAAATATAAAAAAATCAAATATAATTATCATATTTTTATTAAATAATATATTATTTTATCTTGTGCATAACACGGATGATATACTAGTAATTAAAGAACGTGAAAAGCTATTAAGTAAAAAAAAAAGATGAAAAAGTAGGTGTTTGGTGCACTTTTTTAGTTTACCTCACTTTTTAGATCACGTCAATTAATATCTATCAATATCTTCTCTTTATTTTTAATCATTTTTTTATTTTTCTACACATTTTTATATAAAAAGTCAGAATTATACTTATTTAGAACCTCCCAAATTACCCCTAAAATAGATGGAAAGCAGCAAGGGTGCCTTGATTTATTATAAAAAAATATTATTTAATTTAAGCAACTTTAAAGTTTTTATTATTTTTTATACAAGTAAAAATAGTTATTACATATTTAATGCACTCTTATTTTAAGGAACATGTTTTAAATAATAAAGTTAATAAATAAGAGGGTCATAGCGTTACAATTTTTTTTACCAAATGTGATCAGACATGATGTAACATGGATTTTGTAAAGCACAAGTTAAAAAAAAAAAAAGATTTTAAAAAGTCTTGGCCCAAAGTATTATTGATAAGATTCTCCACCTGTCCAAAAATTATCCAGCAGAATCACCTTAATTTTGAAAATCTTAAAAAAATTATCCAGCAGAATCACCTTAATTTTGAAAATCTTAAATCATATCGAGAAAAAATAAATTTCAGTCAATAAATTCTTATTTGACAATTACATATTTTAATTAAAAAATTAAAAAAATATTATAAATTATCACATCATTTTTTATATATATATTTTAAAAATTTTAAAATTATTAAAATAATTTGTTCCTAAACAAAATTTAAATTATAATATGGAGAAATTTTTATGTACAGATGCATGTGTATGTGATACCTTTAGCCAATAACAAACTGACAGCAATTTTCTTTGTCAGAGAACATCACTAATTAATCCGTTACAAAGTGACGGAAAGTTTGCTTCTGTTAGAAACTCGCTCTCCTCATTTGTCTCTTTCATTCTCACTCATTTTTCCAAGGAACCCACTTGACACTTCCCCCTTCTCCATCCACAAAATAATTCTCAGAACAAAATAATTCTCAGATAAAATATTACGAAAGTAGTTTGAGCTCTTTCACACCTCAATCTCATCACTTTCAAGTTGGCTCCTTCCACAAAATCAATTTCCTCCCATGATCGCATGACCCAAATCAACATTTAAACCGATAATTATCCAATCAAAAAAAAGTTAAGAATTTTAAATATTTTATTAATATTTTTATTAAATATCTCATGTAAGTATAGGACTCATATCACGTTTACACCGTATAAGTCTCATATTCATATAAAACCTTTAATAAAAATATTAATTAAACATTTGAGTTTTCTAACATTACTGTTAGTCAATATGACTTTTTCACTTTACACCACTGAAGCCTAATTTTTCAAAGGATATAAGGCTTCAAATTCATTCATAAGTGCTGAGTTATAAAAGATCATGGTGTTGGATTCAAAGGAAATTTTTTTCTGTAATAAATAGAAGAAAGGAAGAAAGCTGTGTCACCCTAAATTCATCAAATCAGGCTCTTCAATGGTTTTTTTTTTGGAACGAAGTAAATTCAATTCAATGGATCTATCTCAAGTTACCCTTTTCAATGTGTTAACTTCTTTCCGGACACTGTAGCCGTCGTTGACCACCAAACACCGGTGGCCATACTCTAGACATTGGGTGATTTTTATGTTCTAACTGGAAGAGTCCTTCTTTTCTCATATTATGGGCTCTTTTGGGAAGAGTTTCAGATTTTTTATCTCCTCTTCTCTCACAAAAAATCTGATTATAATCTGCTTATAATCAGCTTTTCACCAAAAAGCTGATTATAACCATCTTCCCAAAATGGGCTTATGGCAAATGATTTTTTAAAGAAGCAAAAAATCATATTTATATTTGTCAAATCGAATGACAGGTGATTTGAAAATTTCAAGTTAAGGGGTTGTTCGGAGTGTCTTAAATAAGTGTACTTTTTGTCTTTTTAGATTAAAAAATTGAGAAAAAAAATATAGATGTTTGGGTTAACTTTTTGACTTTTTATAAAAAAATGTGTATTAAAATATTATATAAATTTGCAAAATTATAATTTTACCCATATAAATCTTTGTGTATGTCAGTATGGACCCGTGTGTTTTGAAAAAGTTGATTTTTTTTTTTTTTCGTTCTTTTCCACCTTCTTTTCCACTGTGGTCCAATACAATATTTGAAAATTTATTTATTTTTATTTTTTATTTTGTTCGGACATGTGTGGCAATACTGAATGTCAACATCAATCATAGAAAAAATTGGTTTTTAATTTTTTTTGCTTTGGACGCTTGATGCGTACGGTTCTGATATAATATTTTAATTTTTGTTTTTTATCATTAAAATATTATGAATAGTGTTAACTTTTTGACTTTTTAAATAATTTTTAAATTTTTTAACTTTTATAATGTATGCCAAACTAAGTCTTGAAATTTTATTTTGCAGCTGCCAATGGAGAGTAGAGAGAGAAATGCTTTCTTGAGAGAAATAAATGTGAAGAGAAAGAGAAAAAAAAAAGAAGGTAAATTACATTTACACAATTGAGATTTTTGTTTTTTTTTTTATTTTTTTAATTTTACAGATTCATTTTTCTCCTAGAAGTTTATAATATGCAGATTCATTTTTCTCCTAGAAGTTTATAATCTTATTATAACTTGCCTCATGAATTACTGATAGTTATGTCCTAAAATTTTTTAAATGATCA
This sequence comes from Camellia oleifera, assembly GCA_022316695.1. Lineage (NCBI taxonomy): Eukaryota > Viridiplantae > Streptophyta > Magnoliopsida > Ericales > Theaceae > Camellia > Camellia oleifera. Next base: position 3,425,497 of record CM039319.1, on the reverse strand, counting down.
TTTTGTCATTTTGTCATTTTATTTCTTCTTCTTATCATCATGACTACATTTTATAATTTTCCATCATTAAATTCTATTTAAACATATTCTTATTGAGTGATATACAGATACAAATTTTATATAAAATTTTCAACACTATGATATAACTTAAGAGTGGTATTATTAGCACCCCATAAATTATTTTGGATCTCCCATTTCTTTAAACCCCCACTTATAAATTTTGAAACCCTTAAAAAAAATTTCTCCCCCCAAATAGGGTTGTGCTAGGGACCTGCAGGGGTGACCCCCAGTGCCATGTGGCACTGTGTGAGCAAGTTCAACAAAAAAAAAAAAAAAAATTTTTTTGGCCAATCAGAATGGAACCCCAGCACCCCCACTAAGGGTCTTAGGCATTTTTCTCCTGTATAATTAGGCACTTTTAGTTTTCTCGGCTTTAAGATATTCCGTTTAATTATCATTTTGATAGCTTTCCAAACTGAGTTGAATTATCTATTGTTGGATGTTGAGAGGGTGAATGTCCTCATGTACTTCAAAATCAGTTAGTCTAGAAACCCAGAATCTGGAGACCAGATTTTGGACCAGAAGGCGTGTGTGGTATATATAATTGAATGAGTGTATTGTCAAGTTCATGTGTAGATTGCATTTGAATCACACATGACAGACGTCAAATGTGCTGTAATTCAAGTAAGAGATTAGGGAGCAAGAATCCACGCAGAAAAAATATGAAGAAAAATAGTGTGGTTTTCAAATTATAACTTTTTTTATAGTAGAGAGAGCCCATACTCGGGGTGAATCTAGATTGCCACTATTTTTTTTTTAATGAAATCTTGATCTCTAGCATTACCTGCTCATGTAAGAGTGAGTATTCCTTGTGATTTCCTAGGTGAAAGGCCAAAATCAACTATTTTTAGTTGCATTAGTTCATATGATTACACGAATACTATGAAGTATTTGAAAGTTTGCTAAAATGTTAATTTATTGACTATAAATAAGTCAATAAAAAAATTAATACTAAAAAAAAAATTACAAATAAATTTTGTGAGATTTGTTTAAAACATAGATTGTCTTTTGCAATTTTAGAAATTTAAAATCATACCCCTTCAAATTTCTAATGGCATAATAAATGATCTCTTTTATTGATATTAATAAATCATTAAGTCAATTAGTAATTTTTTGTTGGACCATTTTAATATCTTATATTTATTTATTGATTTATCTTTTTCATAAATGGGGTTTCATTACTTTGGTAACCTCTTGGTCATAAATGGAGGTTAAATAGAATTCATGAACTTGTTTAATGGTCATTATATTTGGTGTAACTGTAAGGTCCTAATAGCCTATTAATAGTCTACTCTTTTCTATCTATATAGACCAACTATTTTCTATACAAGAGAGATTACTAGTAAAGAAGGGTGTTTTATTGGTGGAGCTTTGGGTTCACCATCTTGTGCAGAGTTGACCTGAACCGTACGACAAGTGGTCGGGCTGTTGTATCCTAGAGGGGACAAGTCATAGTGTTGTGACTGCTGCATCGGTATTTGGATTCTTCCTACCGCAGTGGGCTTGATCTCCTTAAGAAAACGAGATATCCGTGCCTCAGCCTGATTTATTTGTATCTCATTTTCTTTGCATCATTTATCAATAATATAGTTTAGTTTCTGATATTTTCACCAACATTTTTAATTATGTTGAAAATATATTTCAATTTACAATTTTAATAATTTTATTGTTATATAGTAGAGTAATTAGAAATTTTATTTTTTCTGTTAAATAATTTTTTTTTGACAATGGGATATTTGTAATTTTCAAAACTACATGAGGTAATTCGTATATCAAGCAAATCTCAACTGAGTGTAATTGTAATTTACCCTAAATAAAAAATAATTTGATTGGCATATTTATTTGTTGGGTAACTTGAGATTTAGAAAAAAATACAATAAGTCCCATAAATTTGACATAATTATATTGAGTTCTCTAAAATTTTAATTCATATAATATTTGACTCATTTCCATTAAAAAAAAAAATCGTTAGTTGTATGAGTGAAAAAATGATGTTGTCATTGAAATGTATATATTGCATTATATATTGTTGTGTCTTTATATTATTTGTATTAGTTTTGATTGCTTTAACTTTACTAAAAGAGAAATCTGTATAATTATATTAAAATTGTAAGATTTATTATATTTTTTCTAAATATCAAGAGATGTCAATTTAATTTATCTAAGAAATAAATATGTCAATCAAATTAGTTTTTTTTTAATATTAACTTTTTTATTAACTTATTTATGATCAATAAATTAGCATTTTAACAGACTCCCAAAAGAAGTCGTAGTATTCGTTGAACTAATGCCAGAAGAAATAGCTGATTTTGGCCTTTCTACTAGGCAACTATATGAGGTCAGTAATTTATCCTTATTTCTTTTTTAGCTTTCCTATGGGTTTCTAGAGTAATTAAAATCAAAGTTGACTTAAAACTTTTCTTTTAGCCTAATGTCGAGGCAAATTTTTTTAACGTCTCTAATATTAAAATTTTATAAAATAAAAGATATATAATATTTTCATAATAGTTAAGGTCCTTCAATATTTTTATAAAAAAGATTTAACTTAGAAAAATTTTACCCAACTCAGAGAAATTTTTCCCAAACTCAAAGAAATTCCTCCAATTTCACAGAGAATTTTTGAAATTTCTCTGAGTCAGAGCCGAAATTTCAATGAGTCAAGCAAAACTTTTCTAAGTCGAATTTTTTCTAAGAAAATGTTGAGGGACCTTAGCTAATAAAAAAAATATCTTAAACCTCTCCTACTACACAAAATTGAAGAGAGATATTTCACTAATTTTTCTTTTTTTTTAGCTAATAAACTGACTTATTAACCAGTGCTGAATGAGGTCTAAGCGAAAATGGTTGATTATCGAAACGTGCTGAATCATGTTCTCTGCCTCAGGCAATCCAATTCCATGATCATGCTTTCAATCAGAAGCATCCAAGTCATATGAAGTAGAGTTAAATTCATTTCATCTTTCCTGGTTTGGGGTTTGAACAATTTAGCTCTTTATGGTTCGAATAAGTTACAAAGTTTCTGTGGGGATATATTTTCTGAGTACCAACACGTGGTAAGGTGACGCCGAGGTGTCAGCCGAGGTGTCACGTGTCCTGGTCATTGTGCTGAGGTAATCTCGGTTAGGCCGAGGTTTCCTCCGAAGATATCGGAAACCGAGATAAGCGGATAAGGGACAAGAGTCCTGGAATGAAGAAAAGACTTCAAGATGGATAAGGGTAGTACTCTTGGAAGTCTATCCTTATCTCTTGAGGAGTCCAAGGTAAATCCAGAATTGGAGTCCATAGAAGTCAGACTTCTAGTGGGACTGGGATTGAGTTAAACTATAAAAGAAGGGCACCCCCGGCGGGTCTAAGGTACGCAATTTTATGCTTTGAGTAGTAAATTAAGCATTTGAATTATCTTTGAGAGATACTGACTTGCTCGTCGGAGTACCCCCGGGTGGAAGAACCACCGCCAGAGCCTTTTCTTTCTGTTGTAGGTTAGCTAAAGCCATCTATTATGCCAGTACTCTCTAGCTGATTTCTAAGGAGGGCAGTGTGATCAGAAAACCACTCACACAATTTGGCGCCGTCCGTGGGAAAGAAAAAAGAATAGATGGCTAGTAACGGACAGAAGGAAAAGATTGGGGACAACACTCCAACTGAGAGTGGCAGACCCGTCAACCTTGACGTGGAAGGAGATAACCACAACGAAGAAACTCGTGATCAGAATCACGAAGAGAAAGACGTCGGCCAAGATGGCGACACATCAAAGAAAACAGATCAGAGCAAATACTACAATGAGGATAACCTCCAGGTATGGAGGGACAGATGCATACGGAGGGATGAAGAGATGAAAGAGATGGCAAACAAGTTGGTAGACCTTCAATCGGTCGTCAATTTTATGATGCAAAATAATGTCATGCAGCCGCCATACCCGCTGCAGGACACGCCAATACCGGCAGCCAACGCCCAGAGAAAGGGGTAGAAAACAATCCCCGAAGCCCCTCAACACATGAGGAGTGGAAGGACACTCTCACCGACCTTCCAGGGAAGTCGGGCAAGAAGAACCGAGAAGAGAAGAGTCCCGAAGGACATATCACGCGAAGGAGGCAGACCCCAAAGAACATCGGCATGTTCAGGGGCAGGCATTATGCTTCGACACATCTCACGGGAAAAGATCCAAAAGGGCCCACCATGAGATCGAGAGTAGTGTGTCGAAAAGGCTGAAGTCCAAAGATAGCCGGGCTCCAGGGAGAAGCAAAGAAGACTTGAGAGATTACTTCAAGAGGAAGCAGCAGAATGCCGAAACCGAAGTAACTTCAACGGTCAAGCCAAGGACACCATTCTTGGTGGAATTGGATAAATTCGTAGCGCCGAAGAGATTCAATATGCCGAGGTTCCAAATATACGATGGTAAGTCAGACCCTAACTTCCATGTTGGATTATTCTTGAACTCAATGGCATTGTATAGTGGGAACAAGCCGTTGCTCTGCAAAGTGTTCCCCTCGTCCTTCGGGGAGATTGCATCAGATTGGTTCCATAAACTACTGAAGGGAAGCGTGAAGACCTGGGAAGGCCTGGCCGAGATGTTTGTGGCCAGGTTCATAACGAACAAATTACAGCCATTGAGGGTGGACGCCTTAATGGCTCTGAAGATCAGTAAAGATGAACGCCTTAGGGCCTATGCAAAAAGGTACTATGAGGTGTTCAATCGAATACCCGAATGCAATCAAGAGGTGGCGGTCGTGTCTTTCAAGAACGGCCTGAAGGATGATTGTTCACTACGGAAGTCTTTGGCAAAAACATTGCCAAAAAGCATGGAAGAGCTCATGGCGAGAATCGAGAAGTATGCCAGAGCCGAGGAGGATACGTCGAGGAATAAGGAGACAAAACCAGAAAAAGGCAACGGCTCGCCAAAGCGAGGCCGAGGCAACAACGGATTCAGCAAGCAAGAGACGGAATTAAGGGCCAAACAGGCAGTAACAACTGTGTTCCGAATTCCGGTTCACAAAGTCCTGGATCAAATTCGAAATCAACCCTACTTCAGGGCACCAGCAAGGGCACCAGGGGAATTTTTGGGAAGGAACGTCGGCAGGCGTTATGCCTACCACAATGAGGAGGGGCACCCAACTCAGGGTTGCAGAGCCTTAAAAGCACACTTAGAAGACTTGGTGAGGCAAGGTCATCTGAGAGACCTTGTCGATGAGGCCAGAACAAGGGAAGAACAGGCACGATTACCTCAAGCACCAGCAGCCCCGCCTCCCCCAGCACAGCAACCACAGGCAGGAGGACCTCGGGTGGTTAATGTGATCCACTCAAAGGTGAATGAAAACGACATACGGGGGGAGACCCAAAAGGTAAAACACCTGCAGCACGTGAACCAGGTCGAACAGAAAAGACCTCGGTCTGAAGAGTGCCAAGGACCGATGATAGCCTTCACTGAGGCCGACCTAGAGATGGTCCAGCATCCGCACAATGATGCCTTGGTAGTATCCCTCCAGGTTGGGGAGTGCCAAGTGAAGCGCATCCTGATTGATCAAGGCAGCTCTTGCGACATCATGTATGTCAGATGTTACAAGGAGCTGGGCTTTCACCCTGACGACATGGAACAATCGAATGGCCCGATGGTCGGCTTCAATGGGACGCCGACATGGCCATTGGGCACAACAAACTTGGAAGTACAAGCTGGCACTAAAAAGATCAAGACAGAATTCATAGTGATTGACACGCCCTCGCGATACAACATTATCTTGGGAAGACCATGGTTGCATGCAATGGGGGCAGTTCCCTCAACATTGCATCAACTACTACGGTTCCCAACTGAGCATGGGATTGAAGAAGTCAGAGGAGATCAATTACAAGCGAAAAATTGCTCCATGGCAGCAATGAAATCCACCTGTAACATATGGGAACCAGAGAAGGCAGAAGTTGAAGAAGAGGACAGAAAGGTCCTAGATGATGTCGGTAAGGAGCCAGCCGAAAAAAGCGAAGAAGCATTGAAGAAAATCCTCGTTCAGGAGGGCGATAAGGAACGCTTCTTTCTTCTCGGCTCAGGTTTAGCCGAAGAAGAGGAAAGAGAGCTGGAAGCCTTTTTAAGGAGAAACATCGAGGTGTTCGCTTGGACGGCTTATGAAATGCCTGGCATTGACCCCGAGGTCACATGCCACAGACTCAACGTTGACAGGTCGGCCAAACCTGTAATACAACGAGCCAGAAGACTGACGTTGATGCACGTAGAAGCTGTGGAGGAGGAAGTAGACAGACTTCTGGAGGCCAGGGCCATTAGAGAAGCAAATTATCCAACATGGCTATCAAACACCGTGGTAGTGAAGAAGAAGAATGGCAAGTGGAAGGTCTGCGTAGATTTTACAAACTTGAACAAAGCTTGTCCCAAAGACAGCTTTCCTCTGCCCAAGATAGACCAGTTGGTGGACGCCACATCCGGACATGGAAGGATGAGCTTCCTGGATGCTTATAGGGGGTACCACTAGATAGCCATGTACCCCCCGGACGAGGAGAAGACAACGTTTATTACCCCAAAAGGCCTGTACTGTTACAGAGTAATGCCTTTTGGGTTAAAAAACGCAGGAGCAGCTTACCAAAGGTTGGTAACAAAGATGTTTAAACACTTGATTGGCCGAACAGTAGAAGTCTACATCGATGACATGGTCGTAAAGACCAAGGAACTAAAGGGTCATCTTGCCGACCTAGAAGAGGTCTTTGACATACTGAAAACATATTGGCTCCGACTCAACGCATCGAAGTGCGCGTTTGGAGTCGGATCCGGTAAGTTCTTGGGGTACCTAGTGACTAGAAGGGGCATTGAAGCCAGCCCAAATCAGATCAAGGCCATCCTGGAGTTATAGAGTTCGACATCGGCGAAACAGGTTCAAATGCTTACTGGAAGGGCCGCAGCCCTAAACAGGTTTATAAGCCGAAGTTCGGACAAATGTAAACCTTTTTTCAATCTGGTGAAGAAGGCCACAGACTTTCTATGGACTGAGGAATGTGAGGCCGCTTTGGCCGACCTAAAGAAATATCTTACCACGGCTCCAGTCCTCTCAACACCTGAACTTGGAGAGGAACTGTTTTTGTACTTAGCAGTTTCAGAACACGCAGTAAGTGCTGTGATTATCCGAGAAGAGAAAGGAGAGCAGAAGGCTGTTTACTATGTAAGCAAAACCTTGGCCGATGCAGAAACAAGGTATCTACCACTAGAGAAATTGATGCTGGCCTTGGTAATGGCTTCAAAAAAGCTGAACCATTACTTTCAGGCTCACAAGATTGTGGTGCTAACAGAGCACCCACTGAAATCCTTGTTGCAATAAGGAGACTTAACTGGAAGAATAGCAAGATGGGCAGTAGCCTTGGGCCAGTATGACCTGGAGTTCAGGCCGAGAACAGCAATTAAGGGCCAAGTTTTGGCCAACTTCGTGGCCGAGTTCACGCTAGAATCCATCGAACATCGGGCTTCGTTGAGCCAAGATTAACGATGTCCAAACAAGGAAGGAGAAGCCCAGCCAAAGGCTAAAAAACCAAGGAAGGAAAAACTCAGACCCTGCAGTATTTACATCGGCGACTCCTTTCGACTGTTCATTGATGAGAGCTCTAACCGATAGGGAGCAGGGGCAGGAGTAGTATTGATATCTCCAGATGGAGAGATATTGGAACAGTCCATTTGATTGGGGTTCAAAGCCTCGAACAATGAGGCAGAGTATGAAGCATTGATTGCTGGACTGAAGCTGGTAGTAGCAGCAGAAGCAGATGAGGTAATAGTTTTTTGTAATTCACAACTTATAGTGAATCAGACTACAGGAGAGTTTGCAGCCCGGGATGAAAGAATGTCGGCATACGCAAAAGAAGTCATCAGGCTGGCAACCTTGTTTCAGAATTGCCGACTTCTCCAGGTTAGCCGAGATGATAACAGCCACGCCGACACGTTGGCCAACCTAGCAAGTTCAATGCAAACTGGAAAAACGAGGACAATAATGATTGATTACCTGTCAGGCCCAAACATAGAACCACCGAACACAATGCAAGAGGCATTGTGTGTGGACATGGGACCAAACTGGATGGATGCAATCGTTACATTCCTGAAAGAAGGAAAGCTGCCAGAAGACCGAAAGGAAGCACACAAGGTCAGATTGAAGTCGGCAAGATTCAGTCTGACAGCAGAAGGGCACCTCTACAAAAGGTCCTTCAATGGACCCCTTTTCAGGTGTGTGCACCCTTTTCAGGTTGAAGATTTTTTATATGGAATTCATGAAGGAATTTGTGGAAGCCATGCTGGGGGCAGATCATTAGCTCACAGGGCCATTACCCAGGGGTATTGGTGGCCCTACATGCAAAAAGATACAGAGGCTTACGTGAAGAAGTGTGAACAATGCCAAAGGTTTGCACCTTTGATACACCAGCCAGCTGCTGACCTGAACCCTGTTTCCAGCCCTTGGCCATTTGCCCAATGGGGCATGGATCTCGTTGGGCAATTGCCCCAAGCAACTAGGCAACAGAAGTACTTGCTGGTAGCAACAGATTACTTCACGAAGTGGATAGAAGCAGAACCTCTTGCCAAAATCCGAGATGTGGATGTCAAGAATTTCATATGGAGAAACATAATCACCAGATTTGGGATTCCGAGAGCAATAGTTGCCGACAACGGAACGCAGTTTGACAGCAAACTTATCAAGAACTTCTGTACAAAGTTCAAGATAAAGAATTACTTTTCAACACCAAGTTTTCCCCAAAGCAATGGGCAAGCAGAAGCATCCAACAAAGTAATTCTGGATGGGATAAAGAAGAGGCTGCAGGCAGCAAAAGGAAAGTGGGTAGACGAATTGCCCAATGTACTCTGGGCATATCGCACTACGCCGAGAAGATCAACAGGGGAATCCCTCTTTGCCATGGCTTATGGCACAGAAGCAGTCATTCCATTGGAGGTCGGCATCCCAAGGATCAGAACTCAGGGAGTTGAGAACGGGACTAATGATGTGCTCTTAGTCCGAGATCTGGATCTACTAAGAAGAGAGAAAGCTGGAATCCAGCTTGCAGCATGTCACGCCCCAAACCTGCCCCTAAAGGTTTGGGCATGACCTAAGCATAAACGGACATAAAACCTGATATATATATATGTATATATAACATACGGGGCCTTAACGGAAGCATAAAGTAGTAATATGATATAAATGCCAGAAACATTCCATTGAGCTACTGTTAACATGCCAGGATCTCAAAAGACGTAAACATTCTCATAAGCAAATAAAGTGTGGAACTAAATCCGTGAAACATTGGTTACAACCACATATATTTACAGTCCCAGCCCAAACGGGCATATATAAAAGACCACAAAAGTTATATACAAGAACTTGGATGGCACTCAAAAGATAAGCAAACATCTCCACGGTTTCATCAAAATAAGTAGCTTGGGTTAGTGCCTGGACACGTAATGGTCGACCAAGGAAAACGGCATCCTGAGTTAGGATTGACCACCTGTTGAACGACCTACAGAAACAGACATAACTGAGAGTGAGTTGGACTCAGTGAGTAATAATACATAAATAAAATACTGTTAACTTGATCATATTACGTATCAATACGTGAGTCTGATTCTGTGTCACATACATAATGGCCTTAGGCCCGATCTTGTAACATAACTTGGTGGCTATAAGCCCTTAGAAGTGGTGGCACGAGGCCCTTGCAAATGTGGCGTAAAGCCCTTGGTAACATGTTGGCACTATGGCCCTTGAAAGTGGCATGATGCCCTTGGAAATGGCATATAGCCCTTGTAAACTTGTTGGCACTATGGCCCTTGGAAATGGCACTACGGCCCTTGAAAATGGCACTACGGCCCTTGAAAACATGTGGCATTAAGCCCTTGCAATCTTTACATACTTCACATGGACATTACCATTAACATTATCATACGTTGGTACATTAACAGTAACATTAACATGAACATATTTGCCTTGATACATGGACATAACTGTATAACATGTAAAGAGGTATTACTACTCACAGTGTTGGGATGAGGTGTTAGTTCCTCCTGGAGTGTGTCCTGCACACAATCACAACTCACACATTAGTTCTTTTTCTTTCATACATTATGGAGACACCATTCCCTGAGTCATTACACGTTATGTGAGATTATAATTGCTTTAAAATCATTAGAACAAGATTCTATCATTACCAGAGGGTCAAGCACATAAAACCGAGCAAGCACATTTTTTTCCTGAAAATGACCTCCCCGCTCGAGCGCAACATTGTCCGCTCGAGCGTACTGAAAATTGCACAAAACTGCTGGGAGGTGGTTTTTTCCCGCTCGAGCGGGCCTTTCTCCGCTCGAGCGGACCAAGCGAATTCCTGAAATTCTGTTCTTCCCAATCCGAAGCCCTACCTCATTTCCAGGCCATTTTCATGCAACTTAAGCTTGAATTAATGCAATATTCATCACCATAACATGAATTCTTAACTAATTCAACAAAATGAGAAGCTTAAACAAGCCATCCCTCTTTTAATTCCATTGTTTGGATTTAAAGTCAAGCTTTTGAAACAAAATCCATTCTTGAAACAAAACACACATATATCCATAATTTCATGATCAACAACCAAAGTGTAAGTATAATGTCATATTACACCAACTATAGTGTCAAAATACCAATCAATGAGAAGCCCTCATAATTAAACATAAAACAAACATGAATCTTACATCAATATGACTTACAACCTCTAAGTTGTCAAACAAGGGGAGCTTGATCTTACCTTGAGTTAGAATCCACAACAATTCTAACAATTTCCAAGCTTCTTGTTGGATTTCTTCTCCCCTAATTCTACCTCTCAATTCTCTCTTACTTCTCTCCAAGGAAAGAACCCACGTTTTTGATCTCAAAACTACACAAGACTTAGAGATATTTATGGAATAACAAGGAGCATATAAGACGAAAACGAATCGCTTTATCATTCCGAAATTGAAATTTCGTAAACATGCTTAATATTACCAGAAAATTATGCTGAACACAGATATACACTCAATTTCAGTTAATTAAGCCATTAAGGCCGCCAACTTCTGATCCGAACGTTCTAATGGAACAGATGCATTACTTGTTCAACAGATAGTTTTTCATAACTAGGCATTCTAAGCATATATTTGTACATATTAAGGAACTAAAAATGTACCATAACTCATATACGAGGGTCGGGTCATTACACTCTCCCCCCCTTAAATAAGTTTGGTCCTCCAAACTTGTGTTACCTTAGGATTGAAACAGGTGTGGGTATTGATGTTGCATTTCTTCCTCTTTTTCCCAGGTTGCGTCAGTTCCATAATGCTCTTGCCATTCAACTTTTACCATAGAAATTTCACGGTTTCGTAATTGTTTTACTTGTCGGTCCAAAACGCGAATTGGTTTTTCTTCGTAACTCAACTTGTCATCCAATTCAATCTGATGGTAATCAATAACATGTGACGGATCCGGAAGGTATCCACGAAGCATAGAGACATGAAACACGTTATGCACTTGACTCATATGTGGTGGAAGGGCAATTCGGTAGGCCACCGGACCAATTCTCTCTAGAATCTGAAAGGGACCGACATAGCGAGGCGTCAACTTACCCTTCTTTCCAAATCTTGGATGTCCTTTCATCGGGGTGACTTTCACAAAAACGTGACTGTCAACTTCAAATTCCAAATCCCTCCTTCGGTTATCTGCATAACTTTTCTGCCTACTCTGAGCCGTTTTCAACCTTTCTCGAATAACTCGAACCTTTTCCGTTGTCAATTGAATAATTTCAGGCCCTAACAGGGATTTGTCCCCAACTTCAGCCCAACATACAGGGGAACGACATGGTCTTCCATACAGAGCCTCATAGGGTGCCATGTCTATACTCGAGTGGTAGCTATTGTTGTATGCAAATTCTATCAACGGCAGGTGAGTTTCCCAACTTTCTTGAAAATCCAACACACACAGTCGAAGCATATCTTCTAGCGTTTGGATTGTTCTCTCGGATTGACCATCGGTCTGGGGGTGAAAAGCCGTGCTAAACTTTAAGTCTGTACCCAGTGCTTCTTGTAAACTCTGCCAGAATTTGGAAACAAATTTAGGATCCCTATCCGACACAATCGAGACTGGAACACCATGAAGCTTCACAATTTCGTTCACATAAACTTCTGCCAATTTGTCTGCATTATACTGAGTTTTCACTGGTAAGAAGTGGGCGGACTTAGTTAATCGGTCCACAATGACCCAGATTGAATTCATACCCCGTGGAGTCCGAGGTAACCCCGCAACAAAATCCATGATCAAATGCTCCCATTTCCACTCCGGGATGGGAAGAGATTGCAACAGTCCGGCAGGTTTTTGATGCTCCGCTTTTACTTGCTGACATTGTAGGCACTTGGCGACAAATTCCGCGATCTCTTTCTTCATACTTGGCCACCAAAAATTTTGCTTCAAGTCTCGGTACATTTTCGTACTCCCTGGGTGTATTGAAAACCTCGAGGTGTGTGCATCTTCCATCAGTTTTCGCTTAAGATTCATCACATTGGGAACACATACTCGGTTTTGAAACTTGAGCACTGAACCTACTACATGAAATCCCAGTTTTGGTTTTGTTTTTAACTCATCATATATCTTCCTCAAAGTGTCATCTTCCATTTGGTGCACTTTCATTTCTTCAAGCAAGGTTGGTTGGGCGACCACTGCTGCCACTAAAGCTTTTTGTCCATACAACACAAAATCCAATTCCATTTTCTCCAATTCAATCACTAATTCCTTTTGCTCTGTCACCATACTTGCCATACTTCCCATATTTTTCCGACTGAGCGCATCTGCAACCGTGTTGGCTTTACCAGGATGGTAACAGATCTGCAGATCGTAGTCTTTAAGTAATTCCAACCACCGTCGCTGTCGCATATTCAACTCTTTCTGAGTAAAGAGATACTTAAGACTCTTGTGATCAGTATAGACTTCGCAGGTAGTGCCATACAGGTAATGTCTCCATATCTTCAAAGCAAAAACTACAGCTGCTAGCTCAAGATCATGTGCGGGATAATTTTTCTCATGGGGTTTCAACTGCCGAGAAGCATAAGCGATGACCCTTCCATTTTGCATCAGCACACAACCAAGCCCCTTGTGCGAAGCGTCACTGTAGATTACAAATCCCTTTGTTCCGGATGGTAGGGCTAAAACTGGTGCTGTTGTCAACCTTGTCTTCAATTCGTGAAAAGCAGATTCTCGTTCTTCTGACCATTCGAATGCAACCCCCTTTTTAGTCAGTTGTGTAAGTGGCACCGCAATTTTTGAAAAGTCTTGAACAAATCTCCGATAATAGCCAGCCAACCCCATAAAACTACGCACCTCAGTCACATTTGTAGGAGTTGGCCACTTTATGATTGCCTCAATCTTGTATGGGTCAACGGAAACCCCTTCCTTCGTGATAATATGCCCCAGAAATGCCACCTCTTGTAGCCAAAATTCACATTTCTTCAATTTTGCATACAATTTCTTTTCCCGGAGGGTTTGAAGTATCAATCGAAGATGAGTCTCATGAACTTTTACATCCCTTGAGTAGATAAGAATATCGTCAATGAAGACCACTACAAAATCATCCAAATAGGGCTTGAAAACACGGTTCATCAAATCCATAAAAGCTGCCGGCGCATTAGTGACTCCAAAGGGCATAACCAAAAATTCAAAATGGCCATACCGGGTTCGAAAACTTGTTTTCTCGACATCCTCGGCCTTAACTTTTAATTGATGGTACCCAGACCGTAGATCAATCTTGGAGAAGACCTGTGCTCCCTGAAGCTGATCAAAGAGGTCATCGATCCTTGGTAATGGATACTTGTTCTTGATGGTAACTTTATTCAGTTCCCTATAATCAATACAAAGCCGGAGTGTTCCATCCTTCTTCTTAACAAACAAAACCGGCGCACCCCACGGTGATACACTTGGACGGATGAACCCCTTGTCTACTAAATCTTGCAATTGCAGTTTTAATTCCTTCATTTCAACTGGCGACATTCTATACGGAGTCTTTGAAATGGGTTGAGTTCCCGGTACCACTTCAATTGTAAATTCAATTTCCCGGTCTATCAACTGCCCTGGCAACTCTTCGGGGAAAACGTCCGGAAATTCACAAACCACCGAAATTCTATTGACATCTTCATTCACCACTTGGTCTTCTAAAACACTGCATAAGTATCCCTGACACCCCTTCTGAATCAATTTACATGCCTTTGCCGCAGAAACCAGGTAGGGTGGAGAGGTCACTTCCTGTCCCTGAATCATAGATTCTGGTCGGCCCGGAGGGTGGAAACTGATCTGTTTAGTCAAACAATTGATAGTTGCACCATTCTCGCTTAACCAATCCATTCCCAGAATGATATCAAAATGCGTCATGTCAAGTGGTAGCAAGTTGGCATATACCCGAATATCCCCAAATTCAAGTTCACAATTAAAGTAAACTGAAGTACAAAACATAGAATCTCCCAAGGGTGAAGATACGCACAACAGATAAGACAAATTGTTTTCAGGTTTATCTAAGTTTGGTGCAAACAATTTTGACACATAGGAATGAGTAGATCCGGAATCAAATAAGACAAAAGCAGGATGACCATGAACCATAAATGTACCTGACACCACTGTTGTTGCATTCTGCACGTCCCCTGGAACCAATGCAAACACTCTGCCTTGTCTTGCTGTGTCCTTGTTGTTGTTAGGTTTCACTGGTGCCTTGGTGTTAATAGTTGGTGTAGACCCCGCTGAACTAGTAGCAGCTCTGTTGCCATTTCGTTGAATTCTTTGGGGGCAATCCTTGATCAAATGACCCGTTTTGCCACAGTGATAACAAGCTCCAGACTTCCATTGGCATACCCCACGATGTCTCTTCCCACATTCTGAACAAGTAGGGATCGCACCCTGATTAGGATCAGAACTGTTTGTCGCCCCTGAATTTTGTTTCTTGTTTGGGGGAGTAATCACTCCCTTTGACCATTGATTGTTTTGCCTTTTTCCCTTCCACTCGGCAACTCGATTCTGAGCAGCAAGATTTCCCTCAGCTATGACAGCCCTCTCCAAAACTTCTACATAAGTAGGCAACTTTAACATATTGACACGATCCAGAATTGCTCCTCGTAGTCCCCCTTCAAATTTCCATGCTTTTTTGTAATCCGTGTCCACCATGTGCGGTGCAAACCGTGCTCTGATACCACTTGTCACGCCCCAAACCTGCCCCTAAAGGTTTGGGCATGACCTAAGCATAAACGGACATAAAACCTGATATATATATGTATATATAACATACGGGGCCTTAACGGAAGCATAAAGTAGTAATATGATATAAATGCCAGAAACATTCCATTGAGCTACTGTTAACATGCCAGGATCTCAAAAGACGTAAACATTCTCATAAGCAAATAAAGTGTGGAACTAAATCCGTGAAACATTGGTTACAACCACATATATTTACAGTCCCAGCCCAAACGGGCATATATAAAAGACCACAAAAGTTATATACAAGAACTTGGATGGCACTCAAAAGATAAGCAAACATTTCCACGGTTTCATCAAAATAAGTAGCTTGGGTTAGTGCCTGGACACGTAATGGTCGACCAAGGAAAACGGCATCCTGAGTTAGGATTGACCACCTGTTGAACGACCTACAGAAACAGACATAACTGAGAGTGAGTTGGACTCAGTGAGTAATAATACATAAATAAAATACTGTTAACTTGATCATATTACGTATCAATACGTGAGTCTGATTCTGTGTCACATACATAATGGCCTTAGGCCCGATCTTGTAACATAACTTGGTGGCTATAAGCCCTTAGAAGTGGTGGCACGAGGCCCTTGCAAATGTGGCGTAAAGCCCTTGGTAACATGTTGGCACTATGGCCCTTGAAAGTGGCATGATGCCCTTGGAAATGGCATATAGCCCTTGTAAACTTGTTGGCACTATGGCCCTTGGAAATGGCACTACGGCCCTTGAAAATGGCACTACGGCCCTTGAAAACATGTGGCATTAAGCCCTTGCAATCTTTACATACTTCACATGGACATTACCATTAACATTATCATACGTTGGTACATTAACAGTAACATTAACATGAACATATTTGCCTTGATACATGGACATAACTGTATAACATGTAAAGAGGTATTACTACTCACAGTGTTGGGATGAGGTGTTAGTTCCTCCTGGAGTGTGTCCTGCACACAATCACAACTCACACATTAGTTCTTTTTCTTTCATACATTATGGAGACACCATTCCCTGAGTCATTACACGTTATGTGAGATTATAATTGCTTTAAAATCATTAGAACAAGATTCTATCATTACCAGAGGGTCAAGCACATAAAACCGAGCAAGCACATTTTTTTCCTGAAAATGACCTCCCCGCTCGAGCGCAACATTGTCCGCTCGAGCGTACTGAAAATTGCACAAAACTGCTGGGAGGTGGTTTTTCCCGCTCGAGCGGGCCTTTCTCCGCTCGAGCGGACCAAGCGAATTCCTGAAATTCTGTTCTTCCCAATCCGAAGCCCTACCTCATTTCCAGGCCATTTTCATGCAACTTAAGCTTGAATTAATGCAATATTCATCACCATAACATGAATTCTTAACTAATTCAACAAAATGAGAAGCTTAAACAAGCCATCCCTCTTTTAATTCCATTGTTTGGATTTAAAGTCAAGCTTTTGAAACAAAATCCATTCTTGAAACAAAACACACATATATCCATAATTTCATGATCAACAACCAAAGTGTAAGTATAATGTCATATTACACCAACTATAGTGTCAAAATACCAATCAATGAGAAGCCCTCATAATTAAACATAAAACAAACATGAATCTTACATCAATATGACTTACAACCTCTAAGTTGTCAAACAAGGGGAGCTTGATCTTACCTTGAGTTAGAATCCACAACAATTCTAACAATTTCCAAGCTTCTTGTTGGATTTCTTCTCCCCTAATTCTACCTCTCAATTCTCTCTTACTTCTCTCCAAGGAAAGAACCCACGTTTTTGATCTCAAAACTACACAAGACTTAGAGATATTTATGGAATAACAAGGAGCATATAAGACGAAAACGAATCGCTTTATCATTCCGAAATTGAAATTTCGTAAACATGCTTAATATTACCAGAAAATTATGCTGAACACAGATATACACTCAATTTCAGTTAATTAAGCCATTAAGGCCGCCAACTTCTGATCCGAACGTTCTAATGGAACAGATGCATTACTTGTTCAACAGATAGTTTTTCATAACTAGGCATTCTAAGCATATATTTGTACATATTAAGGAACTAAAAATGTACCATAACTCATATACGAGGGTCGGGTCATTACACAGCATACCAGCAATAGCTTGCCAAAGCTTACAATAAGAAGGTCAATCCAAGGGATTTTCAAGTCAACGACCTAGTCTTGAGAAAAGTCGTCGGCAACAAGAAAGATCCCAGAGAGGGCAAGCTTGGCCCAAACTGGGAAGGACCTTACAGAATTACTTTGGTGTTAGGAAATGGGGCATATCGGCTCGAGGATAACGAAGGCAAAGCATTGCCTAGACCATGGAACACTTGTAATTTAAAGTTTTTCTATCATTAGATGTTGTTTGATTTTATGCCGATGTGATCAATAAAATCTTAGCAGAATTTTCCATAACTTGTGAAACTATGCATGATGATGTTTTTTGCGTACTGAGAACCCAAGTGGAACTTAGGTTCACATTGGGGGCAGAAAGAAGAGAAAAATGCTTAAACACTTAAGCCGAGATAATAATTCCTTATCTTCACTTGTTGAAATTTGTAGCAATTTACAAGTTGAAGTTAAGCTGAGATAATTCCTTATCTTCACTTGTTGAAATTTGTAGCAATTTACAAGTTGAAGTTAAGCTGAGATAAATTCCTTATCTTCACTTATTGAAATTTGTAGCAATTTACAAGTTGAATTTAAGCCGAGATAATTCCTTAACTTCACTTGTTGAAATTTGTAGCAATTTACAAGTTGAATTTAAGCCGAGATAATTCCTTAACTTCACTTGTTGAAATTTGTAGCAATTTACAAGTTGAAGTTAAAATCAAGATTATTGTTCAAACTTAAGAAAAGTTTGCCAGTTGAAATTAAAATAGTATATGCTTTATACTTGTTGAAATTCTTGATAAATTTTCAGGTCGAATTCTTGCCGAGGTGAATCTTTGGGTAAACATACCCGAGGTATTTTACCCCGAGACGATTGCACAAAGAAGAAAAGACTTGCAAAATATTCTAAGTATAGAATCATGCAGAAACAGTTAAAAGAACACAGAGGTACAAACACCCAGTGAAAGAGAGTTGTATTGAGCATTGAAGTGGAAAAAGGCACATCGGCCATGTACAGCAATTTACATTGACAGAAGAAACAAAAGAAGTACAAAAAACAAGAAAAGAAAGATAACAAAGCTAAGATTCTTCAGCATCAGCAGTTGGATTGGTTGGGACCTCGGAAGATTCTTGGGGAACCACCTCGTTAACCTTTTTTGCCTCCAACTCGGCGTCAATTTCTGCGATTGTTTCATCAAGACCTTTTTTCAGCTGGAGGAACGTCAGATGATGCCTGTTTAGGAGTAGCCTCCTTGACAACCTCCTCATCCTCCTCATCATGAGTCAAGTCTAGGACTTGATCATCCTGAGGAGGGGACTTGGTCGCAGTAGCATCTTTTGGCTTCCTTACCAGGGCCTCATCATCATTCTTATCCTCACCCTTAGATTCAGATTCAGATTCTCCATCAGGTTGACTTGGAGGAGGAGATGGGGGGAATGGAAGAGGGATAGCATCGGCATTACGAAAAGGTGAATCTGCCGGGAGGTCAAGCTTCTTTATCAGGGACATCCAACCAAGGGAGAAGCCCCTGTTGCATGCCTGCCTGACTTGGAGTTTATAGTCTTCAGTGACGTCGGCTATATCTTGGGCATAAGCCTTCTCATCAACCTCTTTGATCTCGACGTCCTTGGTGGCCAGAGCCTCCTGTAGCTCCTTTTCGGCCTGGATTTTTTTTATCTTCGGCTTCCTTTAGCTGAGCCTCAAGAACTTTGTTTCTAGCCTCAGCAGCGCCGACTTTCTCCTCGGCATGAGTTTGGGCTTTTATGGCAGCCTCGGCCTGATCTTCCAGCTTCTTCATCCTAGATAGAAGGCCTTTATTGGTTTTTTTAAGGCTGGAGACCTCCCTCTTCGCCTCAGCAAGCCTCTCCCGGTTCTCATAGGCTTGAATAGAGAAGGAGTGGGCATGCTGGATGGCCTGAAGGCAAAAACAAGTGTTAGAAAATACTCTAAGTATGAAACAGAAAGGAAGTAAAAAGTTCCAAACAGGAACATTTACCTGAACAAAATGTTGAAGCATGAGACAGTAATTCTCGTACTCACTGATCTCGGCGTTTCGCTCAAGATCACCCGGGAGCAACAGGGCAGTGCTAAGTGCAACGCCGATGTTGATATCATCGGCGTTGTCACTCGCCATGACTGGCTTGTCCTCCAAGGTAATTTTTGGGGCCCAGGGGACATCAGGCTTCTTGGACCCCGAGGTCGTTGCAGACGACCTTTGCTTCTTTGACTCTGATGATTCGGATGGCTGTGTTTCAGCAGGCCTTTTTGTGGAAGCAGAAGCATTCTTCTCACTCCCAGCCAATTGTGAAATTGGCAGTGTGTCCTCAGTCACAACTTGAGTGGCTTTGGCCTTCGGCTGAGCCTTTTTGGTTCTTTTTGGCTTTGGTGGGCGCATGCTTTGTGTTGGCTGAGCGTCAACGTCAGTAGGGAGATCGGCGAGAAGATCCTTGGCAACAGGTTTTGCGCGGCCCATCTTGGATGTAAGGACAAGTCTTCGCCGACGTTTGCGTTCTTGTATGGGGACTAAATATAGGGCCGAAGTAGATGGCTGATTAGTTGGGTCTGAGGTTGACCCTTGATCAAGCCGAGATGTTGACGCAACTTGGGTAGTTGTGGCAGAAGGGGGAGAGAGGCTTTTCTTCTTCCTCCTTGGGACGTCGGGCAAGGTTGACTTGTAGGTTGGAATAAAGTTGAGAAGCAGGGGTGCTCTCCTTTTTTCGACAGGTAGGTCCAGAAGTCTCTTCAGGTCTTCGCTAGGCCGAAAGGACTGGCGGAAACCCTTTGGTGGTTGATGAAGAGTTGCAGAAGAGAACAGGTGTTAGAAACAGACAAAATGTTGAAGACCTGAGAAAGAGACAACTAAAGTGTCGACACTGGGCTCTTACCATTGCCCTCTTTTATCGTTCGAGGAAGAGGGAAGAGGTGGGCATCCTCATCTGAAGCAAACTCCCAATTTCCCGTGGTAATGAGATAGTCATCTCCAGCCCCCTTGTTGGAGTCTGGGAGGTCGGCTACGATTTTGAATTCTGTGGACCTTGGTTTAAGGTAGTAAATATAGCCTTTTTCTTTCTGGTCAAGGGCACACATAGTATAACAAAATTGGATATCGGCTAAAGTGATTCTAGCATTTTCCTGTCTTGCTAAGGCTATAATACCGTTGATTACTCGGTAAGAATTTATGGCCAGTTGCATGGGGTTCAATCTATAGAAGTGGAGAATCTCACGAAATAGGATATTAAGTGGGAGCCGAAGTCTACACTCAGTAAAGGCTACTATGGGAAAGGGCATCGAGTTGTCTGTGGGCATAATGGAGTCGTTATCCCCAGCCAGTCTCAGATGGACATCGGCGGGAATAGAGAACTCTTGCCTAAAGTATTCAAGTTTGGTTGGGGTGTTTACCCTATGCCTCTACATACCCATGATATCGGTGTGAGGGTATTTAATTTCAGGAAAAAGATGTTTTTAGAAGGTTATTGTGATCTCGGCTTCAGTTTTCAATTTTCCTAAGACTTGGTAGGTACAGTTTTCCTAAGAATTGATAAGTCCTACAGACAAATCCAAAACCTAAATCTATGAAAACGAATATGGAGGGCAGAAATCTGGAAAACAGAAAAGCAAGAGCGAATTTTTAGAATCAAGAACAGAGGTGGGGCTGTCAAAAGCATAAAGAATACATGGAGTATAAGGTTAAGAACAGTGACAAGAGTGCAAGAAAGTAGTGAACAGTGTATGGGTAGAAATCAAAACCATTTGAATACTTTCAGATATGTGATTCGCAAGATTTGATACAATAATGGCAGCAAGTAATAAAGAATATCAACAGAATTGAAAACGAAGGAAATAGTAGCTTACTAGAGAAATAGAGCCGGAATGAGTTTCGCCGAAGTCAGACGACAGTGCAGATGTAACGAAATGATGGAAGCCTCACGGGAGAGGAGAGAGGAAGACAGTTGCAGAAGCTTGGAGCTTGAAGCAATGGCGGTTTCAAGGGAAAAAGTTTAGAGAGAGAGAAGGCAAGGAAATCGAATGCAAAGGTAGAAAAATGAAAAGAGAGGGAAGAGTTTTGTCCAAAACTTGAAACGACGGCAAAGTTAGAGCAATTAATGCTCCTTGAGCAATGTATGCGTCAGACGGCGCCTACGGATGCCAGACGAAATTACAGGCGCGTCGTAGGCACGAGCCAATGTGGATACAACGCGTGAGTAAAACAGTTGAAAAGTGATGTGTGACAGCTCATACACATAAAGGAGTTTATTTGAAATTTTTGTTCTTTGAAGAAGGTTTGTCGGCCTGAAATGAATGATCTCGGCTAATGAGTTCTTGAGCCGATGTACAGAAAGAAGTACTGATATAGGTTCCATCACCTCAGAATGCCGAGGTAATAGAAACCTAAGGGGCAGTTGTGGGGATATATTTTCTGAGTACCAACACGTAGCAAGGTGACGCTGACGTGTCACGTGTCCTAGTCATTGTGCTGAGGTAATCTCGGTTAGGCCGAGGTTTCCTCCGAAGATATCAGAAACCGAGATAAGCGGATAAGGGACAAGAGTCCTGGAATGAAGAAAAGACTTCAAGATGGATAAGGGCAGTACTCCTGGAAGTCTATCCTTATCTCTTGAGGAGTCCAAGGTAAATCCAGAATTGGAGTCCATAGATGTCAGACTTCTAGTGGGACTGGGATTGAGTTAAACTATAAAAGAAGGGCACCCCCGGCGGGTCTAAGGTACGCAATTTTATGCTTTGAGCAGTAAATTAAGCATTTGAATTATCTTTGAGAGACACTGACTTGCTCGTTGGAGTACCCCCGGGTGGAAGAACCACCGCCAGAGCCTTTTCTTTCTGTTGCAGGTTAGCTAAAGTCATCTATTCTGCCAGTACTCCCTAGCTAATTTCTAAGGAGGGCAGTGTGATCAGAGAACCACTCACACAGTTTCTATACGATTTTAGGCTAAAATGTTACTCTTAATTTTTTTATTTAAATTAATGGAAGTGTATTACACATATCATTTTTTAGAGTGAGTTTAATTTTTTTTTAAATAAAGTGAAATTAATACAATAAAAAAATAATTTTATCCCTATTTTCTCCAAACTTAAAATTAAATTAATATGTTAATTAAAATAATAATTAAATAAAAATATTAAATAAATAATAATTAAGAATTGATCTAAAATATAATTAAATTAAAATTAGATTGATTGACATGTTAGGAATTACAAACTAATTAAGAATTTAGAATTAATTGTATCTAAAATTAGATCAAAAAGTAAGGAATTATGATAAATAATTAAATATTTATGATTAATTGTGATCTAAAATATAATTAAATTAAAATTAGAATAAAAGGTTAAGAATTACAAAAAATAATTAAGAATTTATAATTAATTGTGATTTAATTAAATTAATGTTAAACATTATAAATTATGTGTATGAGAGATGAGAGAGAAAAAAAATAACAAAAAAATTATAGGATTTAAGGGTATTATAGTCATTTCACATCTATAGTTAACAGTATTAATGGTTACATAGGAATTTTCTGACTATATTTGAACCATAGGGAGTATAGTGTTTTGGCCTCAAATCACAAAGGAGTAAATTGAATTTTACCCTATAAAGTATTTTATACATGTATATATACTGTATAAAATAAAGGCTCGAGTTGATGTTGACACAAAATGTCACTGATTGCAAAGGTATCAATCTCATAATTTTATAATTGAAATTTTAAATACGATTTTCTTACTTTGTGAAGTCATTATGATAAAATTTATTTATAAGATTGCAAAATACCTTTAATTTTGAAAGATCTGTCGTTGAAAGTAAAATTTACAACACAACAATTACTCATACAATTTTAGAAGAGACTTTGGAAGAAAGTCTTTCATTCATATTTCAAATGATCAAAACTATATATAAACTCTAAAATCAAACCTCTAACATTACCAACATTGAAATCTACTTGGAGTGTCTTTAATCATTCATCAAATCTTTCATTAAATTTGAGTAAAAATTTGATAAAAGTTTGACCTCATATGATGCAATCTAATGGTGAATTAAGATTTTCATCAAACCTAGCCGATTGTTCGGCCTAGAGTAAATTTTCGGTTCACAAGCAGGTTGTTCAGCCAAAATCTGGTCATCTAGCCGGTCGTCCACCGATGACTACCTACAAAATTTGATACAAGGATAAATACTTCCTTAACTTGATGAAAAATATACCTTTTCCTTAATTTGATATCAATTTAATGAAATGGTTAGAGTACCGTTTTTACCAAATTTTCATCAAATTTTAATTTGATGAAAGATACGAGTGTGCATTGGAGATGGCTTTACTCGAATTTGTAATTACCAATCTAATAACACACCACTAATATCATCCATTAACACACCTCTAATAACAATTATTTCTCTACAACTTGCAAAATAAACACCTTACTAATAACCATTACATGCATGAAAAACATAACTCAAAAAATAA
Source organism: Camellia oleifera (assembly GCA_022316695.1). Lineage (NCBI taxonomy): Eukaryota > Viridiplantae > Streptophyta > Magnoliopsida > Ericales > Theaceae > Camellia > Camellia oleifera. Next base: position 3,401,613 of record CM039319.1, on the reverse strand, counting down.
GAAAAAAGAAAACTAATTTATTTGTAAACACCTATTACTATGCTTAGGATATACCAAGTAAATATTTGGAGGTCTCTTCAAGTTACATCATCAAGATTGCAAATATTCCTCCTCTTCTTCTTCTTTATCGAACTTAATGAAACATTCCACATTCTTAATTGGCATTTCTCTCAGTGACGTTTTAGGATATAGTGAGTTTTCGAACGGACTAGAAATTGCCTATCGAAATTCTAAGATATACGAGAATGAGCATCATCAAAGGATGAGGTTTCCACCTGACTATCAATTGCTTGTTGAAATTCCTGTTCTGAGTCATGTCCGCGATCCTGCATTGCAGGACTAAGATTTTTAACAATATGCGAGGGTCTTGGGCTCTCAGTAAATGGTCCTATTATATTTGAGTCTTCAGGCATGGTAGAAATTATAGCATCGCTTACTGAGACTGGAGCCATACTTATTGGTGCCAACTGGAGCATTAATTCCTTCAAACAATCATTTCCTGCTGAAGGATGACATTCTATATCTATTGAAGCTAGAACCTTACTCTTTGGTGCCAACTGAAGCTCTAATTTCTCCAAACAATCATCGCTGGATGAACTCGATGATGCTAAGTAGAGCTGTAAATTCTCCAAACCAGAACTCGATGCTAACTGGAGCTCTAATCTCTCCAAATCTCAAGCTGAAGGATGACATTCTATATCTCCTGAAGCTGGAGCCATACTCATTGGTGCCCATTGGAGACCTAATTCCTCCAAACCATCATCTCCTGTTGAAGGACAACATTCTGTTTCTCTTGAAGCTGAAGCCATACTCATTGGTTCGACAAGCAAATCTCTTTCCTCCAAACAATAATCACCTACTGAAAGATGACATTCTACATCTCTTGACTTTACCATACTCTCTCCTAGCATTCCTCTCATTGGTGTTTCTGGCTGTACTGTAGAAAAATGATCGTAATCGAACCAAGAATCCGATGGTTCATTAGCCGTACTCGCTCCTACCAGTTGGAGATCTAAATTCAGGCTTTGATGACAAGCCTCCGCCATTGTTGGATTGGGACATGGATTTCTGAAATCATGTGAGGTCTCCTCATTCTCAATCACCATCTCCTCCTGTGGTTCTTCAGGCTGTGCAGAAATAGCCTGGTTATACTGGAGATGTAGATTATGTAATAGAATTTTTTCTGCCTCGAAATATAGAAAGTGATCTGGTTCCAAGGACCTTGTTGTATGCCATATTGGCAACAATGAAACATCATACAACAAGGTCCTTGGAACCAGATCACTTTCTATATTTCGAGGCAGAAAAAATTCTATTACATAATCTACATCTCCAGTATAACCAGGCTATTTCTGCACAGCCTGAAGAACCACAGGAGGAGATGGTGATTGAGAATGAGGAGACCTCACATGATTTCAGAAATCCATGTCCCAATCCAACAATGGCAGAGGCTTGTCATCAAAGCCTGAATTTAGATCTCCAACTGGTAGGAGCGAGTACGGCTAATGAACCATCGGATTCTTGGTTCGATTACGATCATTTTTCTACAGTACAGCCAGAAACACCAATGAGAGAAATACTAGGAGAGAGTATGGTAAAGTCAAGAGATGTAGAATGTCATCTTTCAGCAGGTGATTATTGTTTGGAGGAAAGAGATTTGCTTGTCGAACCAATGAGTATGGCTTCAGCTTCAAGAGAAACAGAATGTTGTCCTTCAACAGGAGATGATGGTTTGGAGGAATTAGGTCTCCAATGGGCACCAATGAGTATGGCTCTAGCTTCAGGAGATATAGAATGTCATCCTTCAGCTTGAGATTTGGAGAGATTAGAGCTCCAGTTAGCATCGAGTTCTGGTTTGGAGAATTTACAGCTCTACTTAGCATCATCGAGTTCATCCAGCGATGATTGTTTGGAGAAATTAGAGCTTCAGTTGGCACCAAAGAGTAAGGTTCTAGCTTCAATAGATATAGAATGTCATCCTTCAGCAGGAAATGATTGTTTGAAGGAATTAATGCTCCAGTTGGCACCAATAAGTATGGCTCCAGTCTCAGTAAGCGATGCTATAATTTCTACCATGCCTGAAGACTCAAATATAATAGGACCATTTACTGAGAGCCCAAGACCCTCGCATATTGTTAAAAATCTTAGTCCTGCAATGCAGGATCGCGGACATGACTCAGAACAGGAATTTCAACAAGCAATTGATAGTCAGGTGGAAACCTCATCCTTTGATGATGCTCATTCTCGTATATCTTAGAATTTCGATAGGCAATTTCTAGTCCGTTCGAAAACTCACTATATCCTAAAACGTCACTGAGAGAAATGCCAATTAAGAATGTGGAATGTTTCATTAAGTTCGATAAAGAAGAAGAAGAGGAGGAATATTTGCAATCTTGATGATGTAACTTGAAGAGACCTCCAAATATTTACTTGGTATATCCTAAGCATAGTAATAGGTGTTTACAAATAAATTAGTTTTCTTTTTTCTTATTTTTTGAGTTATGTTTTTCATGCATGTAATGGTTATTAGTAAGGTGTTTATTTTGCAAGTTGTAGAGAAATAATTGTTATTAGAGGTGTGTTAATGGATGATATTAGTGGTGTGTTATTAGATTGGTAATTACAAATTCGAGTAAAGCCATCTCCAATGCACACTCGTATCTTTTATCAAATTAAAATTTGATGAAAATTTGGTAAAAACGGTACTCTAACCATTTCATTAAATTGATATCAAATTAAGGAAAAGGTATATTTTTCATCAAGTTAAGGAAGTATTTATCCTTGTATCAAATTTTGTAGGTAGTCATCAGTGGACGACCGGCTAGATGACCAGATTTTGGCTGAACAACCTGCTTGTGAACCGAAAATTTACTCTAGGCCGAACAATCGGCTAGGTTTGATGAAAATCTTAATTCACCATTAGATTGCATCATATGAGGTCAAACTTTTATCAAATTTTTACTCAAATTTAATGAAAGATTTGATGAATGATTAAAGACACTCCAAGTAGGTTTCAATGTTGGTAATGTTAGAGGTTTGATTTTAGAGTTTTATATATAGTTTTGATCATTTGAAATATGAATGAAAGACTTTCTTCCAAAGTCTCTTCTAAAATTGTATGAGTAATTGTTGTGTTGTAAATTTTACTTTCAACGACAGATCTTTCAAAATTAAAGGTATTTTGCAATCTTATAAATAAATTTTATCATAATGACTTCACAAAGTAAGAAAATCGTATTTAAAATTTCAATTATAAAATTATGAGATTGATACCTTTGCAATCAGTGACATTTTGTGTCAACATCAACTCGAGCCTTTATTTTATACAGTATATATACATGTATCAAATACTTTATAGGTGTTGGCTTTTTGGCTTTCGAAGGTTATTTTTGTAATTGCGAGCGTACCAGCAAGGATCAATCAGTCCTTACAGAATTTTAATTGCCAACCAATTATCAGACGATTGTGTTGTAGTTATTTCAGCCTCAATGAAGAGGACTTTTACTAGTGGCTTGATTTAGGAGAATTTAAGCACAATAACAGTTAAATAAAGAGCAATTGAAGCATTTCATTAGAATGAAAAACTTACAATGATCCAAACTCAGCCTCGTAGAGGTTTACAGCGACAATCTACTTGAAACTACTCCTATGAATGAAGTGCAGTGCAAGAATTTAAAGTACAGGAATGTAAAGAATAGGAATTTAAAGAACAAGAAATGTAAAGACTGAAAATGTAAAATTGGAAAGAAAAATATGTAAAGTAAGACTGGTTTGTTGGATCTGAGTCTTGGGGCTTTTTCTGGGGCCTTCCCTGCTATTTATACTCCTCAAGGATGACCATCGAACTGCACTTCAAACCGTCGAACTGCTCCTCCATGATTTCTGATCATGCTGCCTTATAAATAGTTCCACTACACCATCACTTGCAGTTGGGCTTCCCTTCTATATTTGAATTTGAATGTGAGTAACCGTTGAAGCCACGTCACCTTACGTCTCTTCGTTGATTCACTACTACTCAGACCTTGTAATAACCAATGCTAATTGCCACGTGTACAATCAGGATCAAAGATTTGAATAGTCTTCCTATATTACCCTTATTCTGCCACGTGTTAAATTGTGATTGGCTTATACAAAATATGTAGCCAACATTACCCCCCGCACTAATATATCCAATACTTGGTGATATTAGTGGATCAAAGCCTTTCTTCCGCGTTTTTAGAACATGCATGGAGTCTATATTCTGGAAACACAACCGTCATTTATTGATGATCATTTGCATTAATTCTCTTTCAATCTTTTGAACATCCCAATACCTTAGCATTCGAATAGACTAATACTTCTTCTATGGCCAAATCAACTTTCTTCTCTATTGATCGGGCATATGAAGAGTTATTGAATAATGCTACTTCCCCTCAAAGAACCTCCACGCATTCATTAGCCACCTTTACCCACCTTTCTACATTCAGGTCATGGAAGCTTTTGCAAATTACCAACCTTTGGATTACGAACACATTGCCCTTAATCCTTCGATTTAGAAAGTTGCAAACATGGACGTGGGAAATTCTTCTTCTGATCCACCCTTGGACTGTGAACAAACTGCCCTTAGTCCTTTGATTTAGAAGGTTACAGATATAGACATAGGAGGCCCCTCTTCACAATCCTCTGTATGGGATAAGGTTGTGGCTTCAACTTCCTCTGGGGCTTCAGGCTGGTCAAGCTGGTCAGAACCTGAGGTCTGGGAATTAAGGGAGCGAATTAACCATCACTTTGTCGAATTCACCGACCCGTTAGACTTTCCCTTTTATGCGCGAAGCTCGGTGGTTTATCCTTACATGCCTATTGACCGTCGACACAGTTTAGAGGACAGTCTACTCGTGGCATGGTACACATCATCCATGCCTACAAAAATGGTACGATCTATTCCCCGCCCAGAAGAGGCACAGGGGTATAACCCCTCATTTTTAGCCAAGAAGGCGAAGTTTTATCCTTCTGAATGGCTTGATTGCGTTAATGTTCCTCGATTTCCTCCTTCCTTCGAAATGGGGGCCTTTATACCTCCTCCTCCGAAAAAACTTTCCTGGATAGAGAAGTTGAAGCTTACCTTTTCTGCGGAGAAAGTTTTCCCTCCTTACGAACCTCCACCTTCTCCTATTCCAGCTTACCAAAAGTAAGTCCAACTCCTGCTTGCAGCCTTTTCTCACCTACCCTTCAATGTTCTTGAGGACGATGTTCCTCTCAAGAACCTTTGATGGGCTCGTGATATTCTGATTCGGAGCCATGTCCTCAACCCCATCGCTCAAGCAGAACTTCACATGTTCTTGGACCAACTTCCATCGCTTCTCCATTGGCACCGAACTTCTTTGGCCACCACTCAATCTTTGGACCAACTCTTGTCCCTTCAAGTTCATACCCAGTACGAAGCAGAGAACTTTATTGAAGAATTTGATGATTTCAAGAATAAAGATTCTGCTTACTGGGATGACTTGGATATAGACGAATTGGAACAAGAATTGAGAGAAACAACATTCGGAATAAAGGCTGAGGAGCTCTATTACGAAGTGAGAGCACATCAACTCATGCAGCTAATGTTAGAAGAAATAGAGGATAGAATAAAGAAAGAACAGAAATTCATTGATCATAGTTGGACTAAATTTCATGATCTTGTTATTTATTCCATTCCTTATTTTTATGAGCTTGAGTTTGTACCCAAATAGGGCCATTCGATATAATTGTTTTTGCTTTAATACAATTAAGACTTTTCCTTTGTTTGGCATTGTCTCCATTTGTCTTTAAAAGCAAATTCAGGGCTTCGAACTGAACAATCTCATCCTTCGAACCTGGACTCAATTGTTTTAAATGAAACACTACAAAGAACCAATTATGAACTTTTCCAATTTATGGAATAAAGTTGACAGTTTTGGCTGATTTTCAATCAGAGTCAGTGCTTTGAATCTAGCAATCTTATACTTAAAGCTTGTTTCAACCATAACCAACATCTGATCATGGTTAGTATGATCAATTTAGTTTTAAATTGACCATCTTTTGCTTCGAACAACAGTTCATGCTATTTTAGTTCAACAGACAACTTTTTTCTATAAACCAACCATTGGTTTTGATGTTTCGAACACCAATTCCCATCCTTAAGGAGTCTCAAGTTTTGCCTCGAAGGACATTACCTTCGTTAAGAAACATAAAACAGGTCTTTAAACCCTTTGAAGTAAAACAAATACTTGAGTATTCTTATATTTTAAGTATGGAAATGTGCTTTGAAGCCGGCTTCTCTGTTTCGAAGCCGTTGTTATTTGGCTTTTGGCGCCAAAATCTGGTTTCGAAGCCAAATATTTTACTTCGAAACTAGCCTCAACATCTGGGCTGTGTTTTTCCCTCCAAAAGTATCAATACTTAAGGAAACTCTTCGTATTCGTACTTCTAGTACTTAACGACTTAGGCAATATATTTTCCAGACACAAAAGCTTTTAAAACCCTTTTGTTTCGTGCTCTGGAGTCACTTGCTCTTTTAACACACAAACCCTTCTTTCTACCGATTTTCTGTTAACCCTCTCTTCCTTGCTACTTGCTATCAATGGATCCTTCCTCGCTGAAAGTGCTTGCTGGCGACCGTATCAGCCCTACCATGGCTTTGAAAAAAATGTATTGATGAAGAAATCCCCAAGCCAACAACTGGTGGGTCAAGCGCCATAGATGGACGTCTCTTTGTTCCTCGCCCCACAGCAACCAACAAGAGTACGTCCTAGGTCCCATCTTTCGGGAAGCCCCTGACCAACTTCCAGCTTTATACCCCTGTTTGGAGGACCACTTTCTTCTCTACGAAGGAGGGCTCGACTGGGGCAATTGGAAAATGACCCGGCCTCACTGTTGCTGGCCGGCATTGAGAACTGAATGGGAGGAATGGTATGACAGAGTTGTACCTGCAAGAGAAGATGACTTGCAACAGCTCTGCATTCTTGACGCCCTTCGTCTTTCCAGGTTCATTATCCTTGAAGACCCCTTTTTGATTCCTGCTGCTCTTTGATTTTGGAACATGGCTTTCAACTTTTTTTCAATTTCGGTGTGGTATGATGGCCCCCACCATTCTTGATATCTGCCATCTCCTAGGGCTTTCACCTCTTAGTACTCCTTTTACACCCGCCTACCTAGACTGGTCTGTCAATTTTTCCCTTCCACCTTTATATTCCTCCTATAGTGATTTTGTAAAGGCTGAAAATAAAAGGGTAGGCCCCGTGAGAGACAGAGAACTTTTTTCTTTCATTTTATACTGGCTGTGTAAGTTTCTCTTTTGTACATCTTCTCAACGGATTATGCCTGAATTCGCTCCACTTGCGAAGGCCCTTGTTTTGAAAAAACGCATAGCTTTGGCCCCATATCTATTAGGCCATGTTTACAGAGCTTGCTCCCAATTTTGCGAAAGACCTCTTGATGCTAACCAAGGAGGTCCCCTCTGGGTGCTCCAACTCTGGCTCTTTGCCTATTTCACTGATTTGCATCCAAAATGCCTAAAATTCCTTATTCAGGATCCTAGCACCTATGGGGAGAAGTATGCTAGGATTGTTCTTTATCCTGCTTCTTTTGCTTATTACCTTGTCTTCTTTCATCAACTCCCTATTTCTCCATCTGTTTTCCTTTTTTGTCCTTTTGATGCCAATAAAGGACCTGCTTGGCTGCAAACTTTTCTGGCTGATAAAGAGTGCTCCACTTCACCCCATAAAGATATGCGGGCTTCTATATTACTACCAAGGGAGCTGTTCATTGGCACTTTAAACCCTCAGGCCTACAAATGTATATCTGAGGTGTACTGTCCTTCTCAGTTTGCTAGACAATTTAGGCTCACTCAAGGGATACCTGTTCCACTTTGCAGTCTCTCGAATGTCCACCTTACGGCTAGAGACCTGAGAATATCCAAATCAAAGCTAGAGGCAGCAACATTCAAACTGCTGAAGGAATTGAATGAATTTCAATTTGTCCACTTTCTTCCATCTGGCTTAGTTTTGAAAAGATTCCAGAACTGGTGGACAGCCAATATGGAAGTGCGCCTATCTGTACACCCTCATGACTTACTAATAGGGTTAGGAGTGCCTTCGAAGGCTAAATCAGCAACGGTTGAGAACCTTCCCCTCTTTCTGCAGCTACCACAACTTCTCCTGCAGCCTCACCCCCTCCAGCTAAAGTTACTAGAGCTGCTTCGAAGAAGGGTAAGCATTTCTAAGTTCCTCTTTCTTTTAACTCTTTTGTTTGTCTCCTCTATATTCACACATTTTGGTGCAGGGTCTCCACAAGAAGAATCCCCTAAAAGAGCTAAAACTCTAGCTGCTCTCAAGGCCAAACAACAGCAGAAAAAGAAAAGAAAATTGGTACTCACTCCTGAAGAATCTGAATCTCAAAATGAAGAGAAAGAGATTGAGCAAGAGCAAGAAACACCATTACAAAGAACAAAGAGAACAAAGGTGGTTGCCCCCTCTTCTGATTTGGTCGAAGATCCTAATTCTGAGACAGTTGACAAAGCAACAGAGAAGGAACTTACTTCTGAAGAACTTGATCCCCAAATTGAAGAGAGGGAGGTTGAAAAGGAGCCGGTAGTATCATTGCCAAGAAGGAAGGGAAAGAAAGTGACTGTTCCTGCTACTGACTTGATTGAACACCCCATTCATGAAGCAGCTGCCAAGGCAGCAGAGCAGGAACATTCCAAGGCCATAATTGTCTTCGAGAGAGCTGAGAAGAGACGGTAGCAACAATTTCTGAGAGATGAAGCTGCTGCTGCTGATGCATTACAAAGGGAAACTGCAAGAAGGCAACAAACTGTTGAACATTACTCCCTTCGTAGCTCTCCCATTATTGCCAACATTTCTGAAACAAGTAATTTCTTTCATGCTTTTACTGTTTTTCCTTGTCAAATTTTAGTATTGAAGCTTGACATTACTTTACATTTCTTCCTCTTGCAGGAACAACTACTGAGCCTATCCTTCCAATGAGGACTCCCTCAGTTTCAGTTGAAGTTGATGAAATGCAGCATGTGAGGGCTATTCAGATATTACTCCCACTTCCAAGGCCTACACTTTTTTTACCTTCCCTGAGGCCAAACATTCCTGCATCTCCTTCTCTTGGCTTAAAGCCATACCTCCCTTTCTTGTCTTTTGATCTACCAAAAATTAATTCCCTTTCGAGCCTTACTCCTCCTTCTCATTCCAAGGAATTTTCGACAGCTATTCCATCTCTGATGGCAGTTGATTCCCCTATTGAGGGTGCTGCTAGCTCTCCAACCCATGGTTTACTACCTTTACTTAGCTCCAGCCCTTCTTCCCTTGACTCATTGGTGGCTAGGACCATGGAGACTGCTAAAGATGCTCCACCTATCTCTCCTATCCCTATGGAGTCCTCTGTGCCTTCCACCACAGCTCTCTCTGTGCCTCTCATGTCTATGGATGAGGTAGATCTCTTCGAAGCAAGACTAGCCAGTCTCTTCGACATACCCTTTACCTTTCCAACAGCCAATGATGAAGCTGAGCCATTAGTCTTGGCTAACTCCTTGCTGGAAATCCTTGAAAGCTCTTCTTCCTCCAGCAACAAGCCTTCTGCACCACTGATAGACTTAGACACCTGCCTGGAACTAGTAATCTCCTTTTCGAGGATCCCCTTTGAGTCTTTACAAAGGCCTATAATAAGAAATGGGTTCCTTCAGTGCTTCAAAGTTGCTGAGTAGTCCGACATAAATGTCTCAAGTTATCTATCTCAGGCAGCCGCTATTATCGACTTCTACATCAACATTTGCCATGCTGCCAAGGCTGCGGATAAGAAATTGACCAGGGACCAGAGTTTTGTTTCCCAAGTGCATACTGAAGTGTCAGAGCTCAAAGAACAACACTCCTCTGCCTCCCACTTTCGAGTTCAGCTGTTGGAGAGGAAAGCTCAACTTGAGGAGGAGCTATCTGCAGTGAATCAGGCCTTAGTCCGAACTGACACCAAACTGCAAATCTCTAACCAAGGATTGGCCGATCGAAAGGAAGAAATGGCTGCAGCTATTCAACTGTTTTCATCATTTAGCAATAGGAAATTTGTTGTAAAAGAACAATTAAGATATTGTAATAATTTTTGGGCCAATTTATGGCAAAATATACTTGACTCTTTATGAAAAAACAAATTCTTGTCTATCATCTGAGTAATCTTGTGTTTTTGTACTTAGTGTTTATTTTATTCCTTGTGTTTCCCAAATGGTTGGAAAATAAGGCTTCAAATATCTGCCATTAATCTTTTTGGGATGTATATAACCATTCAAATTTCTCAAATGGTATGCTCCAAAAGGCAGAACTCTATGAACTTGATATGGTCCTTCCCAGTTAGGTGACCATTTGCCAAACTTATAAAAGAATGCTATTTAATGCCAGAATTCTAGCTTCATCTATGCTTTCTAACTCCAAGCACATACTTTGATAGTACTGCTCAGGATCTAACTAATTTTGGCATCTTACCCTCAAAGATTTAACATTAATCTCCACAAGTAACACTGCATCATGTCCATATACTAAGGCATAAGGAGTGACTCCTGTGCTTGACCTTGGGGAAGTTCTATAAGTCCACAATACATCCAATAACAAGTTATGTCAATCCCTAGGATTATCTTCCACAACCTTTTGTACTCCTTTTTTTAAGGACTTATTGGATGATTCAGCTTGACCATTGGCTTGTGCATAACATGGGGTGGAATTAACAAGGCTAATTCCAAACTCTGCCACAAAAGACTTCACCATTTCCCATCGAACACAGTCCCATTATCAACAGTTATAGTTTGTGGGATGCCAAATCTATGGATCAAATCCTTAATAAATCCAATAACCTCAGTTTGGTCTACAGCCTTGTATGGCTTGGCTTCGACCCACTTAGTGAAGTAATTAGTGGCCACTAGAATGAAACAATGATGCTTCGAAGAGGGTGGGTGTATTTTTCCCATTATATCCATGGCCCATCCTCTAAATGGCCAAGGCTTCACTACTGCATGTAGGTCAGTTATGTGTACATGCCTTATTGTGCCATGCTTTTGACATGCCTGGCAACCCTTTGCATATTCTATGTAGTCTTTAAGGATAGTTGGCCAATAGTAGGAATGCCTTCGAAGCAACCATCTCATCTTCACACCAGGCTGATGAGCACCACAGATGCCTTAATGAACCTCAGCCATAGTTGTTAATGCTTCTTTTGGACCTAAACATTCCAGCAACAAACCATTCCCCCCCCCTCTTTTGTAGAGGGCATACCATATATCATGTATTGCATAGACTGCAATTTAACTTTCCTGTTGGCCTTCGAAGATGGACCAGCCAAGTACTGCATTATTGGATGCCTCCAATCTTGTTCTTGTAAGTCATTATGATTGACTTCCAAGACCACATTCCTTTTATTCAAAGGTGGTATTAATTTCTGATATGTTGTTTGGCTTATGTCCCTTTGGGCATTATCCCTTCTCTTGAAATTCGAAGCTTTCTGAGCCACATCATTAGCTCTATTATTCAAGAATCTTGGGACATGAGTTACATTTGCTATTTGAATAAATTAAGAAAGCAGATGTAATGCAACAACATAGTATGGCAAAATGCTTATGCTTTGACACTTGAAAATCCCTTTCACTTGGTTAACTACCAATTGAGAATCTCCAAATATGTCAACTGCATGAACTTGTAATCCAATAAGAATTTCAAGTCCCACTATTAAGGCTTTATATTCAGCCTGGTTATTGGAACAGGTAGCTTCATCCACTCTGAAACCATGTGTGGTTTCTACCCCTTGTGGTGACTTAATCACAATACCAATTCCAATTAGGCCATTGGCTTTCGACCCATCGAACCACATCTGCCATGGCTCAACACTAGCCATACCAAGTTCCATTATCTCTTGGCTCTCTGTTTGAGATGGATGGTCTGCCAAAAAATTGGCTAAAACTTGCCCTTTTACTGCCCTTTGAGGGACATATTCTAAATGAAATTCTGATAAGGCTAGTATCCACTTGCCAATTCTTCCCCTCAACATAGGTCTAGATAACATGTACTTAACCAAATCTGTAGTTGCAATTACCAAGACAGTTGTAAGTAAAAGATAGTATTTTAATTTCATTGCTGCAAAATACAAACCAAGACACAGCTTTTCAACAACTGAATATTTACATTCACAAGAATTTAGAAACCTACTAAGGTAATAAACAGCTTGTTCCTTGCCTTCTTCATTGTCTTGGGCCAAGAAAGCTCCCAATGAATCTTCTGCTGCAGCTATGTACAACTTCAAGGGCTTGTCACCCTTTGGTGGCATCAGCACTGGAGGATTGGCCAAGTAGGCTTTGATACCTTCGAAAGCAATTTGATGCTCTGTTGTCCAGACAAATTCCTCTTCATCTTTCAGCCTTAACAAGGAAGAAAATACTTTAGTTTTCCCTGCAGTGTTAGAAATGAACCTTCAAAGAAAGTTAACCTGTCCAAGGAACGTCTGTAATTCTTTCTTACTTGATGGAGGCCTGGCTTCAATGATGGCTTTGGCTTTATTCTGATCAATCTGTATTCCTTTCTTGTGCACTACATAACCCAAGAAGTTTCCAGATAATACACCAAAAGCACACTTAAGAGGATTAAGTTTCAACTTGAACTTCCTCATTCTTTCAAAAGCTACTTCTAAACGAAACAGATGCTCCTCCATGGACTAGGATTTCACTATAATGTCATCAATATAACACTCTAAATACCTTCTAATGAGGTCATGAAAGATAGTGTTCATAGCCCTCTGATATGTAGCCCCAGCATTTTTTAGGCCAAATGGCATTTTAACCCATTCGAAGGTGCCAATATTCCCAGGACATCTAAATGCTGTTTTGTGGACATCCTCCTCTGCAATGCAGATTTGGTTATAACCAGAGTGCCCATCCATCATTGATAAAATTTGATGCCTTGCTGAACTATCTACCAGCAAATCTATTATAGGCATAGGGTACTCATCTTTTGGAGTTGCTAGATTTAAGTTTCTGAAATTAATGCATACCCTCATTTTACCATTCTTCTTAACTACAGGCACAATATTAGATAGCCATTCAACATACCTGGCTGTCCTAATAAAGCCTGCCTTGAGTAGTCTAAGAATCTCTTCCTTAACTTTCTAAATCACTTCTAGACTCATTCTTCTTGGTTTTTGCTTGTATGGCTTAAAATTAGGCTTCATAGGGAGCCTATGTTCCACTAATGACCTATCCAATCCTGGTAGTTCATTACAAGACCTTGCAAAGCAATCTTTGTATTTCTTCAGGACAACCAACAACTGGTCCCTGTCAAGAGCATTCAACCAAGCACTTATATAGGTGGGCTGTTGCATAGAACCTTCCCCTAAATTTACTTCTTCTAAGGGGTCTTGTGTTTGAGAACTTATTGAAGCTTCTTCTTTGATTTCTTCTAGCTTCGAAGCAATCTTCTTGCTTTGTTCTGCTCCTAAGTTCTTTATTTCAATATCTTTGCCCTTCTCCTCATAGACAAAGTCTGTCCATAAGGCTTTTTCTTCCTGTATCTCCTGGACTTTTGTTTCAATGTCCAATGCACAGTATTTGTTGAGAGCCAAAACTCTGACCTGTTGCTGCTTCTATTTGCAGCCAATTATCATGGCTTCTCTCTCTTGCTCCTATACTTTCTGGACTATTGATTTTACATCCAATGTTGAGAATTTAATTAGAGCCAAAGACTTGGCTTCTTGTGCTTCATCTCTTTGCCTACAACCAGGCATCATTGTCATCCTTAACGACAACCTCTTCATCAACACTCTCCTGGACTAAGTGCTTCAGGTGTGTCACTTCCTCATCAGCTGTCACTTCGGTTGAGCCATCAGGTTTCCTCAGTATACTAAGTGGTGTCACTCCTTCAGTATACAATTTGGCCTCTGCAAAGTCTGCATAGGCTATGAAGGGTTGAGGATCTGCATCAATTTCCTCTGTCTCTCCATTGCCCAAAGCCATCATTATTTTCTGATGCAAAGAGAAAGGCACACATTTGTTAGTGTGAATCCAATCTCTCCCAAGTAAAGCATTGTATTTAGCATTACTGTCGATTACTGAAGAATGCTGTCATGCAGTCCCTGGTTCTCACACTCAAGTTAATGGCCAGAATCCCCTGAGCCATCTGTTTGTCTCCAGCGAAGCCAGCAATGGTTGTGCTGGTTGGGATCAACCTGGGATTCTTTTTCCCTAGTTTTTTCAAAGAAGATTTCGTTAGTAAGTTCACTACTGCCCTATTATCTATCAGGACTCGGTTCAATTGTATCCCATCGAAGAAACCCTTGATATACAAAGGCTTGACATGTTGTGTCATAGAATTCAAGGGATATTCAACAGGATATGAGAGGTTAATGCTCACCTCTTCTTCGCTTTCATATTCAGTTTCCATTGGGGTAGCCATTCCGGAATTATCCTGTAGCATACTCACTTGTGAGTTTTCACTAGAGACTGGAAATTGGATCAATTTCTTGACCATCTTGGTTCTTATCTCTAGCTTGGAACTCATAAGGTAGTATATGTACCATATTGACTGATACTAGAGGAAATGAGCCAAACTGGATGGCTGGCTGTGCCTGTTTCCCCTCTTGGCTACCTTGATCAGTTACCTCAGAAGCATCTTCCATGCTGCATTCTGGCACTTCATTGCTAACAGGTTCCTTTGAATGGTTTTTCTCGACTGGTTTTTCAACCAAAAATGCTTTGCTCAGCCATGAAGGCTTCGAACATTTCTTCTTCCACCATTTCTTTCTTTTGGCTTATGCCAATTTCTTCTTCTGACTCGCTTATCAGTCTCCATCAGAGCTTTCTCCAATCCTGCTAGGCTAGACTTCTCTCTGGCTTTTAGTTCAGAATGAACCTTGCCCAACTGTTCTCTGTTGCAACCCACCTTGCTTTGTAGAGTTGGCTTTGGAGTATGGTCTGACTGTGGAGTCTTATTTCCTTCTGTCTGGACCAATGAAGAGCTCTCTCCATTTTCTTTCATATCTTTCTAGTACTGAGTGTACTTGTGCTGAATCTTTCTCCTTTGTGATCTCGAAATGACTGGGACCATATCTGGTTCCTTTGTTTTTGGTGTTTAAGCAATACCCAATTGTTTGGGGCTACCAAAGGAGGCTTGACCATCCTACCTTGGCTTCTAATATCCCTTTGGGTAGGCACTTCCCTAGGTTTGTTCTGCATCACAAACCAATCTGGAACCCCAGGTACCCACGAACTTACTAACCTAGATGTTGAACTGCCTTTTTCTTCCTTCGAAGCCATCCTCGAAGCTGGCTGTGAAGGCAATTGCTTGGCCTTGACCTCAAGTTTCGAGCCTGATTCAGGCCTTCGATGAAGGTGACCACTTTCTGTCCTGTGTGAGGCTGGTCTAGGGGGCCAATCTCTAGCTTTGATCCCATAATCCTAAACTCTTCTCCAATCTTCTTTTAGAATGACTGCTCTCCATTCTGTAATAATTAGGTGGCCTGGACTCATATAAGGGCCTCTTGTCTTTAGCATGCATTCTATCGACTGTTAGTTCAACCATCGATGGTTGCTGCCTAATACTAGCTGGATATGGCCTTTTGTTATAAGCATTGGTTGGTTTAGGATGTCTCTGCATATCCCTGTAATATTGCTTCCCATCAATTGGAAGCCCTTTCAACTATTTGTAACTTAGTCTGCACCTGGGACACATCCTTTGCATTACAGCTGCTTCTAAGGAATCATCATCCAGTGCTTCTTCATCAGAGTCTTCCCTCTGGTGTGAGAAACCTTGTCCAATAGCTGGTGGGTTTCTAGTGTCCTTCTTGATGGTTGTCTGGTTGGCAACAATGCATTTGCACATTGACTTCGTCCAATTCTGTCAAGGACAAGTTCTGGAAATCTGACATAATGACATTGGCTGCCACCTCTCCAACTTCTGAAAATGGATTGCTGTCAATCCCCATGGCCTTTTCTGCTTTGGCTGGGAATTTCAAACTTCCTTTCCTGAATTTGTTCTTGGATCCTGTCTTGAAAAACAATGTAGTTTTTAGTCGAGTGAGACCAAGAGTTATGCCATTTACAATATACTTTTCCTTTAAGTTCATCTGGAGATGGAAGTTTTACTCCTTTTGGTAACTTAAGGAAGTTGGCCGCAAGCAAATGATCAAAAATGTCATCTGCTTTTGTTAAATCGAAAGAGTACTTCCTGTGAAGGTCTTTCTTTTTAAACTGCTGGTCAATTATTGTATCCTTATGAATTAATGCCTCACAGATCACAGGTTCTTT
Source organism: Camellia oleifera (assembly GCA_022316695.1). Classification (NCBI taxonomy): domain Eukaryota; kingdom Viridiplantae; phylum Streptophyta; class Magnoliopsida; order Ericales; family Theaceae; genus Camellia; species Camellia oleifera. The sequence continues at coordinate 3,385,337 of CM039319.1, read as the reverse complement.
GCCCACAATCTCTGCTGCATCGATCTCATAATTAGGATCTCTATAATATGTCTTGTACGATGCATTATTTCGATCTTGTTCCTCCTCTAGTAATGCTTCATACCTAGACACCTTATAGGTTAGTTCCACCAAATCTCTGAATTCAGTTGAGTCAAACTTCTTTCGAAGCCTGAACTCTAAGCCATTTTGAGCCAATCTTACGAATTCTGGCTCTGGCAGGATGACTCTACATTTATTTCGAGCCCTTTTAAATCTGGCAATAAACTGAGTAGCCTTTTCTTCAGGCCTTTGACTCAATCTTGCGAAGTCTGCCATGGAAACCTCTGGCTCTGATTGGAAGAATTGGGCATGAAATGCCTCTTCTATTTGTTCTCAAGTTTGAATGGAGCCAGGTGTAAGGTTGATGTATCATACAAATGCTCCCCCAATTAGAGAATTTGAGAATAATCTCAGTTTCATATAGTCATGATTAGTAAATTCACCGCATCGAGCAGCAAACCTAGCAATATGGTCTATGGTTGATTGGTTTCCACTTCCATAGAAAAGGGTAAAATCTGGTATCCTGAACCCCCTTGGGTATTCATGTACCCTATCTACCCATTCTGGGTATGGTTTTCTGTACACAGGAGTCTGGACCCCCCGAGCCATTGGTCCACACATCTCCCTAACAATATCAGTAATTTGGTCCCTAGGGACCATATTTTGTGCCTGCTAAACCACTACTGGAGGGACAAACACAGGATTTGGTGGACAAACTTGTGCTTGTGGTCCTCTTGGTCCATAGGGTGGTACATTTGGGACTGGTTGTCCCTGCGGTGCAGGTTGCTGTTGGGGGTGTGGGTAACCCCTTTGAGCCTGTCCTACGAAAGGATCTGCGAAAGGTGCTGGAACAGGTGTTGTGTCCCTTCCATTTGTAGGAAAACCTTCCAACCCCCCGGGTAAAAATTCGAATAAGGGATTAGTGAACCCCCTTGTGCCAGGTATGGCTTCGAACATGGGATTTGTGCCCATTCTTATGCCATTTTCTTGTACTAGGACAGATCCACCAACTTGCATGGCTTCATTGTTAAGTACTGAGGCATTTTGACCTGCTATAGGCCTCGAAATGGGTTCGTATCAAGATTGAGGTGATGGAAATTCATAGTTCTGATTACTAGTTTGACCATTAGAATGTCCATTAACTTGCATAGGCTATTTATCTCTAGCCAATCTTTGCTGAGGGACATTTGGAACTTCCTCTATGTGTCTTGCATCTGTTGGTTGGTGGTTATTCATTCGATTCAGAAAGGATGTTGCCCACCTTTCCATTGTGTTCATTAATTGTTGTCCTATGGCATCTACTAGGCCATCCCATGGATTTGTTGGCTGAGTAGATGGAACAGTGGATGGTCCAATTCCTTGGTTTCGTCCAATATTATGAACATGTGGTTCTTGTCCCGAAGTACTGGTCTATTCGACCATAGGTTCTGATAAAATGGGAGTTTCCACAAGATGTGTTATCACATTATCCTCTAGATTAGGTATTTCTACCTCTCATTCTACGCCTTCTTCCAAGCATTCATTTTCTCCTTGTCTCCTACGTCTAGCCATTTCAATTTGTCCCTACTGGGCGTGCCAAAAATATATGTTGGCTTTTTGGCTTTCGAAGGTTATTTTTGTAATTGCGAGCGTACTAGCAAGGATCAATCAGTCCTTACAGAATTTTAATTGCCAACCAATTATCAGACGATTGTGTTGTAGTTATTTCAGCCTCAATGAAAAGGACTTTTACTAGTGGCTTGATTTAGGAGAATTTACGCACAATAACAGTTAAATAAAGAGCAATTGAAGTATTTCATTAGAATGAAAAACTTACAATGATCCAAACTTAGCCTCGTAGAAGGTTTACACCGACAATCTACTTGAAATTACTCTTATGAATGAAGTGCAGTGCAGGAATTTAAAGTACAGGAATGTAAAGAACAGGAATTTAAAGAACAGGAAATGTAAAGACTGGAAATATAAAACTGGAAAAAAAAATATGTAAAGTAAGATTGGTTTGTTGGATCTGAGTCTGGGGGCATTTTCTGGGGCCTTCCCTACTATTTATACTCCTCAAGGATGACCATCGAACTGCACTTTAAACCGTCGAACTGCTCCTCTATGATTACTGATCATGCTGCCTTATAAATAGTTCCACTACGCCATCACTTGCAGTTGGGCTTCCCTCCTATATTTGAATTTGAATGTGAGTAACCGTTGAAACCACGTCACCTTGCATCTCTTCATTGATTCACTGCTACTCAGACCTTTTAATAACCAATGCTAACTGCCACGTGTACAATCAGGATTGAAGATTTGAATAGTCTTCCTATATTACCCTTATTCTGCCACGTGTTAAATTGTGATTGGCTTATACAAAATATGTAGCCAACAATAGGGTAAAATTCAATTTACTCCTTTGTGATTTGAGGCCAAAACACTGTACTCCCTATGGTTCAAATATAGTCAGAAAATTCCTATGTAACCATTAATACCATTAACTATAGATGTGAAATGACTGTAATACCCTTAAATCCTATAAATTTTATTATTTTTTCTCTCTCATCTCTCATACACATAATTTATAATGTTTAACATTAATTTAATTAAATCACAATTAATTATAAATTCTTAATTATTTATTGTAATTCTTAACGTTTTATTCTAATTTTAATTTAATTATATTTTAGATCACAATTAATCATAAATATTTAATTATTTATCATAATTCCTTACTTTTTAATCTAATTTTAGATACAATTAATTCTAAATTCTTAATTAGTTTGTAATTCCTAACATGTCAATCAATCTAATTTTAATTTAATTATATTTTAGATCAATTCTTAATTATTATTTATTTAATATTTTTATTTAATTATTATTTTAATTAACATATTAATTTAATTTTAAATTTGGAGAAATGGGGATAAAATTATTTTTTTATTGTATTAATTTCACTTTATTTTAAAAAAAATTAAACTCACTCTAAAAAATGATATGTGTAATACACTTTCTATTAATTTAAATAAAAAAATTAAGAGTAACATTTTAGCCTAAAATCGTATAGAAACTTTGTAACTATATTTGAACCATAAAGAGCTAAATTGCTCAAACCCCAAACCAGGAAAGATGAAATGAATTTAACTCTACTTCATATGACTTGGATGCTTTTGATTGAAAGCATGATCATGGAATTGGATTGCCTGAGGCAGAGAACATGATTCAGCACGCTTCGATAATCAACCATTTTCGCTTAGACCTCATTCAGCACTTGTTAATAAGTCAGTTTATTAGCTAAAAAAAAGAAAAATTAGTGAAATATCTCTCTCCAATTTTATGTAGTAGGAGAGGTTTAAGATATTTTTTTTATTAGCTAAGGTCCCTCAACATTTTCTTAGAAAAAATTCGACTTAGAAAAGTTTTGCTTGACTCATTGAAATTTCGGCTCCAACTCAGAGAAATTTAAAAAATTCTCTATGAAATTAGAGAAATTTCTCTGAATCGGGCAAAATTTTTCTAAGTTAATTTTTTTTATAAAAATATTGAAGGACCTTAACTATTATGAAAATATTATATATCTTTTATTTTATAAAATTTTAATATTAGAGACCTTAAAAAAATTTGCCTCGACATTAGGCTAAAAGAAAAGTTTTAAGTCAACTTTGATTTTAATTACTCTAGTAACCCATTGGAAAACTAAAAAAGAAATAAGGATAAATTACTGACCTCATATAAGTCCTGTTTGATACAGCTTTTTTTCAGTTTATTTCGGCTTTTAACTTAATTTAAGCTATTTTGATGTGTTTGGTTTTAGCTTAACAATGCAGCTTATAGCTTTTTGTAAGTCAGAAATCAGCTTGTTCTTTGAGTGGGGCAGGAGAAGCTTAATTTATAAGTCAGAAATCAACTTATGTTCATAGTTATAAGCTATAAGCTGTTAAGGCATAAGCTATAAGTACTTTCCCACAGCTTTACCAAACAGGGCCATAGTTGCCTAGTAGAAAGGCCAAAATCAGCTATTTCTTCTGGCATTAGTTCAACGAATACTACGACTTCTTTTGGGAGTATGTTAAAATGCTAATTTATTGATCATAAATAAGTTAATATTAAAAAAAACTAGTTTGATTGACATATTTATTTCTTGGATAAATTAAATTGACATCTCTTGATATTTAGAAAAAATATAATAAATCTTACAATTTTAATATAATTATACAGATTTCTCTTTTAGTAAAGTTAAAGCAATCAAAACTAATACAAATAATATAAAGACACAACGATATATAATGTAAAATATACATTTCAATGACAACATCATTTTTTCACTCATACAACTAACGAATTTTTTTTAATGGAAATGAGTCAAATATTATATGAATTAAAATTTTAGAGAACTCAATATAATTATGTCAAATTTATGGGACTTATTGTATTTTTTCTAAATCTCAAGTTACCCAACAAATAAATATGCCAATCAAATTATTTTTTATTTAGGATAAATTACAATTACACTCGTTGAGATTTGCTTGATATACGAATTACCTCATGTAGTTTTGAAAATTACAAATATCCCATTGTCAAAAAAAATTATTTAACAGAATTGACAGAAAAAATAAAATTTCTAATTACTCTACTATATAACAATAAAATTATTAAAATTGTAAATTGAAATATATTTTCAACATAATTAAAAATTACTAATTGACTTAATGATTTATTAATATCAATAAAATAGATCATTTATTATGCCATTAGAAATTTGAAGGGGTATGATTTTAAATTTTTAAAATTGCAAAAGACAATCTGTGTTTTAAACAAATCTCACAAAATTTATTTGTAATTTTTTTTTTTTTAGTATTAACTTTTTTATTGATTTATTTATAGTCAATAAATTAACATTTTAGCAAACTTTCAAACACTTCATAGTATTCGTGTAATCATATGAACTAATGCAACAAAAAATAGTTGATTTTGGCCTTTCACCTAGGAAATCACTAGGAGGCCTCGTTTGGCAAGAGGCTAAAATAGCCAATTAGCCAAAAAGTTACCTTTTTAACCAAAAAGCCAACAACTCATACCAAAAAGTCAAAGATTCCCTTTTCTCTCTACTTTTTGCACGTCGTTTCGTAATTAGCCAAAAAGTTGGCCCAAACATACAGGTTTTTCTTACCAACCTTTTTAGCCAATTAGCCAAAAAGTTACTAAATTAGCCTGTTCCCAAACGAGGCCTCACTCTTACATGAGCGGGTAATGCTAGAGATCAAGATTTCATTAAAAAAAAAAAAATAGTGTGCAATCTAGATTCACCTCGAGTATGGGCTCTCCCTACTATAAAAAAAAGTTATAATTTGAAAACCATACTATTTTTCTTCATATTTTTTCTGCGTGGATTCTTGCTCCCTAATCTGTTACTTGAATTACAGCACATTTGACGTCTGTCATGTGTGATTCAAATGCAATCTACACATGAACTTGACAATACACCCATTCAATTTATACACCATACACGCCTTCTGGTCCAAAATCTGGTCTCCAGATTCTGGGTTTCCAAACTAACTGATTTGAAGTAGCTCAGGACATTCACCCTCTCAACATCCAACAACAGATAATTCAACTCAGTTTGGAAAGCTATCAAAATGATAATTACACGAAATATCTTAAAGCCGAGAAAACTAAAAGTGCCTAATTATACAAGAGAAAAATGCCTAAGACCCCCAGTGGGGGTGCTGGGGGTCCATTCTGATTGGCCAAAAAAATTTTTTTTTTTTTTTTTGTTGAACTTGCTCACACAGTGCCACATGGCACTGGGGGTCAACCCTGCTGGGGGTCCCTAGCACAACCCTTATATAGGACCTTTAGAAAAAGGCATACAACAACACAACGAATACCAACATATATTGGGGGTGTTTGTTTGAGTTTTTTTTAGCCAACTTATAGTTTCTGACTTTCGAAAAGCAATTTTGAACTATTTGATTAAATTTATTTCAAACAGTTTCTGATTTTAACAACTTATTTTAAGTTGAAAAAACTGATTCTGAGAAGCTGTTCACTCCTTACTTCTGATTATCAGCTTCTGTTGTGGACATGTTAATTTACGGTTATATTCTTAGATTTTTTTATTTTTTTAAAAATAGAAAAATATCCAAATGGACTATAGATTATTATTATTTTTTTATGAGAAATGTGAACAAGTAGTGAATAACAAAAAATAAAAGTTAATTGAAAATGGTACTTCATAGCTTATTTAACAAACACTACTCAACAACTTAAATCTATGATCCAATAGTTACACCAAACGAATTAACAGCTTCTGATTAAAATCATAATCTATAATCTGTTAAGCTATAATTTATAATCTGTTTTAACAGTTACACCAAACAAGGTATTCACTCAAAAGTCAAAACATTTTCACCTAATGGAAGAAAGGGACAAAGCAATTTTCTTTTCCAGTGAACAACTTCCAGGTCAAATAGAAATCAGATCAAACAAATGGAAAACAAAATTAAGATGGAAAACAGTGGAAATTCAAGGCACGAGAAACAAGAAGCCTCACTAAATTACAAATTAAACCTATACGATCTCTATGTTACTGAATGTGGGTGTGTAAGAAAATGGACAAATGTGGAAGAAATACTATCAAGCTCTGAATCCAAAGGCTGACCACTTCTTTGACAACTCTTTCTTTGTCCTCTTGGAGTTGGGGGCAATGAGGTTTTCCAATGATTTTGCCTTTTTGTTCGGAGACCTACCTATTTTTTTGAGAAGATCGGCCAGCCTTTTCTTCTAATCGTCAAAATCAGGATTCGCTGTTCCAAGCTTCTCTTCTCTCAATTTGAGAAGATACTCCAAAATCTCAATTGCATCTTCTACTCTGTAATAATGCAAAACACACATGAGAAAGAAGAAAAAAAAAATGCAATGACCAATATCAGGGGACTATTTAGCCATCCATAGATGAATTTTTGGGAAGAATTATTACTGCTTTTGAGAGCAAATACTAATTAAGAAATTACTGAAGGATTAACGTTGAAAGAAAAGTACTTCCTGAATGCTAATGAATTCACATCAATGAATTATTTGTTTTCATTTAGCTGTATTATGTGGCCTTGTCCAAAATAAGTTAGTCAGACACACTCCTGGAAGGCTGCATCAATAAGAAGGTGGCAGCAACACTATAAAAGCTCATCTATCTTTTGGATTCGAAAATTTTCACTCTTTACTTTTGAGTCATGCAAGCTTGTACGAGCCAAGCTCGAAAACCATGTTTCTTGGCTCAACCAACAAGCCGCATCAATTTAGATGAGCTTGAGCGCATCACAACTCGACTCATTTACACCCTTAGTATCAATCATGGTCCCAAGTGCATTTATGAGGGTCTAATCTTTTTCCTAGTCACAATTGTCAAAAAGAAAGACTATCAAGACAAGGGAAGAATAGAGCAGCATTAAAAGAACATGAAGAAGAGGCCAACAACCAAAGCAAGTGCAAAACCATGTACTACTTCTAACGTGGAAAACCCAAAAAAATTATCCAATTAGCAAAAGCTCAAGAAAAATCCATTTAACGTAATGTGAAATGAGATATTACCTTCCCATAGCATCATAAGTTACTGCAAGATTGCTATACACTCCAAGGGTATCTTGATGACATGGTCCGCACACTTGCTTCAATATTTCTCTTGCCTCTTCAAACAACTCACAGGCTTCATCTATCTTGAACAGCTGTACACAGGCCAACCCCATTTGGTTTAACAAAATCCCCATATATATACACATATACTTTATGACTTTGGAACACGATACATAATATGATGTTAAATTCTATTTGTAATTGGATAACTTTCATACGTGTATATCCAAACCAAACTAAGTCTTAGATCCTATCAAATGAGATCGGCTATATGAATCATTTTTATCTACTCAACTCTATTAAAGGTCATTTGGTCAGTCAAATTAAGGAAATTCATACCTCTATTTACTACACTAGCCTACAGTAATGTAGGTCTGCTTCTTTCCCTAACACTTTCCTCTACCGTCACTATATCGCATCTTTTCACTACTACCTCTGTTGGTCTTCATTGTATATGATCAAACTATCTTAATCTATTTTCTCAGCTTATCTTTTATCGATACTACTCCTAGTCATTCATGAATATACTCATTACAACACCCATCTTATCTACATGTTGGTTCTTAGTTGCCCAACTTTCTGTCTCATATAATATCGCTGGTTTAATAATAACTTTCCTTTTAATCTAGTGGGTATTCATTTATCGCACAGTACCCCAGAATCATTCATCCACTTAAGCTACCCCTCGTTAATTTTATGGACCACATTTACTCCAGTCTCTCCAGATGTCACGACCCAAACCCGCCTCTATAGGTTTAGTGTCATAACTGGCCAATAATCCTTGGATTACCAAAGGCCTCTTAACATAATAGCATATAAATAGGGGTTGTGGAAGCAAATACATGAAATATACATAGTCTAACGAACTGTGAAGACATACATGAGACTGATAACTTCGAACTTTTATAACCATAAGTGTGATAAAAAAAATGCAGCAATTACGTCACTTCACGTATACACAATAGAAAACTTGTTCATAAATCAAAAGGAACAAAAACTTATACATCCCCAAAACACAGCCACGAGGCTTGACTCAAACTGGAACCTCCTCGAGAGGCATGAAGGTTGGCTGTCAAAACTGAAACTCCAGGTCCTCAACTTTGAGCCTAGTCACGTGCATGATCACCTACATATGTAATATAAATAGTGACCGGGAGCCCAGTGAATAATAACAGAGTAAAGGGTTAAATAATGATGCCCCATAATTAAGTTCGTACATAGAACCAATTCATATTCGTGTTCTCATTCAATGCATATATAGAATTCAAGAATCATGTTTAATCATTCATAGTTTATCCGTTAGCACTAACAGAGCATATTGTAGACACCCCATTTTTGACCGTCCTCAAGACTTGGACGTCACTGATTGAACACTCAGTGATCATCCTTGTTTGTGTTCGTCTTGAGTTCCCGGAGGTCTCGGCTACGCGCCTTGTCTCAAGATCTCTCGACTCAACTGTTTTGTGTCTGGTTTTGCACCAAACACTTGTGTTTTTGCTTTGGAGGGTAGGGAATAATGGCTTGTTGGTCATCCCCACACTCCACCGGCCATGGCTTGAAGCCACCAGCTGTGTTTTGTTGCCACCAGCCAAATATTTGGTCGACTGGCACTATGGATGGTCGACCGGCCATCTATTTTGGTCAAATTGCATTTTTTGCTGGCCGACCACTGTTCATCTTCTTTTGCAGATATTTTTGTGCCAGCTGTGATAGCTGGCACCCACTCTGCTCTCCTCCATACACGTGTATGGAGGGATTTCCCTCTTGGATGGCTTGTTTTGGAAGCCTTACAAGAGGGAACTCCTATAAGAGGGAGGCTCTTCTCCCTCCTCTAGGTTAGACAACATTTTCAGAGAGCTTTGAGTTTTAGGGTTTGAGTGTTGTATCCATCCTATCTCTATTTCTCCCTCTCTTTAGCTCTAAGTGTGTGTTTAGTCTTATTATTGCACACAAACACATAGTATCACACCTTTTCTTGGTTGCTGAGGGCCAGAGAAGTGTTCTTGGAGTTCTTGGAGCTGGTTTAGAGCCAAAGAAGCTGCTGGAGCTTCATTTGTGAAGAGGGTCTACAAAGGTAAGAAACTTGTCCCTTTTTACCCCATTTTTGCATAGCTCTTTTGACTACCTTACAACTGTTTTTAGACTTGGTGTATAACATATAAAAAAAATTTTTCTTGCTCCAAATATTTGTTTAAGAGTGTTTTGGTGTTTGAGGTTGTTTGACCCCTCTTAAGGCTTGTTTAGCCCCTATTTTGTGCCTTTTTTGGTGAGCTCCGGGACCATACTGTTTGGGGCTCCTCACCACTGAAATCTTGAGGGATTTCAATGGTGAGGATGGTGCCTTGAGGTCCCAAGAAGGAGAGGGCCACCCCCTCTCCTTGTTGTCCTTGAAAAGGGCCATTTTTGCCTCTTGAGAGAGCATCTAGTTTAGGCTCATGTTGACCATGTCTTAACTGATATTTATGCTTATTTTTCCATGAAATAGCATTATGTTGAGTTGGTTTAGACACACCTTGCATGCCTTGCATACATCTCTTGTAATGCCATCCTTTAGCCTTAACATGCATCTAGGTTTTAACCCTTGTTCAAGCATGTTTTAGGCCTAGCTTTGTGAAGCTTTTGTACTTGTTTTTCCATGGTTAAGGTCTGCCCTTGGTTGTTTTAGCCATGTTTTCCATGTATTGCATAGCCCCTTTGCATTGTTAGCTTGTAGGCTTTAAGTGTGTGAAGTGTTGAGCATGCATTGTTTGATCTATTTCAGTGGTTTGGCACCACTTATAGCATCATTTTAGTCCTCATGACATGCTTGCATGCTTGCCTTTGATGTTTCTTTGATGCCTTAAAAGGTTGTGCCCTATGCTCCATGTTTAGTCATTGTGCATGCTCTTGAATTTAGGTCATTTAGATGCCATCTAAGTGATCTTTAGGCTTTGTTTTAATATGCTAAAACTCTATTTTTGGTCATTTAATTCATGCCATGTTTGGTCCTCCTAAGTGTGGTCCAATACCCCTTTAGCTTGCCTTGAGTTTTGGCCATGCTAGCATGCATTGCTTGTGTTAATTAGTTGGTTTGGCACCTCTATTTCATGCATATTCAAAGCTTATATTGCATGCCATTTGCCCATGTTAGCTTCTTTTAAGTGTGCTTGGAAGTTGCCTTTATGTGCCTAAGTATTGGACCTTGCATGCATGCCTATTTGTATGTGTTTTGGCTTCCATGGTTGAGCATCTTGGCCACTGTTTTGGACCTAGTTTAGGGCTATCCAATTAGTGTAAGTCCCTCCTTTGCATGATTGTTGCGTGCTCACCATGTATGTTGTTGCATATTTGGTGTGTTGTTGCATGATTGAAGTTGCATGATTGAATGAAGTCACAGGCTTGCTTGCATGCTTGAACACCCACATTGTGTCTTGCATACTTGTTGGTTACCTTGCTTCATACCTTGCATACCTTAGCATTGATGTCATATGCCTTGCATGCTTATTTATTTGCATCTCATGTTGCATATTTAGCACTTATGCCTTGGTTGCATCATCTTAGCATGCATGCTTTGCCTCTTGAATTGAGTATGAAAGAGGTTGAGTTCCTTGTGTGTTCATTTGGTTTGCATTTTCATTTGAAATTGAAATTGCATACTTGGTTTCTTGGGCCATCACGCATTGAAATGCGTGATTGGCGGTCCGAGAACCAAGGACCATGTCCCTTGGAGTCTTAAACATGATAAGGGATGTGTTGGTGCATACATTTGCTTGAAATGCATTGCCATGCCATGTTTTGCCCTCTGCTGCTGTCAAACACAGATTCTGCAGGAAGATTTGGCTGGCCGGCCATTTGTAGTGCCGACCGGCCATCATTGTTGGCCGATGGATGAATTTTGTGGCCGGTGATCATTTCCCTTGGCCGATCGCCATTCCCCTCAGCCGGTGGTGTTCCACAGTGTGCAAAAAGCATATCCTGGGACTTGTACAATTTTCAGAGGAGCAGAGCAGGAAAAACAGAGGCAACTTGTGCATGGTGGCGGATTTCCGAGCAGAACTGAGCACGCATTGCATTGGACCCTCTTCCCGAGGCTGATTTTATTGCTTAATTAGCTTAGTTAATTTGCTTAGCTAGTGAATTGTCTGTAATAATTAATTAGCTTGATAGTTAGTTAATTGTACTATTCTTTTGGTCCCTCCGAGCGAGGGCTAATTTGTAATAAGTGTGGGTGCGTGTGTGCATGTCTTCCAACCCCCGCTTCTTTCTCCCTTTTACTTACCCGCTTTGATGGTTAGTATTAGGACACGTTTAATTTAACATACCTTATGCAATGCATGTGTGCATCATTCAGTATTGCATGCACCGGGCTCGGCGCATCATGCTAACTGCATAGTATTTCAGATCTAACTTGAATACATGCTATCTGTGCATTTCACAGGTCATCCTTAGATTAGCCAAGCCTATTCTAGTGACATTCTGTATGCGATGCATTAGGCACTTAACATGGACTTGGATCATACATTGATTGCTAACACGTTCTTGTTTTGGCTCGGAGTACATTGTAAGTATTTATGCTTTAGCATTTCGCATGCGTGTGAATGTTAACATGACAGCATACTTACCATGTGGCTAGATGCTTATGTGTTATAAACTGCCTGAATGCCTGTGGGTGAAGGTTGGATTGTTTGAGTTGGAACAACTTGTCGAAATCCGTATTTTAGCCTACTTGCGAGTAGCAAACCTCAAAACGTTTTTCGAAACAAATGGATATGCAATGCTTTGTTCCAAATTAGACGATCTAGTCTCTACTTGTGTGTTGTGTGCATTACCTAGTAAATTCTAGCTAATTAACCGAAATAAGAACTCATAATGTTTTCAAAATCGGATATCATGGTTAGCAGAGGCCGATCTTCGGATCGGGCGAGAGAGGGTGCTCATAGCTGACCTTCCCCAATCGTACCCAAGTTCCCGAAGCCGAGGCAACTTTGGTGATGATGGACACGTGGCCTTTGGCACTGAGTCAGGGTTTCCTAAATTCCCCCATTAAAAAATATTTAGGTGGCGACTTTGTATCTGGCAAAGCAGTCCATGTTTGGCACTTCTTTTCTAAAAATCTATTTTCTCAAAACGATTTGCCGGATTTGGACTCTTTGGTTCAGATTAAGAACCGTGACAAAAAGGGAGTTCGAACTGTAGCACGAAGGCCTCACGCGGGCGCGTCTACAGTTTCTAGGCGACTCTGCTGGGGAAATTAGAGAACTTGACTCGAACTCGTGATATCCTGTTTTGATTTCGCTTATGTGTTTCTTTGCATTGCATGTGCGTTGGTGCATCTAGGACACCGTGTTTGCCATCTGGCATTCCTGAACGGTTTGCCGGAGGCTTGTCTTGTCAAGGCATGACCATAAGGCTGACCGATTATGGGCTCTAACAGTATGGGAACACAAACTCCGGTTTTACCGGGGCACCCCTTTTGACCATTCGACCTAGTGCATATTTGGAATCCATAGTGACCATTTCAAACTAGGACAGGTTGCTTACCCGATTATTGGTTGTTTGAAACCACTGCGTGCGTAGTGAAACCCTAGCTCCTGACAAAATAAAACAGGGAAACCCTACCCCAACATAGGGGTGTTTTGGTTCTTACTTATCTGCTATGTGCTTCAGACTGTATCTCTACAGGGAATGCATATACCAGTTTGCAAGTTTGAGAATCAGGCCCGAGGGCATTAGTATCAGTGTTTTGGGGAATCAGTTGTATCTGCGGGTATCAGATTCAGTGTTTTGGGCAGTGATTTTTGAGGACAGTGATCAATGGTAAAATACAGTTATTCAGCTGCCCTTGTGTCGGTTCAGTTGGGCTGAAACGCTGCATGTTTTTTCTTTCAGTTCAGAGAGTTGATACAGAATAGCCAGTGTTCTCCCTTGCTGAGGCAAGACAGATATTTGAGCCGTCAATCACCGTTCAGTACAGTGGACTTACCATGGCGCAGAATTCAGAGGAAATTGTGGTAATGACAGCCGCGCTAGATCAAGGAACCAACCTGCGGGATGAAGCTAATGTTAGTGTGCCACACCCGCCCAGGTCACCAGTTGCGCACCCGGTCTGGACACCCTAGCTATATCAGGCTCGCGAGCCTACTACATTTGAACTAATGGGGATGATCGGTGACCTCCAAAGGTCTGTGGCTGATCTTGCTTATGGGATGTCGGTTTCGCCACCAACTACCTCATACGACGAAAATTTTGTACCATAGGGGCGGATTGTGATTGAGCTCAGCCAACCTGAGGCTGTCTCAAGTTGTAACAATGACGTATCAACATCAACCCAAACCCTCGATCAGGCTGAGGCCAGGGGTAAGGACAAGATGAAGGCAGACGATGATCCCATTGAACAACTGCTGCGGGCAGTCGAGGCTTTGAAAGCCGGGGGGATGAACAAGCAACAGATATCTGCAGTTGTGGCAAAAACTGTGGAGGATGCTTTTCCCCACTCCACCTGAGGGTAGTTCAAGTCAGTCAGAAAATCGAGATAGGCCCCATCATGCCAGAACAGTTCCTCCTATTCCCAACCCTGCACCTGGGAAAGATCAGAAAACCAAGGCAGTGTCTGCCGACCCTTTTGCTAGTGCGTCTAGTAAGAATACTCAGACTTCAAAGTACCTGCCCCGAGGGCGCAGGATCTTTCATGCTCTCTACATGCCTCTGTCTAAGGCACTTCAGATTCTTGCCAAAAGGGGGCACCTCAAACCCCTTGAACCTCGGCCTCTCCCGAAGAATCTCCCTCTCACACATGATGCTGCTTTGTTCTGCGCGTACCACCAACAGACCGGTCACGCCACCGACAACTGTTTCCGCCTTCGCCATGAAGTGCAGGATCTGATCGATAATGAGGTCATTCTTTCACCTACCTCAGTGAAGTCTGTTACCACCGAGCTGTTGGACTTTGAGGATACTGCGAGTATGTGATCAGGGGTTAGACCACCTGCGGGCGGCGCTCGGTGTATTTCGGATGTGGCATCTGGCAAGCACTTTTTGAGCATTTGTAAATGCAGTTTTGTAGCTTCTGGCTTGGGTTTTGAGTCAGTTCTCTGTTTTGTTTTTGAGTCTGCCTCTTTGCTTTGAGTCAGTCTTTTTGTTTTTGGGTCTGTCTTGTGGTACCGAGTCAGTCCCGTTGTATAGGATGTCAGGTGATTCTAGGGTTGTTGCCTCAAACACCATTTTGGTTTTGTAAATACCCTTTTGTTTTGAGTCTCTCTCTGTTGTGGAGCCAGTTACAATCAGGGAATTTGAATGAAGCAGCTGCGGCTATCATGTTTCCATGCTTATTGCTAATTTTGAGCTAGTTGTGCCAAAGGATTTGAATCGAACGGCCGTGCATTCCACCTGCTCTCTTGTGCCCTGAAAATCATTGCATTAACCTATGTTTTTCAAAACCTCTTTAACACTGCGGTGAAAACGAAGAGGAAGGAATTCCTCTAGTTTTGCAAAACTTTGATCAATTTGAGAAAAAGAGAGGCATGCTAAGCCTTTAATGAATGAAACCATGCTTGTTAGCGTGAGTACTGAGAAGGACCCTAGCTTGATCCAGATTGGTTCCACACTATTTTCGGCGCGAGCGATTTGTCACTTTCTTAAAAACTTTCAAAAACAAATGTTTTGCGCGGCCCTAGTGAAGACCTGTGTGGAATCGCTCTTGAGATTGTGTAGCCTAGGATCGCTCTCAGTCTCAAGATTCAACCCGTTCGTTTTCGAACCTTGAACCCATTCAGAACGTTCAACGGTCAACCGCAATGTAAGGTCTGTGTAGCCAGATTTAAAGCAGCCCTCGAACAAGAGGCACCAAAATCAGATCAAGAAGATCAGATCTCACCGGAAGAAGCTTGTGAAGCAACCGTGATGGATCCTTCTGCAAATCAACGCAACAGCCATTCTCTTGGATTCAGATGATTTCGGGATCTCAAAACCATTTGGCATGGACTTGTTAAACTTTTACCTTTGAGAGGCTCGTTGGGCCGAAAACTCGGAAGGGCGACCCAGGCAAAAGTTAGAGCAAGAGAAAAATACAAAAAAAAAGGAAAAGAAGAAAAAAAAATACAAAAAAGAAAAAAATATATATACAAAAAAATCAAAAATTGAAAAGAAGAAAAAAGAAGCTCGTAAGGTCGAAAACTCGCAACGGGCGCCTTGGCAAAAGTTAGAGCCTAAAAAGTGAAGGTTAAAATACCCGAGTGTGCCTTAACCAGAACTACGTAAGGCTTGATTCCCATGTTTGGGATACGTAGGCAACTTCATCCTGAAGTCCAGCCCCCAACGCTTTTAAAGCGATTTTGTCCATGTAATGGTTTCGATCATCCTTCCCTTCTCTGAATCCGACAGTTCGGTTGTGACAACATGGACCACGTGGGCTTGATTCCCATGTTCGGGATACGTAGGCAACTTCATCCTGAAGTCCAGCCACCAACACTTCCAAAGTGACTGTGTCCATATATTTGTTTTGACCATCTTCGTCTTCTCTGTATCCGAGAGTTCGGTCGTGATCAACCACTGATGAGGACTGTTTACAACATGCTGAGGCATCATCAGACAAGGGGCAACTTTCCTGTTGCCATGGGTCGCCATCCAAACCAAGGGCAACTTTTCGTTGCCATGCAGTGCCTTTCAAGCAAGGGGCAATTTCCCATTGCCTCCGATCCGAGTTTGCGCATCTTAAAGAGTAAGTTCTGTGCTCATTGAGCATCAACCGTTTGCAAAAATAGTTTTTGAGAATTTTTACTGAGGTTGACTGTTTTCTCGAAAATTATTTCATTTTCCAAAACTGGACCTTTTTCTTGGACCCAAAAAAGGAAAATTTTCAGTGTTCATGGCCTGACTTGCATGATTTTCAAATAAAAAATCGAACAAGTATGTTAATCTAACTCTCATCTTGGTCAAAATTGTTTTAGTAGAAAACCAAAACAAAAAATGGTCAAAATGATGAATTAGGGGCACATTTGAGTCAGGTAGTTCTGTTTTTCTCCCCGTCATTAACATACTTGCCAAAAAGGCACTTTATTCGCCAGAAGAGGGCACAACTAAAGCTGTCAAAAAAGGGCTGAAAGCTCTCAACATTCCTCCAAGCAACAAGGTATCAAACCATGTGCGAAACACGAATTGCGATGGATCAAGACACTTCATTCCCTCATCCAGGGCATCGACCAGACATCCCCGGAGGAAATAGCCGCGAGCTAACAGTGTTGGGCGTGAACCCACAACCTCTTGTTTATCCACCGACCATATCTGGGAGAGGGATGAAAAATGAAAGATTAAAGAATAGAGAGGTGTGCGACGACAGAAAAGTGAGCAAAAGGGTTTTGAGAGAAAAACCGAGCCTGAGGGCCGAGTGGTGTGAGAATCACAAATTAGAAAGGGCGGGAAACAATACCCGGAGGAACTGGCTCCTCGTGACTTGAGGTCTTTCTTTGGTTTAAACATGTTTGTATGTCGTGTTTTTTGTTTTGTTTATCTCAACTTTTGTTTTGAGTCTTTTCCGAGCAGTGTCTCGTTTTGGTTAGGTCGTGTACCTTTCGTTTGAGTCTGTTTTTACTGTGTTCAGTTATAGGCTCGATACCCCGGTTGAAATTCCTTTTTCAAATTCAAAATGTTTCAAATTAATTGTTTTTGCTCAGAGTGCTGTGTCATTCTCCACATTTATGCGAGGCAAAAGAAGAAGGGGGAAATTTGGGTATCTGAGTGTGTTTCAGCTTCAGCCGACTCTACCTTCGTAGTCCGTCTTGACAGATTGGATTGCTTGTTCAGGGTTTGCCATGTACAGAATAAACAGAATGGCCTGTATGCAGATTAATCCCCAGCAGAGTATGAGCCGAGTGTTCAGACTGAAGCAGTGGGTTATGTGGGTTGCTTTGCTATTGGCCGGTTCATTACCTGGTTATTACAATACAAATGGTTGACTTTCAGACAGGAGATCAATCCCATTTACATTGAGATGTAACATGATTCAATGCAATGCATAGTATAAAATGTACAGATGTAACACTTTTTCAGATAAAAAGTTTGTTTCATTTCATCATCCTTTCAAGTACATAGTTTTGAGGAAAACAAAAACCTGCCTGCGGCAGTACAAGGTACTCTAGCTACCAATAAAGCAAAAATACAAAAGAAGAAAGAAGAAAAACAGCAAAAATCTGGATCAATGTCGAGTGGCCTCAGGTCTAAGGGTCAGTCCTCGTCCTCTTCCTGGACGAAGGCCCAGGAGCATCATCAGGAGCATCATCATCAGCGCCGTCATCAGAGCCTGAGTCAGCATCATCTCCGGTCTCCTCCTCAGATGACTCCGCCTCCGCCTCCAACTCGTCACCATCAGGGACTGGAGCCCGTGAGCTACTCCCGACGTGAGCGCGCCCCGCCTTGGTGCGGGGGTATACTCTACCCTCTCCATCTCTCCCTCGAACAGGAACGGAAGGTTCAGCTGAGGTACCTCCTACAGTGGGAATCTGGAAGGGAGGCTGAAAAGTACAAAAGACAAATGCATCAGTATACTGTGAGCAAAGTACCAGTGCAGAATGCAGTGTATGAATACGATGTATGAATGCCGTGAGTAGTGTATGAGTACAGAATGTAGTGTATGAGTACAGCGTATCAGATGCCTGTGAGGGCAGTGTATCCAGTGTCGTGTTGTGCATCGGAATTATGTGAAGCAGTTTATGTATGGTTGATAACCGTGGTCAGGAGAACATACCGGAATACTGTAGAGGGCCAGGAGGTCAAAAGTCCGCTGTAGCATCCCCATCATGGAGGCATTCAACTCCAAGACTGCCGGGTGTACTCGGAGGAAGCCTGCAAAAAGTGATTAGGAGCATCAGTATTCTGCGGAATATCAAGTGAAATGAAATGAAATCAACTGATTGTGCAAGATGAAAAATGCAGTAGTACATACTGGAGGCAAGTCATGGAAACCGACTAACTCATAATCAGCCGGGGGAGGAGCAAAGGGGATCTGATAAGTCGCCCCACCCTGCCCTCTGTATGTCATCATCGTGGGCAGAACAGGCCAACCAACCGCCTGCCCTCTCTGAGCTCCACCCCTGCCGCGGACCCGAGCTCTCCTTCGACACTCCTGCTCCAACCCCCGCTCCTGTCCTAGCCGCCGGCGCCGCAGGTCTCTCCCTCTCAGCTCGGTGACCACTGCTCAGAGGCCGTATGATATACGTCTGCACGTACTCTCTGTAGTCGCCTATGCCTTTGAAGCGGATCGCGTCCCAACCGATAGTATAGTCGGCCATCTACTTGGGGGTAAACCTCTCGGTATCCCTCATATGCTCAGGAGAGTGAACCAGGGACTATCTACTCTGGTAACCCTAGGGTCTGGCGTAGGAAACACTCACCCAGGTACCAAGCCCGACAGACCGGGCCCTCCAACAGAATCCTAAAGCGGGCAGTCTTCTCCGCACCAACAAATCGCGCCCGCATCTCAGCTAGCACTGGAGCCTAGGACTGCCAGGTGATCTGGAAATGAAATGCAGTTTGTTATCTATCTGTTATTGAAAATGCAGTGCAAAGTGAAGCGAAAATAAACTCTAAAGTTGAACGTACCTCCGCGGGGGTGATGGTGTCAAAATAGCGGCGGAAGAAGATGAAAGACTCTCGCGGTCTCCGTACACACCTCACGTCAAAGCGGCGTGAGAACGGAATGACAAGAGGAGTCTCCATATCGGGCACTGGGGCTAGTCTCGGAAAGTAGGCGTAGACCCACAACTGCAGAGTAAATACCAGTATGCTTATCAGATAAAGTAGAATGCAGAATAAAGCAGAAATAACAGAGCCGTGTATTGTGCAGTGTATTGTGCAGAGTGTACAATGTGAGCAGTGTACAGTCAGTGTAAAGTAGAATATATGTGTGCCGTATGTGCAGTGTACAGTCAGCATGAAGCAGACCGCAGTGTGTGAAGTGTACAGTAGTACAGATAAATGAAAAGCAGAGAAGAAGATGTACCTCCCAAGCCTGCCAGTAGCCTCCGAGCAACTGCCCACTGCAACGGGAGGTTGAGCTCATATATCCGTATAAGGGTGGCCAAGGCTGCGCCACCCCAGTCGTAGTGCAGAATCCGGGTAACATCCACCAAGGCGCTGAGCAAGCAGAGGGGCACGGTGTTCGCCCGATCGGCGAAAATAGTGGTCTCGAATAGGAACATGAAGAAGCCGCATGCGTACCGCTCCACCTCCTCCTGGGTCATCGGTGCCTCCTCCGCTAAGGCCGGCTGAACCCTGAACTGGACCTCGAACCAAGAATACCGGACGTAGCCTGGACGAGCGAGAGGCTGGCACCTCGCCTAGCAAGTACACCTGAGCGGCCTCCCACTCGTCCATGTCGGTATCAAAGGGGATCGGATCACCCCCTACCCCGATGCCTGTGAGCATCGAGAAATCATAGGGAGTCATCGTCATATCTCCCGTGGCGGAGAGGTGGAATGAGTCAGTGGTGTCCCACCACCTCTCCACCAGAGCAGCTAGAAGAGGCCTGCTCGCGGTAAGCTGGGAAAGTCCTTTGCAGAATGCACCAAAGCCGGCCTGGTCTACGATCTGACGAACCGCGTCCAGGCAGGACCATATACCAGTCTCAAGCGGCAACGTTCCCATACCCCCGAAAGGCATGGAAATCTTCCCGTTTTCAAGCAAACAATTGCAAAGCAATACTAAATGTACAGTCTTGAAAAGCATTCAGAATTAGTGCAGATACAGCGTGTGTGCACGTTTTCAAGTTCAAACAGATATCGGGTGCCGGTGTGTTTACAGTGAACTACAACATGTGATGCGTCAGTGTGTTTGCATGGTTCAGTACAGATACAGCGTGTGTACACGTTTTCAAGTTCAAACAAATATCGGGTGCCGGTGTGCTTGCAGTGAACTACAGTGCATGATATGTCAGTGTGTTTGAGTGGTTCAGGGCAAGTGCAGTGTGTGTGCGCGTGTTCAAATTCAAACAGATATCAGTTGCAAGTGTGTTCACAGTCAACTACAGTATACAGTGTTTGTATCGGTGTATCTGAGCTAAAGCAGTTAAAGAACAGAATCAACTATGGTAGTTAAGTGTCCTACATTGCGGAAAATAAAACAGAGGGAAGAATATACCTCGGAAGCGCCGAAGGACAGATGAGACTCTGGCTCGCTGCAGGAGAAGCTCTGGAGGCATCCCCCTCTCGAAGCTCCTGAACTGACGAAGTCCGTTGGGAGGCCGAATGTGAATCGCCAGTCGGTAGGTCGTCGGGTCGAACGGGCGGAACGCTCAAGGGGAGGAGCTCAGCCTCTGGGTCCATCTCATGCTCTGGGGGAGTCCCGCCCTGTGGAATATCGTCTGCCATATCAAAAGTAGTGAGAAAATGGCCGAAAGGGTGAAAACCGGGCTAGAATGTGAAAAGTCAACAAAAAGTCAATCCCGGGAGGGCGGAAAGGTCGGAATGTGGAAAATGTACAGAAATCAAGAAAAATTGGGGGAAACACACCCCAAGAGGCGGAAATCGAACAAACTACACCGAAACGAAGTTTTGATCGGATGAAAATGTTCGAAACGCGAAGAACTTCGCTGAATCGAACGATGAAACGGACGCGAAACGCAAGAAAATGGAGGATCGAAGAGAGGAAAATGCTCTAGAGAGAGAAGGAGAGAATTTCGGCCAAGGAAAATGAAAAGAATAGGGTTTGGAACCCTATTTTAAAAGACCCAAGGCAAAAGAACAAAACTGCCCCGATTCAGCAAGATTTGGCCGTTCGGCTACATTTTTGGCCGGTTGGCCAAATATTTGGCCGGTGAGATATTTTGATGGCCAGTGGATGGCCGGTGATATCCCCTGATGGCTGGTGAGCCTCCTACAACTTTCTTTTGGTCAGATGAGTGGTTTGGGACCTTCTTTGCTCAAGTTAGTGCAAGAAAAGTGCATTTTTGAAGCTCAACCGACCTCCGTTTTGACCTCGGACCGTGTCTTCTGTGCATGGCACTCGAATATGTGAAAGGTGTATCCTTTTGGTATCCTTTTGTCTCTTACAAGATTCGAAAGTTGCCCCACATGTATTGCATTACAGCGCTTCATCGTGAACGCGCGCTGATTATGCGTCATTTCATCCGCATTGTTGCGCATGTCATACTCGCATCATCATGCATTTTCGCCCGGTCTGGCGAGACCTTAAACCCGCTTGGCCTGGCGAGACCTTAAATCCGCTCAGATGCATTGTTATGCACCTCTCCCTCGCATTGATTTACACTCGTCATGGTCTGGCGAGACCTTAAACACGCACGGTCTGGCGAGACCTTAAACATGCTCGGCTGGTGTTTGCGTATCTACATGCATCGTAGCACACGTCATCCCTTGCATTGTCATGCATTGCATATACGAGTCACCGCGCATTCGGATTCGCATGCATTTCAAAAGTTGCGCGTTGTCGCGCATTTCAAGCTTATCTGCATCGTCATGCATTTCAAAAGCCGCGCATTGTCGCGCATTTTAAGTTCACTTGCATTGTTATGCATTTCCCCAGCAGACGGTCTAGGAGACCTTAAATCCTTTGAAGGTGGAAGTCCTTCGGTGTTTGTCGTACCTGAACTACTTGTGGTAGGTTTCATGCATTGTCATGCATCCTGAAGCGACGCGTGCCGTCGCGCATTTCAAAAAACATGCATCTTCATGCATCTTCATTTCAAAACCATGCATCATCTGCATTTCAAAAAAAAAATGAAAAAAAAAAACATGCATCTTCATGCATCTCAAGCGACGCGCGCCGTCGCGCATTTCAAAATCATGCATCATCTGCATTTCAAAAAAACAAAAAAACAAAAAAAACATGCATCATGTACCCTTTCATGCATCATGCGCATTTAAAAAAATGCATATTCATTTCAAAACCATGCATCATCTGCACTTCCAAAAAAAAACAAAAAGACATGCATCATTTGCATTCAAACAAAAAGAAATCATGCATCGTCATGCATTTCAACAAAAAAAAACATGCATTTGTCATGCATTGTAAATACTGCATTGTCATGCATACGTTGTATATATTGCATTGTCATGCATCATTGTAAATAGTGCATATGTCATGCATTCCATTGTATCCCATCCATTCCATTGCATATTGTATATATTGCATTGTAGCTTGCATGCATTCACTGCATCACCTCCATCTATGGCTTGCACCTTTCCATGTTGAGCTTGGTCTGGTATGTGCTTATACTTTTCACGTCGAAGCACAATTTTGCATGTGTACGCGCCTATTCCACGCTGGTATGTTGGTTTGAGGGTTGCGGCACCTTTTCTGTGTTAGACATGGCTTGTTTGTGTCCATGCCTTTCCTAGGCAAGATACGGTTTGGCCTGTGTGCCTCATCCATTGTATCCTATCCATTCCATTGCATATTGTATATATTGCATTGTAGCTTGCATGCATTCACTGCATCACCTCCATCTATGGCTTGCACCTTTCCATGTTGAGCTTGGTCTGGTATGTGCCCATACTTTTCACGTCGAAGCATAGTTCTGTATGACCGTTCTGTGTTAGACATGGCTTGTTTGTGTCCATGCCTTTCCTAAGCAATATACGGTTTGGCTGCATGCTATATCCATTGTATATATTACATTGTAGTACAATTTTTGCATCCAGCATTAGGATTATTGGTCTTTCCTCAGCAGGTTGTTACCTCACTTATGTCATTCCACCCAATTACTTGTTTTTGTGTCCGTCTACATCACTCATAGTTCTGCACGTGTACGCGCCTCTTCCACGCTGGTATGTTGGTTTGAGGGTTGCGGCACCTTTTCTATGGTAGACAGACTTGTCGCCTCCATTATCTATTTGACATTTGTGTGGTTTTGAACTGCTCATGATTTGATCATGATTCAATTGCATTGCATATCATTTGCATTGTTTCAATTGCATTGCATTATCATTTGCATTATTTATACATAGTTTTGTATATATTGCATACCATTCTGCATTCATTTTGTATTGTCATGCATGTTGCTAACGATATTGTACCTGTTGAGTTTTCTGTCTCTTTCAGGCACAACATTGTATGTACGGTTCATTCGAAGCTGGTGCAACCAGACGGACCGCACAGGTATTGTATTCTCCGAGTGAGACATATCAAGAATTGCATAATTCTCTCGCATCATTTCTGCATTGTAATGTAGTTGGATTGATGTGTGCTAGCTTAAAACTGTCGCATGTTATGCTTTATTACAACTTTCTTTGCATGATCATAAGTTATGCCAGGCTTTGTGCATTGTCAGTTGCATTTTTGCCCCTGCCTTCGGGCGCATATCTTATTTGTCTTGCGTGCTTGTCTAAGTCTTCAGCCTTGTCAAAAATGAGTCGTCTCTGGACTTTGACACTCACTCCCGTCATTCTTATGACTTTCAAGTTCTGTCAAAGAGGGGCAACTGTAGACACCCCATTTTTTACCGTTCTCAAGACTTGGACGTCACTGATTGAACACTCAGTGATCATCCTTGTTTGTGTTCGTCTTGAGTTCTCGGAGGTCTCGGCTATGCGCCTTGTCTCAGGATCTCTCGACTCGACTGTTTTGTGTCTGGTTTTGCACCAAACACTTGTGTTTTTGCTTTGGAGGGCAGGGAATGGCTTGTTGGTCATCCCCACACTCCACCGGCCATGGCTTGAAGCCACCGGCTATGTTTTATTGCCACTGGCCAAATATTTGGCCGACCGGCACTATGGATGGTCGACCGGCCATCTATTTTGGTCAAATTGCATTTTTGGCTGGCCGACCACTGTTCATCTTCTTTTGCAGATATTTTTGTGCCAGCTGTGATAGCTGGCACCCACTCTGCTCTCCTCCATACACGTGTATGGAGGGATTTCCCTCTTGGATGGCTTGTTTTGGAAGCCTTACAAGAGGGAACTCCTATAAGAGGGAGGCTCTTCTCCCTCCTCTAGGTTAGACAACATTTTCAGAGAGCTTTGAGTTTTAGGGTTTGAGTGTTGTATCCATCCTATCTCTATTTCTCCCTCTCTTTAGCTCTAAGTGTGTGTTTAGTCTTATTATTGCACACAAACACATAGTATCACACCTTTTCTTGGTTGCTGAGGGCCAGAGAAGTGTTCTTGGAGTTCTTGGAGCTAGTTTAGAGCCAAAGAAGCTACTGAAGCTTCATTTGTGAAGAGAGTCTACAAAGGTAAGAAACTTGTCCCTTTTTACCCCATTTTTGCATAGCTCTTTTGACTACCTTACAACTGTTTTTAGACTTGGTGTATAACATATAAAAGTTTTGTTTTTTCTTGCTCCAAATATTTATTTAATAGTGTTTTGGTGTTTGAGGTTGTTTGACCCCTCTTAAGGCTTGTTTAGCCCCATTTTGTGCCTTTTTTGGTGAGCTCCGGGACCACACTGTTTGGGGCTTCTCACCACTGAAATCTTGAGGGATTTCAGTGGTGACGATGGTGCCTTGAGGTCCCAAGAAGGAGAGGGCCACCCCCTCTCCTTGTTGTCCTTGAAAAGGGCCATTTTTGCCTCTTGAGGGAGCATCTAGTTTAGGTTCATGTTGACCATGTCTTAACTGATATTTATGCTTATTTTTCCATGAAATAGCATTGTGTTGAGTTGGTTTAGACACACCTTGCATGCCTTGCATACATGTCTTGTAATGCCATCCTTTAGCCTTAACATGCATCTAGGTTTTAACCCTTTTTCAAGCATGTTTTAGGCCTAGCTTTGTGAAGCTTTTGTACTTGTTTTTCCATGGTTAAGGTCTGCCCTTGGTTGTTTTAGCCATGTTTGCCATGCATGCATTGTTTGATCTATTTCAGTGGTTTGGCACCACTTATAGCATCATTTTAGTCCTCATGACATGCTTGCATGCTTGCCTTTGATGTTTCTTTGATGCCTTAAAAGGTTGTGCCCTATGCTCCATGTTTAGTCATTGTGCATGCTCTTGAATTTAAGTCATTTAGATGCCATCTAAGTGATCTTTAGGCTTTGTTTTAATATGCTAAAACTTTATTTTTGGTCATTTAATTCATGCCATGTTTGGTCCTCCTAAGTGTGGTCCAATACCCCTTTAGCTTGCCTTGAGTTTTGGCCATGCTAGCATGCATTGCTTGTGTTAATTAGTTGGTTTGGCACCTCTATTTCATGCATATTAAAAGCTTATATTGCATGCCATTTGCCCATGTTAGCTTCTTTTAAGTGTGCTTGGAAGTTGCCTTTATGTGCCTAAGTATTGGACCTTGCATGCATGCCTATTTGTATGTGTTTTGGCTTCCATGGTTGAGCATCTTGGCCACTGTTTTGGACCTAGTTTAGGGCTGTCCAATTAGTGTAAGTCCCTCCTTTGCATGATTGTTGCGTGCTTACCTTGTATGTTGTTGCATATTTGGTGTGTTGTTGCATGATTGAAGTTGCATGATTGAATGAAGTCACAGGCTTGCTTGCATGCTTGAACACCCACATTGTGTCTTGCATACTTGTTGGTTACCTTGCTTCATACCTTGCATACCTTAGCATTGATGTCATATGCCTTGCATGCTTATTTGTTTGCATCTCATGTTGCATATTTAGCACTTATGCCTTGGTTGCATCATCTTAGCATGCATGCTTTGCCTCTTGAATTGAGTATGAAAGAGGTTGAGTTCCTTGTGTGTTCATTTGGTTTGCATTTCATTTGAAATTGAAATTGCATACTTGGTTTCTTGGGCCATCACGCATTGAAATGCGTGATTGGCGGTCCGAGAACCAAGGACCATGTCCCTTGGAGTCTTAAACATGATAAGGGATGTGTTGGTGCATACATTTGCTTGAAATGCATTGCCATGCCATGTTTTGCCCTCTGCTGCTGTCAAACACAGATTCTGCAGGAAGATTTGGCTGGCCGGCCATTTGTAGTGCCGACCGGCTATTATTGTTGGCCGATGGATCAATTTTGTGGCCGGTGATCATTTCCCTTGGCCGGTCGCCATTTCCCTCAGCCGGTGGTGTTCCACAGTGTGCAAAAAGCATATCCTGGGACTTGTACAATTTTCAGAGGAGCAGAGCAGGAAAAACAGAGGCAACTTGTGCGTGGTGGCGGATTTCCGAGCAGAACCGAGCACGCATTGCATTGGACCCTCTTCCCGAGGCTGATTTTATTGCTTAATTAGCTTAGTTAATTTGCTTAGCTAGTGAATTGTCTGTAATAATTAATTAGCTTGATAGTTAGTTAATTGTACTATTCTTTTGGTCCCTCCGAGCGAGGGCTAATTTGTAATAAGTGTAGGTGCGTGTGTGCATGTCTTCCAACCCCCGCTTCTTTCTTCCTTTTACTTACCCGCTTTGATGGTTAGTATTAGGACACGTTTAATTTAGCATACCTTATGCAATGCATGTGTGCATCATTCATCAGTATTGCATGCACCGGGCTCGGCGCATCATGCTAATTGTATAGTATTTCAGATCTAACTTGAATACATGCTATCTGTGCATTTCACAGGTCATCCTTAGATTAGCCAAGCCTATTCTAGTGACATTCTGTATGCGATGCATTAGGCACTTAACATGGACTTGGATCATACATTGATTGCTAACACGTTCTTGTTTTGGCTCGGAGTACATTGTAAGTATTTATGCTTTAGCATTTCGCATGCGTGTGAATGTTAACATGACAGCATACTTACCATGTGGCTAGATGCTTATGTGTTATAAACTGCCTGAATGCCTGTGGGTGAAGGTTGGATTGTTTGAGTTGGAACAACTTGTCGAAATCCGTATTTTAGCCTACTTGCGAGTAGCAAACCTCAAAACGTTTTTCGAAACAAATGGATATGCAATGCTTTGTTCCAAATTGGACGATCTAGTCTCTACTTGTGTGTTGTGCGCATTACCTAGTAAATTCTAGCTAATTAACCGAAATAAGAACTCATAATGTTTTCAAAATCGGATATCATGGTTAGCAGAGACCGATCTTCGGATCGGGCGAGAGAGGGTGCTCATAGCTGACCTTCCCTAATCGTACCCAAGTTCCCGAGCCGAGGCAACTTTGGTGATGATGGACACGTGGCCTTTGGCACTGAGTCAGGGTTTTCTAAATTCCCCCATTAAAAAATATTTAGGTGGCGACTTTGTATCTGGCAAAGCAGTCCATGTTTGGCACTTCTTTTCTAAAAATCTATTTTCTCAAAACGATTTGCTGGATTTGGACTCTTTGGTTCAGATTAAGAACCATGACAAAAGGGGAGTCCAAACTATAGCACAAAGGCCTCACGCGGGCGCGTCTACACATATACGGAACATCATAGATCATACTTGTCAGTTCCATAAAGGAACCTCCAGACTGGGTACGGATAACTTGTCAGTTCCATAAAGGAACCTCCAGCCGGGTACAGATAACTTGCCAGTTCCATAAAGGAACCTCCGGATTGGGTACGGATAACTTGTTAGTTCCATAAAGGAACCTCCAGCCGGGCACAGATAACTTGTCAGTTCAATTAAGGAACTCCGGTCCCGGTACAGATAGTATACTTGAATCACAACATAAATACCACAAATATTTATCAGAGTTGGACAATCATTCATAGTACAAAACATAGCATTTCATAGAACAGATCTTATTCCATATACAGAAAATAATTTAACTTAAACATAACTTTACTAAATTATTACTCACAAATAACCAGTGGCTCCAAATAGACGAGTAGAGTAGGTAATTCACTTAACTTGAGGCGCGTGACCTACATAACATGACAGATACATAAATTGAAACAAACGCTCGGATTATACGTAACTTATTTCATTTGTCCTTAGTGTATTTCTAGCCCTTATTCTCATTATAGTGTTTTAATCTTGGCGTTAGAATGCATAGGATAGAATAAGGATGCAAAAATGTACTTGAAAATATTTTTCAAAACTTGCTAGAAACAGGGTCTACGCTCGAGTGTGGCTTTCCTCGCTCGAGTGGACATGCAAAATGTGAGGGTCCGCTCGAGCGCAACTTCTTTCGCTTGAGTGGTCTGCAAACTTTGAAAAAGTACTGGTTGCTTGTTTTTCCTGCTCGACACTCGCTCGAGCGTAAGAGACATGCCCTTGCTCAAGTGCACCTTTTGTCGCTCGAGTGTGCTACAAAACATAAGAACTTCTGGGAGCATGCATTTCACGCTCGAGCCAGCCTTTGGTCACTCGAGAGGAAGTGTGAGACACAGAGTGGTCGCTCGAACGTGGAATTCGTCGCTCGAGCGTGGAAGCAGAATTCTAGAATTTCCAGAATTGTTTCCAAGCTTCAAAACTCAATCTTAAAGCATCAAAGCTCGATTTTTCTGGGTCAAAACTTGAGGAAACATTGAGAAACTTATAAAACACCATGAATTAATGATCCTTTCAAGAAATCATGGCCCAATAGCTTGCCAATTGTGCAAAAATTCAACTTAAAATTTATGAATGTTCTATGAACATGACATGCATGAATTCCTTTGAACTCAATCTTCTCAAAACATGATTAAATGTTACAAAACAACATGAAACTTGATGATTTCCCAAAATTAGGGTGAATTCAAGACATGCATGAGGGCATTCTTGGAATTTAAACTCAAAATGCATGAATTATGCATGCATGCATGAATTACTCTTTCATTCTACATTCTTAATTTAATTCTCATGCTCAAACCTCTAATTCCCTTGAATTCTTGCACTAAGTAATTCAATTTCATAATTAAAGAGTTAAATTTCCTACCTCAAGTCTTGAGTTAGCTAATGTTGAAGCTAAACTTCTTCAATTCCCTTCAATCTCCCCTAATTCTTTCTTAATTCTCTTCTTCCTTAAATGTTTGGCTTCAATCTCTCTATTTTCCTTCTTCTACACGTTTGAGCTAAAAATGGATAAAGATAAAGGAAGTCTTGGGCTTGGTAGTGGCTTTATATAGGCTAATTAGTGGAGCTTAATTAATTCAAGCATAATCAATTGGAATTATTTTATTCTAATTATTTGATTTCGAATCAATTTCAAATTGAACTTACCATAAATTCCTAAAAATTCCAAATAACACATTTATCAAGTTAATTTCTAAATGAGATGCCAATAAAGCCTTCAATTCGCAAACCGAATAAAAACATGAACATGTCTTTCTACGTTAAACAGATATAAACACAAAATAATGCAATGCACATGTAATTAACTCAGGATTTCTTCTTAATTACTTGTTAGGCATACTTAAGCATGGATTAGCACTAATCATGGGTCGGGGTTGTTACACTAGCCGTTGTGATAATCTATCTTAAATAATGAAAAGGTTCACTCGTAGGTAGTTTTGGATTTTCAATCTTCACCGATCCTCTGTTTCCATTGTTACTATTACTAAAATTACATTTCATGTATTATGTCTTAATTCTGCTTATCTTAAATCCATTAGATTCAAGTACTTCTCTCAAAATCTCTAACTTAATGTTAAGTCCTTCTCTAATCTCATCTACTAACGCGATATCATCTGCAAAAAATATATACCATGGCACATCATCTTGAATATTTCTCATCAACTCATCTATAACCAAAGCAAAAAGATAAAGATTTAAAATTGATCCTTGGTGTAATCTCACAATAATTAAAAATTCACTTGTCTTTCCACCTGACGATCTAATAGTAGTTATTGCATGTGTGTATATATATATATTTTACATTATCATATTTTTGTTTGTTTTTGGCAACAATTAAAAATGGACATTGTGCTACCTTGAAGTGCAGAAGTTATAACAAAATCTCCAAAGGCAAGTTTAATTCTTGGCGTTCGAATCCTCTAGAGCGATCCTATGAAGTGATCCTCTAAAGTGATTCTTTATGGTACGACACGTGTCCTATTAATGGAATCAATGGCTGAGATGATCCCTCTCTAAAACGACGTTGTTTTGGGGAGTCAGGCCCAAAAAATAAATAATAAATAATTGCAAAGTTTGCAAATCGAGAGAGAGAGAGAGAGCTGAGGAAAATTTTTCTCTGCAATTTTTTTGCGGAGCTTGATCCATAGTACTTGTCCATGAGTTTCTCGATTGTGTGGTCTCTAGATCTGGAGGCTACGTACTAGGATGAGGTGGTTTTGGATCAAAAAGTGGTGGACATTGAAGGAACGTTGGACGTGGGTTTGAATTTGAATTTCTTGAAGATGTGGGTTGCCATTGATGCACAATGAGGTTTGGGCTTTGTGAATGGAAGAGACTAGCTTGTGCACACTGCTCACTGATGCACCACAATTTTTTGCCGAAGTCCATTAACCCAACACAGCAAAAAAAACGAAGAACAATGAACAAATAGAAATTGAAAAACTTATTCACCCAAAAAATAAAAAATAAAAAACAAATTGAAAAATGAAATAGGATTTAAATTTGAAGTCCATGTACAATTAATGCAAATCAACACTCATCTACAACTCTCTCCTGCTGTTTCACCAATAATCTATGCCATAGAAAGCAAATGTCTGTTAAATCTGACTCAAACAAGGCCGATCAAAAAAAAAAAAAATCTGACTCAAACAAGCATTTTTTTGGATTCAAGAAGAAAGAAAACCCAGATCAAAGTCTAAAGTGTAAACCTCTTTGAACATAAGAATTTTGGGGATGATTCTCTACGGAAACAAACAACAAACACCAAAGCTACAAAATCAAGGTAAGAGTTGTAGCCAATATGAATCGGCGGCGTCTAGTTGCGGTGGGGCGGCGTTGGGCGGCGACAGCTTCTTTCTTCTTCCTCAGCTCTCTCTTCTCCTCCTCTCTTTCAATCTGCAAACTCTGTAACTTTTTATTTTTTTTTAAATTTTTTTTTGGGTCTGGCTCACCAAAATGATGTTTTGACGAGGGATTATCTCAACCATTAGTTTCATTACTGGGACACATGTTGCGCTATAAAAGATCACTCTAGAGGATCTGGACGCTAATTCTTGATGTTTTTTAATACTTTTTCGAGAAAAACAAAAATGATAACAACTGCAACTGCAGATACTTTCAAGAAACAAGTTCTGAATCTTGGAAATGCTAGTGGTACTTCCCCTGAAATAAACCCTACTGTGTTAGGAATGACAATTGCGGTATTTCTAATGAGATTTTTTCAATGTTTGCAAAGAAGGGAATTTGATTTAGATAATTTTGAAAGGAAAAATAAAGCATTTTCTAATCTAGTCTAATACACTTGCACAATTTACATTTTATTTTTAAGCTCATTACTAATATTTTTTGGGTTGTAACTAACATTTTAAATTTAAATATCATTTTTTTTCGTTAATCCTAAAAAATTATTTACAAACATAAATAGAATTATATATAAAATTGAACCACTAGAGCCATTTATTTTACTAAGTTCTTTCATTACAAGTTTTTATTAGTATAAGAATTATAATATTATATTACCAAAATTTTTTTAATCATTTAAAATTTGATGACTTTCACAAATTTGTTTTGAATGGTTTAGTGGAAATCTTTCATACAATATTCGTTGTAAAATTTAAAAAATAAAATAAAATTTCACTGTATTAATTTTCATTAGAAGTGAAATTTCTCTATCTCTGGGTGAACAGTACTCTTTTCAATTTTGCATATTTAACACAACCTCCGTTTGGGAAGTGGGCTGGTTCTTTGGTTTTTTGGCTTTTTTGACTATATGAGCCTGGGCTCAAAAGCTTAGTGGAATAAAAATTCCTGGATTTGTCTCTCTCTCTCTCTCTCTTGTTTCAGGCAGATTGCAGTGTAATAATCATCACCAAAACCTTCATTCAATGGCAAACTATTACCACGCACAATTCATCTAAAAAAACCCTAACTCGATAAACCCTAGTCTCTGCAAACATGTATTCATTATCAGCGACGAGCAGAGTCGATGTTTTCATATCACCTCGGAGTTTTCATCCTCATTCCTCCATTAGTCGCCGTAGTTATTCACATTCCATCTCATTCCCCTTTCGTACCCATTCAAATCGCTTGAATTTCACTCGAATCGTCAGGAAAAACCCACCTCTCATTCATCGATCCTATGCGATTTTTCAAAAATCGGATTCCAAGTCTTCTTCTCAATCTGATAATGCTAGTAGTACTGACACTGAAAACGATTTTGTTACTAGGGTTTTGAAAGAAAACCCTAGTCAAGTAGAACCCAAGTTCTTGATTGGCAATAAACTGTATACACTGAAAGAGAAAGAGGATTTGGAGAAGAAAAGTTCTGATGCTGGGATTGCTGAGATTTTGAAGAAGTTGAGATTGATGGTGGGGAAGGAGAAGAAGAGGGAAGAGGGAGGAGTTGAGAGTGGAGTGAAGTCTGAGGATGTGTATTTGAAGGATATTTTGAGGGAGCATAGAGGGAAGCTGTATGTTCCTGAGCAAATTTTCAGCGGCCAATTTGTCCGAAGAAGAGGAATTTGATAGGGATTTCGAGAGCTTGCCGAAGTTGAACTTGGAAGATTTTCAAAAGTACATGAAGAGTGATAAGGTTAAGTTGTTGACTCTGAAGGAGGACACTGGTGTGCCATATGGTTTTAGGGATTTCATTGTGGAATTGAAAGAAATTCCAGGTGGCAAGAACTTGCAGAGAACCAAATGGTGAATATGCAGTTGTCTGATTTATTTTTTTAATATTCATAGTGAATTTTTATTTTTTTATGTAGTTCTTTGATGTTTTTGAATATCTCGGTAGGGCGATGAAGTTGGATGTGAGCCAAGCACAAGCTGTTTTGGAGGAGTATACAGGGCTGCGAAAAGAAATAGAGAAGCAAACTATGGTATTCATTTATGTTCTTTGTTTTGCTTTTCCTAGTTTCTTTAGAAAACATGTGCAATGTCATAGCAGGAGGATGTTTACATGGATTGTCATGACCCGAATCCGCCCTTATGGATTAAGGTCATAACCGGCCAGTAATCAAGGATTACCCGGCCTCAAACCAAATAAAACATATCTTATCAGAGTTGAGAGGCCAAAATGGAAGCAAACTTACAAATTGTCCATCGAGCTGTGCTTGCATAGTATAGCAAAATCATTCCAGAAGTATCTCATAATAACTCACACATACTCATAGGGTTAATCCATATCCAGGAACTTTTAGTCATACAGTCAGCCAAGCAAACATATATACAAAGGTGATTCAACGTTTTCGCCAACAAAGCAAAAATATAACCAAAGAACAAAAGGGCAAAATCAAGTCTCGTGCGTGAGACGTTAAGACTGACTCCTTAAAACTTTGACTTTTTCCCACATACTTCACTGAGGCTGGGTTTGGACATTTCTCGGCTCACCTACAGACACATGAATGAGAGTGAGCGAAAGCCCAGTGAATAATATCAAATAAAGGAGATACATGAATAGAATTTAAAACAAATACATCAGACGGCCTTAGGGCTAATTCATTTTTCTATCTAGTGCATCAGGCGACTATAGATCTAGACTTATCAAACGATCTTGGGCCAAATTCATTCATGTCCGACGGCCTTTGGCCCAATCATCCATGCCCAACGGCCTTTGGCCCAATCATTCACGTCCAACGGCCTTTGGCTCAATCGTTTATGTCAAACGACCTTTGGCCCAATTATTCATATCCGACGGCCTTTGGCCCAATCATTCGGCATAACGAATGTTTATCCACAATTCAAATTAACAAACGGCCTTTGGCCCAATCGTTTATGTCAAACGGCCTTTGGCCCAACCATTCATATCAAACGACATTTGGCCCAATCATTCATATCCGACGGCCTTTGGCCCAATCATTCGGCATAACGAATGCTTATCCACAATTCAAATTAACAAACTTATGAACTCAAATAGGAGTAAGCAATTGGACAAATAGCATACTTCGAAATATCTTTACTATGATATTACTCACAGTATTCTGCCGATGGATTTGTCCTCGTGCTTGACCCTACACAATACATAACACATATTGGGTCAGAAGCTATTCAATCCGTTCCTAACTTATACATTCCTCTTAGGCTTCTTTCTTATCTTCTTGATTAATTTATAATGCTCAATGTATGCCTAAGAGTGATTAGAAATAAAAGGGAATGGAAAACAAAGCACAAAACAACTTTTCAAAATTTCTGAAACAGGGATCCCCGCTCGAGCGCAGCTTTCGCCGCTCGAGCAGACCCCTTTTGTTTGCGAAAGTACTGGTTGCCTCATTTTTGTGCTTGAGCGTGACTTCGGACGCTCAAGCTGAGAATCGAAACATGTGATTGACGCTCGAGCGTGACTATCCCCGCTCGAGCGGACATCAATATCTGCAAAAGTTCTGGGAACTAACATTTCACGCTCGAGCGGCGATTTCTCCGCTCGAGCGGACATGCCAAATTCTGGAATTTCTAGAATTGTTCTTGAAGTTCAAACTCAATGTTTAAAGGTTCAAAACTCATGTTTTTGACACAAAAGCAGAGAAGGACATCATATAATACAAGAACATGAGTAATTTGGAACCAATTTACCAAAATC
Organism: Camellia oleifera; assembly: GCA_022316695.1. NCBI lineage: Eukaryota > Viridiplantae > Streptophyta > Magnoliopsida > Ericales > Theaceae > Camellia > Camellia oleifera. The sequence goes on along the minus strand of CM039319.1, from coordinate 3,350,293 downwards.
ATGGTCCACCTCATAAATTATCTTGAATTCTTTTCATAATTTTCAAAACCCATGTACTTAACTTCATACAAATTCCATATCCTTATCTATCATGCATGCATGTCAATTCTTGACTTCATCTCTATTTCAAATGATACAAATGACACTTATAATCATGAAACTCATAAAATTATGCATGCATGTGAGATTGGTGCTCGATTCTTCTTATTCAACATGATTCATGTTTGAATGTATAAAATCATGGCAATTATGCACATGAATGTACATACAAGCTCCAAATTCATCAATTTCAACTCAAATTATGTTCTTGATTACCATCTAACTTGAATTCACAAAATTACAACCTCAAACTTATGAATTCATAACCAATTGCTCACCTAGAAGCTCAAATCTTCCAAATTATGGTTAATTCTTGAGTTAATCTTCAAGATTTCCAAGCTTCTTGATCAAAGCTTCAATTGCCTTCACTCTCTCTCTCTAACTGACCCTCTCTCTCTCTCTCTCTCTAGAGTGATCCCAGCCAAAGGAGAGGAAATGAGCTCAAAACATTGCTCATAAATACTAATAGGCCACTTATATAAGTTGGCCTAATCAAATTTGATTTAGGCTAAGTAATTGAGCTTAATTTAATCGTTCTAAATCTAATTATTTCGTTCTGAATCAGTTTTCAATTAAATTTCTCCATAGGCTTTAAAAATTACGCTAATCACAATGGTGTGGTTAATTTCGGTTTCTGTGGCCGATGAGGCCTTCAATTTTCAGTTTATAACAGTAAGTTGAACAGATTTTCCTACGATGAACAGATGTAAAGCCAAAACCACATATAATCATATAAATGGCACCCAAAATCATATTAAACACATAATCACAATCATAATTAAGATTAATTAGCATAATACGGAATAGGGTTATCACACGGATGGGTTGCAATACGGGAAAATTAAGATAATAAATGAATACATGTACAAGAATCTAGGCATGGCACTGATTATGGACAGAGTAAGGGTAAGTTGAGTACGATGGTTCTGCGATATGCAACAATGACCAATGACTGCACAAGTAAAGGAGATATTTTACTAAGTCGAAGGTTCTGAAGACACAAGAGGAAAGCCAAACAGGAGTGTCAATATTGATGTTACCAGGATCTATGCATTCTCATGTTAGCTACGAATCAAAAGTTAGATAATGTTCCAAAAAATATATAATTTGTGCCCTTTATCTCCTTAGCTACTTTATAAATTATTTGTATTGCATGTTTTAATTTATTACACAAATGTTTAGAACTTTTGTACTTGTCATTAGAAGAGTTGTAACACTCTTTGAGACTTGCCCTAGTGGAGTTGGATTTCCCGTTTCTCTTACAGCTGAATCTTGTCTGCAGTCTTGGGTGGGAAAATTGCCTGAGTATCCTCATCCAGTGGCATCTTCAATATCAAGCAGAATGATGGTGGAACTTGGAATGCTGACTGCTGTGATGGCTGCAGCTGCTGTTGTTGTTGGAGGCCTTCTGGCTTCAGCGGTGTTTGCCGTGACGAGTTTCGTCTTTGCAATGGCTGTATATGTTGTATGGCCCATGGCCAAACCATTTCTTAAGCTTTTTCTTGGTCTCATCTTCAGTGTTTTAGAAAGAGTCTGGGATAATTTTGTTGAAATTTTCAGCGACGGAGGGATTTTCTCCAAATTGTATGAAGTCTACACTTTTGGTGGTGTGTCTTCCAGTCTTGAAATGCTAAAACCAATCATGCTGGTATTTTTGACTATGGTTCTTCTTGTCCGTTTTACTCTTTCAAGAAGACCTAAGAACTTCAGGAAATGGGTGAGCTTTACTCCCTATAAATTTAATCTTATTGTAATGTGTTATGGGCTCGAGTATTTCTAGCAGTTGCTATATGTTTTATTCATTATGCAGGATATATGGCAAGGCATCGAATTCTCTCAATCTAAACCACAAGCTCGTGTTGATGTTAGTCTCTATTCATTGCTTGCTGTACCCACACCCCCCCTCCCCCACCCACCCACCCCCCCGATAAGTGTTACTTAGTGTACTTACTTCTTCAATCTTCTTCCAGATATAGATGACATTCTTCGATTATGCTCTTCAGTTTTTGTTTTTATGTTTCTTCAGGGTTCAACTGGAGTTACATTTAATGATGTGGCAGGGATTGAGGAAGCAGTAGAAGAGCTCCAAGAGGTTAGATTTTTTTATTTTTTAGTTTTAATTTGTCTTGAGTTTATGTTTCCTTGCATCTTATGTATGTTTGATTTGATTAGTGTCCAAAGAGATGTAATGTTTGTTGTTTTTCTTTTAAAGCAATAAAAATCTTCAGTCTGTTTTGAAAGCCATTTAAAGAAAAAAAATTTATTTTCCGTTCATGTCAAGCTACTGGACAGTTCATGGGCAACATTTTAGTTCTACTATGTATACATTATAGAAGGTTGAAGAATTAATTTACTACCTATTGGAGCATTGTCAAAGGCTTCTTGGATCATGTTGAATTTTAAGTGTTATTTCTCTACCCATTGCTTTTATCGTCGTATATATTCTTTCTTGTATTGATAATTTTTTTGTGTTGAAGTCTTTAGCTATTCATCTTTTCTAATGCTTCAATTTTATTTTCATGAATGACATTTGCTCTTGTGCCTGGTTTTGGAGTTTCCACTCTATCAACCTTGTAAAGGCTAATTAATTTCTCATTACATTCTGCCAATTAGTTGGTGAAATATTTGAAGAATCCAGAGCTATTTGATAAAATGGGGATAAAGCCTCCACATGGAGTCTTACTGGAGGGCTCTCCTGGATGTGGGAAGGTTGGTAATATTCTTGAATGAGTACTGCAAAATTTTGGCAGTTCAATTTTTTTGAGTGTTGAAACTAAAAGTGCTGCTTTTTTAGACCTTGGTTGCGAAGGCCATAGCTGGTGAAGCTGGTGTTCCATTTTACCAAATGGCCGGATCAGAATTTGTTGAAGTTTTAGTGGGTGTTGGTTCTGCTCGTATCAGGGATTTGTTCAAGAGAGCTAAGGTGATAATACTCCCTGCATAGTTTGCTTTAACTGTGGGTTTGATAATTATCATGACTCATTATCGCAAATGGCGATTTACTAATTTGGTCCGCATTTTGTGCACCAAGAGTAAGTCTTGCATTAATTTGTAGAGTACCATGCATTTGACAACATTGGCACTCCCTATAGTTAATTTGACATCATTGGGTGTTAAGAAATGTTTCTATTTTTAGTTGGGTAAATGCTCATGTTTAACTATACTTATATTTATGAATAAAAAATAAAAATGTTGCTCTTTTAATTATATATATGTACTTCATATGGCTGTATTGTTTTCTCCTAACCAGTGAAAAAAGTTTAGCTTCTGCATTGTCCTAAACATATCATATTGTTGAATAGGCTTTCATTGCTATTCTGTTCTGTGGTTGAAAACTGTTTACAAAGAACATCTGATGCATGAAGTATTGAAACTTTTATGTATTTCCAATTGTTTGGGTTTAAATTAAATGTGCGTAGAAAAATGTAAACGGTAATTCTTACTGTTAGAAATTTTGTAAACAACACAAGCAGACACACATTACTTAGTTTCTATGAAATCTGGTTCAAACTTTCTCAAATATCAAATGAAATAAAGTTTGTTATTCCCTTGAACTTGTTCATAGCACTTGTTTCCTCATATATGTCTCCTTGTGCGTGGCTTCCAAATGATATTACAAATCTAGAGAACGGTGTTCTCTCATTTGGATCCCAAAGAAGAAAGGTTATTTTTTAATACGGAGTTGTAACAATATGGTATTGAAATTAAGGCATGTAAGATTATTACTTCGGATCAAGGGTTAAAATTCAGCATTTCACAGTTGAGGTTGTGGGCTCAAAGTTGAGGTCAGACACTTTGTGCAAATAATGCCAAAAGTTAAGTCTGTACCCAATCTACCCGTCCCTAACATCCAATGGGTACTGAACTGGGCGTATGTTTTTTACTTTGGTTGAAAGGTTTGTTTGGGGGTTTTAAATGTAGCCCCGATATTTTTCATGGTGAATGATCGCTGATAAGTATGGTATGGGAGTTTAAACTTTGCACTTGGACTTCTTGTTATCCTCCAATCTTATTCATATGATAGATTGTTTAAATTGTTTTTAATTAACTCTGTTTGATTGCCCATTAACTATGTTCCAGTCATTTTCCGTTTTGTGGTCTTTTTGTCAACAGTAGATTATCTAAGAAAAAGAATACCTATATTATTTTTCCCTTCTATCTACAATTAAATGAGATATAAGGAGATTATTAGAATTCTTTGATGCATAAGCTGTTCGGTAATTGATATACTTAATTTTGAAGTCATTATTTAAGATTACCTAGATTTCCCTTGCAGGTAAACAAACCATCAGTAATTTTTATTGATGAAATTGATGCATTAGCTACAAGGTATGGGTGTTCCTGTCAGTATCTTCTACATTTCTACTTAATATTGATATGTGATCTTGTTTCTTAATTGATTTCTCAATTCCATCATTTCCATGTTATAAGGATATTATTTGTATATACACACACATGTAGAAGCGAATATGTTTCCTAGCAAATATGCTTCTACACACACATTCAAAGTTCCATCTAATTATTTCTTTCTGCCTTTATTGCATATCCTTAAATTTATAACATTTGCTAAACCCTAAAGACTTGGCCATATGTCCAATACCCCTTTTTGACAAACTCGTCGTAAGACATCAAATATTGGCTTCTTTGCACTTGTCTAATACAAGCAATCAGAGGATGGATGATATGGAGTGGTTTTTTCAGTGTGTTATCTGACTGACATGTACTTTCAAAATTGAAGTTAATTTGTATGATTCAGTTACAACACTTGTTTGGCATTAGTGACAGAAAATTATGGCAGTCAATAAACATGTGTATTATATACAAGTATTTAGAATAAAATTGGTAAAGTGGATGAGAGGCTGGACAAGAAGCAAGAGAATAAGAAATGAATATATTCTTGAGATGTTGGTGGCCTTACCATTTGAGAATAACCTGTGATACTTTTGGCTGAGAAAGTTTAGTATGTGCAAGATAGCGTATTCACTATGCCATTAACAGAGTAACATGGTATGGGTTTTTGGAATTCTAAAAGAGAAGAAATGGTAAAGGGTTATGCGTTGAGTTAGGAAGAACCAAGAAAATAATCGTGGCTCTGACTCATTGAATGGAAAGTTTTCCTCTAATCAGGTAAATAACAAAATGGATTCATGTTGATTACTTCAGGATACTTGATCTTCCTAGTTTTTTTTTTAACTTATGATATTTTATTATCATTTCTTGCTTTTTGTTTTAAGTTTTAAATTGCAACAGTGGTTTTATCCAGCACACTTGGCGTATACTCATTTCTGAGCACTGTTTTAACACTCTGCATATGGATAACAAGAATGACTTCAGTTTATCTTTTTCTTATTATTAGGCGTCAAGGAATATTCAGTGGATCCACCAACGACCTATACAATGCTGCTACTCAAGAAAGGGAGACTACACTGAACCAGCTGTTGATAGAGCTGGATGGGTTTGATACAGGAAAAGGTGTTATCTTTTTGGGTGCTACAAATCGTATGGATTTGTTAGATCCTGCACTTCTTCGACCCGGTCGTTTTGATCGTAAGGTTTGTATCTCTTAGTCAACACATAATTTAGCTGAGCTGTGTTTCAGCTTTGTTAAATAATGCATTGTTGTTTATGATCATCTCTCACTTTCTCCTGTAGATAAGAATTCGTCCTCCTAATGCAAAAGGGAGATTGGAAATTTTGAAAGTTCATGCACGCAAAGTAAAATTGTCAGATTCTGTTGATTTGTCCATTTATGCCCAGAACTTGCCAGGTATGCAGTTTTTGTTGATCTGTTTTTTGCAATGTAATGCTCTTTATATCCATGACATTGGCCAAAATATAATTTCTTCAAACAATCTCAAATACCACTTACGTGTAATTGTGTATAATGTTTTCCACTCTAATTGATGGCTCATTCATCAAGTTACGCCAAACATGTGAGTTTGGCCTTTTATGTGTGATCAATGATCGGTGATGTCCTTGATGAGTTCGCATTAAGATGGAAAATCTTTATGGTTCTTCCAGGTTTTTGTGAATTATATAGGCATTAATAGAGATTGTATTTGAATGTGTTATTTCAATGTCTGAACTATCATGTACTCATTTATCAGGATGGACGGGAGCAAAGTTGGCTCAGCTGCTCCAAGAGGCTGCTCTTGTGGCGGTAAGGAGGGGGCATAATTCAATTCTTCAGTCAGATGTGGATGATGCAGTTGACCGACTTACAGTAGGACCCAAACGTGTTGGGATAGAGTTGGGTCATCAGGGACAATGTCGTCGAGCTACTACTGAAGTGGGAACTGCAATGACTGCTCATCTGCTAAGGCAGTTAGAGAACGCAAAAGTTGAACGCTGTGATCGCATATCAATTAACCCTCGTGGCCAGGTCCTCTTTGTTACATCCAATTCTTTTCAATCTTTCGTTTTCTCTTATATGTTATGGAAATTGCCCAACTTCTGGCCAAGCAAAAATTAGATGCCGCATGTGCTGGAAACCACTAATTGATGGGCACAGCTAAAGGATATCTATTACAAAATATACACTTTGTTGGACATATCAACTCAATGATATATATTTCATGGTTAGATCATTTGCCATGTTCATTTTGGATAATCTAAACGGATTTAACATTGGCCATTTGGAAGATTGGTGGATGGTTTTTTCCATGTATATGATGTAGTGTTGTTTGCTTTATCACTTGTTTCTTAATGGTTAAAATGATATGCAGACATTGTCTCAAGTTGTTTTTCATAGACTTGATGATGAGTCGTACATGTTTGAGCGCCGACCACAATTGCTGCACCGTCTTCAGGTGTGAACTTTAGCTTTGCAAACTTCATGTTAATTATTTTCTTCTTTCTTTTTTTTTTGTTTTTTTGTTTTCCTCCCTGAATTCTATTGTATATTTTGCATCTGAGTTCTTTGCAATCTAAAGGTATTACTTGGAGGGAGAGCTGCTGAACAGGTAATTTATGGACGGGATACATCAAGGGCATCAGTTAACTACCTTGCAGATGCTTCTTGGCTTGCTCGTAAAATTATCACAATGTAGGTCTTTCACTTATTCATTGTATTTTAATTTTCTAAGATTACCATTTCAGTTTCATTATTAGTCTTTTCTTATTCCGCCAGATGGAATTTGGAGAATCCTACGGTAATACATGGAGAACCACCTCCTTGGAGAAAAAGAAATAAATTTGTGGGCCCAAGGCTGGACTTTGACGGATCACTGTATGATGACTATGGCCTGATTGAGCCCCCAGTCAACTTCAATTTGGATGATGAAGTTGCGAAAAGGACAGAAGAATTGATGAGTGACATGTATGGAACGACAGTTGCTCTCCTGAGGCGGCACCATGCAGCATTGCTGAAAACTGTGAAGGTAAACAAGACTCCTGGCAAAAAAATCTTGTATTTAAGGGAAGTTTAACGGGGTACGCTGGATTTGCAGTAAAATTTCCTACTTCATATCAGATTACAACTGTCTATTGGGGCATTAAAGTGTATTATGTTTGGGAATGTCTGCTTGAAAACATAAATCGCTAGAATGTGTATCATCATCTGGTAACAGTATTTAGAACCCTAACATGAAGTAGAGCATTTAAAATTATGAAAGGAAAAAAAACTGTCCTGCCACAGCAGGCAGGCTGCTTCCTTGGCCTCCAGGGCAGGTAGACCTTAGGATGAATTGCTAAAACAAAAGCAAGCATTTGTCAGATATTCAATTTATTTTTTTTCTTCCTTTTAAGTGCATCTAATGTTGCATAAAATGATTCTGTAAATTATGTAAGTCCTCAGTATTTGATTATTATCAGAAAATGAAATATAACTTGAGGGTGCCCCTTGGTATAGGTGTTAATGTTGATGATGTAACTGACACTGATGATTGAATTCTGTGGTTCATTTGCATTTGCAGGTTCTTCTTAATCAGAAAGAGATCAGTGGAGAAGAAATTGACTTTATCCTGAACAGTTACCCTCCGCATACACCCACAAGTCGTATACTGGAGGAGAAAGATCCTGGGAGCCTTCCCTTCTTCAAACAAGAACAAGAAAGTCAAGAGTTGGAGTATAGCCTATTGACTCCATGACAAGGCTGAAGCTTGTGATGGATATTTTGATGAGGCTGTTCCAAATTGATACCATGTATTTGAGGTAATGGCGAAAAATTGTAGCAAACCAACATGTAGTAATTTCTGAGATGCCCTTTTGGTGAGTGTGCAAGACAGGCAGCATCCTGAAGGCAGTTGTATAGAGTGACATATGATCAGATTTTGGGAGTTTCATTGACAAAAAAATATGTAGTGATAGAATTTTTTGGTTTTATAAAGATTCAAAATTGTCGATTTTGTATTGTTTGTGTTGTGTTCTTGAATCAAGCCAAGTATTTATTGGTTATATTGTAATATTTTTATAATTGCTATTCATATGAGGGTTTGCAAACAGTTGTGCTAGCATTTTGGCCAACAAGTAGTATTTGTTTGCGCCTAAAAAAAAAACTATATTGTAATATTTTTATAATTGCTATTCATATGAGGGTTTGCAAACAGTTGTGCTAGCATTTTGGCCAACAAGTAGTATTATGTTTGCGCCTAAAAAAAAAACTAGTATATGAAATAATCGGAGATCATCTAATTACATATTGTGAAAGATTAATAAAATATTTTTAAAAAATTAAGAGGCAATACTGTTGTTATACATTTTATAAATACTTATGAAATGTAGAGACACAAATAATCTAACATTTGATTTCTTTTGGAAAGTTTATATTTAGTTTACATGACATAAATATTGTGTACTCGAATTTTTTATGTTGTTTTGGATAATACTATACTTCAAAAAAAAAAAAAAAAAAAGTCAAAAAAAATATATATATTTTACAGGAAAAATCCTCTCACTCGCCTACAAGTTCAAGACAACGCCTCTTGCAGAGATCATCAAGGTGTCTTGTTGTCATTTCTACCCTGACCTCATAAGACAAGTTTTGCTTAAGTCAGAATGGTATTCTGTTGTTCATTCTGTTCCAACCTCCTAAGATAAGTTCCGTTTAAGTTAAGACTCGCACAGCGAAGGAGTATTGAACTCATATCAAATGCGATGAAACCGATGAAACTATTTGAGGCTAACCTCCTAAGCGAGGGAGTATTGAACTCACACCAAATGCGATAAAACTGATGAAACTGCTTGAGGCTAACCTCTTAAGTGAGGGAGTATTGAATTAACACTATGTGCGATGAAACTGCTTGAGGCTAACCTCCTAAGTAAGGGAGTATTGAACCAACACCAAGTGCGATGAAACTACTTGAGATTAACCTTCTAATGAGTATAAAACCCATACCAAGTGGGATAAAACTGCTTAAGGCTAACCTTCTAATGAGTATTAAACCCATACCAAGTGGGATAAAACTGTTTGAGGCTAACCTCTTAAGCGATGGAATATTGAACCCATACTAGGTGCAATAAAACTGCTTGAGACTAACCTTCTAATCAACTGTATTACGTCTAGGAGATTAGCCCAAGAAGATTTTAAACCTAGAACTTGAGGGCTTAAACCCCATGTCTTTGCCAAGTTGCCAATTGCCCTTGGTTAGTCAAATTATTTTCTTACCAAGAATATGCTTAAATTGTGTTTGGTTAGAAATTTAAAAATAAAATAAAATAAAATAAATATGAATAAAAAATATATATATATATATATTTCATTTAATTCCACATATATTTTTTTACTTTTCAATTCTAAATCTCTTTCAAATTTCCAATTTAACGCAGCCTTATGATAATCCATCCATGCATTAGACTGTAATGACATTTGTGGGGTGAGACCGTGCCCAATTAGGAGTGAGCAGATCATTTGATTGGTACCAAACCCAGAAATTTTTCGCAAAATCCATACCCAACCCAAAACGAAGCCGAACACCCAAAACGCAACCCAGTTCTTCATTAGGATTGATTGATTGATTTCTCTAGGGAAGTTCTTCTCATTCTCTACATACTATTGACGATGAAAGATGAAGAAACATCGAGCCGATGACTCCGTAAGTATTCAATGTCGAAACTACAACCACAGAAAAGGCCTTTTCGAGCTCTCTTTGCCTTTGATTTTTTCATTTTGGTGTCTTGTGTTCTTGTTCTACTCTAAACTCGGCCTTACTCATGGAAATGAAGGTAATTTCTCATCCATTTACGCTTTTTTGGTCCTTCCTTTCCCATATCCATTTCTCAATTTCGGTTTTTTAGCAAACCCTTTTTGTGTTTCATAAATATGATGATATGTAATATAATCAACAATACACTTGTTTGTTTATAAATTATGAAGCCTCAAGTAATTGTGAATTGTTTCTTTTGGTTCTGGTTTAATGATTTCAAGTGCCATATCATCCTCAAAATGTACCTTTCTAGTTGTTCCTTGATTTCTTGAATTTCTGCTACCATATTTGTCCTTTTTGTTGTTTCTTCATTAGGCCATACCCTTTAAAAGCTTCACTAATAGCTTTGAAATGTTTGAGTAAACATTTGAGTCTCCTTTGCTTTGGGTAAAAAATTGAGTAAAACTCAATTTGATACTAAGTTTGGGTCAAGGAGTGGAGTGTGTTTTTGAGTATTTTTACCCAAATTTAAATTTGATTTAGGTTTGAGTCAAGCATTGGAGATGCCCTTAGCTAAGTTGTTTTGCGGTTATTAACACCTTACTTGTAGGTTGACGTAAGTGTTAAATTATGTATTCACTGCAATTAAATGAATTTATCAATGGTTATGGTGTAAAATGGTTTTTGGATGAGAAAAGAAACCTTGTGGAGTTGTGTTTGTAAACCCGAACTTCAGAGTTAGGGTAATTTCCTTATTTGGTTCTTATAGTATGTTGTGTTGATTTGAATGTATCTTATGCAGGGAATTTGCATGCTGATAATAGAAGCATGAACAACTCTAGTGTTTGTGAGGATAAGCTGTGTAACTCTGCTTATTCACTTGTTGAAAATGTAAACAACAGTTATATAAGTGGCGTGCAGTCAGAGTTTAATGCATCTACGACTAGAAATAACACTTATGTTCATGATAACCACTATGCAAATCCTTACACACTTCAGGGAACAAGTGAATTGGAGGAAGCCATCTGGTGTGTTTTAGGTTACACTCCATTAGTGTGTGGATTACAACCACAAGAACAACAAAAGGAGAAGACAGCAGAGCAACTACAGAGTGGGAGAACTCATTCGGCTTACCTTAATTTAGATGAGTTTCGAAACTATTACAAAGAAAGAGAAGGGTGGGACTGCAGCAAGTCGGCTTGTTAATATCACACGCCGGCTTGAGCCTGATGGGACGGAATACAACTATGCCTCGGCTGCTAAGGGTGCAAAGGTGGTGGCCCATAATAAGGAAGCAAAAGGTGCAAGCAACATATTAGGGAAGGATCATGATAAATATCTAAGGAACCCTTGTTCTGTTGGGGAAAAGCTTGTCGTCATTGAGCTTGCTGAGGAAACCTTGGTTGATGGAGTCAAAATTGCAAATTTTGAGCATTATTCTTCTAACTTCAAGGAATTCGAGTTGTGGGGGAGTTTGATTTATCCAACTGAGACATGGTCTCCATTTGGAAATTTTGTTGCTGCAAATGTTAAGCATGCTCAAAACTTTAAACTGCCTGAACCCAAATGGGTTAGGTACTTGAAGTTGAATTTACTAAGCCATTATGGGTCAGAATTTTACTGCACGCTGAGTGTTGTGGAGGTATATGGCATTGATGCAATTGAGCGGATGCTTAAGATCTAATAGTGACTTCTGGGGAATCTACAACCAATAATTTGCCCGATCCTAATTCAATTGCAACACCTCCGTTAATACGAGAACCAGGTCCCAGTGACCTGAGAATAGATGGTGAAGTTCGAAGTGTGATTGAGGCTGCCAGTGAAGGGATAGAAGGCATCGACAATGGGCAAAGGCCTAATGTAGACGTGCTTCCATTGACCGCAAGTAACATTCCTGATCCAGTAATGGAAGTTAGACAACAACCAAATGGAAGAATACATGCTGACGCTGTTCTTAAGATCTTGATGCAGAAGGTAAAGTCCCTTGAGCTGAACTTGTCTGTGTTGGAGGAGTACATCAAAGAACTGAACCGAAGACAAGGGGATGTTGTGCCCAAGCTTGACACAGAGCTATCTAGATATTCAATGCTTGTAGAGAAAACAAAAACAGAAATCAAGAATCTCTTGGAATGGAAGGAGGATATGGTATGTTGATCTGTGAACTGTTCCAAATGAGATCAGTTTTATAAATGTACTTGACTCTGGCATTCATTTATTTTTCAGGAGAAAGAAGTTACTGACTTTGAGTCATGGAAAGATGTTGTCTCATCCCGAATGGATGCATTGGTCAGAGAAAATGGCATGCTGAGGTCAGCAATTTGTCTAACCTATAATTATTGTTGTTTACATCTTTCTGTTCATTTCCACAGTTCTCATTCCTGAATACTGCTCTTATGATTGGTTGAACTTATTAGGTTTCTGTTTATTTTGTTTCCTTCTTTCATTTACTCGGACGGTCAACTCTAACTATCTAATGTTGAATTACAGACTACCTGCTGCTATTGATTTTTTAATGAGTAGGGAAAGTATTTACTTGATTAAATGAGGATTTTCTTGTAGTATCCAAGATTGTGTGATCCAAAAGTCAAATGTCATATCATAGGTTATGTTATGTATTGGATGAATGCAGAAATATATGTTGTATGGTTTAGATATATCTGACTTTTGTTTTTTGAAACAAAATTAAGAACTGTGCTCAAGATTTCTAGAGCCTACATAACATACTATGTACGGTCTTAAAGTCAACATGGAGGGTAAGTTGAATAGGCCTTGTGAAATTTGGTACAATTCAGTTTTATATTTCTAATATTGTATAGATTGTCTGTGTATATTCTATTTCTTTATACAAAAAAAATAATACAAACTAGGGTCCATTTAATAAGATATTATGTATTTATAAATAGCCCATAAACACATCTTATAGTTTACAATGGTGACTCTATGTAATAGGAATATTAAACAGTTTCTTGATCCACTTTTACTTTGTTTACCTTGTTTGAGGATTTAAGTTTTCACGGACCTTCACAACATTTGAGGTGTCAAGAAGATAGAATGCTGCTAGTTGTGAAGTGAACATAGTGGTGTATAATGTATCATAATTGAAAGGCACAAAAAGATAAATGAAAAAATTGTTTGTTGATGATCCTATTGTTCTGCAATGCAAATTAAGGTTGATATTCTCTATATGTTGAAGTATGTATTGTTAGAATAGGAAACAAGTTAGAATACGAAATATGTGATTGTATTTTCTTCTTCTTTATTCCCTTGATTGGTGTAATGGGTTGAACCCATATATATGTATGCCTTATGGCACTCCTATAATTACTCCGTATTAGTAATATAAAAGGGAATGAAGTCTACCTCATTCCCTAACTCTTTCTCTTCTTTAAACCTACATGGTATCAGAGCCTAGTGGGAGAAACCTAAGCACATCCATTTTCTTCCACCGCAGGACTGCCCAGACCCTTGCCTGGGACAAGTCGACCCCCCACCCTAGGCCAACCGAAGATTGTTTCTGGCCATTCTGCCCTTACCCAAGTTAAGAAGAAGGTCAGTTGGCTCTTCCCCAGGCCAGCTGAAGCTTCCTCTGTCCTCCTCTAGGTCTGTCGGCAAACCTGGAGGCCTTTTCTGTCTCTCTCTAGGCCAGTCGGCAGCCCCTGGTTGGTCGAAGGGGCCTTCAATTGCCTTCATTGACTACTACCTCATCAGTTTGAGTGCTTTTCTTCTTCGTCTTTTGTTCTTCTCTGTATTTCTTCTCTTTTAAGACAAAAGAAAAAAAAAGGGGGCAGTAAGGGAAAAAAAAAAAACCTTAATTCTTTATGCTTTCATAGGTGTAGTAGTGTCTTTCCACTATTATCTTCCGGGTTTGTGATTGGCATTGTGTTTGAGAGTTAAATAGTATAATCTCCATGGCAGATTCCCTTAGTGAGTCCACTACTTCTCAGACACCTAAGAGCAAGAGTACCATTATTCCTACTACTATGACTGATAACCTCAACCATGGTCTTAAGATTACCACCTCTCTATTCAATGGTCAGAATTATCTAGCTTGGTCGCAGAGTCTGACTATTTTTTGAAGAGCAGAGGGAAGATGGGGTATGTTGATGGACGAATACAGACACCTAGTACCACAGATCGTAGTTATGACCAGTGGGAGATCACCAACTCCTTAATCATAGGTTGGTTGATCCATTCTATGGTACCTGAGATTGGAGAGGGCTACTTGTCTTTGGACACTGCCCAGGATATTTTGGAGGCTATAGTTACTACTTACTCCAGGAAGGGAAACTTTTCACAGGCTTTTGAGTTACGTAGCTCTATTGAAAGGTCGGTACAAGGTGAGATAACTATCCTCCAGTATTTTACCTTCCTTAGCAATGGGTGGAAGCGGCTTGATCACCTGTAGGATTACAAGCCTATCTGTCCCACTGATTCTGTTGGTTATCGGAAGTTTGTGGCGCAAGAATGGATCTTCAAGTTCTTGGAAGGCCTAAATGTGGAGTATGATCTACTTCGGAGTAGAGTACTTGGCATGGATGTGCTTCTTTCTCTTCAAGAAGCCTTTGCTTTTGTGTAGAATGAGGAGAGTCACTGCTCTAACAAGCTCCTTCTACTACTACTGATCGCTCGGCCTTGGTTTCTTCCTCCCCTCCTGATGGCGACCGTGTGACTCGTGGTTCTCGTCCTTACTTTGAGAAGGATAATCTTTTCTGTGACTACTGCCGTAGACCTTGCTACACCCGAAAGACTTGTTGGAAGCTGCATGGGACTCCTTTTGGTGGCCGCGAAGATCGTCCTGGTACTTGAGGGGGGCAGTCTGGTCCGTCTAGAGACCGAGGGGCCAATGCTTGAGTCCATCTTTTAGACACGGTGGAGCCACCATTTTCCTCTCCAGTTGTCTCACCTGCTCAGTGTTTTTAAAGGTTCAAGGCGCACTAAGGCGCTGAAGGTCTCTCGGGGCCTAAGCGCAAGGCGCAAGGCGAGGCGCGGGCTTTATTGAAGTAAGGCGCACAATCTTCGTAAAAAATAGAAAAATTAACATAGATTAATCATTCATAGTATTAAGACAATTTTTAAAAAAATAAAAAGTAATCAAGATTCAAGACAAAATATAGAATAATTGTCAAAGCCATGAAAGTGCATATTATATAACATTTCAATTTTCAAAGATCAAATAATCCACATTCAATAAAATAAAAATAAAAACATAAACACTAAACATCCAAAACATAAATATCCAACAAATACTAATATACGTCTTAACACTTAAAAACATCAATATCAAAAGAAAGGGTATGTTAGGTCGGTGTCAGTCAATCATAATCCTCAACATCAATGGCAACATCTTCTTCTCTGTCAGTTGATTTATATCCCTCAACATCTTCCTCCTTTATGTCATCTGAGCCCGCTTCCTCTTCATCTATTAATTGAAGTGGAGTCAATGTTGATGATTTAGATATCCTCGGTTGTGCCTTTGAGCATGAACTTGTTGCTCTACTTGCATGGCTACTTTCTTCTACTCCAGAAGCTCTAGCAACAGTGGCCCACGTCAAGCCATCATCATCATCAAACACAGGCTCATTATCTTTATCTGATTCTCCGTCCATCCTCCCAAGCAACCACTCATTGCTTTCATCAATATTTTGCAAAAATATAGGATCAAGAGTGTTGCGCATGGCATACCTAAATCTCAATGTTCTATTGTATTTGACATACACTAAATCATTGAGACGTTATTATTCCAATCTATTTCTTTTCTTGCTATGAAGCTGCAAGTATTAAAAAGATATTAAATTCTATATAATGAGAATAAAAAATATTTGAATTGAACAAAAAATTAGTTAGAATGTTAAATACTTACATGTTCGAATACATTCCAATTTCGTTCACAACCCGATGAACTACATGTTAGGCTAAGGACTTTTATGGCAAAAGTTTGCAAGTTTGGAGTATAAGAACTATATGATGCCCACCAATCAGCTGTGATAATCCACTAGTTAGAAATAACTGTTACCAAGTATTGAGTTTTACTAAAAGTATTACTAAAAATAAACTCTATGAGTCTATAATATATTACCTGGTGCTCTTGTATTTCTTTGCCTAATCGCAATAGACTTGCCAAAAAGACTCTCAGCCTTCATATAAATACTCATCTCATTAGTGATCAAATTTTGAACAGTGACATCCGGGACCAATCTTTGCATGCATTCATAAAATCCATTCATCACTTCATGATCTTTTTGCACCTCTAACGCTTTTGGGTAAAAGAATTCTGGGTTAAGAAAATGCGCAGCTGCATGTAAAGGCTGATGCAATTGGACATCCCATCTTTTGTCGATGATTTCGAAGATTTCATTATACTTCTCTTCTTTATGATCAAATGAACTTGCAATGCATTCTTTTGCCCTATCCATTGCCTCATAAATGTATCCCTGGGAGGTTTCTTTTCGGTATCAACCAATCTAAGCACTTTGACAAGAGGACCCGAGACCTTAAGGGCAAACACAATAGTATTCCAAAATGAAGGCATCAACAAAGTTTATGCCATTCTTTTACCTTGTGGCTCCTTTGCCCATTTGCTTGAGGTCCAGTCTTCGGAGGTGACCATCTTTCTCAAATTGTTTTTTTGTTGATGCATCCTAGACAAAGTCAAAAAGGCAGTTGCAAATCTAGTTTTTGCAGGCTTGATCAAATTCTTCAAATTTGTATAGCGCCTCATCATGTTTAGCAACATAGGCCGATTGTAAATGTAGCCATGTACTGCAATACCCCTTTCAAATGTCTTTTTCAGTCTAGGTATCTTGAAAATGTCTTCTAACATCAAGTCCAAATAATGAGTAGCACATGGTGTCCAATACAAGTGTTCATACTTAGCTTCCAAAAACCTCCCTATAATGTAACAATAACGAAGAATTATTATTTTCAAGTTTTTAAATTTTAAATACAAAACAAACTATGAGTAAACAATTTTGATGTAAGGAATGAGAAAATATTCTTACCTGCCAACACATTAGCTGCAGCACTATCAGTGATAACTTGCACCACATTCTCTTTTCCAACTTTCTCCACAAACTTGTCTAGTAATTCAAATAGCTTTTGCCCATCCTTTGAATAGCTAGAAGTATCAACCGACTCAACAAACATGGTTCCTCTTGGACAATTAACTAAAAAGTTAATCAATGTCCTTTTTCTCTAATCAGTCCAACCATCAGCCATTATGGAACACCCGTATTTTGCACAATCCTCTTTATGATTCTTCATCAAATCTTCAGTATGTTTCACTTTTTTTTTGAGTGGGTAACCTGCACTTCATGGTAAGTCGGTGGCTTCATACCAAGACCATATTGGCCAATGGCTTCAATCATTGGTCCAAAACTCTCATAATTTACTGCATTAAAAGGGATACCAGCATCATACATCCACCTTGCAAATCTTTGCACTGCCTGAGCTCTCATTTCTTTTTTGTAAGGGTCATTTGCATCAATTTTAGTTTGTTTCCCTTTTGCTTGGTCTCTTCGATTTTTCACCACTGATTCAGGATTGGGTGTGAAATAAACATCCATAGGCCCTTTTCTCTTTGGCATTTTTGATTTGGATTTGGATTTGGATTTGGATGAACCTTGGCTACTACTTGTCAACTTACGGTGTTGATTGACATTGATCTCAACGACATCATCATCTTCATCTTCATCTTCCATGTCCATGTCATCGAAATCAGGCAACATGTTCATTTCTTCTTTTTATGTCTTTTTTTTTTACATGAACTCTCTAATCTCTTCTCTGACATGAGAAGGATACTTCGGGCAAACAGTGACATTCCTATAACCTCCCGCGAGGTGTTATTTCACCCGATAAACACCTCCATTTGATACTTTACCACAAAAATTACACTCGAACTTGTTTAAATTATTCTTCTCTACCAAATGGACATATTGCCACGCCGGATCTTTTCTATTACTTTCCGATGTCATTTTCTACACAACAAATTTAATAAAGGAAAAATAATTGTATTAAAAGAATAAATGGAAAACAAATTTAATTCCTAACAGATAAAGGAAAAAAAAAAGACCAATATCACATTGTATTAATTAATTATTTGTGAATAATTAATTATTTGTAATTTTTTTTTCCCTAACAGATAAAGGAAAAAAAATATCAATAGCATATTACAAATAATTAATTATTTGTGAATAATTAATTATTTGTAATTTTTTTTCCCTAACAGATAAATTCTTCTCTTACATATTACAAATAATTTTTTTTTCCCTAATTTTTGTAATTTTTTTTTTATTTATAAATTCTTCTCTTACATTTTTTTTTCAGAGACTCAACTCAAATAATTGAAAAAAAAAAAAAAAAGAAAAAGAAAAAAAGAAGAAGAAGCAAAACAGAGCACTGAAAAAGGAGAGAGAGGAAGAGTCGAAGGCAAAACAGAGCACTGAAGAAGTTGAAGCCCAAAAAAAAAAAAAACTGAAAGTCGAAGCAGAACTGTAAGTCGAAGACGAAGAAGAAGGAGAAGGGGAGAGAGAGTCGAAGTCGAACCTGCGAAGCTGAAGTCGAAGTATAGTGTTGCAATCGCAGACGCAGTTGCAGTCGAAGTCCAGTTCCAGCAGCCCAGTCGAAGTCGATTGCGAGGCGAAAGAGGAAGAGACGACTTCGATTAAGGTTCATCTGAGTCGTATCTGGCTCATATGGTACATGAGTTGTAATCCTCTGTGATTACGAGCCATTCGAAAGGTTCATCTGGGTCGTTAGATCAAATCTACATCTTAAACAATCAGTCGCGCCTAGGTGAGAGCCTTGCGCCTCTCTCGCTTGGCTCAAGTCGCGGCTAAGGCGCTTGCCTGGCTCAAGTCGCCTTGCCTAGGACCTGTACAGGCGCAAAGGGTGCGCCTCGACTCGCCTTGGGCCTAGGCGCGCTTTTCACAACACTGCACCTGCTATTGATGTTTTGGGGTTATCTGCCTCGGATTTTGAGATTGCTCTTCGCCACTTGCTAGACTATCGGGCCTCCACTTCTGCTACAGGTGCGCCCTCTTCTTCCTTTGCCAATTCAAGTAACTTGGCTTCCTCCTCATGTGCATTGCTATCTTATACGACTGTATCATGGATTATTGATTCTGGTGCTTCTGACCATATGTCTGGCTCCTCTAATTTATTCTTAGAGTATAACCCCTCCTCAGGTTAGGAAAAAATGTGTATTGCTGATGGTACTATTTCGTTTGTGTCAAGGAAAGGTTTAATTCATGCCATCTCTTCCCTTCCTTTGTCCTCTGTCCTCCATGTTTCCAATTTTAGTGTTAATCTTTGATCTTTGAGTCGTCTTACTTGTGATTTAAATTATAGCATGACGTTTTTTCCTGATCATTGTCTTTTTCAGGACCTTATCATGAAGAAGAGCATTGGCAGTGGTAGAGAGGAATACGGCCTCTACATTCTAGATCAGACGGACAAGCTAACTCATTCATCTATTCATTTACCATCCACCAAGGAAGACATCTGGTTGTGGCACCGTCGCTTAGGACATTCTTCTTTTTTATTACTTAAGCATTTGTTTCCTTTTGTTTTTGAGAAAAATAATGTGTGAGATTTTCAATGTGAGTCTTGTCAACTTGGAAAACAACACAGAGTTTCTTTTGTTCCTTCTATTAATAAAAGTTTAGTTCCATTTGCTTTGATTCATTCTGATGTATGGGGTCCATCCCGTTTTGTGTCTTTAACCGATCAGAAATGGTTTGTTACTTTCATAGATGATTGTTCCAGGGCCACTTTGGTCTATTTTGAAAACTTCCATAAAATGGTTTGTACTCAGTTTAGGGCGGTTGTCAAAATTCTATATTCTGATAATGGGGGGGATATATTAACTCTGGTCTTGCCACTTACTTCGGCACTCATGACATTATTTACTAGACTTTATGCACTAATACCCCTCAACAAAATGGTGTTGCAGAATGCAAAAATCGCCATCTCTTTGATATCGCCTGTTGTCTATCCTTTGAGATGCGGGTTCCTCGATCCTATTGGGGGGAGCCGGTTCTCACTGCCGCTTATTTGATTAATCATCTTCCTACCCAAGTCCTTCAAAAACAAACACCTCTTCAAGTTTTGTTCGGGTCTACCCCTTCCGGGTTCTCCATTCCTCCTAAGGCTTTTGGCTGTGTTTGCTTTGTCTATAATCATTCACCCACTCGTGGTAAATTGGATCCTAGGTCTTTTAAGTGTGTTTTCCTGGGTTATTCCGCCACCAAAAAGGGTTATAAGTGTTATCATCTTCCCACTTGCAAATGGTTTATCTTCATGGATGTCACTTTTTTTGAGTCTCAGCCTTATTTTCCGGCCCCCCTCGTTCTCACAGTCATCCCTTCAGGGGGAGCCTTGGTGTGAAGAGATTCCTGTTCCACTTCCGCCAATGGTTGAACAGATAGAGGATGATGAGCCAGCAGTTGTTGCAGAAAAGGAAGTAGGCTAAGTTTATATTAGGGACAAGGATAGACAGGAAGTTATCCAGATGTAAGAGATTACTTTTCTTCCTCTACTGCCAACTTCTTCTTCGGATGAGTGTCCAGAGTCACCAACCTCTCCTGAGAGCAGTGTTTTTTAAGGCGAATAGCGAACTGAGGCGACAAGGTCTCGTAACGCCTAAGCGCGAGGCGGCGAGGCGAGAGCTTCATCGCATCGAGGCGAGAGCTTCATCGCATCGAGGCGACCACAAACAATAATTTTTTAAAATAAATAGTATAGAAAAAAATATAAATATTTTCAAAAACCATCATGCATTTATCATTCCAAATACTAAATATCCATATCCAACAAAGACAAAAACAATCCATCCAAAGGTTCTAAAAATCATCTTCAACATCAAGCAAATGAACTTCTTCTTCATTATCATTGGCTTCATCATATCCCTCCGCATCTTCTTCCTCTCCCCCATCTGAAATTGACTCTTCCTCATCAATGAGTTGTAATCTAGGTCTAGTTGCTGATTTTGAAGTTGAATGACCCCATTCTATTGCCCTTGTTGATCTAGTTCTTTGGCTACTTTCCTCAACTCCAGCAGCTCTAGCAACATCATCCCATGTCAAAGTATCATCCTCAAAGACAAGTTCCTCCTCCATCCTCCTAACCAACCACTCGTTACTTTCATCAATATCTGTCAAAGCGATGGGATCAATAGTGTCACAGGAATTGTATCGACGTCTCAATGCTCTATTATACTTGACAAATACCAAGTCATTCAGACGTTTTTGAGCCAACCTATTTCTCTTTTTGGTGTGGATCTGCAAAAATTCAAACCAAATAAAAATATCCAAATTTTTATCTAGGTATTAATAAATTTATAGGTATTCATATTCACTACATTTAAAAATAGGTACTCACATGTTCAAACACACTCCAATTCCGCTCACATTCAGATGAACTACAAGTTAGACTAAGAATTTTGATGGCAAATGTTTGCAAATGTGGCGTTTCAGAACCATATGCACTCTACCAATCAGCTGTTGATTATAACTAATTAATTAGAAAGAATATTTAAAATATAATAAACTAACTAAAATTACTTAAGTATAAAATATAGATCAACTGGTGTCCTTGTAGTTCTTTGTCTAATGGCCAAAGCCATCCCAAAGAGACCATCAGCTTTCTTATAGGTAGTCAACTCTGCGCAAACTTTATCTTGTGTCTCATTGTTTGAGACCAACCTTTGTATGCATTTATACAGGCTTGACATGACTTCCTTATCTTTCTCAATATTCGGATTTGCGTAAAAATACTCTGTGTTTAAATAATACCCAGCTGCATACAAAGGCCTATGCAATTGAACATTTCATCTATTGTCAATTATTTCAAAAAAACTCCTTGTACTTCTCTTCATTTCCATTAAATGATTTTGCAATGGCTTCTTTAGCCTATCCATTGCCTCATAAATATATCCCATAGGAGGCTTTCTTTCACCATTAACCAATCGTAGCACACGAACAAGAGGACTTGATATTTTGAGAGCATAAAGAACAGTGTTCCAAAAAGAAGGCATTAATATGACTTGTGCTGTCTTTTTACCCTGTAGTTCCTTTGCCCATTTGCTTGTGGTCCATTCCTCTGAAGTGAACATCTTCTTCAAGTTAGTTTGTTATTGATGAATCCTTGATAAAGTTAGAAACGCAGTTGCAAATCGAGTTTTTGCTGACTTGATCAAATCCTTTGCTGGAAATTTGATTATTATTAATATGATAGTGGTGCTGGTGGCAGATAGTGGTATATAATAAGATAGTGGCATGTATATAATATGATAATGGTGCTGGTGGCAGATAGTGGCATGTATATAATATGATAGTGGTAGATAGTGGTAATATATAATATGTAAGTGGCAGATAATGGGTTATAATGATGTTTGTAATATCTCCTATATAAGGAGTGTCATTTGGTCTTGTAAAATAAGAAGTTTTGAATCTTTTTCCTCATATTTTCTGAGTTGGTATCAGAGCAACAAAAACACAGCAGCCCTAAAACCGTCATAGCCATGTCGGAAGTCACGTCCGAAACCACTTCAACCCCTGCCGCTACCATTCCGGTGAAAACGTCCAACTCTCACTCTGTCCAAATCACCACCATCCGCCTAAATGGTGATAATTTTCTTCGCTGGTCACAATCTGTCCGGATGTATATCCGTGGGCAAGGAAAGATCGGTTAC
Organism: Camellia oleifera; assembly: GCA_022316695.1. Taxonomy (NCBI): domain Eukaryota; kingdom Viridiplantae; phylum Streptophyta; class Magnoliopsida; order Ericales; family Theaceae; genus Camellia; species Camellia oleifera. Next base: position 3,327,424 of record CM039319.1, on the reverse strand, counting down.
ATCACTGGTGACAAGAAGGCTCCTGCTGTTAATGATCCGCTGTTCGACAGTTGGGACGCTGAAAACTCCATGGTTATGACATGGTTGGTTAATTCCATGGAGGAGGATATAAGCTCTAATTACATGTGCTATACTACTGCACAAGAGTTGTGAGATAATGTTAGTCAGATGTATTCTGACCTAGGAAATCAATCTCAAGTTTTCGAATTGACTTTGAAGTTGGGAGAGATTCGTCAAGGAGATGATTCCGTCACCAAATATTTCAATTCGTTGAAAAGGTTGTGGCAGGATCTTGACATCTTCAACACATACGAATGGAAATCGATTGACGACTGCAACCACCACAAGAAAACTGTGGAAGACAGCCGTATTTACAAGTTTCTTGCCGGCCTCAACATTGAGTTCGATGAAGTGCGAGGAAGAATTATTGGCAAACCTCCTCTCCCATCCATTGGCGAAGTATTTGCCGAAGTCAGAAGGGAAGAGAGCCGAAGGAGCGTCATGCTTAAGAAAAAAGGTACTGGTGAGTCAATTGAAATTTCTGCTTTAATTAGCGATGCTGCGGCCAACAAGGCTGCAAATTACCAGCGTAGGTTTGATGATAAGCCACGGGTCTGGTGTGATTTTTGCAACAAGCCTCGCCATACACGCGAAACGTGTTGGAAGATCCATGGCAAACCTGTCAACTGGAAAAGCAGCAAACAAGGAGAGAAGAATCGTGGCTTTCCTACTGCTAATGAAGCCGATTCAGGTCCCTTCAACAAAGAGCAGATTGATCAACTCTTAAAGCTGATAAAATCCAACTCCTCATTCGGTACTCCTAGTGTTTTTTTGGGACAAACAGGTAGAAATCCTAAAGCCTTCTCTTGCCTAAACTTCTCTCCGTGGATCATAGATTCCGGTGCCTCCGATCACATGACTAGTTTTTCCCATTTATTTAGTACCTATTTCCCTTGTTCTGGTCATGACAAAATCAGAATAGCCGATGGTAGTTTTTCACCTATTGCAGGAAAATGATTTATTAAACTAACTGAGAAAATTAATCTCAATGCTGTTCTTCACGTCCCCAACTTAGCCTGTAACCTTTTGTCTGTCAGTAAACTATCTAAGGATTCTAATTGTCGTGTTACATTTTTTGAATCCCATTGTGAATTTTAGGACCAGAACTCGGGGATGATGATTGGGCGTGCTAGGATGCTTGAAGGTCTTTACTACTTTGATGAAGTACCTGTTAGTAATAAAAAAGCTCAGGGCTTTAATAGTACTAGTTCAATCTCTGTTCGAGAAAAAATAATGCTATGGCACTATAGGCTAGGACATCCTAGTTTTCTTTATCTGAAACATTTATTTCCAGAATTATTTAAAGGGATTGATTGTTCTTCTTTTCATTGTGAAAGTTGCATTTTTGCAAAATTTCATCGCTCTACTTATTTGCCAAAACCTTACCAGGCTTCCAAACCTTTTTATTTGATTCATAGTGATGTTTGGGGCCCTTCTAAAATCACTACTTTTTCTGGTAAAAGATGGTTTGTTACATTTATTGATGACCATACACGCTTATGTTGGATTTATTTGATAAATAAAAAATCTGACGTGAAAAATTTATTCACAAATTTTTACAATATGATTGAAAACCAATTTCAAACCAAAATTGGTATTTTACATTCTAATAATGGAACAAAATATTTCAATGAGCAGTTAGGTGAGTTTTTGGAAAAAAATGAGATTTTTCATCAATCTACATGTCGGGATACCCCTCAACAAAATGGCATTGCAGAACGAAAAAATAAACATTTACTTGAAGTAGCACGTGCTATAATGTTTTACGTGCATGTTCCTAAATATTTATGGGGTGAAGCAATTTTAACAGCCTCTTATTTGATAAACAGGATGCCTACAAAGGTGTTAACATACAAAACACCTTTTGATTGTCTCAAAATTTTTTTTCCTAACACGAGGTTGTTTTCTGATTTACCCGCCAAAGTTTTTGGATGTACTGCCTATGTTCATGTTCCCAGTCAATTTCGTTCAAAACTTGACCCCCGTGCTATAAAATGTGTTTTTTTGGGTTATTCCTCAAACAAAAAGGGGCATAAGTGTTTCGATCCTCAAACCAAGAAATTTCATGTGAGTATGGATGTGTCATTTGTGGAAACAAAATCCTATTTCCCTAACACTTCTCTTCAGGGGGAGATAAGTGGAGTAGACGACAATTTTTGGGATATTTCTATCCCGCTCCCCAATGTCATTTATCCTACACAAAAACCACATCTGTCTGATAATGATCACTTAGGAGAACCAAGTTCTATGGTGCCTAGTCAAGAAGATTCTTGTTTAGGGGGAGAAGTACTACAAAATGATCTAAATTCTGAGCTTCAGGTTTATGCTAGGAAGCGATTTCATCTGAGGAATAATGACCCGAATGTCCATCCTAATGACCCGAATGTCCACCCGAGTTCTGGCATCGAAATTTTAGGTAATCCTATTCCTTCTATTTCCGACCTTGATGTTCCTATAGCAATTAGGAAAGGTGTCCGAAATTGCATTAAACATCCTATTGCAAATTACCTCTACTATCAAAGACTGTCTAAAAACCATAGAGCTTTCACATCTAGGATTTCACACTTGTTTGTTCCAAGGAATATACAGGAAGCATTGGATGATCCGAATTGGAAATTAGCAGTCATGGAGGAGATGAATGCTTTAAGGAGAAGTGGTACTTGGGAGATAGTTGATCTACCCAAAGACAAGAAAACAGTTGGGTGTAAATGGGTGTTTACGATAAAATGTAACGCAGATGGAAGCGTTGAGAGATACAAGGCGAGACTGGTGGCTAAAGGCTTCACTCAAACTTATGGGATCGACTATCAAGAGACGTTTGCTCCTGTTGCTAAAATAAATTCCATCAGAGTACTGTTATCTCTTGCAGTAAATTGAGATTGGCCTCTACATCAACTTGACATTAAAAATGCTTTTCTCAATGGTGATCTTGAAAAGGAGGTGTTCATGAGCCTACTGCCGGGATTTGAGCAGAGACTTGGTAGCAACAAAGTATGCAGATTGAACAAGTCATTATACGGACTCAAACAATCACCAAGAGCGTGGTTTGAACGCTTTGGGAAGGCAGTTATCAGTTGTGGCTTCTCGCAGAGTCAAGCAGATCACATAATATTTTATAAACATTCAAAAAACCGTAAAATTGCAATTTTGATTGTTTATGTTGATGACATCATTTTAACTGGTAATGATGAAGCAGAGTTAGCAGCCCTCAAAGAGAAACTCGCAAAAGAATTTCACATTAAGGATCTGGGAGCCCTCAAGTATTTCCTCGGAATGGAATTTGCAAGATCCAAGGAAGTTATATTCGTTAATCAGAGAAAATATGTTCTTGATCTCCTTGGAGAAACAGGTATGCTTGGTTGTAAGATGGTGGAGACTCCGATCGAGCCTAACTTGAAGTTACAAGTTGCTAAGGCTGAAGAAGTCAAAGAGAGGGAACAATATCAGCGACTTGTAGGGAAATTGATTTACTTGTCTCATACGCGGCCTGATATTGCCTTTGCAGTCAGCATGGTAAGTCAGTTCATGCACTCACCAGGGGCAGAGCACTTTGAGGCCGTTTATAAGATCTTAAGATATTTGAAAGGAACTCCAGGGAGAGGCTTACTGTTCAAGAAACATGGACATCTTCAAGTTGAAGTATACACAGATGCAGACTGGGCAGGAAGTGTTACAGACAGGAGATCAACATCCGGATACTGCTCCTTTATAGGTGGGAACCTAGTTACATGACGGAGTAAAAAACAGAATGTGGTAGCTAGAAGTAGTGCAGAAGCAGAGTTCCGAGCTGTTGCCCATGGAATCTGTGAAGTAATGTGGATTAAAAGAATTCTTGAAGAATTAAAGCTTTCTCACCCGACACCTATGAAGGTCTATTGTGACAACAAAGCAGCTATATCTATAGCTCATAATCCAGTTCTACATGATCGCACAAAACATATAGAAGTGGATAAACATTTCATTAAGGAGAAAATCAATGCTGGCATAATCTGTATGACCTACCTTCCAACAGGTGAACAATTAGCTGATGTGCTAACGAAGGGACTACACAAGAAGCAATTTGATAAGCTGACTAGCAAGTTGGCTATGGAAGATATCTTCAAACCAGCTTGAGGGGGAGTGCTGGAAATTTGATTATTATTAATATGATAGTGGTGCTGGTGGCAGATAGTGGTATATAATATGTTGAATGTGTTGAATGTAAATGTAAAACCTCTACCAAGTATGGTAGGTAATTGTGAGTGTGTTAGGTGAGTGATTGAGTGTGGTAAGCATTAGTGTAATGCTCCACTATAGTTTAAGTGCTCCACCTATAGTTTAGTGCTCCACCATTAGTTTAGTGCTCCACCATTATAGTGCTCATTGCTCCATTATGTTAGCATCCAATGTACCTTATTACTCTCTATAAATGAGAGGTGTTGTAAATCACATTTGATGAATATAAATCAATCAATAAAATCAATACCTTAATTTCCTACATGGTATCAGAGCTATAGGTTAAGCTCTTGGTGTTCTTCGCCTTACCGGCGGGCGGCAACCTTGCCTTGGCCGTCCGCCGGACCTCAACCTATTCCGCCGGACCTCTAAAAAATCCTCCCCCTCTCTCTCTCTCTAGAACAATGGCAACACCTTGACCACCTCATTGAATAGCAGTGTCTCAACCTCTGTTGCAGCACCTTCATTTCTGACAGCCCCCAGCAATGCCAATTCACTTTGGGTCATCTGCCTCACCTCCAGGGCATAAAGGAATGATGGATCAAGTAGCTCACTTGCTGCCCAACTTTTGTGATAGAATCATTATAGATGTCAAATGGCAGTAAAACACTCTCCAGAAGACCTGCATTTTGGGACTCAATCATATGATCCACCAGCATCTAGGGAAGAGAGCATTCAACAGGAAACTGCACAGAAGGAGCATACTTCTGAGTATGCATAATTGGTGCAGCTTCCACTTCTGCAACATTGAGGACTTGATATGTAAAATCGAACAGTTCAAAGTGCAGTTGCTGGCCAAGTAGGTATGTTATAGTACAACCACCCCAGGCTACTGAATCACCTAGCACTTCATGATTGCTTGGTGATGCTTGAACAGATCCCTCCAGATACTCCAGCAGCTTCTGCCTGTTTTGATATGGGTATAGAATGCTGTTGGATTTGAGAACCCTGGGTTTGACACTGCTGCAGAAGTTGCTGATTTGAAGAGAGTGACGATAGGGCTATCTCCCCCATCTTGGGACTGCAATATTTGCCCATCTGCACCAGGAATCAAGCCTAACCATGGGGCTGTTTGCATGAAATGCGTGATATCTACTTCTCTCAGAACAATATCAAGAAGCCCCATCCAGTATAATACGCTTCCAATCTCCTTTATTCCACGAAGAACCTCTGCTTTGAGTTCTGTTACTCCTCCATCGAAAGTGGTCTGTCCAATTGAGTTTGGCAATGCATCTTGCAGTCCTGTAATCATTGGTTCAAGGGTAGTTATCTGTTTTTGGCACTTTGGCGGGTTGCCTGCAATTTGAGAAACCCTATAGCCAGCTACACTTGTTCTCTATTCCCTTTCCTTATCATCGTATTGTCCTTCTCCTTTCATGGTATCCCATATATAGGATACCCATAGGACCAACTCTACAGAATCTGGATGCCTGCTTTTTAACATTCCATTCGTTGTCAACACCCATCCGAAGTACCAGCAGTGATAGTCCGGATATTCATGTTTCGACTGCTAGGGAGCTGCATGGTGCTGGCATGTCCTTCAAGCTGTTACTGCCCATCTTTGGTCTTGCTTCTTACAAGTTCAATGTTTCGGATTGGAATCCAAATGGAGTTCAGGAATATCAGAAGACGAACTCTCTATTGCAGGCTGCTAACAACTGGCTATAAGATGAGTGGTATTGGCAAAGAAAAGGGAATCTACAGCCTTAATAATTATTTGCAGTTTTTAACAAAACCAAACAAACACTCATTTTATTCATAACAGGGTTCAAACCCGATCACCATTTTACAAAAAAAAAAAAAAAAAAAAAAAATCTCCAACCACAACCTACAACCACCACATCAACCAGCCTTACTTTTTCGCCTCTTCTGCCGATCTCTTCCTCTTGCCTTTGTCTTGGGCGTCCCTTGCCGGTGTGGCCTCTGTGTTTCCCACGCCGCCAAGCACGTTCACTTCCCGTTGCTCCTCAACCGTCACATATGGCGGTCTTCCAAATCTGAGCATCACGGTGGCCTTCCTCTTCAGTTCCTTGTTTTCTGCCTTGAGCACACATATCTCTGCTCGGGCATCCGTATACATGCGCTGGAGCAGAGCCAGTTGAGCTTTTACCTGCTGCACCTCATTTGTTCTACTCTGAAGCCGGTGCGACAGGTTGTTGACCGCAGTCATGGTCTCAACACATGACCTTAATGTATAATAATTGGCCTCAATATCAGATTGAGCAGCCATTATCTGTTCAACTGCCACCATCGGATAGTTCAACGGTGCAAACCCAGGGGGGCTTGGTCCAAGGGCGCTTGGTTGAGGTTCAAGGGCCATATTCTGGGTTGTGGCCTCGTTGAGGTCAGGAAAGAGGGTAAGACCACGGGACGAAGAGGCTATATTCTGGGGAGCAGGACGGGAAGAAGAGGCCATCTTATGGGTTGCTACGTGTTTCAGCTGTTACAGAGTGTTTCAGGATTTGCAGCTCTTAGAGACAAGCTCTCAGAGAACGAAGCAGGTTCAGCTGGTTTGTTATGTTTACAAGCCTCAGCATTCGCTTCGGTTTATATCGACAAAGACGAAGAGGCCGACACGACAATCTGTTGGTCACGTGTATCGCCGCTCGGCGCGCCTTTTGATGGCTGTCGGGCACGCCTTTTGATGGCACGCCTTTTGATGGCGCGACTTTTGATGGCTGTCGGGCACACCTTTTGATGACACGCCTTTTGATGGCACGCTATTTGATAAGATTGGGCACGCCTTTTTGAGGGTGCAACTTGTAAGGGTCCGACAAGACTCGGTAAACTGTCCCGACTTTGATTCCGGTTAGCTTCTATATGGGTCCGACAAGACTCGATAAACTGTTCCGACATTGATTTCGGTTCTCTACTAAAACGGTTCGACACAGCCATATAGTGTCTTCTACAACGGTCCGACAAGACCCCGTAAACTGTCTTCTACAACGGTCCGACATGACCCAATAAACTGTTTTCTACAACGGTCCGACATGACCCAGTAAACTGGTTTTTACAACGGTCCGACATGACCCAATAAACTGCTTTCTACAACGGTCCGACATGACCCAGTAAACTGTTTTTCTACAACGGTCCGACATGACCCAGTAAACTGTTTTTTCTACAATGGTCCGACATGACCCGATAAACTGTCTTCTACAACGGTCTGACACGACCATACAGTGTCTCCTATCCTCTTTTATTTTATTTGTCATTTTATTTTCCTGTTTTGTTACTCTCTCCAAACTCAAGTTGGTTAGTTCCTAACCCCCTTGAGTTTGAGGGGGGCTGTTGAATGTGTTGAATGTAAATGTAAAACCTCTACCAAGTATGGTAGGTAATTGTGAGTGTGTTAGGTGAGTGATTGAGTGTGGTAAGCATTAGTGTAATGCTCCACTATAGTTTAAGTGCTCCACCTATAGTTTAGTGCTCCACCATTATAGTGCTCATTGCTCCATTATGTTAGCATCCAATGTACCCTATTACTCTCTATAAATGAGAGGTGTTGTAAATCACATTTGATGAATATAAATCAATCAATAAAATCAATACCTTAATTTCCTACATAATAAGATAGTGGCATGTATATAATATGATAGTGGTGCTGGTGGCAGATAGTGGCATGTATATAATATGATAGTGGTAGATAGTGGTAATATATAATATGTAAGTGGCAGATAATGGGTTATAATGATGTTTGTAATATCTCCTATATAAGGAGTGTCATTTGGTCTTGTAAAATAAGAAGTTTTGAATCTTCTTCCTCATATTTTCTGAGTTCCTTGCACTGGGTAAATTGCCTCATCATATTCAACAAACCAGAGCGGTTCACAATATAACCATGCACCGCAATTGCCTTTTCAAATGTCTTGTTGAAGTTGGGAATTTTGAAAATGTCCTCCAACATCAAGTCTAAGCAATGAGCTGTACATGGTGTCCAATACAGATGTGGCTGCTTTGCCTCAAAAAACTTCCCTATTACAAGTTAAAAAAAAAAAAAGAACGAGTTTTTAATATGAGAATTGCATATTCATATTGTAAGTAAGTACCAAGTAAATGTATACTGCTAAGTTACTAACCGGCCAACACATTTGCTGAGGCACTATCTGTAACAACTTGAACCACGTTGGCTTCACCAATACGCTCCACAAAGTTGTCAAGCAATTCAAACATCTTATTTGCATCCTTGGATAAGCTAGAAGCATCAACGGATTCAATAAACATTGATCCTCTTGGGAAATTAACCAAAAAATTAATTAATGCCCTGTTTCTTTTGTCCTTCCACCCATCAGCCATTAAAGAGCATCCATATGTTACCCAATCTTTTTTATTATCCTCCATGGTCTTATTAGTGTGGTCTACCTCTTTCTACAAATAAGGAAACCGCACCTCATGGTAGCTTGGTGGTTTCATGCCAGGACCATATTGCCCAAAAGCTTCAACCATTGGCCCAAAACTAATTTGTAGTTCACAACATTGAAACGTATACCCGCATCACTCATCCACCTCGAAAACCAAACAAGAGCCCAATCTCTCAACGCCTTCTTGCTAGGATCATTATCATCTATTCTTGTTTGCTTTCCCTTTGCTTTACTATTTTGCACCGCAACTTCCAGATCAAGGGTGAAGTACACATCCATGGGTCCCTTTTGCTTTGGTTGTTTGGAAGCAATAGATTTGGAGGAGTTACTTCCTTGTTCTTGATGGGTAGAACCTTGAGTAGAAACAGGCCTTTTACCATTTTGATTTATCTCAAGAATTTCATCATCATCATCTTCATCATTATCCATCTCATCAAAATCAGGAACCATCCTCAATTGCACCTTTGATTGACTTTTTTGAGACATATAGTCTTTAATCTCATCTTTGACATGAGATGGACATTTTTTACAAGCAACAACATTTTTATAACCACCAGCAAGATGTTGCTTGACTCGGTAAACACCGTCATTCATTTCTTTGTCACAAAAATTACAAATGAACTTTCAAAGGTTTTGGGAATTTACCATCCGTGCATATTGCCATGCCGGATCTTTTTTACCGTCACTCGACTTCGACATCTAATTCTATCCAACAAGCAATTCAATGTTACGAAACAAAAAAACAATTAAGTGCAAAGAAATTAATAGTTTCAGCATAAAGAAATTAAAGAACAACATATTTTTAGCAGCAAAATAATTGAAATTTTTCAGCAAAATTAATTGAAATTTTTTTAGCAAAATAATTAAAATTTCAGCAAAATAATTGAAATTTTTCAGCAAAATTAATTGAAATTTTTCAGCAAAATAATTAAAATTTTTCAGCAAAATTAATTGAATTTTTTTCAGCAAAATAATTAAAATTTCAGCAAAATAATTGAAATTTTTCAGCAAAATAATTATACAATTAACACAACAAAATAATTGTAAAATAACATAGAAAAATAATTAAACAAATTAATTGAAAAAAATTTCTGATGGAAAAAAGGTTAACACAGAAAAATAATTAAACAAATTAAAATAACCAAGAAAAAAAAAAGGGGGGGTCCGACAGTGTTCTTGAAGACGAAGAAAAAAAATGAAGAAAGGAAGGATAGTGTTCTTGAAGACGAAAAAAAAAATAAAGAAATGAAGAAGAAGAAAAGAAGATGAAGAATCAGCGGCAGCAGGAGAGGACGAAGGGAAGAAAGGAGAAAGGAAGAAGAGGAGCAGGAACTCACCTCTGATAATTGACTGGAACGACGTCCGAAGAAGGAAGAAGAAGACCCATGTGAAGTTGACTTAGGGTATACCTTTCAATGTCGACTGGAACGAAGTCGACTTAGGGTTTCGACTTCTTATTTAGTAGAAAGCAATTATAAAGTGCAACGCATGTCCACAAATTGCACAAAAGTAATCCAAATGAAGGGCCCAGATCATTCGAACTGAAATCAGGCAAAAATCTGGTGAAGCGTCGCTTTGTATCGCCTCTTGCTTCATCGCCTAAGCCTCGCTTCATGCGCTTCTCCTTCGCCTCACCATTTCGCCTTGCCTCAGTGTGTATGAAGCGCTACACCCTCGCCTCGCCTTGCCTCGCCTCGCTTGGTGCTTAGGTGAGCGCTTAGGCGCGCCTCTGATAACACTGCTTGAGAGTCTAGGTAATTTTGATTCCAGTGCTTCTATTCCTGGTTTTTCAAATCTTGATGTTCCCATTACAAATAGCAAGGGGGTTAGGTCATGTACTCATCATCCTATTAGTAATCATGTCTCTTATTCTCATTTGTCTTCCTTATATAAAGTTTTTCTGTCTAAAGTGTCTTCTGTGAGTCTACCTACTAATTTTTAGGATGCTCTCTCTATTCCTAAATGGAAACATACCATGATGGAAGAGAGGAGAGCTCTCAGTAAGAGTGGCACTTGGGAGTTAGTGAAGTTACCTGGAGGCAAAAATTCAATTGGTTGTAAGTGGCTGTACACGGTAAAACACAAAGTAGATGGTTCTATAGAACGATACAAAGCACGACTGGTTGCCAAGGGCCTTACTCAGACTTATGGGGTGGATTATGAAGAGACATTTGCACGGGTTGTTAAGATGATTTCTGTGAGAATCTTACTCTCGCTTGCTGCAAATTTGGATTGGCCACTTCATCAGTTTGATGTGAAGAATGCCTTCCTTTATGGTGACCTAGCAGAAGAGATCTATATGGATATTCCTCCTGGTTTGGCGGATGCTAAGTTCAACGGTAAAGTATGCAGGCTCCGAAAGTCACTTTATGGGCTAAAGCAGTCTCCTACGGCTTGGTTTGAAAGATTTGCTCAAGCTATGCTGAAATATGGGTTCAAGCAAAGTCAAGCTGATCACACCTTGTTTGCGAAACACTCCTCTTATGGTAAGACCACAGCTCTTATTATTTATATTGATGATATTGTTCTGACAGGAGATGATGTTGAGGAGATTCCTCGTTTGAAAGAATACTTAGCCAAAGAGTTTGAAATCAAAGACTTAGGCTATTTGAAGTATTTTTTGGGCATTGAAGTAGCTCGGTCCAAGGATGGCATCTTCATATGCCAGAGGAAGTATGTACTTGCTAAAGGAAATTGGAATGCTTGGAGGTAGACCAGTGGACAGGGGGAGATACCAGAGACTAATTGGCAATCTCATATACTTATCTCACTCACGTCCAGACATTGCCATTGCTCTGAGCTATGAAGCACGGACACGGACACGCGACACGACACGGACACACAAAAACGCAAATTTTCAAAAAATAGGGGACATGACACGCTGGGGACACGTTCAATATATATAATTAATTTTATTTATTATATGTCATAAAATTATTAAAAAAATCATTAAAAGGTAATAACATATACAAAATAACACTATTAAAATTATAAAAAATAAATATTTAATTGATTTAAAAATTGATTCCTATAATAAAAAAGAAAAAATAAAATCAGAATATAAAAGAAAAAATAAAAGAAAACAAAAGAAAAAATAAAATAAAATCAGAATCAAAGAAAAAAAAAATAGAAGAAAAAATAAAATCAAAATAAAAGAAGGGATAACATCGACAGAGGCTGAGAGAGAGAGAGAGAGCGACTGAGGGAAATCGAAGAAGAATGAAGATCGAAGAAGAAGAGGTGTACCTTAACGACGAAGGGCGAGAGACGACTGACGACTGACGAGAGATGACTGACGAAGAGCGACGACTGACGAGAAGAGAAGACGAACGACGAACGACGAAGTCCAGGTCCTCTATTTCTCACCCTTTCTCTGCTGTTTCTGTTCTAATCGACGAACGACGAAGTAGATTAGGGCAAATTTTGATCTGTTTTTACTTATTTACAAATTGACCCCAAATTTTTTTTGTAAATTGTGAAATTACCCCCCGAACGTGTCTAGAACGTGTCCTGAACGTGTCCGGATGTAAAAAAATTAAAAAAAAAGGGGACACTCTCTGCTGCGTGTCAGACACGTGTCCACCGCGTATCCGACGCGTGTCCGTGTCCGACATTGGTACGGAGCCCTCGGAGAGGTGTCCGCGCTTCGTAAGCTGTGAGCATGGTGAGCCAGTTTATGCATGCTCCTAGAACTTCCCACTTGGAGGCAGTTATGAGAATTCTGAGATACCTGAAGTCTTCTCTTGGAAAGGGTTTCTATTTCTCAAAACATGGCTATCTCAGTGTGGAGGCATTTACTGATGCAGATTGGATTGGATCAGTTACTAACAGACGATCAACTTTTGGATACTGCACATTTGTGGGTGGCAAGTTGGCAACCTAGTAACATGGCGAAGTAAGAAATAGAATGTGGTGGTCAGATCTAGTACTAAGACAAAATTCAGGACTATGGCTCAAGGTGTATGTGAGTTATTATGGATTAAACTATTGTTGGGAGACTTGAGAATACATCAGATTGACTCCATGAGACTATACTGTGACAACAAGGCTGCAATCAACATAGCTCATCACCTAGTTCAACATGATAGAGCTAAGCGTGTGGAGATTGATAAGCACTTCATCAATGAAAAACTCACTAGTGGCATCATATGTATTCCATTTGTAAAAACTAGAAACCAACAAGCCGATATTCTCACCAAGGGGCTAGGGAGCAAACTATTTCATGATATTCTCAACAAGTTGGGCATGAGAGATATCTTTGCACCAGCTTGAAGGGGAGTGTTAGAATAGGAAATATGTGATTGTATTTTCTTCTTCTTTATTCCCTTGATTGGTGTAATGGGTTGACCTATATATTATGCCTTATGGCACTCCTGTAATTAATCAGTATTAGTAATATAAAAGGGAATGAAGTCTACCTCATTCCCAAACTCTCTCTTCTTTAAACCTACATGTATCACTTTATCCTCCAGATTTTAGCGAGCTTCCAGCTGTTTGAGTGAGAATCATGCAACAAGCTTCAAGTGAAAGCATAAAATGATCTAAATTGGACATAATTTGAAAGAACTTTTATATGGTGACACTAGGTTGCACCAGATTAGATGGAATTGTTTGTGAGGAACTATAAATTTTAAATATGTAGGAATATTTAGGAAAATTCAAATGGTGGATTCTCTTTTTTGGTCAAATTATTAACACAATCATCATCATCGTCATCTTTGTTATTATTTAAACTTTTTCTCCTTTGCATTAAGAATTGAACACACAGGCTCGCCCCCACCCTGTTTGTCAGTTTTTTTAAAAAAAAATTTTGGGTAAATTACACTTACACCTCTGAGATTTGGTTTTAATACATATTATCCCTTGACGTTTGAAAAATTACACTAACCTCCCTGTCATTGTAATTATTTAGATAGAATGAAGACATTGAACTCATGCACTCTCTCTTTTTTGCTTTGCTTTACTTCTTCTGTTTTTTTCCCCTTCCCTTTGCTTTACTTCTTTTTTTTTTTTTTTTTCAATGTAATTTCCTCAATTTTTCTTCTAGGAGTTGTTGCTTTTTATATTTTATATAAGTAGGAGGATTTGTGAAATGAAATTATTAACTACAGCGGTGGGAATGTAATTTATAGAACGTTAGTGAGTGGAATGTAATTGGACCAAATCTCAGTGGGTGTCAGTGTAATTTACCCATTTTTTTTTTTTTTTTTTTTCTTTCTTTTTGTGTAAATACTAAATACCATATTTTATTTCTTTCTTTTTTTAAATTTGTTTCTGCAGATTAGATGTTGAAAAGGTTGTAAGTGATCAAGCAAGCCTGGAAAAGAAAGAGATTGTTGTGCTAGCAGTGAGCGTTTTCTTTGGATTTCTTGCAATTCTCAAGTTAGCTACTGCACAAGTCTTGATGTTTTTTGGAGCCCCTCTATCCAATAACATATGCCGGACAAGTAGAGGTTGGATTTTGATACTTGTTAGCAGCAGCATAACCATATTCATTACCTTGCTCTGTAGCTAGTCTCTGCACATGTATGCTCCATGAGAATTGGATGCTTTATTATTAGCATTCATCCCTTTGTAATTATGGCTTTTGTAGGATAGGAATTGGAGCGTGTCCAACACTTCAGTTTAGTGGTTAGTAGAGATTATACCATTCGGAAATTGGCTAATATGGTTGTATAGTTGGATTTAGATTGAGGAGATCAAATTACTTCTTGATAGTTAGTTCCCTTTCTGGGTTTTACGTCGACATTTGGGGAAGTGGTAGTATCCATTCTAGGACAACTTGTGTATGAGCTACTTGTTAGCTATTAATATGATATATTGATTACTGGCCATGTTAATGCCCTTCTTTGGAAGAACCGGAGAAAATATTTTGGTGATTGTTCATATGCATATTTTGTTTGTCTTCTAGTTTTTTATTTAAATAGTAATTGAATCATGAAGTATGGAAAATATTTTGGAAACTTGAGTCTTGAGAAGTGCGTTAGAAGAAGGTCAACTTCTTATGAATGTCAGCACATAATTTTCATGGCATCGATGAAGCATAAACGTTTGGATATGCAGCTTGTTCTGCGTTGTCTGGACTTGGGAGCATGAACAAACAGGTCAGGGTAAATTGAATGTATTTCGATTCAGGTTATGTCAATCTCATTTCCACTGTTCTGCTCTCTGGACACGTGGACGGGCATTGAAAAATCTGAACAGATGATTATTATCAGAGTAGAATTGTTCATGGATATGAAATTGCCTCATAATTGTAATTTATTGATGGATGATTCATCTATTATCATGCGCATGTTCAAAAGAGGGAAACCATTTTGGCTATTTGCCATCTGGAAGAAAATTAATGTGAAGATGATTTTTTTGTATCAGCTATATGTGATTTAATTACATTATTAAGGTTGAATATTGACAAGCTTCTATCGTTTGGATTGGATGATTTAGAGAGAAAAAAAAGATTCTCTTTGCACTAATCTACTGTTTGGATAGCTTGATTGGAGAAAAATGAAAAGAAAACAAAATACCTTATGACTCGGTTCCTGCATCTGTAAATGGAGAGATTTGGACAAAAAGGAAATATGAATTAGTAATTACAAGTGTTTTCCACGACTTTTGGCAAGTGAATTTTGTTTTTGCCTCTCTTATGCATAGCAAAACTTAATCGTTGTCTTTTTGGTCATTTGCCTTTCCCACACAAGAAGAATGTGTAGCACACCCTTCTTTTCTTTCTCTTCTAAATTATTCAAACAAGAAGGAAATATATCACTAATCAAATGGTTTTTCAATCTAAATCTTTTCCAACAATCTCTCTCTCTCTCTCTTTCGCTCTCTCATTGTTGTGAATATTTGCAAACTGTAACATGGGAAGCAGTTTGGGCTCATGGGGAGCTAAGGAGGTGCTAGCCCAATCATCTCTCGTGGAACTCCCTCGCTTCCTGCAATCCTCTTTCTCTCTGCCACCATTACTAGTACCACCACTTCTCTTTAAAATTCGAACTGCCAAAGACAAACATATGCAGAAGAGAGGGAGAAAAAGAAACTAAGAAAAAAAAAGATATAGAAGAAGGAAAAAAAAAAAAAAAAAAAAAAGAAAGTAAACGAGATTATAAAGAAACAAAAGAAAAAGGAGGGTATTGAGAGATGAGGGGCTTATGGCGTGATGGGAAAGTGGCATATGTGGTGTTTACGTAGAGGTGCCGACATTACAAGAAGGGTGTTACATATTTTTCTTTTTAGTTTTGGTAACTTCATCTTTAATTGTAATTATAGTAAAATTATGATAAAATTTTAATTTTAGACTTAAAAAAAAAGGTGTGTACAATTAAAAGCTACCACATTGTGGTCCCCTTCTAGTAAAATCAATATTTCCCATAAAAAAAATAAAAATAAATTCCCTTTAATATAATGTTTATTTATTATCATGAAATAAAAATTGTTTAAATAAATTAAAAAAATTAAGAGAAATCTATTTTTATTTTTGAATTGTCATTTTCTCGCAAGCTCCACCAAACAACCCCTTAACCCAACTAGTTCTTCTACACAAACAGTTACAAGTCACAAACTACGCCTCTCTCTCTCTCTCTCTCTCTCTCTGCAAATCCCTCGCAGACGAGTGCGTTAGGGTTTCAAAAAAACATCAACATCAAGAAGAGAGAGAGTCTCGTGCATAGAGGTAAGAATAGCTAAAACCCTAGCCTCTGTTTTTTCACTTGAACATCGTCATTCTGTTATCGTGGAACGCATAGTACTAGATTCCTAGGGTTTTTCATGTTCTGCGACGTTTTCATGTCTTATCAATGGAGATTGCCTCTATCTTCTCCGGTGATTTCTCATCTCCGTCGTTCTTCGCTTGCCTAGTAATCACCACACTCTGTTGCTTGTTCGCTCTCTTCGCCGTCCGATTAAAATCGAAGTCAGTCCAATCAGACGGCCCTTCATTGAAGAGAGCTTGTAATTGTGCCTGTTCCTGTAAAGGTGGTGTGGCGGCGGCGACAACGGCGACGGCGGAGGCATATTTGAACGGAGGTAGTGATAGTGGCGGAGGGGATATGTTAGATAGGGCGCCGGTGGTGGTGGCGGCGGAGCGGCAGACATGGTGCGTCTATGATGGAGCAGTTGGTTCCGGAAATCACAACCCACGCTCTCAGTTACTTGGATTATCCCAGCCTGTGCCGGCTTTCAATGACGAATTCTTTGATGAGGAAGGCTGCCAATGATGATAATGCATGGAAAGCCCTCTATCACAAGGTATCTTAATGTTTGAAGCATTTTGGGAACTAAAGGTTTTAGTTTTATGCATTAATCTATTTTGAGTTTTGTTAATTAATGCTTTCAAGTTGCCCAATTTTTAATTTTGAGAGTACTGGAAACTTGAGCATTGCCACTTGGATGAGCCAGTTCACTGAATAGTCATGATTCATGATTCATGAAAATGGATGAACAAACCTTTTAAGAAATTCAAAAATTAAATTAGGCAAAGTATATTTGATGGGCTTGGAGCTGAGGGGGGCGTTATTCCTTAATTTTGGGAATACTGGAAACTTGAGCATTGTCACTAGGCTGAGCCAGGTCACTGAATAGTCATGATTCATGAAAATGGATGAACAAACCTTTTAAATTAAATTTGGGTTTGGAGTTTTTTTAAGGCAAGTATATGGGATGGGCTTGGACTTGAGAGGGAGGGCATTATTCTTATTTTAATTTGTTAAGATAAAGGGGGACCAGTAATGGTCCTGCATGATAACTTTGTTAATATGTATGTGTGTAGAACTGGATATCTTTGGTACGTGCAATAAGTGATTTATAGTATGTCAAATGCTTTGTCATTAGGCTTCTGTTGAGAATTTTTTGCATCTTGTTTGTGCTAACTGGTAAAGTAATGAAAGAGATAAAATATTGTTGTAAGAGTTGTGTGACGTTTAGGATTTCACAATCCACAGTTCATATTGTGCGTCATCTCATCTGTTTTCACATGATGACGTGATACACGCAATAATATTGAGTTAAGGGTGATATACTGAGCCATGCTATTCTGACTTTTGGATTTGGACTTCTTGGTTGTAAATTTGATTGAAAAATTGTAGCTGCCTCTCTTCATAAGTTTTTCTTTCATTTGTTACAAATTACTTCATAAATTAGCCTCTATTTTTATTCCTTTTGGGTGTTGAACTGTACCTTTATATTTTCCTCTATGTTTCTGTAGGATTTCACATTGGAACAGGATAACGTAACACCTGTTAATGGATGGAAGGCTTACTATGCTGCTACACGAGCTATTATGAATTTCAATGCAGATTTTTTTACCATCATTAGAGAAAGATCAGTTCAAGCAATGGGTCGTCTTTGGCTTAATGCAGACTATGTGAAGTGTTTTCATGCCTCAGGAGAGGTCTTTACAGGGTATGATGCTAGTTATCATGTTTATGCGATCTGTAACAGTTTCATTTCTATTTTTTCTGATTGGAATAGCTTCATACTTCACATTTATTTAGTTTGAGTTTATTTAACATGCTTGTGATATTAGCCGAGGATCTGAAGAAACTTCAGTGCTAAATTAAACTGTACAAAGCCTTCCATGGGCTTGCCTCCACTGTTGATATGTTAAAGAAATAAAATAAAATAAAATAGAGACCTGTCCCTCGAAGTTGATATTGTGAAATAGAGTGCAGATCTATTCCCTCTTGCTTCTTGAAGAATATAACATTTTTTTCATTGCCTGATTTTTGGATCCTGAACTTTTGAATAGTGTGAATATTAAGCATTGAATTAATGGACCTAGTTTGCAGGATTCTACTTTAATTGGAGAAAAGAATAACAGGTCCATGATAACTAGAGTTCTGCTCGTGTAAGTTGAATCTTGAGTGGATTTTGTTACTTATTATTTACTGGATGGTAGTGGAGGAAATGGAGTTTGTAAACTAGGATTTGATGAAAGGTATGATTTCTGTGTTACTTTGTTTGTAGTAGACTTTTAGGAGGGCAAAAAGCTGGGAATGTTCTTCTACATATAGGTGGTTTGTACATGGAAGGTCACCTGTTCTTATAAGGGCTGCTGCATTGCTATTGGTTGAAGTATGTTAGGCAGGTTGCAGGCATAAAAAAGAGGAGGCCTAGATGACCGTGCTCTCAGTGGAAGCATGTGAGGTGGTTTAGTGAGGAGGACACACTGTCTGCATTTAGGAGATCTTTAGTTCAAGATACTTCTTCTCTATGAGGGAGGCTTTAGGTACCTTTGCATAACAATTGCCAAATTTAAGTTTGATGGTGATATAGATGAGTAAGGTTAGATTAAAAATTAGGAATGTCAGTCTTAATTAAGCATACATTAAAGACATAATTCTGGATATATCTTCTCTTTCCTAATGTAGTACCTTTTTACGAACTGTACAACGTAAATTGAGAATTTTTGTTGTCTACAAAAAGTAACCAAGAATTGTTCTCATATCAATGTGTACTCAAGTTATTAGTGACTTTAGTTGTGGAAACATCTACGGTTCATTTATTTGTTGGTAAAACATTCACTATTTGGAGATGTAACAACATAAACCAGATCTTTCATGTATTCAATGGCAGTAGTGAAAACTTCTTAGTTTTAGTTTTGTTGTAACTGTTCACACAAATCACATGTGTGTGGGTCCCACCCTCATGTGAGAGGTTTGGTAGAGTATTTGGTAATTCAATCGGGGTCTATAGCATTTTCCTTTGCTATTTGCAATATTGTTGACTTTGTTTTAATGACATACTAAAGTTACTTTTAATGTTATTATTGCTTAAACTTTGTTAGCATTTGCTGTTTGCCTTAGCTTTTGCTTCTCATGTTTGAGCAGAATAAACAGTAGACTTATCATTTTGATTTTGATTTTACATGCAGTTATAATGCGGTAATGGAGAGCTGGCAGATTGCGTTTAATTGGGAACAAGGTGTTGACTTCCAGGTTCGGGATGTAAGGGCACGGGTACTGACAGACATGGCTTGGGTTACCATGAAAACCTATGTTGACATGGAGACTGGGCCATTTAATGTGACTAATGTTTTTGAGTACCATAATGGTCGGTGGTACATGGTGCATCATCACAGCTCTCCAATGCTAATTGATGGAGTTGGTGAACAACAAATTGTGCAGGGTTAAGGGGGGAAAAAACAAAGAAGAGATAAATGACAGTGATATAACTATAATTACTACAAAATGATATAGCCGTATCTGTTATTAGGTCTGTGGAGTTCAGAATTTTTTCTATGATTTTTGTTTGGAAGATCTTGTGTAATCTTTCTTTCCAATCTCAGTTTTGGGCTGTTCGCTGGTGAAGAGGCTGTCTATTTTTGCTTTTTTAATTCATCTTTTTTCCCCCTCCATTTATTTCAATTTTTTTTTTCTTCTTGGTTTTGTATATTCTTGCATCTCTTGTCTCTCTTTGAGCTTTGATTCACTGTTTTTTTGGATGAAATAATTGTATGTCACAGGATTGAGCAAAGTATAAAAAAGCTTCAATTGTGAATCTAAGCAGTGTGTTTTCGCATTGAGTTATGCTAAATGTTTACACAACCGAAGACCAAGAAGAGTGAAGAGCCTATCTTCCAAGTTCCAACTATTGACACTACCATGAGTAAACTAAAATACCCACTTTTCCTATTTCTCTGGAAAAGCGACAATGATTGCTTGATGAGCTCCCCAAATTAAAATGCTAACAAAGAATGGTCCCATGATTGTAAGAAAAATTGGTCGAAAATGAATCAGTTGTGTGAGACTTGTCGAAATTTTAATTTAATTTTTTTAATATTTTAATTCTTAAAGTATTAGAAGATAAGTAATTGATGTTTGCTTGTTTTGTAATGATAGTTTAGTAGGAACACAATAGGAAGACAATTTGTAGATTGGTTGGTTTACAACCTTCTTTTTACATTTTTGGCAAAATCATTTTTCTGGTTTAAATTTTGTTCAATCCATAAAAGTCTTGTGTTAGTTACACCGAATGAAAAAAGTGACACAATTAATCTGTAGTATATGATTGGGTTTTATTTAGATTTTAAAATTTTCCACATTAACTCCAATTTGGACGGTACAAAATATCACTTAATCCGTCAAAATTGTATTGATCTGTATCAATCTATACTGCTCTATCCGCTAACAGCAGTTTAAACTTAAAAATTTATTATCCGTCTTTGAAACCGCTTTGTTCTATTATAATTAATACATGTATATTTTTTAACTTATAATGAAATATTAAAATAAACATCCAAACTGCACCACGCGTACTCCTAACTCAACTAACTCGAACCGATTAGACCATAGCCCAATGGGTATAATAATTTTATTTTTTGTGGTGAGGGGCATTAATGTTGTTTGGTTAAGAGATTTAGAAAATGAAAAAAAAAATGTGTGTTTAAAATTAAATAAAATATAAATATATTTTATTCACATTTCATATTTTTTTTTTTCATTCTTCTTTCTAAATCATTTCTTAAATTTTCCAACCAAACATGGGATAAGGTTTACAATAATAAAGATGAAGGGCTCTGTCAGCAATTCCTCTCAAATCTGCTGGAAGGTTAATTTGGTGGCTATAATCCCTTACCTTACCTGACGAAGTGGAGAGAGAGAGGATGAGCAGCACTAGCACCATAGCCTTTCTGTCAGTACCAAGCCCATACCAACTTTTTAGTGTATCTCAACGAAGCTACAATGGCCAAACACTCCCTTTCACCAGATCTTCACTCATCATCAACCACATCCCTCTCTCTTATTCTTCTTCTTCTTCTTCTTCTTCTTCGTCAAGTTCTGTCGTAGTAGAAGAAGAAGAAGAGAGTCCTTCTCCTGATGGCCCTGCCACTCAAGACCCCGACAACGCATTTCCTCCTACCAGGTATCACCGCTTTCTTCACCTTATCTTCTCAATAATATGCTCAATTCATGAAATCGAAATTGACTGCTAAACAACCCACTCTTTTTACCAATTCAGGTCTAAAATTTGACTTCAATTTCATTTTCAAACATTTTTTATATACGATATGTGTGTGTGTGTATATATATATTTCAGGTCGTTTATCCATTTGTTGTTGAATTTGTAATGTATATGGTGTTGGTCATACTCACTGGCGGAGCCAGAATTTGGCTGAGAAATTATTGAGTTAGGACTCAAGTTTAGTTTGGTAAATAATTAATTATTAATATTTCAAAATTATTCTATATCGTATCATTCAAATTAGTTGTTGTGAAGTTTTTAAGGAGTCAATCCATGTACATATTCTAGTCAATAGTGTGTCATGTTTATTGGAACAAGAATGGGAATTTTTTAGGGAACAACATGTACATAATTTCTGAGGAAAAAATTGAAAACCTTTTCAAAACCTTAGGATAAAATGTAATTTTTGAAATGTTGAGGGGCACGTCCCCGTCTTGGACCTATAGTGGCTCCACCACTGGTCATACTTGGTCAATGATGATGAAATTGCTTCAAGAATGATTGAGAATTGAGATGTCACCTGAAGTAAGTGAGACTTAGTTGGGTGTATGGAAAATTAGAGGGGAGCATTGGGTTATCTAGCGTTTCTTTGATCATTTAACTAATGCCATGGTTTGATATGATTGTCTCAGTGAGTGGAATGCTTATTTTTGGTGATTTAATGGAATTTGTCTACAGGGGTTGTAAGGTATGTGGGAGGGACGTATTGGAGAAGGGATGCAATGGTGATGGAAGGATTCAAGGTGGGATTGCTACAGTCCCAGGCTTTGGTTGGTGGCCCATAAAGGCTTACAGGCCTTGTCCTGGATTTGTAGCATCTGGTGGTAGATATCGACGACGTGGGCAAAGCATGGATGAGGTTGCCTTTGGAAGGGGGGAGAAGGACTAACAATGAGGCTCAATCAAGGTAGAGATGGATTTCCTTGTTCATTTCTATTTTCAAACTTCCGTGTTTTATTTAATTTTTTATTTTTGGCTGTCTCCTGGTATGTTGTGGAAATGATTATTTTCAAATGTTTGAGGATTGGTTAAATAATGTTGCATGGGTACTCAGATGATGATTTGTTTCCTAATGGCCTAGGGAGTAGAGGACAAATCTAGGTTGAATTGTTTATGTCCAACTATTCTTCTAGCCAAATAGGATAAACATCTTGCATTCTTGATCACAATGATTGGATCAAGGAAGGGAGTTGTGTAAGATTTTTTGAGCACCCAAAAAACCTTTGCCCAGCCTTTTAGACGATGGAATGTGTGAAAAATCATGTGAAGCTTCGTAGCCTGTGTGTGTAGGAAAGCACATCATATTTGATTTGCACTTGACAATTCATGCTTTGTAGCATACTGGAAGTTTTTATAAATTATGAAAAAACAACTTTGCTACCACAATACAGTTTTTTTTTTTGTTTATTTTATTTTTTTAATTTTTAATTTTTAATTTTTTTTTGGGGTGATGGACAATGGTCAAGATATGTATTATGGTCTTTGACAAAGGGAAAAATTACTCCTGGCTTTTTTTATTCTGATTCAATATCAAATAGCCCGCTTTGTGATGGTTTTGACTCTTTCTTCTGTTGTCATTCTCCAGCAGATTGACGGTCATATTCATTAATTGGTTATTGTTTGTGCTCCTCTTTTTTTATATTTTATTTTATTTTTTTTGGTTTTTGGTTATTGGTGTTTTTCCCCCACCCATATGGGGGTTTAGTGTATCTGCAGGATAATCAATCCATTTCTCTGCTAAGTGCTAAACTTTGATTTCATCACACTTATTCAACAGAATAAATTTCAGGAAGCTTTAAGATACGTTGAAAATTGCATACTGACAATGGTTGCTATGCATTGCATCATTTTCTGCCTAAATAACTTTTGAGTCATTTAGGTTGCTATGCATTGCATCATTCTCTGGTTTCTTCTCTACTCTTGGATACTATATGTCCTCTTTTAGATTTGTATTTATCAGTTAGCCTGCTTTGGATGTGTTGTGGGCCTCTGCTTTGGATGTATTTTCTACGGGTTGTGCAGTTCTCTTATTTAGGTGTCGTTTGGTAACACTTGAATTTTCAGTTTTTTGTTTATATTTACAAAAATTTTAAAAACTCAAATAAAAACTTGTTTGGTAAATTTTTGATTTATAAATCAGTGGTCTCAGTTTATAAATTTGGCCAAAAAATGTAAACCCAAAAAATGTGTTTCCGTTTTGAATTTTCAGTATTTTTTTTTTACCACCCACCACCCGCCACCATTTTCCACCACCATCTTCCGTCACCACCACCCACCACCACCACCAGCCACCTGCCACCCACCAGCCACCACCCACCTGCCACCCACTTGCCACCACCACCATCTACCCACCACCCACCTGCCATGCATCCGCCACGACCATCCACCGCCGCCACCACCACCACCCACTACCTACCCGCCGCCACCAGCCACCAACCACCACCAACCACCCACCTGCCGCCGCCGCCACCACCACCGCCGCAGCCGCCGTCACCACCACCCACCACCCACTCGCTACCACCCATCACCCGCCACCGTCACCCACCAGCCACCCACTCGCCGACGCCACCGCCACCACCACCACCCACCACCCACCTGCCACCACCACCACCACCCACCACCCACCCACCTGCCACCACCCACCACTACCACTCACTCGCTACCACCCACCACCCGCCACCGTCACCCACCCACCCACCCACCACCACTACCACCTGCCACTTACCCGCTACTACCCACCACCACCGGCCATCTGCCACCACCACCCACCACCCGCTACCACCACCACCACCACCACCACCCACTCGCTACCACCCACCACCTGCCACCATCACCCATCCACCCACCATCACCACCACCACCACCACCCACCTGCTACCACCCATCACCCGCCACCACCACCACCACCACCACCACCCACTCGCTATCACCCACCACCCGCCACCGTCACCCACCCACCACCGCCACCCACCTGCCACCACCACCCGCCATCTGCCACCCACTTGCCACCACTACCCCTCATCGCCACCGCCACCGCCACCACCCACTCGTTACCACCCACTGCCCACCACCGTCACCCACCCACCACCACCACCACCCACACCCACCCGCCACCTTCCCACCACCCACCGTCACCACTTTCTATCACCATCTTCCGCCGCCACTTGCCACCACTTGTCATTTCTCACTCTTTTTTATATTTTAAAATTTTTTTAAACATTTTGTCAATTACCAAACGTGTTTATAGTTTATGTTTTTTTAAAAATAAACAAAAACCAGTTTATAAAATTTTTGTAAATATAAACTGAAAACGTAAACATTACCAAACAGATTAGTGTCTTGTTAGTCCCTTTGTCTGGTTTCAATGCTGCTATTTTGCACCTTGAGGAGGTGATTGGAGATTTTGTTTTACTATATTTTGGTCTGTTCTTGGCCCTATCTATCTTTGATGGGGTTTTGAACAGGGCAATTAGTTTTATGTTGTAGCCTCTGCTTCCTCTTAGGTTTATTTTGTATTTGTTTAGTTAGCTAGCCGCTCGTGTGCTTCTGTGGCTTTGTGTAGTTTGGTAGGTCCTGGGGTATGCCTCTTGTAATCTTGTATTTGCCCCTTTGCTGTTTTATTTTATGACTTATTCACCCCCAAAAAAAAGAAAAACTTTTGAGTCATGTAGGACTGATACTCGGAGCTACAAAATTGCTTTCATTCATATCTTTTTGTATATTCATGTTCCTCTATCCCGTTGGTTATTCAATCTCATGATAATTTGGAATTTCAGGGTGTGTTTTTATATTGTTATCGTTGTTGTCTTTATCAAGAACTGCCCATTTGCGCCAACAGATTAGAGTTTATTTATTTGAATGGACATTTGAACTTGTGCAGTGGAATGATTTACTAGTGTGATTGTATGCCTCGTCATTTTTGCAGCAAGAACACAAGGCCCAAGGAGATTCAAGAGGTAACTTTTTGTCAAAAGTTATTGGTTACTTCTAGTTCAATACAGATCACACGGAACCAGTTGCTTTCTTGGAATGTCGAATATGTTGCAGTTACCTGGCATTAGAAAAGAAATATGATTCCCTTCCTCCTTCCCTCCCAACTTACCAAGAAAGATTTGAAGGTGTTCTAGTTGGCCTATGCTATATTTTATCTTATGTAACTGTAACCAAGACCTACATTTCATTGTTCTATCTTTTGCTGTGGGTGCAAAATGTAATACGCAGATATGCTATTGTATGGTGAAGATAATTTGGAAGAATTTGATTAAATGATTGCAGGGAAAATGATGAACCAGTTTTTCTGTACTTGATCTGAAATAGTTGAAACATGACTGTATAGACTATCGAGTTGAATTATAACTGAATTGAGAATGAAATACCAGTCTGCCACCAGCAATTGTTTTCTGGGTCATGGGTTACCATTTTGGTGCTTCAATCATGGCAACTAGGGAGCTAGTTGCATCCAAAATGGGTATCAAGGTTAGTTTTGGTCGTTGAGTTGGAGGTTTTATGTTAAATTTTATGGGTTTAACTTGATTGCCTAATAACAGTTTTAGAGTACCATACATACAAAAACATTTCAAACTAAAATCTAAATAAGATCAACTTTAATGATAAGATTCTATTTTTGAGCATTCTCAAATTTTTACACTTGGATTTTACTCCATGCATAACCACTGGGTTTCAAAAATATTAAATATTTTAAAAATTCTATCAAAAATTTTACTAAATGTCTCATATAGGTGTGGGATCCAGAGACCTATATTGTATGGGTTCCACACCCATATAAAACATTTGGTAAAATTCTTGAGATTTCTAGCATTATTCACTGATTTTCCTTTTATCTAAATTTAATGAATCAAATTGACACATTGGGATTAACATTGGCAGTTAAGTTAATCACAACAGCATTACAGTTTTTTTACGACGTTACAATCATCCAAATGAAATAGAGTATACAAACATAATAAAGTTCCTAGCTTTCAAATTGTTAAAATCGTTAATTCTCTCCATGATCACTAAATATTATTAATTTATTTTTTAATTTTAAAATCCTATATTAAATATCTCAATTATAAAATTGAATCACTCTTAAAATGGGCAATTTTAACCAAATTTTTTTTTCTTTAAAAGAGTTTTTGAATGTATAATTTAAAATGATGAAATAAATTGATATTTAATAAAATTATGACATTAAATCACTCTCATCCTCTCAAAGCTCGACCTTTTTCTCCATTTCACAGAAGCAAAATCAAAAAGGCTAAGGTGTCGTTTGGTAACACTTAATATTTTCAGTTTTTTATTTATATTTATAAAAATTTAAAAAATTTAAATAAAAACTTGTTTGGTAAAATTTTTGATTTATAAATCAGTAGTCTCAGTTTATAAATTTGGCCAAAAAAATGAAAACACAAAAATATGTTTCCATTTTGAGTTTTGAGTTTTTTTTTTTTTTTTTTACCACCCAATATTAACCACCATCCGCCACCATTTTCCACCACCGTCTTCCCCCACCACCACCCACCCCCTACCACCACCTGCCACCACCACTCACCACCCACCAGCCACCACGCATCTGCCACCCACTCACCACCACCACCACCACCCACCATCCACCTGCCATCCACCCGCCACCACCCGCCACTACCATCCACCGCCCGCTACCACCACCCGCCACTTACTTGCCACCACCATCCACCACCTGACACCACCAGCTACCCACCACCACCAGCCACCTGCCACACACCCGCCACCATAACCTACTACCACCCACCACCACCACCGACCCGCCACCCACCTGCCACCGCCATCCACCACCCACCACCCACCACTACTACCACTACTACCCAGTCGCTACCACCACCACCCACTCGCTACCACCTACCACCCGCCACCGTCACCCACCCACCCGCCACCTACCTGCCACCACCCACCACCACCCGCTATCCGCTACCCACCTGCCACCACCACCACCACCACCACCACTCACTCGCTACCACCCACCACCTGCCACCATCACCCATCCACCTATCATCACCATCTACCCACCACCACTCGCCATCCGCCACCCACTTGCCACCACTACCCACCACCCACCACCACCACCACCCACTCGCTACCGCCCACCACCCGCCACCTACCCGCCACCATCACCCACCCATTACCACCCACCATCCGCCACCCACCACCCACCACTTGCCACCACCACCACCACCCACTCGCTACCGCCCCACCACCCGCCACCTACCCGCCACCATCACCCACCAGTTACCACCCACCATCCGCCACCCACCACCCACCACTTGCCACCACCACCACTACTACCCACTCGCTACCACCCATCACCTGCTACCGTCACCCACCCGCCACCACTTTCCACCACCGTCTTCCGCCGCCACTTGCCACCACTTGCCATTTCTTACTCTTTTTTATAGTTTTAAAATTTTTTAAATATTTTGTCAATTACCAAACACGTTTGTAGTTTATGTTTTTCTAAAAATAAATAAAAACCAGTTTATAAATTTTTTGTAAATATAAATTGAAAACGTAAACGTTACCAAACACAACCTAAGCACTCCACTCTCTGTTTGGCTACCTAGATTTTCTTTCTCGGAAAATCATGGAACCGGAAACTCAAAAGAAAATCGAAGAGACGGTGTTGGAGATCCTGAAGAGCTCGAACATGGCGGAGACGAACGAGTACAATGTCCGCAAAATGGCCTCAGAAGAGCTCGAGCTCGACCTCTCCGCACCGGAACACAAGTAGATTTGTAATAACCCGACCCTCGCACATGATTTTTGTTATATTCTTAGCCTTCGACTGGTACTTTTAAATGCTTACTGTACAAGTCCATGAAAAATTTTGATTAAGCAAGTGAAATCCATGTTTATAGAAGCTTATCTGTTTCTTAAGAAAACTATCTGTCACCACTAAAACATTTGAATTAGAAATTGGAAGCCTTAACAGCTTAATTATCTGAAATTGATAATATATTCGTGATCAGCATAATTTTTAAGTAATATTAAGCATGTTCGCGAAATTTTAATTTTGGAATGATTAAACGATTCATTTTTGTCTTATATGTCATTAGTTATGAATATATATATACTTAGTCTTATTGAGCTTTGATCAAAAAACGTGAGGCATCTTTTGGAGAGACTAAGGGTTGATAAGAAGAGAAAAGGAGAACAAAGACAAGGTTCAACAAGGGGAGGAATTGAGGTTAAATTAGGAGATCAAGCTTAAGGTATGTTAAATTTAGTATATATGAGAATTACCCTTTCAATTGTGAAGAAGAGTTGTTTATGATTTATGTTTAATGATCTAGGGTTGTTTTGGACATGAAATTATGCCTCAATCTTTGTTTCTCATGTTGAATCCATGAAAATATAATTTATGTAGTGTAAATGTTTTAACAACAATGACGAATTTGATATAAAACAGAATTGAGAGGGTTTGTCACTTGCATAAGCTCCTATGTATTTTATAATACTCAAGTTCTATTGCATACTATAGTGAAAGTTATGTTATGTGTGAATGAAGTTGAGTATGGTGATGAATAGCTTATAAATTATGGTATGTTGCACTCTAATTACATGTTTTTGAACCATGATTTAGTGTTTAAAAGTTTCAATTTAGGGCCTTTTAAACACCCCCAAAAGAACCACATTTTGTAGCAAAATTCAGACTGAAGGTGCAATCGTCGCACGTGCGGGAGTCATGGCCGCACGTGCGGAAGCCAATCGCCGCACGTGCGGGGGTTGTGGCCGCACGTGCGGGAGAAGAAGAAAAATGGGGGCTTCTGTTCTGCTTAAAAAGCACGTGCGGGCCGCACGTGCGGGACTAGCCGCCGCATGTAACAACCCTCGTACTGATTACCGATAAACTACTGAATTAGCTACTGGTTACTGTTAAACTGAACTGATAATGACTGATAATTAGATTAACTGAAGTACTGAATTGACTGATTGAAATTGAAATTGAAATCGAATAGGTTTATCTATTGAATTGCATATTGCATCTGGTTGATTGATTGACTATCTGTTTGAATTCATATGTTTAAACTGTTAATTGAAGGCCTTATCGGTGGCCGAATTAGGAATCGTTTCGTGTTTTGTAATCGGTATAATTTATGTGATTTTATGATGAAATTATCTAAAATGTGATTAGGAATGATTAAATTAGATTTAAACGAATTAATCGTCAAGTTTGACTTAATTACCAAATTGCCATGTGAGTGGCCCCTTTGTTTATTATTATTGGAGCCTCATTACACTTGAAGCAAACCTCTTCCTCAGCCAAATTGAGAGCTCCACCGTAATTATAGAGAGAGAGAGACTTGGGGAATTGATTTCATATCATTGTTGCTTAGTAATTGGAGGAGTTGGAACATAGGTTGCAAATTTGGCTTCCATACCTAGAAATTGAAACTCTAGGTAAGAAATTTATCTTCTTATTGTTGTCCTTGAGCTTCATCTTGCATGTTCTAGGCTCCATTGTAGAATCAAGCCATGATTTAGTGCAAATAGGTTGATTTATGCTTGAATTGTTGCATGCATGGTTGAATTGTTGATTGAAGAGTTGAATTCATGCTAGAATTGGACATGCATGTTCTTAACCATGTTTAAGTCCATGTTTTTATTTTGTTTTCCAACTATTGAGCTCATTAGAGCAAGATTTGAGGCTTGATTTTGGTTTAAAACTCATGCATTGCATGTTTTGAGATTGTTCTTGAAAATGGGTTTGAATTTTGGATTTAATTGACTCATCTTTGGGGCTTGAATTCATAAATTGGCTTTTGAAACTTGTTATACATTGTTTTGGGATGTATTTTCCAGAATTTGGGCCCAAGAGGTCGAGAATTGAGTTGAGAATGCTTGGTCTGAGCTTGGGAGGCAAATCTGGAAATTCCAGATTTGGCTTCTTCGCTCGAGCGAAGGATTCCTCGCTCGAGCGACCAACGTTTCCTCTGAGCCACGCTCGAGCGAAGGATTGGTGGCTCGAGCGTAAAAATCGAGCATCCAGTACTTTTACTGTTTCATCAGACCGCTCGAGCAAAGGATTGTTCGCTCGAGCGAAGCCTTTGATTTTGCAACCTCGCTCGAGCGAAGGAAGGCTCGCTCGAGCGAGACCCCTGTTTTCAGCAACTTTTGAAAAATGCCTTCCAACTGTATTTTTGCATCCTCATCTCATCCTAGGCATTCTTAGGCCTAGTTTAAAGCATCTTAATGAGGATTTAGACATAGAACCACACCGAGGAAATTTAGGGATTTAATTATCATCCTTCCCGACTGTGAAACTTAGTGTGTGTTCTATTTGTTAACTGTTTAGGGTTGGCTCTCGGGGACGCGCTCTAGCTGCTATTAGCCCAATCTCTGTGAGTAACAATTGTGTAAAGATATGTTCAAAATGGTTATCTTTTGAATACTGAACTGAATTGTTTATTGAACTGATATTGTTTACTGAATGAATATATGTCCTGTATTTCTGAACTGTATTGTGGCATCCTTAGCACTTACTGTTACTGTTACAGAGCTCTGTCGGTTCCCTTGTGGAACCATACTGTTTACTGATTGATGGCCATTATTACTGTTGGGTCTGTTAAGACCCGGTCCTTTTGGACCTACTGTTTATAGGCTAATGGATGTACCACATATGACTGATTGACTGAAATACTGAAAGATTGAAATACTGTTTAATGAACTGATTTCATTACTGTAAGGACATTCATTCATAACCCCTTTACGCATTACGTTATTCACTGGGCTTTAGCTCACTGTTTATATATATATGTAGGTTCTCAGCAGCCAGACCGGAGCTAGGAACGTGGGTTGGTCCCCAGTTTTGTCAAGCCAGCCTATGTGCCTCACTGCGAGGTTCCGAGTTGCCATGCTATGGCTTGGGGTGTTTTTGTGTCCCCTATCGGTCTCCTTACTGTTTTGTACTATTGTATAGACTGTCTACTGTTTTACTGTACTATTACAGAGGGATTAGGTCCCCGTACTGAATGTTTGTATATGACTGTGTATAGACTGAACTGTTCTGAACTGTATGAATGCATGAAAAGTGTTTTTGGCATACAGATTTTCACAGCTCAATGGACACTAATTACTTACTGTATTGGCTTCCGCCAGGCCCTGTACTCTGTTTAACTGTATTACTGTTCAGCAGGCCTTCGGTAATCTCGGATTACTGGCCAGTTACGGTGCTAAACCCATAGGGCCGGGTTTGGGTCGTGACACCGCACGTATGGGGATCCTAGTCGCACGTGCGGCACATGTGGAAAAAAACGAGTTGCTCCGTTTTGCGTGTAGAGTCCTCTAATGTTGTCGAAATATATATTTGATGCCTTTTTGATGATGATTAAGTCCTACGAAGTAAAGCGAATCAAAAAGGAATTTGATGGGAGAAATGAACTAATGTATGAATTTGAATGTGCACAGGGCACACTACGGATGGAACCAGCACATCAGAACGACACTGTGAGTAGTAGTACCTATGTAAATATTATGCACTTATGTCGATATGTTGAGGCATGTAAGGCAACTATGTTAATGTTACAAGCATGATATGTATCTATGTTACTGTTTGAGGTATGTTAAACGTTTGTGAAGAAAAGAAACTTACAAGGGCCATAGTGCCAACATGGTTACAAGGGTGTTATACCGCATGTCCCAAGGGCTTTGTGCCACCATTTTCAAGGGCTTATAGCCACCAAGTTTATTTACAAGATTAGGCCTAAGGCCATTGTGTATGTATTGCAGAATCAGACTAATGTATGTATTGCAGAATCAGACTAATGTATTGCTATGTCATCTATTCAAGTTAAGTAATGTTTCATTTATGTATTACTATTCACTGAGCCTGGCTCACTCTCAGTTTTGTCTGTTTTTGTAGGTCACCCACCAGGTGGTCAATCCTAGCTCAGGATGCTGCTTCCTTTGGTCAACCTTTACGTGTCCAGGCACTATACCAAGCCACTTATTTTTGGTGAACTGTGAAGATGTTAGTTTACTTATTTATACATAAGTCTCATATCGTTTTGTATACGCCCAATCATGGGGTTGAGACTGTAAATGTATGTGTATGTAACCAATATTCAGGGATTTAGTTTTTAACTTTGTCTGTTTTTGATGAAGTATATGATGTATGAGATCCTGGCATATTAGAAATAGCTCAATGGTGTATGTTGTATCACTGTTATGTTCGTGTTTTATGCTTCCGGTAAGGCCCCATAGGTTTGTATACCAGGATACATGTTCATTTATGAATAGGTCATGCCCAAACTTTTAGGGGCAGGTTTGGGGTGTGACAAGATTGTCAGGTAAGTCCTTGAGGGCTACCTTAAGGGCGAACCTGGAATTGACGAAGACGATGATAAGAATGTGGTTAAATTGCTCGAAGACGATGAAGAAGAGCCTAAAGAAGAAGAAGAAGATGACGAAAAGCAGAGAAGAGGAAGAGAGCTGAAGAGCACGATGACGAAGGCAATCTTCTTATCTGTAAGAGCGTATCCAACAATGCTCTATATCTTCAAAGCATCCTCCCTCTATTCTCCATTTGGGAGTATGAAAAATGAAGGAGAATCACTATGACACTATTACCTTTACAGGCAGGAAGTTCTTCTCATCTCTTTTATAGTAATCCCTCCCTCATAGACTCCAAAGTCTTCCCGCTAAACTCCTGCATTGTCTCTCTTCTCCTCTCTGATAGCTACAAAACATTCAAAACCACAAACACTCTCTCTCTCTCTCTCTCCCTTTAAAACATAGAAATAAAATGAAAACAAACACACCCTTTAAAAAAAAATCTGCCTCGTTTGGCATGTAGGTGTTTTAGTCTAAAAGTTACTAAAAAAACAAAAAAAGTCTATAATTTGTATTAAAAAGTCAAAAAATTTGTTTTCTCTTTACTTTTTGCACATCTTTTCGTAAAAAGTCAAAAAGTCACCCAAAATATATTAATTTTTTTCCTTTCATATTTTAGCCAAAAAACTAAAACGTTACTAAAATAACATGTTCGCAAGTTTCCTCAAATGCTCATGGAAAAGCCATTCAATTAAGACAAATATAAATCAAATTAAAATTGAGAGCTTTTAAGCTCCAAATCGAAGCACATCCTAGAGCATCTCTAACTCAATTCTCTCACCAAAAGGATGAAAATAATTTTTTTTATTCAAAAAATAAATATAAAGTATGTCACTATTCATTCAAAGTCCAATCACCAAATTTCATTTTCTTTTCTAAATATTTCCTTTCAAAATTAACCATCAATTTTCTTTCCATTAATTTTCCTTCCATCTATTATTTTAAAGAAATATCAAAAAAGGGATGATGAGTTCGGTAAAGCATTAGTAATATTTAGGGCAAAGCACCATTAAATCCTAATATTGGGAATGTTCGACCAGTCAGTCCTGACGGTTTTTTGAAGAACTGAAAGGTTCTATTTTAAGTGCAAAGACAAGACCGCCCATGATTTGGGCGCGTGGGGTTCGAAAAGTGAGGGTTAATTTGGGGCGGTGTTTATGTGCAATTTACAGAAAAGTCCAACAGTGAATTGGGGTGATCGAATCCATAATGGTGAATGCGGACTAGTTTTGGATTTGGTGTGATTTTGGGTGATCGAATCCGATGTTTCAGTGTTTTCTGGCGCGAATTTGGTGTGATTTTGATTTGAGTTTGGTAACGCTGATGTTGTTTGATGAAATTAAAAGTTCACTATGTTTATAAACCCTAGTTGCCCAATCCAACAGTTGATTACATCTGTTCTCCAAAATACGTCGCGGGCGGCGTTGGAGAGGGTTTGACCAATGTTTGGATCGTATCTCCAACATTGTAGCCGACAGCTAGACATTGCAGTCCACGGAAAACGATTGTGGAGAACATGGCGCAAGGTATGGGTTTTTATTTGATGTAAGAGTGGGTTTGTTTTCCATAACAGATTGGTTCGAAATGTAGGTGTTACGTGATGTATCCTTTACGTTTGTGGTTGAAACATCAAAGCTATTTGGTATTAATTGATGTTAATCACGTTTATTCAATTTCATTTTCGTGAATAACATTAGTGAACCCAAACAAAACACTTACATTTGAGATCCCTTTCTACCAAAGCTGCATCTGCGAAACGACGTGGACGTGGGGGCATTTTGGCCTGCGATTAACATTGTCGGTGGAACACCGATGACCTTACATCAGTCTGTTGGAGGCGTCGTTCACAGTGTGTGTGAAACATCAAAGCTATTTGGTATTAGTTGATGTTAATCGAAGAATACGATTGGTGTGATTGTGAACTACTGTGTTTGTTGTTGATGTTGTTTTGTGATGATGATGTTGCTAATGTTGATGTTGTTTTTGTGATGCTGCTAATGTTGTTTTGTGATGTTGATGATGTTGCTGATACTGTTTTTGACATGATAGATGTTCCAGTACTGTGTTGCCAATGTTGTTGATGTTGATGACGTTGCCGATGTTGTTGTGTGGGTGAAACATCTTGTTTTGTTTTGTTGCAAAATATAACATTATAAACCCAACACTAAAATGGTGAAACAACTTTTAGAAGAGTCCATGAAATTCCCTCCTACAAAATATCAATGTTAAAACATCCTTAAACACGCACACCATGACAAAATTAAAATAAAATCATAATATGGGTAAAAATGTAAATTTCATACACAATATATCAAAAACATATATCATACCAAAAATAAAAAGGACTAAATGGTTTAAGAAAAAACACTCAGGATTAATTAGAGCAATATTTACCAAAATGGATTTATGAGTAATTTTTCCTAATATTTAATTTTTAATATTTTGTTAAATATATTTAATATTAGACTCATTTTAAAGATATAATTTTAATATTTTTAATGATATTAAATTTATAAAATTTAAATGTACATATTAAAAGTTATTCGTATTTTATAATATATAACAAAAAATACAAAAAGATATAATTGGTATATAAATTTAAAAGCAAAAGGATTTAAAGATAAAATCAATATTTAAAAAATATAAATCTATTTTCTTGATTAGAGTTTTTCAAAAATACTTTTCAGAAAATTCTACTTTCTTATTTTCCGTATTTTTTTGTTTTTACTAATTTTTTTTAATATTTTAAGCAATTTTTAAATTTTTTAGACATATCTAACATAAATATATCTAAAAAGTTAAAAAATTTGTGAAAAAAACCTTTTAAAAATTCACTAAATACCAAAAATATAAATAAAAAGAAAAGAGAATTCAGTACATTTTATGTATTTTTATGTATTTATTAATTTTTTAAAATATTTTTTCACAAATTTTTTACTTTTTAGATACATCTAAATAAGGTGCATCTAAAAAAGTAAAAAAAATTTAAAATTTTAAAAATATTCACTAAAAACAAAAAAACACGAAAACTCAAAAACTTAGTTTTCAAAAAATTTAATCCAAAAAACTCAAACCAAACACACTGAATCAGTGCGTTTGGTTTGAGTTTTAAAATTTTGAAAATTGAATTTTTTATTTTTTGTTTTTAGTGAATATTTTTAAAATTTTAAGTATTTTTATTTTTACTTTTTTAGATGCATCTTAATTAGATGTATCTAAAAAGTAAAATATTTGTAAAAGAATATTTTTTAAAAAAATAATAAATACATAAAAATATGAAAAACATACTGAATTTTTGTACTTTTTTTTTTTGTATTTTTGGTATTTAGTGAATTTTTGAAAGATTTTTTTCACAAAAATTATACTTTTTAAGTGTATTTATGTTAGGTGTGTCTAAAAATTATAAAAATTGCTTAAAATATTAAAAAAATTCAATAAAAACAAAAAAAAATGAAAAAATAAGAAAATAAATTTTTTTGAAAAACGTTTTTAGAAAACCCAAACCAATCATAGTGAATACTAATTAGCTTGTTTGGTTTTGGTTCTTGGAAAATAATTTTTAGAAAATTCTATTTTTTTATTTTTCTTATTTTAACGTTTTTAATTAATTTCTTTAATATTTTAAGTATTTTTTAAATTTTTTTTTAGATATACTTAACATAAATACACTTAAAAAATATAATATTTGTGAAAAAATCTTTAAAAAATTCAATAAATACAAAAAATATATATAAAAATAAAAAACTCAATACAATTTTCTTATTTTTGTATATTTATTAATTTTTTAAAATATTTTTTTACAAATATTTTACTATTTATATATATCTAAATAAGGTGTATCTAAAAATTTTTTTAAAAAAAATGCCTAAAATTTTAAAAATGTTCACTAAAAACAAAAAAAAAAAAAAAAAGAAAAAGAAAAAACTCAATTTCTAAAAATTTAAATTCAGAAAACTGAAAACAAACACACTTATTAATATTTCTAACTTTTACACTATTTTTGAGAACCTAAGATAGAAAAGAAAAGAAATGATTATTTAAGTTATAAGTGAAAAGAAAAGAAAAGAAATTATTGTGATTTCTCTAATTCTTATTTGGATGAACAAGAAATAAAAGAAATTAAATAATTGTGATTTCTCTCCTTCTTGTTTAGTTAAATTTCATAAGAGAAAAAAAAAACTGTTTTTTATTATATTACCGAAATAATCTTTTTATATTTTGTCAATCATTTTATTTCGTTTATTTTTACGGGGACAAAATTAGTATTATGAAAATATAAGAATCTGTTGGTTTCTTTTCTCTCTCAATCTCTCAACTTTTGGAAAGATTGAAAATGAGGATTATAAAAGAAATAGGTTTCTCTCCGTTTTTGTTTATTTCTCCCTATTTTTTTTCACTTAAGTTATCCAAACAAGTAAAAGAAATATATATCCTCCATTTCTTTTATGTTCTCTTCAAATCACTCAATCCTAACTTGTTAGGTAAACTTGCTGCTTTGTATTGTTGGGTTGATGCATTGATGCAAAATGAATTTGAATATATATATTTTGATCGAGAAGATGAAAAAAAAACAAGTTTTGTTTGTTTAAAGGGACATAAAGTTGAAATCAGGAATTTGTTTCAACACTTCTACTGTTGAGTCTCCAATTTTCGGTTTTAAATTTCTTATACTCTTTATGCTGTCGGTGAGTGGTTTGTGCTAATACTTCTGCTTCCCCTGTTGGTCTCTAGGAATACGCTTGCCAAATGACCAATGGTCATCCTTCAAGAAGAATGTGCCTGCAATAAAGAAAAATACTTGGGAGCATTAAAAAAGGAGTACTAGAAGGAGCACTAATGATGTGGCAGTGGGTCCCGCTCACTTTCTATGCTTTGTTGTTGTTGTTGTTGTTTTTTTTTTTTTACCATTCCCAATGCATTAGTGCTATATATTTTTTAGTGGTTTAAATTATTGTTGCTACAATAATATAGCGGGAAATCCGAAACTGTGAACCAGTACATACCGTACTGGTGAAAAAAAGAAAAGCAGGTATGCTGGCCAATATGGGATTGACAATTTTGGTGTCACGTAGCTGGTGAAAAAAAAATCCATGAATACATACATAAAGCTATCTAATTCACACGATAGAGAGGGACGCGCTCTTTGTTTTTGTCCCCTTTTCTTTTGAGGATTTGAAAATACAGTCTCGTCTTTGACGCGTGTCAAAGGCGAGGACATGCCGCTGGGCCAGAAGCCCTTTGGCAAAAAGGGGTAGAGAGTGATGAGTTCAACAGCCTACATGCTGAGCATTTTTAGAGAAGAAATTCCTAACATCATCATAGATTACTAGCAGATGAAAATCACTCATTAAAACCCTAGTTTCCATCAACAATCACACAAGGGGAATGTATTGGCTGGAGTCTGATAGTATGTAACCGGCATCAGTAATCCTGCGCCCGAATTGGCTTCCGACTTACTCCCCCTTGTCCACAACCGATCTTTGTCCTCTTGGGTGTAACACTAGACGAAGTTGCAGCCAGTCTCATTTGCTCAATCAATGCCTCCGTATTAACCTCTTCTGACAAAATTTCCTCCAATTGTTTCGTATCAATCACCAACTTCACTCTCCAAACACCCTTCTGCGGTGGCGGCAGGACCTCAACAGCCAATCCGTTTTTTATGTTGGTAATTACGTCCAGCGGATGCGCTGTCCTTACTGACTCCTTGTTCAGGCCTCTAGCTTCCTCTCTGTGATGAGCCAATGTCGTCTCCCCAAGTGGGAGAAGATAGTAAAACCGACCACCACGAAGTTGTTCGTGGTTAAGTAATCGCGATGATATGTGACCTTGCCCAAAAATGCCATAACCGGGGAAGCCACCGATGACTTCTCCGACAAATTTAGGACCTTCAAACTCTATAATGCTACCGGAATCTGTCATAATCCGGATGGAGTTGGGATTGGGACATTCAGCTACAGCAACACCTTTTACAGAACAATTCCCCATTACAACAATTTCTACACCTTGTATTGTTTTCTCAGAGGTTACTCATATACTCACATATATATATATATATATACACACACACATTCTAAATTAAATTGTATGAGATCACGGGTTGAGAAGGGGAAGAAGACAAGTGAAGGTGTAAGAGTGTACATTTCTGACTCGTTATTTTGAAAATTCAAAGTGAAATTAGACCGTTGGAAACCATCAATCAAAGAACAATTTGAGTCGATCCCAGGCAAAGGAGTAGAACAAAGTTACCATCATAAACTAAATTAATATCGCTTAACGACATTTTAGCCGCGGCCCAATGGAATAATGAGTGACTGGGGCATGTGCATCAATACTGTTTTGAAATAATTTTTAAATAGTAAGATAAAAAAAAAATGCATGTTCTTATGTCAGTGGCTCATGTTTTTATGTCTCTGTCATGTTTTATGTCAGTGTCTTGTATTCTCGTAAATTTACTGTTTCAGCATGACTTTGGAAAATGTTTATTGACTCGAATTGTTGTGGCTTGAATGTGTTAAAACGACGTCATTTTACATTTAAAACGATGTTATTTTGGGTGTTTTGAGTCATTTGAATCATGATTTTTCAGACTTCATAACATTATTGCATGACTTTTAGATTCAATTCAAGCAAGCGAAAATTTTGTTGTGAAAACTGTCCTTACCCAAGACTAATATGCAAACCAAGAAGGAACTCAAGATCGGTCTTTATTGAATTGAAGTGTTCATCATCATTTGAAGCCTATTTTGGCAATTGGAAAAAAAAATCAATTTATTGATTTATTGGTTTATTTAGGTCACACTATTTTCTAATTTTTTTGTACGTTCTTTTAAAAAAAAGTCAAAAAAATCAAAAATCAATTTTTTTTCTACTTTCCAAAATAGGCCTAAGTTTGTGTAGTTTTATGCACAAGAACTTTTCACCATATTAGATTTGACAATTGATATATATATATATATATATATTTTGTCGTTAGTGTTTGTAAGAGGAGCTAATTTGAGTCCGCTAAATTAATTAGGCCCAATAACCCGAGATTGGTGGGCCCGAATTTATCGCAAGTCCAAGATTGGTGGGTTCGGATTAATCACCATCAAACGGGCCGAATCGCTCTAAGCCTCGAAAGGGTTCGGATCCATAAATTTAGAGACTTACTCGGGCTCAGACTTGAAAGGCTTCGGATCCACGAACCTAGAGATCCGAAGCACTTGGCTTCGAATGGATTCAAACACAATCTAGAAGCCTCTCCGTTAATGAGTCCCAGAACACTTGCGGGCCCGGAACTTTCCGGGATCTACGCACCAGAACCATGGGCGTAATGGAGTTCGAACAAAGGACCCGATCTCGAGGACGGTGAGTAGAGATAAATTCACTCTTCGGTTAAACTAGCCTATACCCGGGTCGAGGTGGCACGACTCCGGAGGGTCCATGAGACTCGGCAATATTTAGCGGCCGGGGGGGGTCCTCTAGGACTACCTCGGCCCCTTGGGATGATTGGAGATCATTGGTTAGGTGTGGCTAAGAAAAAGGGTTCGCCAAGAGGTTGATCTCCTCTTCGGGGTTTTCCTCATCCTCGGAGAGGTCACCTCCTCGGACAAGGTGGTTAGAGAGAATATTCCCCATGTGTCTTGCACATGAGCTCCATCCTACATCATGAGGTGCCTATAAATAGCACCCACCCATAGCTTTACAAAAGGATGGATTTTGGAGATTTAACTATTGGGAAAGAACTAATTTCCCTTCTCTATTATCAACCTTGAGAGTAAAAGTGGGAGATCCATGGGAGAGCCTTGCCATTATTCTCTTTTTAGTCACTTTGTCTTCTTCTTCACCCAATCTCTTATCTCCATCATCTCCTTTACTCTTGTGTTCTTAAGTTGAGACTATTGAAGAATCTAAGCCTCTCATTATCTTCTAGAGACTTCAAAGTTGTTCTTCAAGGATGTTCGAAGATCTTCAAATTTTCCAACGGCGTTCTTGAACCCTCTCATACATTTGGCAACTTCACTGGGGAGGCGGATTGGTTAATGGTCTCAACGAGATCTGGAATCCACACAACTCCAACAAGGATGGAGGGAGAAGATGAAGTTCACCAACAAGGATCCTCTAATGGTGGTGATGACAGGACCATGACTCCAGATCAACCACTTTTGCTTGAAACCATTCAAGGACTTCAAAATACTCAGCAGGAGATTCTTACCACTCTTCAGAATCTCACTCACACTGTGTTGGTGATGAGTTCTAATTTTGCACTGGCGCTAAACGGAAGTCAAACTGGTGGTGGAGTTATTCCTGCTGGAGCGCAAAATCAAATCCAAGGAGAAGTAGGCCCCAATCAGCCTATGGCTCATGGCAACACGGCCACAGTAACACATGCTCAAACCGCAGTAGACGGTAGCAGTTTGTCCACGCCCAGGCTTCATGGCGTGCCAAGCCAAGATCCAATGGTGACTGGCGCTTCGGCGAATGTTGGTATCCAGGCAAATATAAGGGGCATAATGGCGCAAAAGGGAGCTCTGCCTGTACCTAATCTTGTTAAGCCACCAGTACATGTTACTCAAGCACCAAGCGGGCCTCCTTTGGTGCCGACAACAAATTTGCAAGCACAACCCGGTATAGCGGCGTTGTGCGGTGGACTTTACGGGCCTCAATTCAATGTCCCATCACTAACTGGCTTGTCTATAAGCGTTGATGGCCAGTATCGTCAAATGTCCTCACCAACGATGAATTTGCAGCATCAGAATGGCCAAGTCGCCCCTTGCTCAGCCTTTGGGTCCATAAGCCAAGTTCTGGGAATACCACCATCAAAGTCTCTCCCTCAACAGTTTCTTATTCTCGCCGATGTGCAAGCCATGTTCAATCTCGAACGGAGCAAGAGGACTTTACCCTCTTTGCCTGATCCGGATGTCAAGCCGCCTTATCCCATTGAGATGCTGAGCTATCCATACCCTGAGGGGTATAAGTGCCGAAGTTTATCAAGTTTGATGGCAAACAAGGAAATGCTCAAGAACATGTTGTGTGATTCATCGAGACTCTAGGTATTCATGGTTCAAATCACGTCCTCCGGCTGAGAGAATTCTCTAAGTCCCTCACTGACCGAGCATATAGTTGGTATGTTAATTTGGCCCCAAACTCTGTCCAAAGTTGGGAGGAAATGGTTAACAAATTCCACTCTAAGTTCTTTTAAGTGGCGGAGAAGGTGACCATACTTACATTGTGTAAAGAAGAGCAGTAGGAAAGTGAAGACATCCTTGACTATGTCAAAAGGTTGAAGGACAAGGCCGTGGATTGCCATGAAGCAGTGGAGGAGAGTTATCTGGTTCAAATCTGTCTAGAAGGGGCATTGAGCAAGTACAAAATGTTTCTAGTTAATCACAAGCTACCTATCTTCTCGGCATTAATAGAAGCAGCTCGGAACATTAGCATTCCTCAGGCTCAGGAGTCCGGATTTAAAGCCAGTTACAAGACTAGCTTCAAGTCGTCTCGTGGACCTATTGTTGCTACTGCTGCTTCTGCCCCAGATACTCGAAAGTCACAAAGAGGAGGTCATAGAGGCGAGAAGAGAAAGCAATATAATGGTGAAAAGGGGAATGTTTCTTATCCATGTGGAATCGTGGAAGTAAAAGCTCTAGTTAAGGAATGGGTGGCCGACGGGGAGCTAAAATTGCCTTATATCGAAGAAATGCCATCAAAAAAGGACCGTGAGGGCCCTGAATTTTGTGTCTACCATCGTACATTGAAACATCCGATAGAGAAGTGTTAGACTCTCAGGAAAATCTTCAGAGATAAAGTCGAGGCAGACGAATTGTGGTTCAAAAAGCAAGGGACTCAAGATATCCGAGAACAACCATATCCTCAGCATTGAGACAAGGGCAAGAATGTTGCTATGATAGCTTATGAAGGCCCGATGATTGAGGCTATCACCAATCTCGATGACGATGATTATTATCTGGACGACATCCTCAAGCCCAAGGGTGAGCAAGTTTATTATGGAAGTGCTCTTGATCCAGCTGGTAGAACCTTCATAACTCATGTCGACGATCCCTTTGATCCAGAAAGAGGAGAAGAGTACTACGGAAGAGGAGGACACCATGTTTATGTGGCATCTTATTTTGAAGAGACCGAGGAGATGGTTAACTACGAGCCTCCAAGAGTGGAAAAAGATCCGGATTACTATGCCAAAACCCTGCAAGATTGTGTAAAGTTCAAGCAATTCTTCAACCAGCTTGGACTTTCTAGGGAGGCAATAATAGAAATCACCAAATCTATTATTAATATAGTCGAGGCACACCATGAAGAATGCATGTCGATTGAGGAATCTATCCCGAGGAAGGCAAAAGAGCAATCTAGTGCCATTACTTTCTCCGAGGTTGATCGGAAGTATCATTTTTCTCATAATCGCCCGTTTTATGTGACTGCTTTCATTAACGGGGTTGAGTTCAAAAGGGCATTTTTAGATAGTGGAGCCTCTATCAACATTATGACTCGCGCTACTCCAGAAAAGGCCAGAATCTCTAAAAAACGCATTGTGAAGCAGCCGATAGTTATCACTGGCTTCGGTGGAGAAAGGAGAGTTACTATCGGATGCGTAACAGTTGATTTAGCAGTCGGAGAGATTCGCTCGGCCACCAAGTTCCATATTATCGATTCCGAGGCAAATTATCACATCATTCTAGGGAGGACCTGGATGCATAGATATGGGGCTGTACCATGAAGTTATCATCAGTGTGTTAAGGCTAAATGGGGAAAGGAGACAGTGACAATTCAGGCTACAAAAAGGCCTTTCGAGACCCATGAAGCTCATTACTCTGATGTCATCTACTTCACCGAATTGGCTGTCGAAGAAGTTCCCACCACCTCTAATCCTCGGGGGGTCAAAATTCCTCGTTAGGAGGATATCAAAGATGACAAGGAGCCAATGGTAGAATCAAGTAAACGGGTGATGTCTAGACCAGAAAGTCTGCCTATTCCTCGGAAGGTGATGAAAGTCCTAGAAGGGGACAAGATGGTGTACTATTTATGAAGGTGCGGGGAGTCGATTTCTTCAGTCACCGACTCCAAGTCAAAAGAAGAGCCTCATGACAATGACAGAGTGATAAAGCCTGAAGTGGCTCCAGAATACATGCAAGATGGGCCTCAGCCTCAGCCCAAACAACTTATTGAAAT
The DNA here is from genome assembly GCA_022316695.1 of Camellia oleifera. Classification (NCBI taxonomy): domain Eukaryota; kingdom Viridiplantae; phylum Streptophyta; class Magnoliopsida; order Ericales; family Theaceae; genus Camellia; species Camellia oleifera. The sequence goes on along the minus strand of CM039319.1, from coordinate 3,283,307 downwards.
AGATTTGAGTGATGGACAAGATGTTCCAAGGCCGATATTCATAAGTTTGAGCCTTAGCCCAGAGAAGCGGGAGCAATTGTTAAAGTTGATAAACCGACATTCAGATGTGTTCGCTAGGTCATATAAGGAAATGCCCGGACTAGATCCTGACCTAGTCTCCTATTATCTTGATGTGTTCCCAAACTCCAAGCCGATTAAGCAAGCTGCTCGAAAATATCATCCGGATTTCGAAGAGAAGATTAAGGAGGAGATTGAAAAACTTCAACAAGCAGGTTTCATCCGGCCAATACAGTACCCCACATGGTTGGCAAACATAGTGCCTGTAAAGAAGAAGAATGGTCAAATTAGAGTGTGTGTAGACTTTCGAGATTTGAACAAATCTTGCCCGAAGGATGAATTCCCTCTACCATACGTCGACACCCTCGTGGATGCCACCTCGGGACACCAGATGTTCTCATTCATGGATGGATTCAGCGGATACAATCAGATTAAGATGGCTGAAGAAGACGCAGAAAAGACTGCTTTTAGAACACCTCTCAGAAACTTCTTCTATACGGTCATGCCTTTCAGAGTTAAGAATGCCGGAGCAACTTACCAAAGGGCTATGACTGCAATCTTTCATGACATGATCCATCATGAGGTGGAAGATTATGTTGATGATCTAGTGGTGAAATCCAAGAAAGAAGACGACCATCTCCGAGACCTTGAGAAAGTATTCAAGAGGTGCCAGAAATTCAAAATGAGGATGAATCCTCTCAAATGTGCTTTTGGGGTAACGGCCGGGAAGTTCCTCGGGTTTCTTGTATATAGGCATGGTATCGAGGCAGATGAAGACAAGGTCAAATCTATCAGAGCAATGCCGTCCCCGCATTCTCAAAAGGAGTTAAAGACGTTCCTTGAAAATGTGTCTTATATTCGGAGGTTTATCCCAGCACTTGCAGAGATCTCTGCCCCTTTCGGCTCATTATTAAAAGGAGATGCCAAGTTCGAGTGGAACGATGAGCACCAAAAGGCCTTCGAGAGAATCAAGGCGGCCTTGATCTAGCCTCAGACCATTATAGCCCCGCAGCCTGGGGTGCCTCTAATGTTGTACCTAACCTCAACCCCCCAAGTCCATAGGGGCATTATTGGTCCAAGATATAGATGGAGAAGAACGCTCGGTGTATTACGTCAGCTGGAAGATTCGAGGAGCAGAAGTCCGATATACTCTGGTAGAGAGACATTGTTTAGCTTTGGTATTCACCGCCCAAAAGCTCAGACATTATTTCTTAGCACATCAGATTCAGATTGTTACTAGAAGTGATCCAATCCGATACCTCCTCAGCAAGCCTGCTCTAACCGGGAAGGTAGCAAGATGGTTGTTAGCACTGGGTGAATTCGAGATCACATGTGTAGCTCCCAAGGCAAGCCTTAGCCGATCTCCTTGCCTAATTTCCAAGTGGTGACTATGAACCAGTGAATGAAGAATTAAGAGGAGAGGTACATGTAGCTATGGCTTCCGAGGAAAGCTTTTGGACATTGAGCTTTGATGGAGCAGCATCCGGAGGGAAAGGAGGAACCGGGATAGTCCTTACAAGCAAAAGTGGGGAAAAGTTATATTTGTCTTATAAACTAGATTTCCATTGTTCGAATAATGAAGCCGAGTATGAGGCTCTTATTTTGGGCTTGATAGCAGCTGACAAGCACAATATCAAGAAGATTCGAATTCGGGGGGACTCAAAGCTGATAATGAAGCAAGTTTCAGGACAGTTCGTCTTAAAGGAGCCTGTCTTGGCCACATATCGAACAACAGTCCAAAGGCTTCTTGACAAATTTTAGAAAGTCGAAATAGAGCATGTGTTTCGCTTCGACAACAAGTTTTCAGATGCCCTCGCAACATTAGGGGCAAGAGTTGACATTCCAGAGGAGGAGGCGACAATTGTTATTAAGAAGAGAACAGAACCTTCAATAATACCCGAAGACAAAGACCTTCCAGAGGATTGGAGAGGAAAAGTCCTGGAACAACTCAGAAGCAAAGTTGGAAAATTGACTATGGCCAAGCTTGCCAAATTCATAATTATTCAAGGTGAACTTTACTTTCGAGGAGGTACCGGATTCCTAGCTCAGTGTGTTGGTCAACAAGAAGTGAGCTTCTGACTACAACAGATTCATGAAAAGTCCTGAGGGGATGGGGATATTAGTCTGTACAGAAGGATCCAAAGACAAGGCTATTATTGGCCCGAGATGGAGAAGGCCTCGAATCAACTACAGAAAGAATGCCCTAAGTGTCAGTCATACATCCGGGAGGATGAGAGTTGCTTTGAAATTGATACCCCTGACTGGAGACAAGTCTACGTTGACTATCTCAAAGAGGGAACACTACATGAGAGCCCGAGGGACATTGCACACCTCAAGAGGAGAGCGAGGCGGTACTTTCTTGATCAGGACAAGCTTTATAGAAGAAGTATCGAGGGCACTCCCCTGAGGTGTCTCTCCAAGGAGGAGTCGGATCTAGTCCTCGGAAGAGCCCACGAGATTGAACATCAAGGAGGGGCTCGGTTGTCCGAGAAACTTATACACCTTGGGTATTACTGGCCGACCATGGAGTCAGATGCGTTCTATCATGTGAAGAGGTGCCAAACTTGTCAAAAACACGAAAATTTGATCCATGTTCCAGCCGTAGACCTGCATAGCATCCGAATGCCATGGCCGTTCCATACTTGGGCTTTTGATTTGATAGGGCCCATTTCCACACCTTCTAAGGGGTACAAGTGAATTCTCGCAGCTATAGAATTAAGCATAAAGTGGGTCGAAGCAATCCCTCTAAAAAATGCTACGGGGCTCGCAGTCAACAACTTCATCAAGGAAAATATCATTTGCCGGTTCGGAGTGCCGAACACCATCCTCTCGGACAATGGCACTCCCTTCATAAACAAATATGTGAAAAGCCTCCTAGAGACTTACCAAGTGAAGCATCACAAATCCACACCCTACTATCCAAAAGGGAATGGGCAAGCAGAGGCCATAAACAAGACATTGATAAGGATTCTGAACAAGATGATGGATGAGTTTGGGGGGACTTGGTCCAAACAGTTGATAGTAGCCTTATGAGCGTATCACACTTCAAAGAGAAAGCCAACTCAAGCAACTCCTTACTCCCTTGTGTATGGGTCCGAGGCAATGTTACCAATAGAGTTGGAAACACCATCTGCTCGAATGGCTCTCGCCTTGGGGATGGTACTGGAGCCTCGAACCACCAGATTGGAAGCATTAGAGGAAAAGCATGACAGAGCTGCAAAAGTCATGGAAAGGTATCATGAGTCTATCGCCCGAACCTATAATCAGACTATGGTGCGAAGAAAGTTCGAAGAAGGTGATGTAGTATGGAAGATTGTAGACCCAATCATGCGAGGACAACCCTTGCCCAAGTTTTCTCCAAAATGGGAAGGGCCCTACAGGGTGGTTCAGGCAAGCTCAAGCGGGTACTACAAGCTTGTAAGGGTTGAAGATGGCTTCCGAACTGGCCCGCTCAATGCAAAGTTTATCAAGCATTACTACCCGTAGTTAGACTCATCTATGTTGAAATTCATTTTCATTTTTCTTACTTTGTCTAAATTTGTATTTCCCTTACGTTATGAAGAAGCTAGTTTTCTTTATGGAGTATGTTTACCCCATCACTTGCAGTGAATATATTATACTTTTGTCAAGAAAGTTGAAAAATTAATGAGAATATTTCAGCTTTTATAAACATGTGCATATGATTGTTCTTTCCATTGTATCATTCGAAATAAATATTTTATCAAGTAGAATGAGAAAACAATGCGAAAATATCCAAACAACAAAGATTTTGCCATTTCATTGCATTGTCCTAGATAAAACATTTTTTTATCGAAAAGGGCAAGAAAGTAATAAAAAAAAAAAAAACTCAATCTCTCCTAAAAACACCCTCGAAGAAGCTGCCCGTCACATCTACATCCGGAAGACAAACAGCAGAGTGTGCCTTTAAAGTCTCCAAGGCTCGAGCATAGCCTGACTCAAGTTCACGAAGAGTTGCCTGTGTCTCATCTATAGAGGTCCGATAAGAGGCAAGCACAGACAAAATTTCCTCCCGATGACTAGTGTTCGAAGCTACATCCAGGCGCTTCTGAAGCCATGATAAATCCACTTGGTGACGCTCCATATCAGAGATCCCCTGATACGCTGTCTCGATTACTTTCTCATTAAGGTCACACAGCCGTTGCCTGTCCAAGCTATATAAGATAGTGGCAAAAGACTCGAGAAGAGCAGTTTGAATGAGTGGACATTGGCAAGCAAATGAAGCAAAGGTCTCCGGGTAACTCGAATGCACAAGCTATAGAACTGAAGCAAACTCAAGAGCTACCCAATAATGGAGAAGTGATACTTTGCCAGAAGCCGAAGGAGGAATTGGGGCCGGAAAGCTACTAGTCTCAGGAATCTCCCCAATGTCCTATCGGGTTAGATGAACCACCTAAAGGGGTAACTTCCGGTAGAGGTCCCGAGCCTGAGAATGCGGAGCGATAAGGGGAAAGACCAAAAGCATCACTATCAAAGTGGAAATCACTGAGATTCAAATCCAAAATATTTAAAGGCACTTGCGATGAAGAACCTCTAGCAGTCGTCTCAAAGGCAGGTGTCCCCCTTTGAGAAGAAGAACCATGAGGAGTCACAAAGAGAGTCGGAGCAGAGTCTGAGGCAGGTGAAGGCAGGACCCCGGTAGCATCTAAGTCCGAGGTAGGTGAAGGCAAGACCCCGGTAGCAGCTAACACTGAAGAAAAGATAAGGAAGTCTTATTAGGGGTAGGGAACAGTAAAGCCATTTGAGTAAAGACTTCTCACAGATAGAAGTACATGACAAACTTCAAAAAGAAAGATTACCAAAGGGAGAATCATTATGCAAAGCCGGAGCAACTGAAGGACTCCTAGCGTCAACAAGGTCACCTGGCCTTACAGGGAGCACCTGATCGATCTCAATGTCTAATGAAGCCTGAACAGCAGCAGTCATCCCTGAAGAAGGAAGGAAGGCCGAAGGATGAGAATCACCATAAGTGCCAGAGCGAGTCTCAGAGATTTCTAGCACATCCACCTCCACACCATTCCCAGAGGCGCACCTCATCTCTACATTGCTTCTAGAAGCATGGCTTGCGGCATCAATTTCTGTGGCATCAGTCCCTTCAGCAATCTCAACATCAGAACGGTGAGCCCCGATAACCTCGTCACCAAGATAGCGCTCCTCCTCAGTTACGGTAGGACGGTGACGACGCATGCGTGGGATAAGGTCACAAAAATGATCGGAGGACTCAGCCTCATCATCATCGTCATCTATAACTGCTATACGAGGGGTGCGCATCTTCACAAGTCTTGCAGACAAAGGGAGGGTGTCGTCCAAGTCTGAGTCTGGCCTGGTGGAGGCAGCATGGCCAGTAGCCATGGTATTGAGAACGTCAGTAACCGCAGGGTCCTACACAATAGGGCAAATAAAAAGTGTTCATTTAAGAAGGTATAGTCGCAAGAAGGAAAGTAACTTCAAATCAAAAAATTTCAGGTACCTGATGGAGCCTTTTGGAAAGGTGAGGAGTTGAAGGACTAGTATCAGAAGCCCTCTTATGAGCCATCTTCTTAAGATAGGTCGTTCGAGGACCAGAGGCCTTATTCAAAGGGACTGGCTCTGGAGAAGCAATTGCCAAGCTAGAAGCAGACGCCCGAACCAGAGGGTCAGTTAGAGTAGATGAAGTAAAGAAACTCTCGTACATGTGATCAGATTTCTGGCTCTCAGGCAACCGAAGAGAATAGTCCTTCTTATAGATCGGCGGAGGCAAACATATGGTCGGTTTGCTCTGGACAAATACAATAACTACATCGATAATCTTCTGCAAATATTGCCTGAAAGAGGGGGTGAAACCCCCTATTCGGCTCAAGCCTGACATCGTCAAAGAGCCGGATATAAGAGGCACGGTGTGTACGAGTCTGCGAGTAAAGTGCCCGTAGCTCTCTGAGAAAGATAATGAAGGAGGTGCTGGCCCCGAGGCGCACTGGTCGAACCCAAACTGGTATGCCACTCTGTCAGGTCTGTAAATAGCGCTATCAATGCCCTCCTTATGCCATACCGATGTAGACACCCCATTTTTAACCGACCTTAAGACTCAGATGTCACCGATTGAGTGCTCGGTGATAGCGCATATTGTGCTCGTTCTGAGGTCTAAGAGTCTCGGCTGCGAGCCTTGCCTCTGGACTTCGGGGCTCTTTTGTGCTTTGCCTCGGTTTGCGAACTAGACCGTGTTTTCTCTGTTTTCTCTTCCCGAAGGGAGGGAGAGGTCTCGTAGACCATCTCTTAGTGGCCGTAGGCTACGTTTCGTGGTCGTAGGCCATTTTTCCTATTTGGAAACCAGTTTCTGGTTTTCGGAGCCGTCGGCTGTACGCCTCGGTTCGGGATCGCTTAACTACCTCTGTTTGCTCCGATTTTTGGCACACATCTTGTTTCCTCTCCTTAGAGGGACACTGTGGCCCGAGAGACCACCTTCGTGGTCGTACGCCACCTCCGGTGTTTAATAGTCAGTTTTCGGGGCCCCCAGTTGCGCGTTTTAGCCCCCGAACCCTCGTTTTGCATCGGTTAGGGTTCATTCTTGGTATGGACCCCATTTTCATTGTTTGGAAGGTGGTACTATAGTGGGAGACCAGCAATTCTTTTGGAGACCATTTTCTCTCTCCTCCAGTCGATTTTCTTGACAGAAAGTTGGTTTTCCTCACTTTTGAGCCATAATTTCAGATCTCTTGTGAAGCCCCCGAAATATGTATTTACTTTTAAGACCCTAATGATGAATTATTTTTTTAAAGCCCCTCGGTTATTAGAATAAATTCGAATCTTGTCGGTTAGCATTACTATTTTATTTTATTTATTTATATATTTATTTATTTTTATCAAAACAGGAATTACACTAGCCGGATTAGGTTCTCTAACCTAATTTAATTTAATTCTACCTAAGTAGGGTCCCAATACAAGAAATTGACTCCAAGCCCTCACACTTTATTTAAATTCAAAATAAACCACAAAAAACTAGTGCATGTACCCTAATATTATTAGTACCATCAATCTTGTAGTATATATATATATATGTATACATCTTGAAGAGTGTTCCCTAGGACATAAAATAATAAAGAATTTGCCCTCCACACTTCCCCATGGCTGGCCCTTCCTTGGAGAATGTGAGAAATCTATTTCCAAGACACACCATCATGAGATATTCTAGGAAATCCAAACCTAGTGACCTAGACCTAGGTTGCAAATCTCAAGACTAGTTACCTTTCAACTAAAAATCAACTAATTGATGCCAAGACCTATGATTTAGCACCTTAGTTACTCCTATCCCTTTTGACACCAACAAAAATCCTAGCTTTCCATCCAATTCCAACTAAAGGGCTTTTATGTCATTTTACCCCAAATTGCCTATCTATACCACACCCTCCCTAGCTTGCAAATACACACAACACACTCACTCACACACACATTTTGGTTAGAGAGAGGGAGGAGAGCAAGGGAGAGAAGTCTAGAGGAGGAGAGGGAAGAAGAAAAGAGTTTCTTGTACAAAGCTAGAAGGTAAGCCACCAACACAACCTTCTCTTCATTCTCTTTTCTAATGCATGTTCTTTTTAAAGATTTTAAGTGATGTTTCAGATCTGTTATTATCATGTTCTTATGTTAAAAATATCAAGATTTGAGTATTGTTTCCATCTCTCTTGTGTTTTACCCTTTTTGGCACAAAACCGTCTTCTTTTGTACCAATCTCTCAACTTTTCAAAGGCACTCTTTCAAACAGATTTTCTAAGTTAAACATGTAATAGTTAGCATATTTTCTTCACAAAAGGAATGAAACTTTCCCCTGGTGGAACCCCCTTTTTTCATAAATCTTCTTAATTTGGGCATTCTACCTTAGAACCTGTTTTTGCAGCCCACTTTCAAAAATTTCAGAAAAATGTACAAAAATATTATGGAACTCTATTTTATGTCAAAACCGTCCTTAAGGAGTTAGCTTTCAACTAAAATTGGTTTTATCGAAAAACATTAAGCGGTTTGAAAGAAAATCAAGTTTTCGTAACGGTCGACGGATCTGGACAGATTCTGGACAGTGCTGGACTATTTTCTAAATAACTTAAAATCTGGAAAAGCAAACCCATTTCCGAAAAATGTTCTATAAACTACATCAAATTCTCTACAAACCATAGGAAGACCAAGTTCGGTGGATGATCTAAAGTAGTCCTTTCGTATTAATCTTCACGTGATGTTAAATCTCAAAATTTGTTATGTATGGATGTTTTGTGCCCTTGTATTCATGAAAATGTTTAATGGCTTATGATCATATCTTGGCAAGATGTTGTATGTGCATGTTATGTTATTTATCTTGAGGATGCATACTTATGTGGATATTATTATATTGTTTAGTTGGACTAACCTTGACTTAAAACACTTAATTCAACGGGAAACCTAATTGGGTGGGTATTGGGTTTTCGAGCACTTGAATAATGAAAAGATGAGAATATGTGATATATGGTTTGTTGGGATGCGTTCCTTATTTTGAAGTTAAAGTCTTGCGCAAGTGGTTTTCGGAACCCTTGAACGGAGCGGTTATATTCGGACCCTAGGTGGTTTGGTGTGAGGGAGGGATTCGGGCAAGGCCCTATTTTACCGTCTCTTTTGAGGCCTTGCGGTTGGCGCTACGCGGTATATAACCGTTGGTAGGCATCCGAGGTTAGTTCTGCAACAAAGTAGCAAAAGAGGGGGCATATTGAATAATCCGCGTTCGATTCTTGTGGTTGGGAGGACGAAATCTCTTTGGGGGATTTCTAGATTACTGACATCTAACCTAACCATTTATTTATTGGAGTATCATGCTTTACTACTTGATGTTATATTTTGTGATTGTGTATTGGACTGGGAAAAAGAGGTGGGGTGTGTGTGTGTGTTTACTGGGCATTCAAAGCTCACGGCGTATCATACCAGGTGACGAAGCGAAATTCTTAGCTGGAGATGACGAGCCTGAAACCTTCGAGGATTTTGGCTATCTTAAGAATAATAGAAATTTCCTTTTTGTTATTTTGTAAGAATTCATGTAGAGTTTGAACTTTCTATTGGGATGTAATGTAATGGAACAATCTTTTGAATTAAGTATAATTGTGATTGTTATGTATTTATAATCCATGTATGAACCTTATCGTTGCTTATGAGACCTTGTGTCAATACCTCTTAAGATCTGTCAAAAGGGTAGTACGCTGCCTAAGAAAGCTGGACTTAGAAAGGAGGCTATTTTGACTCCTCCGGCGATCTGGGATCTTACTTGGTTATTAACCATAGGACTCATTAGTGACTCTCCCTTGACTGCAACCAATGGTGTAGAATCGGGGCGTCACATCTCTCATACCACCATTGTGTTGTGCTCATCTGGGAGGCCAAAGCTGGTTTTTCTCTCTCCTGGGTCACATTTTCTGGTCTCCCACCATACAACTGTATTCTACTCATCTGGGAGGCCACCTTTCTGGTATGGCCGACCAGCTTTGCACCTCGACCCTTTTGAACCCTGGTCGGCCGACCAGGGCAAGTGGTCGGCTGACCATTTGAACTGGTCGGCCAACCATCTCCTTTTTGGCCCTCCTGAGTGCAACACAGCTGTGCCAGCTGTGAAGCATTTGACCCCTCCTCCGGGATTTTGCCCCTTTGTTTGTCTTCTTAAGGAGGTTTTGACCCTTTTGCTAAGCTTCTAGAGAAGCTTGACTCTTTTGTCAAGCTTCTTGAGGAAGCTTGACCCTTTTGGTCTAGTTTCCTCAAGAAGCTTGACCTTTTTGCTTAGCTTCTTTTAGAAGCTTGGCCTTTTTGCTTGAGGCTTCTCCAAGAAGCCTTGGCTCTTTTCCTCTATAAAACAAACCCTCCTTTTCATTTGCAAGGGTTAGAAATTTTTGGCTAAGATATATATACCCCACCATCCATAGCTCTCTTCTTCAAGCTCAAAACCCTAATATTCTTGGCCATTTACACTACACCTCATAGCCTACCACCTCCACCATCCATTCAATCACCTTGGAGCTATTTTTTAGAGGTTGAAGGCTCACCTTCTTGGTCTAGAACTTGCTGCATTGCTGTGCTACAAGGGTAAGTCATCATTTTTTCCATTTTTGCATTATTTTGCTTCATAACTTAGCCCTATTTGCAAGCATTTTTGGGTTTTGACATAAACTGGAAAATGTCTTGTTTTGATCTTCTAAACATGTTTGTTTAAGGACTCTTTTCTGTTTGGGGTCATCTACCCCCTTTCATGCTTCATTTCCTCATGCTTTGAGCCATGCATTTGAGCATTTGCATTAGCCTTGGTTTGGCCTTTTAGCCACTGAAATCCAATGGATTTTCAGTGGCTTAGATATGTTTTTGAGCCCTAAAATCAGAGAGGGGTGACCCTCTCACCCCTTGTTCTCTTTACTAGCTTTGTTGGCCTTCCAAAGGAGCTCCATTTTTCATGTTGTGAAGCCACATTTCAGGCCCTATTTGGTGAGTTTCAAGGTCTGCCTTGACTCTGTCCAGAGCCCTTTTGGCCATATTTTGTGTCTTTGATGCATGTGTAGAACAATCCCATTCAAGGCCTTTCAAAAAAGCCTTTATTTTCATGTTTCCTAGACCCATTTCAGGCTCTTTTTAGTGGGTTTTAGGACCCTCAGAACCTCTGTCCAGAGGTGATTTTGCCATTGTGTGTGTCCATCATGCATGTGTAGAACAACCCCCTTATTGGCCTTTCAAAGGAGCCCATCATTCTTGCATGCATTGACTGAGTTTTAGTGGTTATTTGGGCATATTTTGGCATGGCATACTTTTTTTTTTGGCTGGTTTGGTGAGGCTTCATATGCTTCATATACATGTAGTGTAAATCATGGTTCATTAGCTTTCTTTGCATGCTTTGTTGACCCTTGATGTTAGCACTTTTTGGCAATGTATTAAACTGATATTGTGCGTATTTTGGAATGCCCTAGCTCTGTTTTTGGGTCTCATGGTTGAATGATATTGGTTTTGCATGCTTGTAATTCAATACCCATGCTTAACTTTGAGTTTTGAGGTTCATTCCATGCATATATTGAGGTGTGTTCATGTTTTGGGCTCATTATACATCATATTTTAGAGCTTTTTTGAATGCCATATTGCCATATTTTGTACTCTTTAAATGTGTTTGAGAGTCGGACTTGTATGCCTTGTTTTCGGACCATTAAATGAGTTCCATTTCGTTGCATTCTGAGCCATCATTTTAGGCCATTTTCCCACTATTTCAGACCTGCCTAGGGTCTGTTTGGGGTTGGTTTTGCCTTTGGTTCATTGCTTTGGGTACCTCTAGTATAACGCACTTCACTAGTTTCGGTACCCGGGCTCCCTAGCTTGCATTGTGTGCCATATTTGCATGTTTCGAGACCATATTTTATGCCATTTCAGAGCTGTGTCATGCGCCATCCTATGCCATATTTCATTCCTTGCCATGCCTTGTTAGAGTTGCATGTTGTGCCTTAGGATCGGTCCATTGCATTCGTGCATGTTTGCATGTATTTCGGTTGTCTCATTTCCATCATATAGCCACTGATGTGAGTGTGGCTGAGGTCCACTCATATTGGTGTAAGTCCATCTTGCATTGTGTATGCCATTTCAGTCCATAGCATTGCGTATGCTAGGTTGCATGTTAGAGCGTTATGTATGCCATATAGCTCATGTGCATTGTGTATGCCATTTCAGTCCATAGCATTGCGTATGCTAGGTTGCATATTAGAGCGTTGTGTATGCCATATAGCTCATGTGCATTGTGTATGCCATTTCAGTCCATAGCATTGCGTATGCTAGGTTGCATGTTAGAGCGTTGTGTATGCCATATAGCTCATATGCATTGTGTATGCCATTTCAGTCCATAGCACTGCGTATGCTAGGTTGCATGTTAGAGCGTTGTGTATGCCATATAGCTCATGTGCATTGTGTATGCTATTTCAGTCCATAGCGTTGCGTATGCTAAGTTGCATGTTAGTCGCATTGTGTATGCCATCTCATTGCATTGTGTTTGGGATAGGAGTTAGCCCAAGCACGGGAAACGAGGGACGTTTCGTACTCCAAGTGACGAAACGTGTCTCAATTCCCGGTCGCCGACACTCCGGATTACCCATGATGGAGTCTAGGCCTTGTTGTGTTGTCATGTGCATTCATTTCACATCGAGTCGTGCAATTCGACTTCTTGGCCATCATGCATCGAGATACGTGATTGGTGGCACGAGGATCAAGGTGTGCATACATATGTGAAAATATTTTGCCATGCCCTTTTCTTGCTCGCTGTTGCAGCAAACCAAAAATCAGCAACTTTCTAGAGTTTTGCACAGCATTTCGGGATTAATTGCAAACAGAGGCAAATCGGGGCATCGCGAGGAATTTTCCGATAAAGTGACTCGAGCATGCATCTTTCATCATTCGGAACAGAGCTGAGGCAGTCCATTTAGCTTGCATGCTAATTTACTTGCTTACCTAGTTAATTTGTTAATTAATTAGGGTTTTGTAATATTTAATTATTTATTCGGACTGTATTATTTATTCGGACCCTCTGCAAGAAGGCAATGTTGTAATAAGTGTGCGTGTGTGTGATGTATGTCTTCCAACCCGATGTCTTTCTCCCTTTTATTTACCAGTTTATGATGGTTAGATTAGCGCATGTTTCAATTAGCATACTTATACTCGCTTGTTTTGCATCCATTCATCCGTCCTGCATGCACCGGGCTCGGCGCATCATACTAACTGCATTGTATTTCAATTCCAAGTTGAATACATGTTATCTATTGCATTTATATGTCATGTTTAGAATAGCTGAGCCTATCTTCGTTGCATACCTGTATGTGTTGCATTAGGCATCTCAGCATAGTTAGGATCATGCATTGATTTCTAACATAGCTTCTGTTTTGGCTTGGAGTACTCGGTAAGTGTTTATGCTTTAGTATCCTTGCATGCGGGTGAGTGACTGCCATGATAGCATGCTTACCATGAGGCTATGTACTTATGTGATATACCTGCTTGAATGCCTGTGGGTGACGGTTGGATTATCTGAGTTAGAACAATGCATTGACTGTGAGTTTTAAGCGCACTAGACAGTGGCAAATCATCATGTTTTCTAAAGCCCACCTGAGGGTGGCAAATCCACATTTTAGCCTACTTGTGGATAGCACCATCAAACCGTTTTCAAAACAAACATGAGATGTTTTGTTCTAATTTAGGTGATCCAGTCTATATTTGTATACTGTGCGCATCACATAGTAAATCTAGGCTAATAACCGGAATAAGAGCATATAATGTTTTCAAAACTCGATATCATGGTTAGTAGAGGCCGATCTTTGATCGGGCGAGTAGGGGTGCTCACGAAGTGACCTTCTCCAATCGTATCCAAGTTCCCAAGCCGAGGCAACTTTGATGATGATGGACACGTGGCCTTAGGCAATGAGTCAGGGTTTCCTAAATTCCCCCAAAATAAATATTTAGGTGGCGACTCTATATCTGGAAAAGCAGTCCATGTTTGGCACTTCTTTCAAAAAATCTGTTTTAAAAAACGATTTGCCGAATTTGGACTCTTTGATGATTCATCGGTCTTGCATTGCACTCTGCGAGATTAGATACAGAACCGTGACATTGAGTCCTGAACTGTAGTGAGCCTAATGAACAAAACGGGATTCCCTCCCGGGACGTTCAGGGACGTCTACAACCGGTAATGAACTCAGACGAATCATTATTAGCATATCAACAAGGCAAGCAGAGATACCCTTTGGCAAAGGAAAAGACACCAGGCAGGAGGAACCATGATAGATAAGCGGTGTTGCTACACCCACTGGTGGGCATACATAAGGGTGTGCCACAAAGCGTCGGGGATCGTCCACCAAGGTATTCAAGGATAAAGTGGAAATGGCATGTGACCAACGTATGATCAACGGCTGGCAAGACTTTGCTTTCTCAAATGTTCGAGACCCGTCAGTATCGAGCACGGGGATACCATCTTTATCCACCATCTCCCGAAGAACCTCTACTTCGAACACAGTCAGAGTAGGGGCAAACTTTGGGAACCTCTCGAAGAAGAAACAAAGCAGGAGCTAGCTGTGAATGAAGGAGACAGGCTCATATCGATCCACAGAACGAACCATATCTCGATGTAGTAGATACAGCCGGTAATAGAGATTCCCAAGAAATAGCGAAGCCAAAGGGATCCGATCCCCTCTGAAGAGCCTAACTGCCAAGGGAAAGACAAAAGGATTGAGAGAATCCGAAGGTGTGCTCGGAAGAATGAAGAATGAAAGGAAGCAAGTCAGAAATCTCAAGAAATAGAGCCTAGAGCCATACATCGGACCGGCCTCATACTCCCGAGAGTCAGGGTCAACATCTCTGGCCAAGGGCTGAAGATCCTTAAAGAAGTGGCGGATCCATACAGTATAGGAGACACGGTCCGTCCTTACTCGATTGGTTGTCCTCGCTGAACCATCAAATACAGAACTTCATCGACTACAAGCTTGAAGATTTAGCTTCAGAGATTGGATCAAAGAGTCATCCTCGGGGGGTGTCTGCTCAGGATAGAAGGCATCAAGGCCGGTCACTTCCAGGCGCAACAACATGAACACATCCTCGAGGGTGGGCCCTATCTCGTGCTGGCCAAGTATAAAGGTGTGTGTCTCGGTGCTCCACCGAAGAGCCATGGCTTCAAGGCTAGCATTGTTGCAACGGATAGATAGGGATTGAGATATTTTCACCGGGATCAATAGCTGGGCCTTTTGAAGTCGCTGACAGAGGCTCCTGCCCGAGAGGACATCATCCACCCACTCCTGCTAACCAAAAGGAGGGTTTGAGAAGGCCTTGAATTGAGGATAGCAGTATGGAAAGTCCCCTCGCTCAATCCTAAAGCGTAGCACCGATGAAGGAGAAATGAGGGCCTCATGTCCAGAGTCAGTGTCCTCAATGAGACATAATAGAGCCCCCTTTGGAGATAGAAGAGAAGTGGTGGAGGTAGCCGTTCACCAGAACGGGTCTTTCCGACCAAAATAAGGAGATTTCCTCCACTCAGATGTCGGAGGTACATTCCTTTCTTTCATGAGAGCCGGTTCTAATGACCCCGGGACAATAGGTTTCTTTCGAGAAGACATATGACTGAAATAACAGGTATAAATAGCAAGGAGTTGACCGTATTAAAATTCAGAATATTGGAATTAAAGCAACACATTCGAATGAAATTTCGGCATCGACTATTCGTTTCTTAGAGAATCCATGAATTCAACAAATTCTACGAGGAATTTTTACACCAAAAAATCAGGCACGATGTCTACTATGCTAAGGGTTGCAACAATTTGTCATTTTTATAATAAGATTTACATGCAACATGATGGGTTTGTTAACAAATTCAACCTAGGACGTCATCAACAATTCATTTTCTCGAATATTTTTCAAGCTCAACAAATTGTAATACCAATGGGTGTATCATCAACATACAGATTTCAAGTTTCTATCATCAATAAGAGGTGCAATGTCATAGGCCGTTTTGTGATGAAGTTCAAGTAGGTCATTTTCTCAAAATCACTACGTTCCATATTAAAGATCCAATTTATATGGGGCTCAAAATTTGGATAGAGTGAAGTTCAATAGCAAATTTCAGGCCCAAGATCCGAAGTATTTTACATTTCTCATATGTAGCAAGATTCAATGATTTGTCATGCAAATTACAAGAATGTTCCTCCCAAGTCAATGTTCATAGTTCAGAATTTCTTTGGCAGATATCAATTTTTTAAATAAAAAAAAACATTTAAATAAATCCAAAATCAGGGAGCTATTTTTCTCAAGATAGCAAAATAAAAAAAATTTTAATCACTCTTAAGCACTTCAAATGTCAACATCAGTAGGAGTGACAACATCAAACAAATTCAAGCTCCACAGTGTAATTTTAAGTCAAAAATGCCAGAGCTCAATGTATCAAAGTCTTTGAGACTTACAGAAGTAATGAAGAAATTGGAGACCAAGCACGAAACAGTGGGTGGGAAAGAGAACCGGCGGCTATAGCAGTCAATAGCAAGCTGTGTCGGCTTTGGTACGCAGTAATGATAGCTCGGGTAGGAACCAACGATGGTGGATTTTAATGGGTGTGCAAGCAAAACCAAGATCTGAGTAGTTTGAGCTCTAAAAAAATATATCACCGAAACCGTGCTAGGCTGAACCACACACGACGCGTTGAGTGGGCGACGTGTGTGAGTGGTGTTGGACAATCCGAAGCCGGCAGAGTTAGTAACCACGCACGTCACGTTGAATGGGCAACGGCATGGTCAGCACTGGATGGTTGGGGATGAAGACAACGAGGATGTCGTAGCGGAGTTGGCGTTGGCATTGGTCAGCAAGAATGAAGCTTCGATGTGTCTGGGTCTTTGAGGAGCTGCTCGTTACACTAAAGAGAAGCACCGAAGATGAGTGGCAGCTTGGGCCGCGACGCCTACGACTATCGGAGCTGTGACAAGTTGAGGCCAGAAGCAACAGTGGTGCCATAGAAGAGTCGGCAACCACACACGTCACGTTGAATGGGCAACGTGTGTGGTCTGCGTTGGAACCGTTGAAGCCAATAGTGATCAGACGTGGAGCAGAGAGAGGGCGATGGCGGCTTGCTCGGAGCTGGAGCAGCGAGTTGCCGACGGCTGGTTGGGCCATGACGATGTAGTCGTGTGCAAGCAGAACTAAGATCTGGGTAATCTAAGCTCTAAAAAATATATATATATATATCATAATCAATAGATACATATATATATATATATATATTCGAAATGCTTACCAAAAGCAAAGATGAGGAAGAATGCTGGACAGCCGAGGCTGGCGGTGAAGTGGCAGCGGAGTGAAGCCAACACTGAGCTCCAAAGTAGCTGGGCAGTCAAGGTCGGCGTCGGATGTAATGACGCAGAGGAGCAGTGACGTTACAGAGAGGTCAGCGTCGTGTTGGTCGGCACAACTGAGCTTCGGAGTGTCTGGATCTTTAGGCTGAAATGAAGCACCTACAGTGAGATAGAGTTGGCGATGGCATAGAATAACAGCATCCGGGGTTACGACGTCCGCAGTAGTTAGAACTGGAGCGAATCAGCGGCTGGGTCATGGCGTCTGTAACAATCGGAGCTGGGTCTTCAGTGATGACGGCGGCGACGGGGCCTGGAGCCGTGATGGAGGTTTGCGCAAACGGCAGCAGCTTTGGCCTTGTGTGCAACCGGCGTTAGCTTAATGGCTATGGAGCTTTATTGAAGAAAAAGAAAGACAACCTGGGGTGGGCTCTCGGTTTAGTGAGAGAGTCTGTGCGCCGCAAGACTTCAAGAAAAGGAAGACGTATTGATTAGGGCTTTGTTCCTTTTCTTTAAATAGAAAAAAGGGAGGTGTGATGTTGGGATATTCTCAGAATATACTATATATATATATCCATAAACAGATAGATTCGTTGGATTGCCTAACAAGAAAAGGAAAAGTGTGGTTTGTGTGGCCTCTCAAATTATTTTCTCTCTCTATAACGGTTTCTTTAAGATTTGTTTGGCTGCCATAAAATGGGTGCTTTGTTATTATTTGCTTGGATTAAAAAAAAATATATGAATATGTATATCTTCTCAGATGTTATAAAATATATATATATATATCAGTGGGACCAAAAAAAAAAGAGTAAAAAAATTATTTTTTTTTTGCTTTGTCAAATTTTATCCATAAATTACAGTGCGTCATCAACTTTATCCATAGGCTCTGTCGAGACAACAATTTTTTTTTTTTTTTTGGGACATGACGTGAAGCAGGGCCGAAGAAATGACAGTATGCATGTCCGAGAAATTTAAAATTTCTCATACACGCAAGGGGCAAATATAAGAGGAGCTAATTTGAGTCCGCTAAATTAATTAGGCCCAATAGCCCGAGATTGGTGGGCCCGAATTTATCGTAAGTCCAAGATTGGTGGGCTCGGATTAATCACCATCAAATGGACCAAATCGCTCTAAGCCTCAAAAGGGTTCAAATCCACGAACTTAGAGACTTACTCGGGCTCGGACTCGAAAGGGTTCGGATCCACGAACCTAGAGATCCGAAGCACTTGGCTTCGAACGGATTCAAACACAATCTAGAAGCCGCTTCGTTAGTGAGTCCCAGAATACTTGCGGGCTCGGAGCTTTCCGGGATCTACGCACCAGAACCATGGGCGTAATGGAGTTCAAATAAAGGACCCCATCCCTAGGACGGTGAGTGGAGATAAATTCACTCTTCGGTTAAACTAGCCTATACCCGAGTCGAGGTGGCATGACTCCAGGGGGTCCATGAGACTCGGTAATATTTAGCGGCGGAGGGATCTTCTAGGACTACCTCGGCCCCTTGGGATGATTGGGGATCATTGGTTAGGTGTGGCTAAGAAGAAGGGTTCGCCGAGAGGTTGATCTCCTCTTCGGGATTTTCCTCATTCTCGGAGAAGTCACCTCCTCGGACAAGGTGGTTAGAGAGAATATTCTCCATGTGTCTTGCACATGGACTCCATCTTACATCATGAGGTGCCTATAAATAGCACCCACCCATAGCTTTACAAAAAGATAGATTTTGGAGATTTAACTCTTGGGAAAGAATTAATTTCCCTTCTCTATTATCAACCTTAAGAGTGAAAGTGGGAGATCCATGGGAGAGCCTTGCCATTATTCTCTCTCTAGCCACTTTGCCTTCTTCTTCACCCAATCTCTTATCTCCATCATCTCCTTTACTCTTGTGTTCTTAAGTTGAGACTATTGAAGAATCTAAGCCTCTCATTATCTTCTAGAGACTTCGAAGTTGTTCTTCAAGGATCTTCGAAGATTTTCAAATTTTCCAACTGCGTTCTTGAACCCTCTCATAAAGTGTTGGCATCACATTTTATTGTTTTGTCTATTGTAACTTATTAATTATGGCCAAATTTGATTATGGTATGTCGATTGAAATCATAGACTATTTTTAAAGAATAACGTTCGCCACATTTGTTGTTGTTATTATTATTATTATTATTATTATTATTTCTTCTATTGATATGCATGCTGACATGACATGACAGATGTATTGATGACGTGACATGATGTGGCATGACGACATGTGAAATGGAGAGTCAGAAAGTTAGCCATTGCAACCATTTGAAAAGTAGTTGCTGAGATCAGGAGCAACACTAAATCGAGCACCAAATCTATAAAGTGATTACTATCAAATATGGGATATGAATGATGTTGAGAAAATCATGGGCTTGTTGAGGAAATCGGGCTTAGACTATCTTTCTCTCACATGGTTGAGCCTATAAATAGGCTAAGAGAAATATAAAGAAGATCATCTATCATCAACAACTACTCACAAATCGTAAAGAATTATTTAGGAGTAGTTTAGTAATAGCTTTTTCCAACTCTCATTTCTTTTCTTTCTATCAATTATTGTATTTTTCATTTCTTTGTTCTTGTTTAAGTTTTTGTAGCTAGTAACAAGTGACAATTTAATCGAATAAATACATATTATGTTCTGTTCCATTTCTTCTTCATTTAATTATGTTCAGGGAAGTCCTTAATCTGTTTAAGGTAGAGAACTCAACCACAAAGTCTAATCTTTTTTATATTTATTTGAAAATTAGTTTAAGTTTGTCGATCAATCATTGTCAATTGGGCATAAACTGATTTTTTTTGCTAACAAGTAGTGAATTTTTTTAAAAAAATTCAAATAATTTTTACTAGATTAGACGAATTTAAAAAATATACAAAAAATTTTTAAAAAAAATTATTTTTGTTTTTTTTGGCCTTTAGTGTATATATATATATATATATTGGATTTGTTCAATTTTTTTGCGTTTTAAAATTTTTCCAGAATAAATAGATTTAAAACTAATTCCTTTTTATACAAATAGAAAAAGAAAGTACTAAATACAAAGAAAAAAACTTGGGACCCTAATATGGAGACTCTATGATCCTTAAATGTGTGTGATTGATTCATGTGTATTTTTATTTTTTGTTTTTTTTTTTATTCTCTCTCTTTCTCACATAAGATAATGTGAGGATTGTGGGCGTGAAGTTTTTGTGAGGATGTCCTCACATACCAGAATGTTCAGAAAAATATATGGGTTGGTTTGGGAGGTGGGTTGGCTTTTTAGTTTTTTGAATTTTTTGATTATTTTAGTCTGGACTAAAAAGTTTAGTTTAAGAAAGATTTTTTGACTTTTTTTTGTAAGAGAAGAGTGTAATTATAAGTTAGATGTGATATTTTATTTTTTATGACTAAAATAATAATAAAAAAAACAACTTTAACTCTTCTGCCATAGCTTTTGTAACTGTGGCATGTAGCTTAAAAGAGGCTCATGCTTATCCATCACACCGTAAGACTTGGATAAAAAAGAAAAATGATTTGGAGCTCGTACAGCTCTAAACAGGTGAATTTTATTTGTGATGTGATATGTGTATTTGTTTTGTTTTATTTATTATTTTTTTTTTTCTGTCATATTATTAAAGCTTAAATTAGAATTTTAAAATTAAAGTTTTGTGCCATTGTTAAATAAAAAAATAAGATTTAGAACTGTGTTCAATTGATACAAAAGGAAAAAGAAAATAAATTTAGTTTTCATTTTTGTACGTGTCTAGAGTTATTATAAGAAAATATGAATCCGTCCATTATATAATTATTTTCTTGAACAAATTCTTTCCTTCAAATTATTTTCAATAAAAAGTAAAAAAATATATATCAGAAAAAGTTCAAAATATTTTTATTTTGTTTTCTTTCTCATTTTAAAGGGACCCTTGAAGTGGGAAAAAAATAAAAACAAAAACAAAAACAAAAAAATCATTTTCCCTATATGTCTATACCTATAATGTGCCCAAACCCACGAATTCCCACGTGGCATCCTTATAACCATGTGACCAAAACCTGGACTATTATTATCACACGTCAAACAAAATGAAGTCTATTATTTGTATGAGCCAACACCATATATCAATCTTAAGGCTACTGAGCTACGTAACAAAATTCCCAATCTCATTAAAGATAAACCCTCCTACACTCTTCACCACACAAAAATACTTGGTCCTCCCACGCGCGACACCAAATAAGAGTGAGTTTTTATAGCCTGTTTGTTCCCTCTCAATTCTCAAAACAAACACTTCCAAAAAATGGGGTGCTCTTCATCAAAACGCATAGATGTGGCCATTGATGCATATCGTCCTCCACCATCAAGTTTCGCGGTCTTCGATATCAACGCCATAAAAGAGCCATGGATTATGATGGACGATACACCGCAGGAGCACGATGAAAAAACTACGCACGTGCCGGAACCGATTCTCGACAAGCTCAACACTCTCGATTCCGATGGGCCGAAACCGTGGGACGAAGTCA
Organism: Camellia oleifera; assembly: GCA_022316695.1. Taxonomy (NCBI): domain Eukaryota; kingdom Viridiplantae; phylum Streptophyta; class Magnoliopsida; order Ericales; family Theaceae; genus Camellia; species Camellia oleifera. The sequence goes on along the minus strand of CM039319.1, from coordinate 3,261,920 downwards.
GCAAGGCCTTGGAAGACCTCAAGCCCACTCTAACCAAAACCAAGCCCAAGCCCAAGCCCAATTTTCCTCAAGCCCAATCCTCGCCCGACCCCGTACGCCCACCGGCGCACGATAGCCCCACCGCCGCAGCCGAGAAACAAGCGATGAGCAAAAGCTTCTCCTTTCACACGCTGGAAGAGCTCGATGCCAAGCTCTCCTCCAAACCCAGTGAGTTGAAGAAAACCGAGTCGATGCGGACCGAGTTGAAGAAGAACGAACGAGTCATCAAGCCCGAGTTGAAGAAAATCGACCGAGTCAAGGCCGAGTCGCGAGTTGGGTTTGAGCAACCGACCGAGTCCGGAGGTGGGTACAAGCCGGTGAGAGAGAATATATTCATAGTGAAAGACAGGTTAGAGAGAGAAAGAGAGGGAAAGCAGCCACTTCCGGCGAAGTGGGACCCACTGAGTGAGTACCCGGAGCAGTGTCCGCCGGGAGGTTCCGACTCGCTGGTGCTTTACACGACGTCGCTCGGCGGCGTACGGCGGACTTACGAGGACTGTAACCGAGTCAGGACGATTCTAGAGACTCACCGAGTTTTGTTCGACGAGAGAGATGTATCGCTGCACGGAGGGTATTTGAAGGAGTTGAAGGAGATGGTTGGGGAGGAGGAGAGTGTGCCGCCGAGGTTGTTTGTGAAAGGGAGGTATGTTGGGGGGGCGGAGGAGGTGGTGAGTTTGAACGAGAGGGGTCGACTCGGGAGGATGATGAAGTGGGCTAGAGTGGAGAGAGGAGTGGTGGGGAGACAAGGGTGTGTTGGGTGTGGTGGGGCTAGGTTTGTGCCTTGTTTGGATTGTGGTGGAAGTTGTAAGGTGGTTGTTGGGGATAAGAGAGAGAGGTGTTCTGAGTGTAATGAAAATGGCTTGGTCCAATGTCCTGTTTGTTTGTGATTATTTCGATGATTGTGGTTGTTTCTAGTTTTGAAGGCCAAGCTGCATAATTTTACTGTATATTTGATGTGCTGTTGAATAGTAAGTAGTTGATGTATGTTATATATGTTAATTGAATCTGGTTATGAGTTTTGATGGCAAGGAAAAGAATCTCTGTTGTGAAATTGTGCTTGTAAAAATGGAATTTGATCTTTTAACTGTTGATTTTTTTATTTTTTTTAAAGAATCAACGACATATATATAGAGCTAGAAAAATGTTTGAGGGGCACAATTTCTATAGCTTAAATGACTCGAATTTATCAAAACAATATCATTTTAACAAATTCGAACAATTTAAGCCACAGAAATTGTGGTACTCAACCATTACTGTATAGAGCTATACCGAGCTTATGGAAACTATTAAGCAGCACAAGTGGCGGGTAGAATAGGTAAAAACTAACCAAACCATTTCGCCCCTGACCTCTTCAGCTATGGTGTTATGTACAGTGGAATTATGTAAAAAACAAATAATGATAAGGATCTGTTTGTTGATAATTTGATTCGTTTGTGTTGTAAGCATAAATTTGGAAAAGTTAAAAATGATCTACTAATGGCAATCGCATGATTTATTCATATTTATTTGAGAAATTGGTCAACAATTTGATTATAAAAATAGTTGTTCAATTTTTCCAATTAAATAATAAAATATCTATAATTATTAGACTAGTTTGATATTTTTCACAAATAATCTATTAGAGTGGATTATTAGAATAGAATGGACATGTGGGTATGGTGGGCCTAACGAGCTGAACTGGAGGAACTGCCCATAAACAGCACTTACGTAGCAGAGGCGCAGTTACTAAGAGCCCAACAATTGATGCATGGAAAGTTTGGTATTGGAGGACATATTGGCCTAATTTGGTGCAAATCATAGGGTTTTCAGTTATTTATTTATTTATTATTATTTATTTTGCAAGTTTATGTGAACAGTTTAAATAAATTAAAAAGTTAATCATTGAAAGGTTGAGAGAGAAATATTTTTTTAAACTTTTACTTCTAATTATTAATTTTCAACTTGTAAAAAAAATACATCAAATGAATTGCTAATTGCCACCAGTGAGTAGTGAGGTTGCATTTTTTTACCACCAGCACAGGTTGTAATCTCCTTCGATAGTGTTTGAATAATAGATTTAGGTAATAATTTAAAAAAGAAAAAGAGAAAAAAAAATGTGAATAAAATATAAGTTAAAACTATTTCTTTATTTCTCTATTCAAATTTGTATCTGAATTCATAATTCCGTGAGTATAATCACCCTCATTTTGCCCCTTAGAAAGCAAGGTCAAAACTAGAGCGAAGGTAGAAGAAAAATCAAAGCTACCGACAACTCTGCTTGATTGGAGTTTAGTTGAGAAAAATTCCTAAAAAAAAAAAAAAATTCAATCTGAAAACTTTACACCAGAATTGCTAACATGACTCATTCAAGAGATATAATTATAGACCAACCCCTTCTTTTTATATAGTTTTATTATATCCCTTGTATTAAATTTGATGATTAGGTATGTGAATGATGTAGTATGTTAAAAAAATAAAAATAAATAAGGGAACATGACCCATTCTATTCAAACCAACCTCATTTGAAGGATGAATCGGTCAACAAATTTATCTCCCAAATTCCAATCCAGTAGGTGACCCATCTCTATTCTATTTTGGAGGAATGCTGTGAAGAAAAGAGTTTTTATCTTCTTATTTGATGCCCTAACTACCTACTCTAATAATAAAAGTATACACCACCTTTTGAGCCAATGGTTATGACTTTTAGGTCTGGTGCTTCTAATCCAATTCTTAACCACCAAATCATCTAATTAGAGGGTAATCTCCACAAGGAACCCCCAAGGTAAATGATGGGTTCACTCACACTGCAAGTAATTACTTAGAAGCTATGTCTGCAGATGGGACAGTTTCCACACAATTGAAGCCAAAATAAATAGCAGAAGTTTTTTTTTTTTTTTTTTTTTCATATACACTCAAATTCATTATATACTAGTGCCAACCCCAATAACTAAAGAGGAAACACAACAGCCTCCTCCATACAAAAGCACATACAAAAAAGAGTTACATATATCATACATCACATAGACCCCCTCTGCTATTCCTTATCCAAACCCTTCTAGCTCCAACATATTACTACAATAGCCAAACTCCTTTATATTCCTCTTTTACTACTCATCACTGTTGTTTCTTTTGTATGTGTATCTGTTTGCCTCTATGGCAATATAGTTGATTGTCTTTAAACATTGGTCTCTTCAAATACATCCAACAGAGAGAGTGCCTGCAACATTCAAACATAAACATAGGTTTAGAATTGGATCTGGCAAATACCAAAACACTAAATATGCTCACAAAAAGAGATCATACAAAATTTACACTCATCTAAACTGTTATTATACCTCTGGAATGTTGAGTTCAAGGCGGAACTTTGGGCCATCGTAATGATGAAGAATTGGTCTGAAAGAGTCCTCTTCTAATGGCTCACATACCTTCCTTGTCAAAACACGCACCTGTAAATCCCAAAGTGGAATTCGAAAGCAGAATTTAATGAAGCATTAGCAACTTCGCAACAACTTTATTTGTCAATTTGGTGCATAAATACAGGAGAATTTTGGTTATTTATAAGGAAAAAAAATGGTAGAAATGCTATAAATTCATTAAAATCCACTTAACATACTTGAGCAGGGAAACGTGATTCGCCGGGGTTCTTTTTGTCCTCCCATGCCATTGGATCAATATTTGTTCCTCCAAAACTTGCCGCCTGAGACCATTTTCAACTTAGTAAGATGCACAATCTTGAATTAGATCTAAATATTTTTTTGAAAATACAAATTTGAGAAGATAGGCCTCTTATTGGAAGACAAACAAGTGAATCTTTAATCTATCCTTTTGGACAATGAACATGAAGCCCCAAATACCGAAATTCCCAAACCTTGGGGTTAAATTATAAGAACATTTATGGATTATTATGAATTTCAGTGTGCATGTTACCAAAACAAACCAGAATTGAAGTATCTTAACAGTGAAAAGAGTCCTCGCCAACCAAGATTAAAGAATTGTTATGTAAGCAATATTTTAAGAAAAGGAAGTAAAACAAACCTCAAAAACTCCATGGAGTTGGTGGGTGGAGTAGTTGTAGAGGAAAAGGGGCAAGCCTGGAGTTATTGCCCGGACTGAATCACGGTAGCGTGGCGGCAAGCCTGGGAATTCATTAAAGAAACATGAATTAAGAAAAGAGCACAAGATTTGCAGAAATTAATGAAACTAATAATCTTTCTTTCTTTCTTTTTTTTTCTTTTTTTGAATTGTGGATTTCAAATAGAAACACCGCATCAAGAGCAATAAAACTACAAACACCATAAAGACGAACCAAACATATCGATTTTGGAAGCTTGATCCATATCGTAAATTGGTTTTATAACAGAATTTCACCGCAGATCTAGCAATATCTCATTTTGTTGAAGTGTTTAATACAAATTGATCATCTCAAATTCGAAATTTTGAATCTTTCTCAACAAAAATTGGACATTTGGTTGGATAAGTAACAATAAATCAATCTAAACTACCCACACAGAACAAGAATATCGCAATTAAGTATAATTCAATAACACTAATCGCGCTATCCGTTCTTTGTTGTTCCAGAGCAATCATGCTATCAAGTAATTGACATATTTATATATAATTGAACGTCTATAAAGAGAGAAAGAAGGGGAGAGAGAGAGAGACATACCAAAGAGCTGTCTTTTGAGATTCTCTTGCATGGTATCGTTGTTGCAGACGAAGATATACCCACCTACGGTTTCATTTCTGGGCAGAGATTCAGATGGTGGAAGAGTCTTGAACCTCTTATCCACACTGTTCTTATTGCTGTCACTGTTACTGTTATCCTTACTGTTATTATTGTTATTGTTGTTGTTATTCTTGTTCTTCTTCCCAATTTTAGAGCCATAATGATGATGATCATCTACACCCTTTCCATTACCAATCTTCTTCGAATTCACAGCAACATTAACATTGTTATTGTTGTTGATGTTATTGTTGTTATTGAAATTGTAATTCATCGAAGGCTTCGAGTAAATCCCTTTGTTGAACCCACCATTGAGTCCAACCTGTGACGATCCCAACCCAGAAGAACCCAACTTCCAACCATCGTTGAAGCCATTGAAATCAGACCCACCAAGCTTCCAACCCTGATTAAAATTATTGAAATCGGACTCGTTGTTCTGCTTCGAATTGCTCGACTGGTTCAGCGAAATGAGTTCACCACCGACTCTGATATCGAAGTTCCTCCTCTCCTCCTCGGGCCTCTTCGACGAAGCATACGAATTGCTCCAAATCGAATTGAAATCCGATTCGTTGATCTGCTTCGAATTGCTCGATGGGTTTACCGAATTGAGTTCGCCACCAACTCTGATATCGAAGTTCCGCCTCTCCTCAGGCCTTTTGGAGACATGGGTATTGCTCCAAATCGAGTCGTTGAGAGAGAGATTGACCAAGTTGTTGGTCTGAACCCTAAGTTGATCGCTGAATTGATAGAACGATTGCTGATTGTTTTCCATGTTAAAAGCTTCAAAATTTCACACCAATATATTAATGTATATATATATTTATAGATTCAGATACAGATTACAGAGAGAGAGAGAGAGAGAGAGAGAGAGAGAGATTGGTACAAGAGAAGAAGGAGAGTGAGGGGTATATATGAAGGGAAGCGAGAGTTGAATTGGGATTTTTAGCAGAAGAAATTACTGGGAAAGAGAGGGTGAGATGGCGTGTAGAATTGTCAAAGCAAGACTCTGGAAAAATGATGCATTGTAGAGAGAGAGAGAGAGAGAGAGAGAGAGAGAAATGTGTGTAGTTGAGCGAATGAGAGTGGCGATGACGGAACAAAACGCGTTTAGGTGGAGGAGAGAGAGAGAGAGAGAGAGAGAGAGAGAGAGAAAGGCAATGTCGATTGTCTGACTATACCATCTAGTGAGAGAAAAGTATGTGTGGAGAGACAGAGACACGAGTGTCGGGGGAATACTATGGAGTTTCACACAAAACATATATTTAAAATTATAAAATCTATAGTATCCCCTATCCAAAATTCAATCCGGACGAATTATTTTGTTAATATCATTTTCAGTTTAGAATGTTAATTTATTGTCCAAGGTTTATCTTAAACTAAATGAACTACGAAATCAGAGTTCAAAAATCAAAATAAATATAAGAAAATTGTTTGAGTGCCACAAAAACAGTAGCTCAAATGGCTTAAAACTGTCAAAACGATGTCTTTTGACAGATTTTGCGCCCAAAACGACATCGTTTTAAGAGTTTTGAGCCATTTGAACCACTATTTTTGTGGCCCTCTACCATTTCTGTAAATATAAATTAATTTTATCATTCATCACTAGTAATTTGGAGTGGATTGCTAATGTTAAAAACAAATGGACCTTAAGTAGATGAAAAGAAAAGAAAAAAAAAAAAAGGACTTATGAGTGATTATGCAACAAACAAAAACATTTAGAAAATTTTGAATTTATAATATAAATATAAATTAAATGGGATGTAGTTATATTATAATAAAAATTTTATTAATACCATTTGGAATTGTTTGATTAATAATCAAATGATTAATAATTTTATAAATTAGTGTAGGATTAATTATTTAATTAAATTAGTGAGATACTTATTTATTATGTATTTTTTTCAGTTGAAATTATACTCCTCAACCCCTCTCAATAATAAAATTTCGCTAATTTTATCGGGCCTCGTTTGGGAACAGGCTAATTTAGTAACTTTTTGGCTAATTGGCTAAACAGGTAGGTAAAAAAAACTTGTATGTTTGGGATGGCTTTTTGGCTAATTACGAAAAGTTGTGCAAAAAGTAGAGAGAAAAGAGAATCTTTGACTTTTTGATATGGGTTGTTGGCTTTTTGGCTAAAAAGATAATTTTTTGGCTAATTGGCTAATTTAGCCACTCCCCAAACGGGGTATGTACATATAATCCGGTTAATAAAATTTGTAATATAAGTTTGTGAGTTCATAAACTAACAATTCTAATCTTATGTTATAATCCTATTAATCAAACATACATAGGCGCTTTCTATTTTAAAATGTTTTTTAGATATTTTTACTGTGAAAATTTTGTAATATGTGACACATAGGCCCCGTTTGTTTTGGGGTATAGAGGAAGGGATGTGATTAGGATAGAGGAAAAATCCATTTGATGTTATGTTTGTTTGTAGTTTTGGGAAAGGGATTGAGATAGAGGTCCAGATTAGGTTAGGCCTTGGAAATAGGAATGGCAACGGAGCGGGGCGGGGCCGGGGATCACCCTCCCCGTCCCCGATCCCCGATGGCCAAAACTTTCCCATCCTCGGCCCCGATCCCCGACGGGAAATCTATCACAGTCCCCATCCCCGTCCCCAACGGGGATCGGGTTTCCCCGACCCCGAAAATTCCCGATCCGACTCTATTTCAACATTCAATACCATCAACAGATATAAAAAAAACAACACGAGATCATTATCAACATCGATCATCAACATAGATCAACAAAAAAAAACAACAGATCCAAAAAAAAATTACAGATCATCATCAACAGATCAAAAAATCAATAACAGATAAAAAAAAGAATAAAATATATATCACCGGGCGGCAGAGGAGGATATCGGCGGTGGAGATCGGCGAAGGAGATCGGCGGATGAGGACGGCGGTGGAGATCAAAGCTGTGTTGCACTCCATCAAATCTGTCGTGGTAGAGGAAGGAAGAGGCGAAAGGCGACGACGGAAGAGGAGGAGCTGACGAAGGACGAGGTATGGCGGAGGAGGAGCCGATAGAGGAGGAAGTGGTAGTGGCCTGGAAGAGGAAGAGACGGTGGTGGCCTGGAGGAGGCTCCTGCATCTGTGTGAAGAGAAGAGAAGAGACTTCTGCGTCTGTGTAAAGAGAAGAGAGAGAGTGAGAGAAGAGAAGAGAGAGAGCATAAGAGAGTGTGAGATAGAGAATGTAAGAGACTGCTGAGCTGTTCTCAACCAAACCCTAAACATATATAATATATATATATAAATCGGGCTAACCGGGGCAAGGGGTAGGGCCAGGGATGAAATATGTATCACCGTCCCCAGCCTGAATGTCACCGGTGATTTATTTTTGAATACCATTCTCGGCCCGTCGGGGGTATTTTTCGAGGAAAAACCACTCTCATCGAGGACGGGGGATCGAGTCCCCGTCGGGCCGGGTTCAAATTGACATCCCTACTTAGAAAGGGGATTGGGGTGGAGGAGGTGAAGGTCGAGGTGGTATTAGAAAAACAGTCCGCTAGACTTTTTTTTTATTATCATTTATTTTTTACACGTTGGGTATTTTTTTTTACATTAATGTTTAATTTTTTTGTATTTTTTGTTAAGTAAAAATCATTGTTTTATTTTTTTTTCTTTTTATTGTTTACATGTTGGGCATTTTTTTTTTAACATTAATATTTAATGTTTTTGTATTTTTTTATTTGTTTTATTATTTTATATAAAAATAATTTAATAATTCCTACACCAACAACCATTATCAAAATAAATATAATTTTACTTAATCCTCTCATTAATAATCTCCTAATTATGAATCCCCTCTGTAAACAAACAAGGCTGTTAATCCATACCCAACTTTTAATATAGTTGGCTTCTTTTATTGACTATAAATTAAAGAGTAATGATATATAAAATAAAATTTTGGTGTTGTCATTTTATAATCCTTTTATTTTAAATCAAAATATCTATTATTATTTTTATAATTTTACAAATACCATTTACAGATCACTTTTCGAAAAGAATGTATAATTTTTTTTAATAAAATTTCTTAACTTTGTACCTCTACATTAACCTGGCCCATTTGGATAATAAAATATGATAATTTTTTTATAAATAAATAATATCAAATTTGTCAATATTAAAGTAATATCACTGTCAAATTTATTAGTTGGTTGATTGAGAGGGGCATTTTGGTTTGATATTTGTGAGTCATTCTGGAAGGTCATTGTAGTTGGTTCTGACTTGAGATTTGGGTTCACACAGAGGGGATGTTTTGCTTAGCTGCTAAGCCAAGTCTTCACACGTGACTTGGTATTGACACGTGTTATAGTGTCCACCGGCCCACGTGGACGGAGTAGATGGGTTTGGGACATGTGGGTTGAGTTGGGCCTTCATTTTTGGATTTGTATAAAGAGTGGGAGTGTGGACCTTTTCTTCTGATTTGGATCTAGAAGAAGGGCCCTTTTGATAGTTTCCGTAGGCCCATTTTGACAAAAAGAAGTTTGACCAAGATAAAAGCTTTGAGTCTCAAATTAAAAAATTTTAAAAAATTGAAGCCAGGTAGATAAGTCATTAGCTAATCCATTCAACTTCCTTTTCAAACTTTTTTACCTGGTTTTACTTTTTCATCTCTAGACTATTATCATTACAACAATGTTTAACTTGATTTTGAGGATAATATTCAAAATTTTCATTTCGAGTTACTTTAAAGGGTTATTGAAAATTTGTTTAGGTGTCGTTTGGGAAGTGGGTTGATTTTTTGACTTTTTTGACTATTTTAGTCTGGCCTAAAAAGCTTAGTTTGGGAAGAGCTTTTTGGCTTTTTGACTTTTTTGATTATTTTTGTGAGAGAATAGTATAATAATTATGGGTTGGATGTAATGTTTTGTTTGTTATGACTAAAATAGCCTATTTTGTCTTTTGTAACTAAAATAGTCAAAAAAGTTTTCAAACCTTCTTCCCAAACGGTGTCTCATTAATTTTAGTTGAGGTGAGTACAAATTGATTATATATATATATATATATAATGTTTAACTTTGAACAAATATTAGAAAATGATATGATTTAGAAAAAATATCGATAACAAATCAAGTTTGATCAAAATATGATCAAACTTGGTCTGCTTACTTTTTTTTTAGCCAATTTCATATAAATTTTAACCGAGTTGATCACGAGCTGATCTTAAATAATTTGACTTTTTAATAACGTAGGTAATCAAATCAAGTTAAGTAATAAATTGATTCAAATTTAACTTAAAAAATTAATGAATTTTATGATCCACAATTGCTACGAGGTCAAAGGAGGAAATAAAATTGATTCCTCGAAACTTGTTTACTTTTAATCTCCAACTTTAATGAGTCTAACAGTAGACATGTTTGAGTTGCTTAGTTTGTTTTACAATCTTACGTATATTTATTTGGAGTGTTTTTATTTTATTTTATTGGTATTGATTAAAATTGACAGTTTATTTTTAAATAATTCCATTTTTAAGAAGACAAATATGATCAACTTAGGCTCCGTTTGGTAAGGGCTTTTGTGGTTATTTTAGCCATAAAAGACAAAACAGGTTATTTTAGTTACAACAAACAAAATATCACATCTAACCTATAATCATTACACTATTCTCTCACAAAAAAAGTCAAAAAAGCCAAAAAGTCAAAAAACTTTTTCCAAACTAAGTTTTTTAGCCTACGCTAAAATAGCCAAAAAAGTCAAAAAGCCAAAAAACCAACCCATTTCCCAAACGGAGGCTAAGGGTTGGTTTGGGGTGTCCTAAAAAAGTGTACTTTTTGTCTTTTTACAAAAAGATGTGTAGAAAAGTAGAGAGGTGATGTGATGAAAAAAAGATAAAAAGATGGATTATATAGGTCACCCCAAACCAGGCCTAAATGTGATGAAATTATGTAATTACAATTATTAAATTAATTTATTATTATTTTTTTATTAATGATCTACACAAAGTAAAATATATATATATATATATATTAAAATGAATCTGTAATAAACTCAGGTGTGAAGCCTAGACAGGTCCAGTCCGCATAAGACGAGCCCAATTCTTGTTTTGAAGTCCACTAACCTTTCTAAATGTGAGCCTTCTCCTTTTTTGGAAAATGAAGCTAACATTTGGGTTCAATTAGAATTTGGACCACACCATGATTCATAATAAAGGAAATGTTTTCAAACTATGATTCAGGGTCCCCACTTTTTTAGTTGGGTCTGTGACATTGTGGATCAGTTTGATGAGGAGGAAATGGGTTTGGTGATCATTCTTTGCTGGTGCATATGGAACAATAGAAATTCTCTAATTTTTTAGAACAAACATGGGAATGCTGGTGAGGTGGTTTGTTTTGCTGTGGACTATAGGGATGAGTATGTCAAATCAAAGTGCACAATAACATCAAGATTCATTCGACAGTTCGCTGCCAATGCCGGTGGTGTGCTCCTCAGAAGGGAGTGTATAAGCCTAATTTTGATGGGTCGGTGCATAAGGACCAAGTGATTGCCGGAATTGGGGTTGTTGTTTGTGATTGCCTGGGGGATGTGATTGCCTCTATGGTGGAACAAATTCAAGATATGGTAGATATAGATTGTGTTGAGGCTTTGGGGGCATTGAAAACAATCCAGTTTGGCAGGGATTTGGGTCTTGCTAAGGTTCATATTGAGGGTGATTCTTTAAATGTTATTAATGCGATTCGAGGACAAGGTGAGAATTTGTCAACCTATGGCCATTACGTGACTGCTGCTCAACAAGGTTTGAGTATGTTTCAAACTTCGTCTGTCTCACTAGGTGTATAGGGAGGGTAATTTTGTGACTCATTGTTTATGTAGGTTAGCTTTTGAATTTGATTCTCCACGCGTTTGGATGGAAGATGTGCCTTCATCCTTAGTGGTGTTTGCTTCTGAGGCTAATTCTGCTTTGTAATTGCTTCCCAAGAGGGAGATTTATGAGCTGGAATGGGCCATGGTAAAGGCCAGGCAAATTGAGGGCCAAGCGCATTTGGGCCGTGATAGCTTGGGCCTGTTCCGGAGATGGTTCTGCTTGGTTGAGGCCTAGGGCCATGTTAGGACCGAGCTACTTGGGCTTGTCCATGTGGGGACCGAGCTACTTGAGTTATTCGGCCGGAATGATCCTTACCATTCGGGATTCTACTGGTTCGCGCATTTAGCTCGGCAGGAAGGGCTTCGATTTACCAGCTCGACCTGTCTTAAGCTCGGTTATGCCGGAATGCAACCGAGCACGGTCGTTATGGAGCTCGATGAGTGGAGCACTCGGACTCGTTATGTAGCACGGTTGTGTGAGGCCGAGGTGATGCCACCAGGCTGCCTGAGCTCCCACTAATGTAGTCTGCCGGTTTGGTTAGGTAATGATTGCTGGATTTGTGCTGACAGATGGGAGAGCAGCTCCACGTGTCAAGAGGCTAATGGGAGCAGATTTGAGCGCAGAAAGTATATAAGCATGACTGCGCCCTCCATGCTGAGGATGGAACATTTTTTGGTGAGAAAAACCTAAACACTCAACTCTCCTCTCTCTCTATCTGAGTGTGTGCTAACTTGATCGTCGGAGGGGTTTTCCGGCCACACACCGCCGAGTAGTTCACCGCCGTTGTGTTCGCAGGTCGATCGGACAGACAAGGAGCTTGGTAGAAAGGAGTACGGGCTCTGCGGAATATTTGCTCCCCGTACAATTGGCATCGTCTGTGGGAAGTTTGATAGACAAAACCTTGTCTCCCAAGCTTATCTGATCGCCTTCCATGGCGAACAACAACGAGATACCATTGTCCGCCATTGACGGTGTTACCCCGGAGTCAGCCAGACGGAGAGACAGACTCCCCGCTGTTCCAAACATGGTGGGCCTGGAGACTTTCCCAGGAGGACATTCAAGAGACGCGCGGGATAAGCACGGTAAAAGTTTTGGTAACTCTCGGAGCCTAGACGGGCACTGGCGGCGAAGAGAATCGCACGCTAGGCGTCTGGAGCATAAGTTAAGGGACCAAGACGCCGTCATTTGGAGAATGGCGGCGGATATGGAAGATCTCAAACGGCATGTCAAAGGGAAGGGTGTCGTTGGAGTGGGAGACCATTGTGAGTGCACCCAACCACGCCGTTCAGGTAATCAGAGCCAGCAGCACACTCCCTCTCTTTCTATCACCAGAAGCTACAGGGTTGGAGAATCCGACGCACCTGTAGAGAAGTCTAGCGCGCAAAATAGTACCTATCAACCCTCACGTCCGGTGACGACGTCGAGGTATTCCTATTCCGCTCGCTCAGAGAACTTGCGGGCAGTCTTGAAGGAGTGGGCTCGCCGGCGGGAGACTCAAAGGGTGCCGGCGCTCCAGCGGCTATTTTACGGGGGCCGCGCCAGTGAAGAGGTCATAATGCCACCACCTTGCCCAGCCGTGCCTCTCCCTCTAGACACAGATTTGGCGAGGCTGAACGCCACCCCCTTCTCCCTTGAGATAGAAACCACACCGCTCCCCGCGGGCTTTCACCAGCCCAAGTTTACGCTCTACGATGGAAAGACCGATCCATACATGCATGTAAGCCACTTTCGGCAAGTCATGGCCGGACATAGGCGCAATGACGCTCTTATGTGCCTTATCTTCCCGTCAAGTTTGGGCGAGCTGGGCTTGAAATGGCTTGAGAGGCTACCGGAGGGAAGTATCGAAAGATGGCAGCAGTTGGTGAAAGCCTTTGTAACTCGTTTCAAGGCCAACACTAAAACGCCGAAGAAGGTGGACCACCTTCTCAGTGTCAAAATGGAGTCTAGCGACACACTCAAGGCATACAACTCCAGATACTGGGAAACCTTCAATGAGATTTAGATTACCTGATCAACCTGGCAATCACCCAATATAAGTGCGGTCTCCCGGTCGAACATAGGCTGGTGGACTCGCTTACCATGAACTAGCCGACATCCATGGGCCAACTAATGCAGTGCATCAATGAGCACATCCGAGTAGAGGATGATGCGGCGGTGTCCATAGCGAAGACAACTCCAGTGGTAACAGACAAGAGGTCGGCTGGCAAGGTGCACGCGGTCGGACAGGAGACTAACCGTTCAAATGACCGCGCCGAGGAATCTGACCGAGGATCGAATCGTCGAAACCGGGGAAGGGGACGTCGGAATGACCGAGATGAATACCCCTGCGATGACGTAACTGATGCCAACAGATGGTTGAAAGCTCAGACGGGCATCACCACGGTCTTTAAGATTCCAATCTACTGTATACTTAGTGAAATCCGTGAGGAGGATTACGTCCGGTTTCCTGCTAAGTTAGACGACGTGCAAAAGGGCTTCAATCCGCGGTACCGCTGCACATATCACTGGGAGCGAGGACACCGGACGTAGGACTGTTTGCCTCTGAAGCAACACTTGGAGGAGTTAGTCGCAGCCGGACACTTAGATCTTTACATCGATGGGGGTGTTAAGGCCGCGCATCCCGCCCCGGCTGATCCGCATGGACCGGCTGACTTGGAGGCGCCCCCTCAAGGAGTGGTTAATGTGATCTACGGCATAGTGGAGCCGGCACGTGTATGCGAGCTCCGCGAAATGATCAAAAAAGCGGAACACATGAGGGAAGTTTTGTCAGTCCAGCCCGTGATCAAAAGGGGGAAGACCGAGGAAAAAATGTGATTAGTTTCTCCACAAGAGACCTAGAGCTCATTCAAACGCCACACAACGACGCCCTAGTGGTCACCCTCTGCGTCAAAGAGTTCGATGTCAAGCGCATCTTGATTGACCACGGAAGCTCGGTTGAAATTATGTACTACGACGCGTTCAAACAACTCAAACTTTGAGATACAGATTTGGCTCCGGCTACTTCGCCACTGGTAGGTTTTAACTCACAACCGGAGTGGCCTTTAGGGAAAATAATTTTACCAGTCAAGGCTGGATCCGTGGTCAAGCAGGTGGAGTTCTGGGTATTGCAGTTGCCGTCTACATACAATCTGATCTTCGGTAGGGGCTGGCTTCACGCTATGCAGGCTGTAGCGTCGACCTACCACCAGGTTATGAGATTCCCCTCGGCTATGGGGGAAATTGAGAAAATTTAGGGCGATCAAGTCATGTCGAAGCAATGCTTCGTGGCAGTGAACGGGAGCCGAGCTGCCAAAGGCTTCATGCAAATTATTGAAGGCCCAGAAGGCCAGAGTGTCCTTGATGACGTGGGCACCAGGGCCGAGGACAAAGCTGTTAAAGAATTGGTTGAAGTACAGCTCAACACGGAAAATCCAAACAAGTTCTTTTTGCTCGGATCAAGCCTGACCGCTCAAGAAAGGACCGAGATGGTAGAGTTCTTGATGGCAAATATCGAAGTCTTCGCATGGTCACCCTACGACATGCCTGGCATCGACCCAAGTTTTATTTTCCACCAACTCAATGTTTTCCCTGATGCACAGCCAGTCATTCAGAGAACAAGGAGATTAGCTCTTCATCATGTCGAGGTAGTCGCAGAGGAGGTAAGGAACTTGCTTGAAGCACAGGCTATTTAGGAAGTGTACTACCTTCGGTGGATTTCTATAGACATCCCCATTTTTGACCATTCTCAAGACTTGAACGTCACCACTGGAACACTTGGTGATTACCCATGTTCGTGTTTTGTTTTGAGTTCCCGAAGGTCTCGGCTACGTGCCTTGCTTCAGGATCTCTCAACTCGACTGTTCTGTGTTTGGTTTTACATCAAACACTTGTGTTTTTGTTTCTGAGGGTAGAGAGTAGCTTTTTAGCTACCCCTGACACCCACCGGCCATGGCTTAAGGCCACCGGCCGTGCTTTGAGGCCATTGGCCATTGGTGAAATATACCATTGGCCGGTCGGCATTTGGTGTGGCCGGTCGGCATTTGGTGTGGCCGGCCGACCGTATGTTTGGCCGATGGCCTCCTTTTCTGGCCGGTACCACCTTTTTGCCTTTTTCAGGCATGGTGCATGCCAGCTGTGCTAGCTGGAATGCACAAGACCTGCCCCCGTGCACGGGTGTGGCTATTTTGCACCCTTTGACCCTTTTTTTCTTGCACCCTTTGCTCAAGCTTCTTGAGGAAGCTTGACCCCTTGTCTTAGCTTCCTTAAGAAGCTTACACCTTTGGTTTAGCTTCCATTGGAAGCCTTGACCCTCTTCACCCTTCTCATTTAGCTTCTTTGAGAAGCTTAACACCATTTCATTGTCTATATAAGAGACCACCCCCCCTCCTTTGTCTTGGTTGAGGAAAAACCAGAGGAATATACATAGATACATTTGAGATATACCTTCTCTCTCTATATCTCCCTCTCTATCATCATTTGTGTGTGTTTGAGGGTCTTAAAGTGCATTTTCTCCTTAGTTTTGCACACAAACACACACTACTACACCATACTTCGACTTTGAGAGGCTTTGAGGGTTTGTTCTTGAGGTTTTGGACTGGTTTTGATCAAAAGAAGGAGGCTGCACTTGCTGTTCACCAAGGGTTCTTCAAGGGTAACTTTTTTACTTTAGATTCCCCAATCTTGCACTAGACTTTTGCCTATCTTTCTTATTGTTTTAGACTTTGTGTATAACTGAAAAAAGTCTTGTATTTGCATGCTTAAGATACTTCATTAAGGTCACTTTGTTGTTGGGGGTCGACCTCCCCCTCTTAGGCCTTGTTTGGCCCCTTTTGTGCTTTCTTCTTTAAGCTTTGGTTACCTTGGTGTGTTGGCCTTCTCATCACTAAAATCTAGTGGATTTTCAGTGGTGAAGAAGAGGTCTTGAGGTCTTGTATAGGGGAGGGACACCCCTCTCCCTTGGTCTCTCTTTTGTCCATATTTTTGGCTCATAATGGTAGCACGCATGAGTAGCTGTCTTTGGCTCCATTTCAGAGGTTTTTGTGTGTTATTGAGTCATATTATGTCTCTATTTTTGATCAGATTAATGGCCCCTTTCATGCTTGATACACTTGCTTTGTATTTCCTCATTTTGCCTAGGAATGCATCTAGCCATTAGACCATCATGCTTGCATATTTTTGCCTAGCTTTGTGAAGCTTTTTGTCATGATTTATCATGCTTGAGATCTATTAGGTGCTGGTTTGGTTGTGTTTGATATGCTTTGTATGGCCCCTTTGCATTCTAGCATGTTGGCATCGGGTGTGTGTGTCATTAGCATGCATTGGCTAGGCTATTCCAGTGATTTGGAATCACTTACCATGCCATTTTAGTCCCTAATCCATGCTTGTATGCTTGCATTCATTATCCCTTTCATGTCTTGAAGAATTGGTCTTTCATGGCTAGGAACGGGTCATTGTGCATGGCTATGTGTTTGAAGCTTTGAGCTGCCATAACAGTGGGTTTTGAGGGCTCATTTTTGCATGTTAAAACTCTGTTTTGTATTGAAAAGTTCATGCCATAAGTGTTTGGGGTAGTTGTAGTAGAATGCTCCTTGTCTTGGGCCTATTAGTAGGCATGTTTGCATGAGCACTTGTCCATTATTTTGGGCACTTTTGGTCACTGTTTTGGGAGTGGCTGAGGTCTGCCCTTTGGGTTTTAGGTCCACCATTGCATGATCATGTTGCATTGCTTTGGTTTCATGTTTGCATTATATCATATTTGCATGCTTGCATATTATTGGCTAGTTGCATTTCATGTCTTAGTTTACATGTTAGATTGCGTTGCATTGCATCGCATCTTATATGCCTAGCATTGCACATTTGCATGTTTAGTTTGCATCACATTTGGCATGTTTTGCATCTTAGCCTCATGCTGCATCTTTGAGCCAAGTTTATATACATGCATTGCATTGTTTGGTTTGGGGTGTCAAACCAAACTTGAGGGGTGAGGAGTGTTCGTACTCCAAGTGATGAAACACATTTCAGCCCTCGGTAGCCAATGCCCTTGACTTCAACATGATAGGGTGTTGGCACTCATCTCCTTTTGTTGCATGCATTTACATCGAATCGCAAAACTTGGCCTTTTAGGCCATCATGCATCAAAATGCATAATTGGTGGCCCAAGGGTTGAGGGTCATGCTCCCCTGAGTCCATTGCATGATAGGGAGTGTGACCATGCTCACATTTGCTTGAAAATTCCATGCCATACACTGCTTGCCCTCTGCTGTTGTCAATTACAGGATTCTGCAGCAAGAAATAGCCGGTCGGCCACATACAGTACCGACCGACCATCTGTGGCTGGCCGGTGGCCCAACATTTGGCCGACAAGAATGTTCCCATGGCCGGTGGTGCTTTGCACTGGCCGGTGGTATTCCAGAGTGATCAGGAAGTGGTTCAGAGATGTCCCAGGAATTTTCACAGTCTTCAGAGGAGCTGGGCAGTGTAAACAGAGGCAGCAATGCTATGGCAGCGAGTTTCCGGGCAAGACAAGTCAAACATGCATCATTTGCGCATTCCGAGGCAGAGCTGTGGCAATCTCTTTAAGCTTCACATTTTATTTTGTAATTAATTTGTTAATTAATGAAGGATCTGTAATAATTAATTAGCTAGGATAGTTGATTTTTTATTTGGCCTGTATATTCTTTTGATCCCTCTGAGTGAGGGCAATTGTGTAATAAGTGTGCGTGAGTGTATGCATGTCTTCCAACCCCCACTTCTTTCTCCCTTTTACTTACCTGCTTTCAATGGTTAGTATTAGGTCATATTTGAATTAGCATACTTTATGCTATGCATGCGTGCATCCATACATTTGTCTTACATGCATCGGGCTCGGCACATCATGCTAACTGCACTTGTATTTCAAATTCCAAGTTGAGTACTTGTTAGTTGCAGCATTTCACATGCCATCTTTAGGGTAGCCGAGCCTATTTTAGCTCCATCCTGCATGTGTTGCATTAGCCATCTTAACATGAACTAGGATCATGCATATGATTACTAACTAGTTTCTGTTTTGGCTTGGAGTACTAGGTAAGCTTTTATGCTTTAGCATACCGCATGTGTGTAAGTGTTGCCATAATAGTATGATTACCATGAGGCTAGCTGCTTATGTGATATAACTACTTGAATGCCTGTGGGTGGAGGTCGAATTACTTAAATTGGAATAATGCATTAAAACTGCGAGTTTTAAAGCCCACTAGATAGTGGCAAAACCATCTTTTCTAAAGCCCACTCGAGGGTGGCAAAACCTGCATTTTAGCCTACTTGCGAGTAACAAACCATTTTCAAAACAAACTGGAAATGTTTTGTTTCAATTTAGGCGATTTGGTCTATACTTGTTTGCTGCGTGCATAACATAGTAATTCTAGGCTAATAACCGGAATAGGAGCATATAATGTTTTCAAAACAAGATATCACGGTTAGTAGAGGCCGATCTTTGATCGGGCTAGAGGGGGTGCTCATAGCTGACCTTCCCCAATCGTACCCAAGTTCCCGAGCCGAGGCAACTTTGGTGATGACGGACGCGTGGCCTTTGGCACCGAGTCAGGGTTTCCTAAATTCTCCCAAAATAAAATATTTAGGTGGCGACTCTATATCTGGCAAAGCAGTCCATGTTTGGCACTCCTTTTCTAAAAATCTGTTTTCTCAAAACGATTTGCCGGATTTGGACTCTTTGGTTCAGATTAAGAACCGTGACTAATTCGAGTCCGAACTGTAGCACGGAGGCCCTCACGCGGGGCGCGTCTACAATTTCAAACACGATCGTAGTACCTAAGAAGAATGGGAAGTGGCGAGTTTGCGTCGACTACAAGACCGTCAACCGAGCTTGCCCTAAAGACAGCTTTCATTTGCCCCGAATAGACCAGCTGGTGGATTTAACGGCCGGACATGAAAGGCTTAGTTTCTTGGATGCCTACCGCGGTTATCATCAGATTGCCATGCATTGCCTCGACCGAGAGATAACCTCTTTCACCACTCCAAGGGGACTCTTCTGCTATCGAGTCATGCTTTTTGGTTTGAAGAATGCCGGGGCAACTTTCCAAAAAATGGTGACCAAAATGTTCGCCCCTCTGCTAGGCCGGACGATGGAGGCTTACATTGACGACATGGTGGTCAAAAGCAAGCATCAGGCAGACCACTTGTCCGATCTAACCGAGATGTTCGCCATTCTCAAACAGCACAAGTTAGGCTTGAATGCATCCAAGTGTGCCTTCGGCGTGGGATCCGGGAAATTCCTAGGCTTTCTAGTCACAAACCGAGGCATCGAGGCAGACCCCACACAAATCAAAGTCGTACAAGAATTAAAGCAGCCCAACTCGGCGAAGGACGTGCAGTATCTGGCCGGAATGGCCGCACGCTTAATCGATTCATAAGCCAGTCATCAGATCGCTGTCGCCCTTTCTTTCGAGCCCTGAAATCCAAGTTTTCTTGGGATGAGGAATGTGACAGGGCTTTGGCCGAGCTAAAGGCGTATCTGTCTTATGCTCCATTATTGGTGACACCAAAGCCCGGCGAAGAACTCTACCTTTACTTGGCCGTTTCTCAGCATGCAGTTAGCGCAGTGCTTGTCCGGTTAGAAGACATCCAGCATTTTCCTATCTTCTACGTGAGCAAAACCTTGCTACCGGCAGAGTCGAGATACTTGCCGCTGGAAAAACTTGCCTTGGCACTGATGATGGCCTCCAGGAAATTGGCGCACTATTTTCATGCTCACACAATCATCGTTTTGACCGAGTTCCCACTCAAAGCCTTGTTTGAGCGGACGGATTTCTTCAGTCAAATCCTCAAGTGGGCGGTCGAATTAGGACAATTCGATGTCAAGTTCCAACCCCGAACTTCCATAAAAGCACAGACATTGGCCGACTTTGTTTCTGAATTCTCACCTGAAATTCATCCAGTATGCCCGGTGGATCTTGCCATAGCAGCCAAGGAGGTGAATGCT
The DNA here is from genome assembly GCA_022316695.1 of Camellia oleifera. Taxonomy (NCBI): domain Eukaryota; kingdom Viridiplantae; phylum Streptophyta; class Magnoliopsida; order Ericales; family Theaceae; genus Camellia; species Camellia oleifera. The sequence goes on along the minus strand of CM039319.1, from coordinate 3,241,413 downwards.
GGCTTGCCAGAAATTGCACAGCAGGGCGATGTTGGTTACGCGGAACTTGCGCGCCCCACCATAGAACCTTTAGCCGGCATAGTATTTCAGTCCGGCGATGCGACTTCGGACTTGAGCATGGTAGTTCAACCTGTTGGGTCCGGTGCTACATCGCCGAGAGGGGATGAAATGGAACCAGACGGCAGCGAACTAGAAACCGAACAGCCGAGCGACCGTGATCCCATCAACCTTCAAGCCTCCCTAGGACCCCTCAGAGTGTTGGAAGCTCTTTGTCGGCGAAATGTGGAAAACTCTTTGTAGATGGAGCCATGAACCGTCACTGGTGCCGGGCTGGGCATAGTTCTGATTTCACCAGATGGTCTAACCATCGAACACTTCATCACCCTCAGGTTCCCTGCATCATACAATGAGGTTGAGTACGAGGTGCTGTTGGCCGGGCTCAAGAACGCCCTTCAGGTGCACGCATCCGAGCTAATGGTTTACAGCGATTCCCAACTCGTTGTGAACCAAGTGTCTGGGGTTTATGAAGCTAAAGATGACAGAATGGCAAAGTATCAAGCTCTAGTGAGAGAACACATCAAGCGATTCTAAGCAATCAAGGTCCAACGAATTGGTCGGGAAGACAACGGCCGTGCGGATGAATTAGCCGGTCTAGGCTTCCATGGTCGACCAAACTATCTCCCAGTTCTCTCCTGATTGAGTATCTTCCAAGGCCAAGTATAGAGGAACCCGAGCAGACAGAAGTACTCTGCACCGAGCTTGGCCCTTCTTGGATAGACCCGATTATCCTCTTCCTAAAAGAGCGGACCCTTCCGGTCAATAAAAAGGAAGCGCATAAAGTCCGGGTGAAGTCAGAGCGATTTTGGCTCTCTCCATTTGGCGCTTTATACAAAAAGTCTTTCACCGGTCCTTATCTCAAGTGTGTACACCCAAACAGCGTGGAAGCTCTCCTGTACGAAATTCACGAAGGCATATGTAATAGTCACATCGAGGGCAGATCTTTGGCCTACCGAGCTATTTTGTAAGGGTATTGGTGGCCGTGCATGCAAGCGAACGCTTAGAAATATGTCCGCAAATGTGAGAAATGCCAGAAGTTCGCCCACAAAATTCACCAGCCGACCAAAGAACTTCTTCCCCTCACAAGCCCTTGGCCTTTTACTATGTGGGGGCTGGACATAGTGGGACCACTCCCAACGGCACCAGGCAACCGGAAGTTTTTCATCACGGCTACGGACTATTTCACCAAATGGGTTGAAGCTGAGCCCTTAGAGACTATTAAGGAGAAAGACGTCAAACGGTTTGTCTGGCAGAATGTGATAACGCGATTTGGCATCCCCAAGATTTTGATTTCTAACAACGACACCCAATTTAACGGATGCTTATTCAGAGGATTTTGTGAAGAATTGAAGATTGAATTCTACAACTCCACCCCGGCTTACTCGCAGTCCAACGGCCAAGCCGAAACATCAAACAAGACCATTCTTGATGGGTTGAAGAAAAGACTTGAGAAAGCCAAAGGACAATGGGCCAAGGAACTCCCAAGTGTCCTTTGGGCATACCGGACGACCCCGAGGCGATCTACCGGGGAAACTCCTTTTGCCTTGGCATATGGCATGGAGGCGGTCATCCCATTGGAAGTTGGCATGCCCACCCTTCGCAGTGAAAGTTTTGAGCCCGAGCTGAACTCTGAAGCCATCGCTCTGGAATTGGACCTAGTGGAAGAGTGCCGAGAAAAGGCTCTAATCCATGTGGCCGCATACCAACAAAAGCTTTCCAAAAAATACAACAAAACAGTGCACTCCAGACCGTTCAAAGTTGGGGATTGGGTTTTAAGAAAGGTGATGAGCAACACACTAGTGTCGAGGGAAGGCAAGCTAGGGGCAAACTGAGAAGGGCCTTACAAGATAACTGTAATAACCCGACCCTCGCATGTACTTCTGACATGTTTAAGTCTTTTATTTCGTGCATGAAAATGCTTAATGAAAAATTTTGTGGTTATATCTTTTGGATAAGAAAAGCATCTGTTACATTTAAAACGTTTAGAACAGAAATTGGGAGCCTTAGAGGCATGATAATCCGAAATTGATGTTATATTTGAGATCAGCATAATTTTTAGGTAATATTAAGCATTTTGGTGAAATTTCAATTTGGAATGTGTAAACTGATTCAATTTTGTCCTATTCTCCACCTATATATATATATATGCATATTTGTGCTCCTTTATATAGATGTCTCTTTAAATGGTTGACTTAAACAAAAACTTTGCATGAGGGAAGAGAGGAAATTTGGAGGAAGAGTTCTTTGAGAGGAGGAGTTCTTCAAGCTAGGGATTTGGGGAAAACTAGAAGATTGTAGGGTTGAAACTCCAGGTATGTGAATTTTATGTGAATTAATCGATGATTATGCAAGCTAGGGTGTGTGTTGGTTTAATTGAAAGATGTTTTATCTTGGATTGGTTGAATTGGTTGAGAGTTAAGTTGAGTTATAGGAAGAGCACTCTCATTTTATACCTATCTATGACAACTCATTTGTGGGTTAAATGATTTGAATGAAGACATGCACATTTGAGAATCATATGGTGTGGATTCATGTGCTTAATTTATATTATGAAGTACAAAGAATTGAGGAATCAATTTATGTGCATTTGATATGAGTATGAGTTGCCCATTTACATGATTTTTAGTCCATGTTTTAGTAAGGAAAGAGTCTAATTTGAGCCTTGTGAAGGTGTACCTAAAGTTGAAATTGGTGTGAACTTCGGACTGTTTTTGGGCAAAATCGCCGCACGTACGGGAGTCATGGCCGCACGTGCAGGAAAGCACTGCCGCACGTGCGGGAGTCATGGCCGCACGTGCGGGAAAATGGTGATTTTTGGGTGTTGAACACTGCTAAAAAGGCACGTGCGGGGCATCACTGCCGCACGTGCGGGAGGTTTTGCCGCACGTGCGGGGCTCACAGCCGCACGTGCGGCCTAAGCTAAAAAACATGGGATGCTCTGTTTTGCGTGCTGGACCCTCTAATATTGTCGGAACTTGTATTTGATAATGTTTTGATATCTGTAAATTCAGAAAAAGTAAAGTGAGTCAGAAAACGATTGAATAAAGAAAGGAGAACTAATTATAATCTTGCATGTGTGTAGGGCACGCTTCAGGAGGAACAAGCGCTCCGCCTCAATACTGTGAGTAATAGTACTGTATTAATACGCATTACTTCTCGCTAATGGTTCCTATTATCTTTCTGTTAACTACATATCAATTATGTTAACTCACATGAATGGTTGGAAGAATGTGTGAACTCTTATATAACTTGAGAACTCTGTGTAACACCAGAACTGGCATACTTTGAGGTTTTTTGGGCCTTTGGCCACTCTGTGGATTCTGTGAAATCTGTGTAGGCTTAATGCCGTTCTGTTATTTCTGGGCCGATGGCCGTTCTGTTATCTCTGGGCCAATGGTTGTTCTGTTATGTCTGGGCCTAAGGCCGTTCTGAAGGTGACACAACATTGGCTTAACCGTGTGAACTCTGAAGTACATATTATGTATCTTACTTTGAGCATACTATTATTCACTGAGTATAGCTCACTCTGTATTTTGTCTATTTCTGTAGGTACTCAACCGGGAGGTCAGTCCTAACCCCGATACCCGTCTCCCTTTTGTTAACCTAAGTAAAACCAGGCACTTGGAGACGCCCGTGCATTTAGTGAAGCTTTGTTGGGCTTTTGGGTTCGTACTCTCGTTGTCGATTATAGTTGGACCGTAAATAATATTTTTGTCATTCACCCAATTCTAGGGCTGGATCTGTATATATATATATATGTATGTAACTGATGCTCGGATGCGTGTTTCTGTTTATTATTTTCCTGTTATGATGTGCGTGATCCTGGCATGTCAATAGTAGCTCAATGGATATGTTTTGATGTTGTTCTTTGATATTAAATGCTTCCGTTCAGGCCCCCTATATTGTGTATATCAGGTTTAACGCCCATGTCTGCATAGGTCATGCTCGAACTTTTAGGGGCGGGTTCTAGGCTGTGACAATAACCGGTTTGGCAGGCAATGGGGCATACCACTTGGAAGATTTGGAATGAAAAGGCATACCCCGGCCATGGAATGCGGCCAACCTCAAACTGTACTATTTTTAGTATTTTACGTTTTTATGTAATTTTTTTGTGAAAAAGACTTGTTCTCCCTATACTTCTGAATGTAACACGCTTTTTGTCCAGTATAATAGAAGTGACTTATCTTTGCTTAAGCATTATGTTGTTTTCGATGCTTACTTTGAGATTTAAACCGAGATATTTTGCTCCGGTTAAATGAGTTGATTTGCTCGGCTCTGTGATTACAACCGAGATGTTTTACTCTGGTTGAATGAGTTGATGATTTGCTCAACTCCGTGATTACAACCAAGATGTTTTACTCCGGTTGAATGAGTTGATGATTTGCTCAACTCTTTGATTACAACCGAGATGTTTTACTCCGGTTGAATGAGTTGATGATTTGCTCAAATCCGTGATTACAACCGATATGTTTTACTCCGGTTGAATGAGTTGATGATTTGCTCAACTCTTTGATTTCAACTGAGATGTTTTATTTCGGTTGAATGAGTTGATGATTTACTCAGCTTAAACCGAGATGTTTTACTCCGGTTAAGTGAGTTGATGATTTGCTCAACTCCGTGATTTAGACTGAGATGATTTTGCTCTGGTTAAATGAGTTAATGTTTTATCAACCAAGATGGTTTATCTCGGCTATATGAGTTGATAATTTGCTCAAGGACAAGTTGGTGATTTGCTAAGCCAAGGTGCTTTACCCCGACTGAAGTTGTTTAGTTTAAACACATTGCAAACACTTAACGAAATCAGAACTTTTCATTGACGAGGAACAGAATTACATGCGGTGGGGTTGGCAGCCCGGTTACATTCTTAAAAATGAAGAAAAAGACAGAACTAAACTAAGGGGGACAGGTCAGCAAATTCATCCCCGGTAGCAGTAGCCTCCAGGTCGACCGTGGTTGTTTTTTCCTGAACTTCGGTCTCCACCTGGCCGGTCTACTTTAGGCGGTTACCTCCATCGGCATTTTTCTCGGCTTCCTCCTCATCGTCTTTTTCGGCCTCAGCCTGCAATGCGCTGAAGACGTCGTTGGCGTATGGCACCATGTATGTCGGAAGGAAGGCAGCTAGGGGAGAGGCAAACACGTCGGTTTCAAATCCTTGGTTGAGCTGTTCACAAGTAGCCTTCCAGCTAGCCTTAAAGAGAATATCTTGGGTGGCATGGACTTGCTTCGTGTAGCTTTCCTCGGCCTCCTTGAAACCTGCGTTGTTTGCTTCATCCAGCTCATCCTTCTTTGAATTTTTCAACGCCTCCAGCTCGGCCCGGAGAGCGTCCCTCTCTTGCTCGGCGGCTCCAAGCTGGCTGAGCAATCTGGAGTTGTCAGAGTTTGCGATCTCCAAAGAAGCTCTTGATCGCCCCAGCTCGGTTTGAAGATGCTCAACCTGGCTGGCAGCATCGGTTGCCTTCTGCCGGAGTCTATGAATCCACTCCATGACCGGATGTTGTTTCTGGATGGCCTGCAAAGAAGAGTTTTGATTAAAGAAGGGAAATCGAGCAAACACTTGGAAAAATTTGAATAAAAAGTTCGAGATTCTTACCAGGGTCATAGACTTGACCGAGGACTTCACCAGCCGGGTGTCAGGCACGTGGTCGCTGCCGACCACATCACTCTGCAGAAGCAAGGCTTTGGTTAGGTCAACGGCGAGTAGATGCTCCTTGTCCCTTTTGACCGATGCACTGGCTAGGATCTCTTTTCCTCGGTGCTTTCAGTTGGGGCTTCCATGGTGGTGTTGGGTCAGTTGTGATCGCCGGTTGCTCGGTGTTCAACTCCGCAACGAGCTCGGCTAAAGGATCGGCGATATGAGGCCTTTTCCTAGCTCAGTCGGCTTTCTTTGCTTGCCTACACTGCGGTAGGTGACTGCCAATGCGACAACTGGTCCTGCTTGGTTGACCGGCAGCAGCTGTGCGAGAGGGGATGCTCTGGTAGCTCGGTGGATGTAACAGTGATCAGATTTTTGATGCTAGCTTCTTTTGGCCATCTCCTCTGCCTCGGTCAACAGGATAAGGGGCACGTCTGGGAGTGTGGGGTCAGGAAGGTGGCGACGACGCTCGAAGGAAGTCTATCATTCTACTCCGGCGGGGAGCGGAGTATCTGTAGGTCAATACATAACCGAGAAGTTCGCTGGCAATCCTGCCTACGGTACCGAAGCACTGGTTCTGATGGCTGCTTCGTTGGGATAATGATAGTTGGCTTGCAAAGCTTTGATTGCTGCAAAAAGGAGAAGAAGAAAAGATGTAAGTACAAAGTATAGAAAAAAAGTGATTTGACCAAGCAGTTAGCATGGCTTACATGTTTCGCTAAAATTTTTGATGATATACTAGCCCGGCACGTCGACTGTTTCATAATTACCGGACACCCAGAAAAAGTCGTCGTCGTGCAAGTCTTTGTCTGGGGTACCAGTCACTATCTTCTCCTTGCCTGGTCTGATCTTTAAATAATAGGCAAGGCCATCGCCTGTATGCCCGAGGGTATATTGGCGAAGTATCTCGGCTAGACCTAAGTTGGTTCTTAGTCGGTTGTTTAGCTCGGCGATTCCGTTTATTATGTGGTAAGTGTTGGTTGAGACTTGGGTTGGTGCTAGCCCGGTGCGTGCGCAAGAATTCACACATTAAGGGGTTAACCGGGAAGCAGAGGCCTCCTTTTATAATGGAAAGCACGGTGAAAGGGCACTGGTCTAATCTGCCCTAGGGGGTTGTGTCCTTGTCACCGAGCTCTAGATGAACGTCGTCCAGGATATTGTATTCTTCCCGGAACGCGGCTAGAGCAACCGACGTGTCGACTAAGAAGCGGTAGCGCTCCATGTGTAGCCGGCTGGTTTTAGCACGGCTATGTTGGTTTATCACAGACTCTTGTTTGATGGCTGCTCGGTCGTTGAGAGCCTCAGTGTTGGTGCGTGGTCCCCTTGGACTCTGCAGGAAAAGGATGGTGAGTGTAAGTGGGAGCGCGGTCGCGCAAAACGAGCTTGACTTTAGTTCGGTCAGATGGAGTGCCAGACCACCTCGGTCACGAAGGTAAATTCAGAAGCTCGGTCGCTCAAGCGGACCAGATGTTAGCTCGGTCGAGCGATCAAGCCCTCTGCCTACCTCGGTTCCTATAGTAGTTTTTTGCAAACTCGCAATTTGCTCGGTTTAGATATTTTTTGGGATCAAAAGAAAACCTGGAGCCCAGTCCGCTCCAGATCTTCATATGTTCATCACTGGAGTTGAAGAACAGCAAAGAGAGTAGGGGCAGAAAAGGTTTTTTTGGGGAGGTTATATCCTAAAACCTATGGTTTTTGTGCCAAGGAATGCGAAATACCAAAGGAAAAAGCAATAAAGAAATTGGGAGAACTTACCAGAATGAGGCAGAAGTCGAATCTTGAGCACGAACGCAGTAGGAGGTAAGAATGGAGCTTGGGAGTCGAGGGCAACGATGGTGCTAGATCGTCTGGAACGAAAGAGAGGCAACAAGAAGAGAACGAAAGGGTGAAGTGGCGTACTTATAGGCGAAAAAGGCCGTCAAAATTTGAATATGAAAAGACGTCGGGGTTAGCTGCTCGAGGCCAATAAATGATCGACGCATGTCCTTATTAATGGTGGCGTCGGTATTGAAGAGACAGGCAGGCGAGTTGAGGCGTCGACTGGGCAAGTCTAGAAACCGAGCATGTCGATTAGCGCGGTTTAGAACTTGTGGAGGAAAGACCAGCGGGGAATATACCCCGGTTAGGTCACGTAATCCCAGTTACGCTTTTGCGCAAACGGAATTAAGGGGCAATTGAGAAAGAGATTTATGAGCTGGAATGGGCCATGGTAAAGGCTGGTCAAATTGAGGGCCGAGCGCGTTTGGGCCGTGATAGCTTGGGCCTGTCCGGAGATGGTTCTGCTCGGTTGAGGCCCGAGGCCATGTTAGGACCGAGCTACTTCGGCTTGTCCATGTGGGGACCGAGCTACTTGAGTTATTCGGCCGGAATGATCCCTGCCATTCGAGATTCTACGGTTTCGCGCATTTAGCTCGGCAGGAAGGGCTTTGGTTTACCAGCTCCGACCTGTCTTAAGCTCGGTTATGCCGGAATGCAACTAAGCACGGTCGTTATGGAGCTCGACGAGTGGAGCACTCGGATTCGTTATGTAGCACAGTTGTGTGAGGCCGAGGTGATGCCGCCAGGCTGTCGAGCTCCCACTAATGTAGTCTGCCGGTTTGGTTAGGTAGTGATTGTTGGATTTGTACTGACAGATGGGAGAGCAGCTCCACGTGTCAAGAGGCTAATGGGAGCAGATTTGAGCGCAGAAAGTATATAAGCATGACTGTGCCCCCATACTGAGGATGGAACATTTTTTGGTGAGAAAAACCTAAACACTCAACTCTTCTCTCTCTCTCTCTCTCTCTCTCTCTATCTGAGTGTGTGCTAACTTGACTGTCGGAGGGATTTTTCGGTCACATACCGCTAGGTAGCTCACCGCCGTTGTGTTCGCAGGTCGATCGGACAGACAAGAAGCTTAGTAGAAAGGAGTACGGACTCTGCGGAATATTTGCTCCCCGTACACTTCCCTATCTAAAAAATGACTATGACTTTTTTTTTTGGCTTCTCCAAATAATCCTGCTTATATTATTATTATTATTATTATTATTATTATTATTATTTTAAATTAGAAAAGATTACAAATGTTTACAATTTTGAAAAAAATAGTTGTTTTTTTTATTTTTTATTTTTGCTCTGGAAGAAAGACTTCAAATAAATACAAGAGATACAAAATGGTCAACGGTTAGCTATATTTATGTTATATATAAGATCTTATTAACAAGTGTCTTAAAAACATTACTTAACAAGATTTAAAATATTTTCATATTTTTTTATACAAACTTTTATAATAAATAAAAAATCTATAATAATTTCTATGTAAGATCTCATTAATGAATGTCTTGCAAATATCAATTAATAAATTTAAAATAATTGTGCGTCATTTTTGTAGAAAAATATTTGTAATTTTAAACGTGATAACTTGAATCTTAAAACACTTTAATAAAATCCATATATATTGTAACAAGGTTGCTAAAAAAAATGTTGAGTCTTATTTACTAACAAGCATAAGATACAAGAAAAGACAAAAAAATAAAATAAAAAATACAGTGCACTTTGTACATGTTTGAAAATAGTTTTCATTAATTGTATAACCTTTTAAAACAGTTCACCTATTTTCCAAAGTAATTTTATTTTCAAAGTAAACAAAATACGATAAAATGAGATAATTATTACAGTATTACTCACTTTTTGACATGGGCATGAGGGGTATAAATTTGGCCCGGTCCGGCCCGGCTCATGTCAAGTCTTGTAGCTCCTGTCAAAATTCGGCTTGACCCAGCCCATGGACCAAAAAATTAGTCCTAGGCCCAGGGGATATTTGAACCTTAGGCAGGCTAGGCCTTAAGCTGGGCTGATGGGCCTGGGATTGGGCTTGGGCCAAATTTGGGCTTGAATATTTTATTTTATTTTTTCTATTTTTTTAATCAAAATTTTATTTTATTTTTATAAAAAATGACACTGGGCCTTGGGTGGGACAGACTTTGAATGGGCCTTGAGCGGGCCGATGGGTTGGGCCACGTGTTGGCCCAGGTGGGCAGGACCCACGGGATGGATCAGGCTTCAACATGATGGCCCAAGCCTAAGGTCTCGTATTAGACTGGGGCTAGGCCCATTCCAGATCGTGAGTTATTTTTACACTTCTATGAAAAATCAACTCTATTGCATAAGTGGAGAGATGTCGCACCTTGACATGCTTTGCTAGGGAGAGTGAAGCTACATTCAAGAGGAAGAAGCATTGTTTTTAGTCACTTGATTTGGAAAGAAATAATTTAAGAAATTATCTGAATGGGGTAATGGATGGATACTTGGCCAAATTTGATATTAAACAATGTCATATCAAAATTAGGGTTATAATTTTTGTATGTTGGGTTATAATTTTTTTTTTTGAATTGAAAAAATTAGTGATAAATTCAATTTAGAAGGTGTATAAAGCATTAGGTCCAGCATATTTTCTTTTTATTGCTGAGAGATCCACCATTTGTGAAATAGTTTAGTGAAAGGTCATTTTATTTGTTTTAAATGACGTTTTGTTTCTAATTTTACCTCTTAATTTATCCGTTAACTTTTTTTGACTATCTGGTCAAATTATTTTCTATTTGTTCAAAATTTTCATCTATCTGTTCAAATTTTTTTGTCTATTTATCCAAATTTTTTATGTATAAATTTTTTATTTGTCCAATTTTTTATCTGATCAATATTTTTGTCTCCATAAATTTTCTATCCAAATTTTATCTATATAATTTTTTCTTTTATCTGTTCAAATGCATATTCAAATTTCATTACCTGTTCAATTTTCTCACTTATCTGTTCAAATATCTGTCACAGATCATCACCCAACCAAATTTGTTTATGTTCAAAATTATTTTTAATTTGTTAAAATAACAATTCAACATGCAGTCACAGATCATCACCAGCTTAAATCAACAACACCACAACAGATAGATCAACAACAACAACCAACCCGAAGCGCTCTCTCTCTCTCTCTCTCTTCTCTCACAAACACACACACACACACATAGAGATAGATAGATGCACTGATATGTCGAAAAGATAAGAAAATAACACAAATCGATCAACAAAAACAGATAGATCTTGAATCTGAGGGTTCCATCGCAAGCTCGGCTCGGAGTGATAACGGTCTGATTACATCGGATGGCTTGACGATGAAGATCTGGATCTTTAAAACTTGAGATATGTATCTAGAAACAACGGATTTGGATCTCGCGGTGGTTCTGGTGGAGAGAGAAGACGGGGTGAAGATATCCGGCAGCGGAGGCGGCAGAATCGCCGTAGTCTGTTGCGGTTACGGAGAAGGAGGCTAGGGTTTCACGATCTGAGAGAGAGAGGGAGGAGAAAGAGAAGATGGAGAGAGAGATAGAGGTGGCCGTTAGGGTTTCATCGCCAACGCCGACGTTTGTCACGACGACGGCTCAACGCCGATGTTCTTCACGAGTGGCGTTCTTTACGACGACGGCGCGATGACGGATATGGCTTCTGCGATGGCGGCGGCGGTGACGATTGCAGAGGAGGAGATCTGCGGAGTGGATAACAGTGGCAATGGAGTAGATCGGCGGAGTGGATGATGTCGATGTCGACGCCGACATGTTGGTGGTAGAGTCGGAGATGAAGAGAGAGGAGAGAGGAGAGAGGAGAGACAGAGAGAGAGGGTGTGTGAGGGTTTCGTTGTTTTGCTTTGCCTACTGGATAATGGCTTTGTTTTGGGAAGTTATCTATTTTGATAGGTTATTTTAATTTTTAATGTGCCGTTTAATAATATTTATGTTTTCTGTTTATAGTTGTAAAAATTTTAAAAATTTAAATAAAAACTTGTTTGATAAGTGATTTATAAATCAGTGGTTTTAGTTTATAAGTTTGATTAAAAAATATAAACTTAAAAAATGTGTTTCCGTTTTGAGTTTTTAATCTTTTTTTTACCACCCAACGCTAGCCACTACTCGCTACCATTTTCTACCACCGTCTTTCGCCACCACCACCCACCTGCCACTACTACCCACCACCCGCCACCACCATCCCCCAGCCACCCACCACCCACTTGCCATCCACTTGCCACCACCACCCACCCCTCGCCACCACCACCACCAACACTACCCACCACCCACCTGCCATCCACCCGCCACTACCATCTACCGCCCGCCACCACTGCCCGCCACCTACCCGTCGCCACCACTCACCACTCACCTGCTACCACTATCCACCACCCGCTACTACCAGCCACTTGCCACCCACTCGCCACCACCACCCATCCGCCACCCACCTGCCACCACCACCACCCGCCACCCACCACCCGCCACTGTCACCCACCACCACCACCACCACCCGCCATCCGCTACCCACCTGCCACCATCACCACCACCACCACCACCCATTCGCTACCACCCACCACCCGCCACTATCACCCACCCATCCACCATCACCACCCGCCACTTACTCGTTACCACCACCCACCACCACCCGCCATCCACCACCTACTTACCACCACCATTCACCACCCGCCACCACCGCCACCACTACCCCTACCCACTCGTTACCACCCACCACCCGCCACCGTCACCCACTTACCCACCACCGCCGCCACCACCTGCCACCACTACCACCACCACCCGCCACCTGCCACCACTACCACCACCACCTGCCACCGTCACCTTTTTAATTATTAAGAAAAGTTTGCATTGTACGATTTTTTTGTGGTGAAAATCATAAATATTTTGTTAGAAAAATGTTATGCATTAATATACTTTAATTAATAAAATGATTAAGGGATTTATGATAAATAAAATATGAAAATAAATAAATTTATATAAAGTACGCAAAAGTTGGTCTGTGAGATTGAGATGTATGTAGTCATTGCCTTAAAATCGTTGTTCCTCCTCATGTGAATGTACAACCAAAGTGCAACGGCTCCAAGATACAACCCAAGTGCTCATAGCCTTCCTCATCCGATGTTCACGCCCACCAAGAGAATTTGAACAAGTCACAAACTGTAATTGCCAAAAAATACATAACGTAAATAAAGTACTCTCATGTTAAAACTCAATACCTCATGTACATGTGTCTTCTTATATTTCTTGTGTGTGTCCTCCATCTAAAGGAAACATAGGATTATATATGTGAAAATCTTCTAAGAATTAAGACATAACAATTAATAATAATAATAATAATAATAATAATAATAATAATAATAATTATAATAATTATTATTATTATCTTTATAACCGAAATGTTTAAAATCAATATTAATGTTAATAACGGTCAAAATTAATAGAAATAATTAATTTTATTTTTATTAAAATTCCAACATATTTGTGGTATGAGTTTTGTCACTTTGTGATAAAGTTATAAATAGTGAATTTAAACTCTAAAATTATGAATGACAAAATTATGACACTTCATGATTTTTGTTATAATATTTTGTGATGAGAAAAATTAAACAATTTTGTGACAAAAAGTTATAACATTTTGTGATTTATATTACGAAATAATATTTAAAAAAAAAAGGAAAGAAGACATATCATATGCTTTCTTTTAGGAAGTACATTCTAGTTTTTGTCTACATATTATTTTGGGCAAATAATCAACACCCCTTTTGAGGTTTGACTAAAATATGGATTCCCCCCTAAGGTTTGGGAATTACAAATTGCCTCCTGAGATTTATATTTGCATAACAAATGAGGGGTCAATTTGTTATGCAAATATAAACCTCAGGGGGCAATATGTTATGCAAATATAAACCTCAAGAGTAGGATGTAATTTCTCAAATCTTAGGGGAGAATTCGTATTTTAGTCAAACCTCGAGGTGGGTATTGATAATTTTCCCTATTATTATTATTACAGAGTGTTATGACATTTTAATTTCTTGCATAAATTTATTTAGTTAAATAAAACAATACATAAAAAGGTCTGACCAACAACAGCTTAATGGATGTTTATTAGCTTATTTTGACAACTTGGTTAAAAGTTTTTTTTTTTTTTTTTTGCTTTTTAGCTTTTTTGGATCACGTCACCTCTCTATTTTTTTACACGTGTTTTCAAAACAAGTTAAAAAAAAATCAAATGTTGATCTAGAGTGCAGATTAAATTTCAAAGATATACTTAATGTTTGCAAATTCTATTCTGCTTGCAATTCGAGATAAATTTTGCAAATCGAGATAACAAGTTTAAAATAACCATATTTGAAAGTAAAAACATAATGTAATTATAACTAATTTGAGGTACTCACCCTCCAAAATCAAATAGGTCCAGGAAGTAAGGCTAATCAGTGCACCCATTCAAGTCATTGGCACGGTAATTTGAAGCCATGTGGTTGACCAAAAAATCCCTAAATGCCAAGATATCTGTACCACTTAAGTTGTTTAGGTCACAATCTGGCACTTTTGATCCATCTATTCCAGGATTGATGAGATTAATTTCATCTCCAACCATAACATGGTGTATGCCCGTACCTGAAAGTACGGTATGAATAAAAATAAGGGTTTTTTTTTTTTTAGGGTCCCTAGTATTAAAATTTTATAGCATAAAGGACATTTAATATTTTCATAATGTCTAAAGTCTCTCAATTTGATCTAGAAAAATTTCATCCAAAGAATTTCTCTAGATTTCCCAGAGAAATTCTGGACTAGAGAAATTCTCTCAAATCTAGAGAAATTCTCTGTTTCTCTTTAGAGAAATTTCGATTTTGTTGAAAAAATCGCTAATACAGAGAAAATCCAAAGTCAGAACCATAAATGCAATAAGAACAATCAATTTGGAGTTGAAAAGAAGAAATCAAACCCAGAGAAATTCTTTATTTCTCTACAGAGAAAATCCAATACCAGAGAAATTTGAACGACCAGAGATATATACCTATCAAAATATATAATCATACACTACATCAGTTTACACACACACACACACACACACACACACACACACACACACACACACATGTATATATATAATCATACTTATATATACATAATTTATACCTGTAACGAGTGTATTCCCAAAAACGTAACCCCGTGCTGCATCTGGACTTTCACTTCAACCCAGAGAAATTCTCTGAAAACCAGAGAAATTTCCCTCTCCACTTCCAGAGAAATTCACTCAAACCCAGAGAAAATCCACCTCTAATTCAGAGAAATTTACTGAAACCTAGAGAAAATCCCCTTACAATCCAGAGAAATTCACTCAAACCAGATCCACATATATGTATGTCTAACTAGTTACGGCTTAGATCACAAAACCCCAATTTTCTTCCCCAAATCTAGCAAACCCACATTTTTATCACACAGAGAGAGAGAGAGAGAGAGAGAGAGAGAGAGAGAGGAAAAAAGAGAAAATCAAAGAAAATTGAATAATACAGAGAAAATTAAATAGGGTAAAGAAAATTAATAGGTGCTGGCTTAGTGTTCCTACTGAGGTGAGCATTAAGAATTGGGATTTGCAGAAGCCTCAAAGCCATCGAAAGATAGAGACACTACTAAAAAAAGTACTTTTTGCGACCGTTATAAACCGTCGCAAATAATAAAAATACAGTCGCAAAAGACCTTTTGCGACTGCCCATGCGACGGCAAATGGGAGTCGCGAATATAGGGGTGGCAAATACTTTTTGCGACCGCAAAATACCAGTCGCAAACTATTTGCGACCACCTAACTTACTTATGGCGACTGAAATTTTGCAGTCGCAAAAAAGTTTAAAAAATGCCTACAATGTATTAGCGACCATCTTGTTACTGTCGCAAAAAAATTGAAAAAAAAAAAGAAAAAAAAAAGAAAAAGAAAAAAACCTAAAAATGTGGCTTTAGGCAATAGTAATGGCCAAAACACAATCTATTAAACACCAACAAGAAACATAACAATGTAACGTTCACAAACAACAATTGTCACTGTTCAAGAGGAGTCTCAGGAGCCTTATTAATCCTTTAAGCTTCAAATAAAACCAAATAACTAGTTTCAAACAAAACACAAAATACTATTTGAAAAACTCCATGCCAAGTGAAGATGTTCGACTAAAAGGCCATGTTAAAATTCCATCTCCCACTGCTCATTCCACTTCTCAATCTGCAATAATTAATAATAAAAAGGATTAATAGGTGAAGTTGTATTTTTTGCTTATCTATCCATGATTATACAAATTATTTTTATACATAAAACACATAAGTATACATTTGTAAAATAGCAATCAGAGTAAAGAGAGGCAGTAAACTCTGTTTAGTGTGGCAAGTGAATAAAGCCCCCATTGAATAGCATTTTTGAAGTACTTTTCAGGTTTCATAAAAAGAAAGGCATAAAAATCAGAGAAATCTGTTTAGCTATGGACTTTCCAAGAATCATGCAAATAGAAGGCAAAAATGTTGATTTCATCACCTACCACTACCACTAGCAGCAAAGCTGTGTCACCATTTTCAAGCTTTAGAACCTCAAATTATAGAATTCTTATCAAAACCAACAACAAAACCCAGAAACCACATCAACCCAAATCAAAACAAGCCATTTTTCAAACCTATATCTTCACCTTCGCAGATCTAGCTAAAAACATCATATACAAAGTTCAGGTACTTTGTACATCATTCATCAAAACCCATACCTAATTTTAAATTAAAGAAGAAATGAAGGTCAATATATATATATATACAAATTTATAGATAACATTGAATTCATATACAAAAAAAAAAAAAAAAAAAAAAAAATCCTATTTGTGGCACCTTTGAAGTGTTGTGTTTTTTGCTATTTCTTTGCTCCATGCTATTCTTCTTCTTTTTGATTTTTTATTGTCTTTTGTTCGTATAATCTAGGGCTGATCGCGGGTCGGTTTTGGCCGGGTGCGGGTCAAACCCGACCCGACCCGCACACATGCGGGTTGAAGAAAATAGACCCGCAACCGCCCGCGGTGCGGTTCGCGGTTTATGCGGGTGGGTCAGTTGGTTGTACGGGCGGGTGCGGTTCGGTTTGCGGTTTGGGCTTTTTTTTAATTGGGCTTAGTTATGATATTAATTTGACATGTTGGGCTATTTTTTGTGAACAAACTAACAGAGAATTGCTGAAAAAGTGAAATTAGGTAAAAATTCTATACAAATTGTAAATCATTTTCATGTTCCTCATATAAAACCAGTCAGATCAAAGAAAACAAACAACATATTCATCATAAGAGAATGCTGAAAAAGGGACAATAGCTACAAATTCTGTTTGTAAATAAATCATTTTCATTTTTTTTAAATATATAAAACCAGTCAGATCAAATACACCAAATAACATATTGACTCCATCAGACTCACTTCACTCAAATGCTTTTACATTTTCAGTAACCAATCAGAGAGTATTAAGCGACACCAAAATCCAGATCCAGCGTTTCAACCACATTAAAAAAAATCCATAAGCCCTAAGACAAACAAAACTCAAAACTTAGATCTGAAAAAAATTCAGATCGGATCAAGTCATATAACAAGAGTTAATCAAAGAATTACGACAAGTGTAGTTGAAATACATATAATGCATAAACAATTGAAAGGTTTAGATCGGAATTACCCATCATGAGAGAGTATACGAGAAGGTAATTGTTCTTGAAGGAATTGAAAGCCTGAGATGTGTTGATCCGATCTTTGTTGTTCTTGCTTAGCTCCAGAACTACGACTATGGCCGTGAGAGCCCCGAAGACGAGGTAAATAGGGCTGTTTTGATCGAATCGCCGGTTGATTTGCTGCTGCCGATCGCCGGCGTCTCGCCTCGCCGCCGCTGCTGCTGCTGTGCTGCTACAAGGGTTAGCGGCTGCTGCTAGCTAAGGAAGGAAAATAAAGTAATGAAAAAGGGGGAGAGGAGAGAAATAGACGGGCTGGGCAAAGCAAACAAATAAGAGCCTGCCCTAGTTGTATAATAAGTAATAAATAAATGTTTATTTTGTACATATATATATATAAATATAAAAAATAATAATAATAAAACGCGGGTCGCGGGTTGCGGTTTGGGTAGGGTCAGAACCGCAACCCGACCCGAACCCGACTTTTGGCAGAATCTTTGACCCGCACCCGCCCACCTACCTATATCGAAACCGCCCAAAAGGCTGCGGGTAGGGTAGGGTCGGGCGGTTTGTGCGGGTGGGTGGGTTGTGTGCCCAGCCCTAGTATAATCCTATTTGTGGCACATTTTGCCTTAACAAGCACAAACAAGATACTGAAAACCAATCTTCTGATGACAACTGAGACTTGTGTCTAAGATCACGACCCTAAGCCATGGCTAGAACCACATAAAATTTGACCAAACAAAGTAATAAAATAAAATAGTTTTATTTGGTACAACTTTAGACCTAATGTAAGAAACAACTGGTACCTCTCAATATTGGGCTTAGAATCATCCTCATCATCATCCTTGTCCTTGTCCTCGTCCTCGTCCTCGTCCTCGTCCTCGCCATCTAGGTCAGGTGATATGTCAAAAGTAGAATTCAACTCTGCATCAAGAAATGCAGCAAAGTCCTCGCTGCTTGACGAGTGTACTGGAGAATCAATCACAAGACTCATCTAAAATGACATCCAAGCAATAAATTAACAAATCCATTTGACGGATTTTAGCAACAAAGTACTTTTCAATTATGTATTTCTAAATTCATGGAGATTATTGTGATGTTGGAATACAATTCAAATTCATGGAGATTATTGTGAATTTAGTAACATCACCAAATTTCAAACAAATTAACAAATCCATTTGACGGATTTTAACAACAAAGCCAATCTTAAATCTTGAAGCTATCCATAATCTCATTTTCAGCAGAAACTGCACAATAATATAAATCGGTACTTCAATAAATTTGCTAAATTAATATTATTATTAAAAATAATTTGCTTTACAACCGACATTGACCCTGCTCTGATTGAAAATAATTTACCTTCAGAATATAATCTGTCTGAAGAGTTCTTTTTTGCCCCTCAATTGAAGTCGCCTGTTAAATACCATTCTCTTTAGGATTTTCAACAGATCTTTTGAAGTAGAATAATCAATTTATAGTTATGGTTACCTTCATGAAGGTGTCAATGTCTATGTCAGGGACAATTCCTGCTTCTTTCTCCCTTTTGCTAACTTCCTTCATAATTCCTTCATAGCATGCCAGATGTTCAGGCCTTAAGAAACATCTATTGAAATTCCAAATCTAGTTTGACAAGTATGTCAAAATGTCATTTGTTCCAAATCTCCAAACTAGATAAGAAACCAGTCAACAGATAAAGAAGACAGGAATATGTAGATCATGGAGAAACAATTAAAAGTGCTAGACATACCATCCTCTGCCATCTCTCCAACCGTAGCTTCTCTGCATTTGCCTTTTCATATTCCCCATTCTCAAGATGCCGTTGGTCTGGTCTAAGTCTTGAATCTGTGGGTGGGAGTTTCTCCTTTATCCGTGATCAAACAGCTGGGATCAGACAAAACTATAAAAGACAATTAGAGATGCATAAGAGGAAAATTAAAGCGCATATGAAAATTTTGATCTACATCATCTCTACCTGCAATCCTGGAGTCAACACGTTTAGAGTAATTGCAAATGGCGTCATGTTGTACCGGGTGAGATTAGAAGGCATGCACCTTTTCCACAACAAAGATGCAGTCAAACAATCCTTTGGTTTGCTAGTCCCATTTCCATCCATATAATACACACAGTCATCCCATTTTCCAAATAATGTGGCAGCCTTTTTGCCCATCACATCTTCAACAAATCCATGAACTTGTCTAGCAAGAAGTATGTTTTTAGTGGAGCCAACAATAATATTCCAAAAGAAAATTTTAAAAAAATGAATTAAAAGGCACAATGCTGCAGCAATTGGATGCATACAGATGTAGAGAGGTGTCAACCACCAGACCAACTGACCCAAATAAACAGCACTTGGTAAGATGACAAGGTTCCTTGAAAATAAATAAGACGTAAATGCATGAATAGATTGCAACTGCAAACACAATGCATAATTTTAGTATAACAGAGAAAAAAAATCTTTATTCACCTGGTGTGGATTTCGGTCAAGAATAGGTTGCTCTTTGAACTTGAGTTTGCATGAATATTGGCGATTACCACGTATATGCATCATTCCATGGTGATCAAGGTACACTTTGCCAAGAATAAGATTACAAATGCTTGTTGTGACCTAACAAGTTTTAGGAAGTTTTACCGTATAATTAGAAGGAAATGGAAGCAGTAAGATTAAAACAATTTAGCATTCTATATTGCTGCAAAAGCTCAACCACACCACAGTGCACACCTTGCTCCACTGGAAAATCTCGCCATCATCAAACTCTAAAGTTAGAGTTCCAACAGGGTTAAGCTGAATTGACGGCCCCCAAAATTTGGTTCTAAGGTTACTGTCACCCCAGAATTTCCACCCTATTCCTTCACAATGGCACGCAATGAGGGTTGGGTGGTGACTAACCTGTTTCAACAAACAACAAAGATATTATAACATCATAATCATGCTTAAGAATCCAACATTTACTATGCAAAAGAATAAAAATTATTCAGATCTGCCTAAGAAACATAAATATTAATGTTGAACACATTCAGCCCTTCTGTAAAGGTCTATTTAGATGTGAAATAGTTGTTCTACCATTTTGTCAAGATTTTATCAATTTTATCAACCACAGGTCAAACACACCAATGTGATAGGTTTATAAGATGTGGTCATAAATTATTCACATCATCCCAGATAGGCAATGGAATATAGTCTCTAAGCCTGAATTTAGGTACTAGGCCATCAAGGTTTCCTTTTTTTGTTATAAAAAAACATATAAAGCATGTGGAAGTGCCATGTAATGAAAAATACAATCTACCGTAATAAGCCTGCAGCAAATGTTATTCTTTTTTTGTTCCCCCTTTGCTTCTTTAATTCCATACAGGTAAAGAATCAAGATACTGAAATTGATGATAAAAAATATAAATTATTATTATTGTACCATTAATGCATAATACTATTAGTATTTTTTATTTGGTTGTCTTTTTATCTTTGGTAAGAAAGCAAGGGTTGAAAAGGCTTCAAGTGGATATGTGACATTCAACGTTGGGCATAAATTGGGAATAAATTACAATGCTGCATTATACTCATTTAAGTGTGTTAGTTGACAGTTGATAATTTTCTGATTCAGATTTCTCATGTAGTGTAAGATATTATTTTGTCACTATTAAATAGTTTGTTTCGTTCTCTCTTCAAAACTAACGGTATTTGATTTGCTTGATGGTGTGAAAACTCTGCTTAATTAATGATATGCTAAATTCATTACTTTATAATAATAAAGTAGTTCCTCTTAGGTGTGTGAAAAACTACGATGACAGTATGAAAACTAAAGGAGAGTGGAGGGAGAAGAATGTTAAGAGTATTAACAGAGCTGAACTCCATTTCATCATTTCAAATATTATTAATTTCAGTCCATATTTCAACACAATGATAGATCACACGTCTTTTTGCTTGTTTCATTGTTATATTTAAGGGTCTCTCAAGAGATCGAAATACGAGATATTTTCTTCCACGTTTTTGCTTGGACTTTTCCAAAAAACAACAAATCAATATATGCTGTCAGTTTTTTCCTTTTAAAATCAATATTTCTTCATTTCTTCATATGAATGCAATTGTTTGGTGTCTGTCTATAGGGCCCATAAAATTTAAAAAGGTTTTTTTTTTTCCCTTTTAAAATCATGTGATGTGATGTGATATGCTCGGAAAACTAACCTTGACAGACTGGTTTAGTTTTCCTGCTAGAGCCAATAATAAGGTGGTTTTCCCACAGCCTGGAGGCCCAAGAAGAAGAGTGAGCCTGCATCCAACAAAATCTAGTACCATGCATATTTAATTTAATACATAAAAAAGCATATAATCATTTCATCTGTGAAAAGCCTTGTGGACACATCTAATTTTAACTATGGAGGTAAAGCAACTTTACAATTAATTACCAAAGTTAATAACCAACCAAATATTTTTCACAGCCTTGTGAACTGGTGACCTCATTGTTCTACCTTTTCTCTCAAATGGAGGGAGAGAACGGGTGTCGTAGAAAGAGAAAATTGATAGAGAATCTGAAATGGGTACTTAGAGAGAAACCAAACAGAGAGAGTCCAGGGACAAAAAAACGAAAAAACTACATCCCCTTTTGTCTATTATTCCACTTTCCTCTGTGTGTGTTTTTTTTCTCCTCTCAGTAGCATAGCGGAATAAAAAATACTAATCTGTAATGACAAAACCTTACTCAAGATAATGGAGTAACATTATCACCAATGATAGCATATTTGAAAGTTCAGCATATTTGAAAGTTCTCCAGTACAAGCTGAAAACAGTGATTAGCTTTCAGCATATTTAAAAAAATACTGTTTTTTTTTCAGTTGTTCAGCATATTTGAAAGTTCTCCAGTACAAGCTGAAAACAGTGATTAGCTGCTACCAGCTAGGCCAACTAAATGGCCAATCTCATCTTCAAGGTGTGAAAAGTGAGTCAAGAACTTGTCATGAAGCTCAGAGCAGTCAAAATGATTTTGCTGCAAATGAGGAAGAACATCACAAATAATTTTCAAACCACTCTGCAGCAATTCCACCCCATGGTTAATTCCATCAGGAAGTTTCCGTATTTTATAGGCTTGGTTTTCAACATCAATCTGAGAAAATAACTGGAGGAAAAAGAAAAATGAAAAAAAAAATGTGAACATGTTTGAGCATGGGAGATAAGATGGAAAAAAAGTTGTGAACTGGTGTCTTGCAAATAACCATTCAATTTTGCTTGCCAATAGTTTTCATTCTTAGTATCTCAACAAATTATTGTTCATTACAGACTGAATAATTTAATGTCAGCTACTGGCATTCAATTTAAGACCTATCCTTAAACATGATTATTTAGTCATCATTAATTCCACAGAGTCAATTTTTACTTTTACATGTAAAAGTTCATTGGTCATATGTAAAGGAATTCATTACTTACAAAGATTGCAGGGAAGCAGACAGAGCAAACACTGGTGCACCAAACACACCAGAACCGCACCCTCTGATTGATACATCATCAAAGCTCTCCATGAACTCAAAGTATTCAATTAAAATTCTTTGTGTAGCAATACTTTTCATTCTATCAGAAAGCAAATTTAGCACACTAATTTAATAATATAAATCGGTATTTAATAATAATATAAATCAGTATTTTAATGCAGAAACACACTAATGTTTTCTCGAGAAGATAGAAAGCCACTGCTCTACTTAAATAAATGTCCAAAAACGCTTTGGAAGTTCCAAGAAACACTTTCGTTTTCCCATGAACTTCAACCCCAAAAACACAGAATCAAAAAAAAAAATTCAAAAACAAGAAAGATATCAATAGCAAGTAATTCATGGAGCAGATAACAAACAGCAATACAAAAACAAACATAACACACCAGAAATTCAAATCAAACTATCAATCAAGAAGCGTCTTTAACAGAAAATATAGCAAATTAGAATGTTTGAATCAATTCAGAAAACAATGTTACATGAGAGAACGGTTTTGAATACCAAAGTACAATTTGTTCGATTTGTTTAACATGCATTGCACCAGATCTGGTACATATATATGTACCAATTAGTTCGGTTTTAGGAGAATTTGATCAAATGATCGAAAATCTAAAATAAATAACAAATAAATATAGTTTCTTTTTGCTAGCATGACCAATTCGAAAGCCCAAATCTTAGATTTAATTTAACATAGCAAAAAATTCAATCAAATTTTCAGCAGGTATTAAAACAGACGAAAATTTTCTGCAGGTATTAAAACGGAGCACATGCCAATCCAATTACTATACATGCAAAACCACATAAATCCATCACCGATCATGACTATTGAACTTACAGTAAAGATATATAGACAAAAATTAAAAGCAGATCAGAAAGATATGTGAATCTCGGTATAAATCAAAGTTACTTGGCAATGAATGAACACAGATATATATATATATAACAAATTTTCATGTACTGTTAGCTGCAAAGAGAAGAAAGTGTACATGCTTAAATTGTTGCAAAATTCAAAGTATATATATATATACAGAGAGAGAGAGAGAGAGAAGGGTAAAAAAATGCCAGAGATTAATAGAAAGAAATACCTAAAAATGTTGATTTTGTGTTGCCCTAGAGAGATCATTTTGGACAATCCAAGGGACAATCTGAGTGATAATGAATGAAAAATATAGATTTCAAAAGAACCATAAAGAGAGAGCAGGAGATTGAGAAACAGAGAGAGAAAGCAAGATTGACAGAGATAGAGAGATATAGAACGAGATTGAGAGGTCGAGAGAGTTCGTAACGCCATTTCCTTGTTTAATCTCAAAAGTGAGCTGTGGAGAAGAGGTTGAAGTTGGATTCGACGGTGAAGATGACAGCATCGGGGCTGGCGTCTCGAGTTCTGATCATCAAACCCTAGTAGCTCCGGCGTTGTGGTCTGTTGCTTCTCATCACAATCTTAGAGAGAGAGGACGAGAGAGAGAGAGAGAGAGAGAGAGAGAGAGAGAGCGCGACCATGGCGAGCGAGAATGACAGAGATCTCCATTTGTGAATGGTCGGGAAAGTCAGAGTGAAAAGGATTAGGGCATAGGAATAAGAAAAATTCAAAATAAATAGTAAAAGAAAAAATTATGAACCTGCGCTTGCAAATATTATTTTTTGCGACGGTGAAATAGTCCGTCGCAAAAAGTTAGTCGCAAAAAACCACTTTTCTAGTAGTGAGATTACAAATATCATTTCCAAAATTTTAACTCAGATCTAAATGACTCAAAATGCTATGAGGAAGTACTATACTTTGTAATTCATGGACTAAAATATGGATTCTAACCACACAATCTTGACATCTACAGCTTGATTGAACGGTCTCGAGAAGCCGAAACGATTTGGCGATTATCAAAGGAGAGAGCGACGGAGATGGTGTCTTTGAAGTGGCCGACGATGCGGCGAGCAGTGATGCCGATGGAGAGGTCCCAGAGGCGGAGCTCGGAGTCCTAGCTACCGAAGAGAGCAAACTAGCTGTCGGAAGAGATGATGGCATCTTCAACGAAGTAAGAGTGGCCGGTGAGGCGGCTGTGAGGGAGGCCGTAGACTTTGTCTTCCTTAGTGATGTGCTAGTGTCACGACCTATTTCTCGTACCTAAGGGTTAAGCATCGTGAAGGCCAGTAATTGAAGTTACCTCCGGCCATTTCTTGAACAAATAAATAAACGCGAGCAAAAATAATATTAAGTGAGGGTAGCAAAATAATTATTGGAGCTTCTATTTTTATCACACAATTTATTGACCAAAAAGGTCGATATTTACATATGAAGAATAAATCTATAAATACTATAAAAGTGTTGTGTGTCTCTATTTTGCAACCCCTTCTAAAACTCTCCAAAAGCTATTCCTGAATTGTATTGTTTCTTGAAAATTGGTAAACAACTATAAGCACATGACAGAGTGAGAAATATTATACTAAAAGCATAAGGGCATAAAATTCATCATGGATAATTATTGGCTAAACAAAGCTTGATATTAAAATACAAAAAATATAATACAAAAATCATTTGACATATAATACAAAAATCATATAAATAAAATAATCATAACCACGATACAGAACGGAACATAACAGATGTATGGATTCAAGAGGTGGCTCGTACGAACTCTAGAGGTGGCTCCCACCATAATATAGCACTTAGCTCCGTACAACACTTTGCTCCACACCAGAAATCATAACCACGGTACAGAATAGAACAGATGTATGGATTCAAGAGATGACTTGTACGAACTCTAGAGGTGGTGTAACAACCCCATACTGTTTACCGAAATTTACTGAAATACATACTGATTACTGCTAAACTGGACGGCTTATGACTGATAATGGAACTAACTGAAGTACTGAACGGACTGATTGAAAACTGGAACTGAATTGACTGAGCATATCTCTTGTATTTTATTCTATCTGTTTGATTCTATGATTTATCTGTTTGTGTTTTATGTTCGAACTGCAAATCGAAGGCCTTATCGGCGGTCGAATTAGAAACCGTTTAGTATTTCACGAACAGTAGAATTTATCTGATTTTATGGTATATTTATTTAAAATGTGCTTAGGTATGATTAAACTAGATTAAATAAAGCCAATTTAAGAGTTTGCCTTAATTACAACTTTGCCACCTAGTGGGGCCTTGTGTATTCACATATGTTGAGCCTTATACATGTAGACTAAACATTTCATCAGCTCTATTCCCTTGTTCCACCAAATTTAGAGAGGGAGAGAGGGAGAGAGTGCATTCATCTTGTTGATTTGCTTGGAAATTGAAGATTGATTTCAAAATTGTGCTTCCATTCTTGAATGCAAGACTTAGGTAAGAGAATTCATCCCTCTAATTGTGAGTTTAAGCTAAGTCTTGCATGTTTTATACTCCATTGTAGAACTAAGTCATGTTTTAGTGCAAATAAGTTGAATTGTAGCTTAGTTCATGCATGCATGGGTGAAATGTTGCATTTTGAGTTGAACTCATGGTAAAATTGTACATGCATGTTCATAAATAGACTAGAGTCCATGAATTCATCATGTTCTTGAAAAATGAGTCCATTTGGACAAGCTTTGAAGGTTGAATTTGGTTTGAATCCATGCATGTTGCATGTTCTCCATGTTCATGAAAAATGGGTTTGAAAAATGATTTTAATTGACTCACCTTTGGGGCTTGAATTCACAAATTGGCTTTTGAAACTTGTTATACATTGAATTTGGATGTGTTTTCCAGAATTTGGGCCCAAGAGGTCGAGTTTTGAGTGAAAGAATGCTTGGTTTGAGCTTAGGAGACAAATCTGGAAATTTCAGAATTTGGCTTCTTCGCTCGAGCGACTAACCTTTGTTCGAGGCTACGCTCGAGCATAGAATTGGTGGCTCGAGCGTAAAATTTCAGCATCCAGTACTTTTACTGTTTCGACAAACCGCTCGAGCGAAGGATTTCTCGCTCGAGCGAAACCTTTGATTTTGGAAGCTCGCTCGAGCGAAGGAAGGCTCGCTCAAGCGAGGCTTTTATTTTCAGCAAACTTTACAAAATGTTTTCTAAGTGTATTTTTGCATCATCATCCCATTCTAGGCATTCTTAGGCCTAGTTTAAGACATTTTAATGAGGATATAGATGTAGAACACACCAAGGCAAATAAGAGATTAAGTTATGATATTTCCCAACTGTGTAGCTTAGTGTGTGTTCAACCTGTGAACTGTGTAGGGTTGGCGACTGGGGAGACACGCTCTAGCATACTGTAGCCCAAACTCTGTGAGTAACAATTGTGTAAAGATATATTCAACTGAGAATGTTTTCTGACTGTTTACGGAACTGTTTTCTGAAGTGATTATTGTTGTTTGATTGAATGTATGTCCTATATTTTGAAATGTACTGTGGCATCCTTAGCACCTACTGTTTACTGTTACTGTTACAGAGATCTCTGTCGGTTCCCTCGTGGAACCATTACTGTTTACTGATTGATGGCCATCATTACTGTTCGGTCGTTAAGACTTACTGTTTACTGCTATGCTAATGGATGTACCACATATGACTGAATAACTGTTCTGACTGAAAAACTGAAATATTGTTTAATAAACTGTTTTCATTACTGTAAGGACATTTCATTCTTAACCTCTTTACGCATTATGTTATTCACTGGGCTTTAGCTCACTGTTTATATATATATGTAGGTGCTCAGCCACCAGATCGGAGCTAGGAGCGTGGGTTAGACTCCAGTTTTGTTAAGCCAGCCTTTGTGCCTCACTGCGAGGTTCCGAGTTGCCATGCTATGGCTTTGGGGTGCTTTGTTTTCCCCCGTCTGTCTCCATACTGTTTTGGATTACTGTATAGACTGTCAGCTACTAACTGTACTGTTATCAAGGGATTAAGTCCCTGCACTGTGTGACTGTAAATTTTGTATAGATTGTACTGTTCGAATGTGTGAATGCATGAAAAATCTTTTTGGCATACAGATTGTCACAGCTCAATGGACATTATTTATTTACTGTATTGGCTTCCGCCAGGCCCTAAACTCTGTTTTACTGTACTACTGTTAAGCAGGCCTTCGGTAATCTCGGATTACTGGCCGGTTACGGTGCTAAACCCATAGGGCCGGGTTTGGGTCGTGACAGGTGGCTCCCACAAGAGTGTAGCACTTAATTTCGTACAACACTTTACTCTACACCAGATATCAGAGTGTTAGTGGATCCATGACAGACAGAGGGTCATAAAGTGACTGATAGAACAATCTGTTAGAACATTTCAAGTCCCCAAGGCATAGGACCTCTGTTAGAACAATCTTCTGTGTACAATAAATAAATTGAAACTAAGTCAAACAAATAAAATAAATAACGTACCGAAATTATTTTACTGAACCGAATGAATAATAAAAAGATCAAGTCGAGTGTGTGATACTCTGTCCTTAAGACAGATTCGTCCCGCGACGGTGCTTATGGTTAAGTGGCGTCTATCTCCCAAGATACAATGATCTTCACAAATTGTAGTAGCACGCCAAACAATTTGTAATGGCGAACAAAAACCTTGTGTTCTATACTTTCTTTAATTTTCCTTAAACAACTAATATGAAGAATAATGCAAACAGAGCAAGAAATTAACAGAAAACTAAAATTTTTCTAGATTATTTTCCAATCCCAAAACTACTGGAAAAATGCTTGGAATTTATAGGCCAAAAGATCTGTCCAAATAGGTGCTGTATTTGAACTGAATAGGTATGAAAAACCTTGAACAAATACAGTTTGAATCCTTGGACAGATCTGCAACTGCTACAGTTATAATACTGTCTAGATTTTGAATCTGTCTAGATTTGAACAGGTTGAAAAACTATTTGAACTAAAAAATCTGTTGTGGAATTTTTGAATTGAAAGAGGCACAATTATTGGACATAAAATTTGAAATTCAAATAATTTTCTACAAGAATTTGAAAAATTTAAATAAATTTTGTCCAAAAAATTAATTTTAAAACCGACCCAACCCACAACCCCCACCCGTGTCTGGCTCGGCCGGACAAACAGTGGCGGTGGCGGTGCGTACGCGTATGTAGCGGTTTGGGCTAAGGTTCACTTTGTCTATAACTCCTTTCTTCTACAAATTTGAGGTGCCCCTTAGGGCCCAACCCAAGTGTTGCTACGTAGAACTTATATACATACATAAGTTCTCTTCAAGTTTCAATATGGGATAAGTCCTTTCAAGGAAACCCACATTTAATTCTTTAAATGTTTAATTTCACGAACCCGAAAACGACATCAAGTTTCCATTCACTCATAAATGGTTTTGACGAACCGTTTTCACCGTATGACTTGTCATGCGGCAAAGAACACGTCACCTCTTCGGACCCACCCTAAAAGTCGTTTGGGGCCCACTTAATTTTGGGCTCAAAGTTGGCCCAAAATAAGCTTTATAAAACCAATTTTCCAACAATCCCCCACATGAATGGAATTTGACGGAGAGAAAATATAACAACATGATCTAATTAAGAGTACAGAAATTGAAAATATTCTGCAAAGGATAGGTAGTTTTTGGCTTTGAACCTTTCCCTTATAAGACACTATCGAATTTACTAGTTAACCAGTGAACATGATGTCTTGAACTGTTCAGTCGTTTATGTAAACCAAGACAATAGAACTCACACAGTATATGCCCTAGACACAGTTTAGTTCTCACTATTGTGTTCATTTTGGCCCTGAACAACCTGGTCTTTCATGAGTGCTGTAGAGAATTGTAGCCCTTCACAAATCTCATAGAACCGGCCCAGTTCACACTCACATAGGTGATTCTTATGAAGAGTATCCTGCCACACTTCACTAGATTTACCTAGATATAAGAATCATTAAAATTTTGCTTAACCTAAAATACTGCAGACATCACTATTCCATCCTAGAAATGGATAGGAGTGTGACTCCTCAGTGATCCTTTTGAGTCATTCACAACTCGGTTGTCTCTTTGAACCTAGATCTTGGGATCTTTAGTCAACTAGGTTGAGTTGCCGTTGTGGTAACTCTTATTTAATAGGCTTAAGTCTCATTCCTTTCGATGAATTATTAACTAACTCTTTTGCTAACCCTTTGGTTAGTGGATTTATTATATTGTCTTTAGACTTCACATATTCAATGGAAATAATTTTATTAGAGAGTAGTTGTCTCATGGTGTTATGTTGACGACGAATATGTTGTGACTTGCCGTTATACATATGACTTTGTGTTCTACCTATTGCTGATTGACTATCGCAATATATGCATATAGCAGGCATCGGTTTTGGCCATATTGGAATATCTTCAAGGAAGTGGCGAAGCCATTCTGCTTCTTCCCCAGCTTTATCTAAAACTATGAATTCTAATTCCATAGTAAACCTAGCAATGCAAGTCCATCTGGAAGATTTCCAAGATACAGCTGCACCACCAAGAGTAAAGACATACCCACTGGTGGATTTTGAGTCGTTAGTATCCGATATCCAGTTTGCATCATAGTAACCTTCAAGTACTGCTGGATATCTAGTATAATTCAGCCCAATGTTATGAGTAAATTGAAGATATCTTAGAACCCTTATAATTGCTTTCCAGTGTTCTACTCTGGGATTACTCGTATATCTACTTAATTTACTTACTGCATAAGCTATATCTGGGCAAGTGTTGTTTATCAAGTACATTAAACTTCTAATAATTTGAGCATACTCTAATTGAGAAATACTTTCCTGTATATTCTTAGAAAGAAACAAATTAACATTCATAGGTGTTCTAGCAAGATGATCATCATCTTCGCTGAATTTGTCAAGTATTTTCTCAATATAATGAGATTGTGACGAAGCATATCCTTCTGATGTTTTGGTAATTTTCATACCAAGAATTACATCAGTAATGCCTATGTCCTTTATGTTAAAATATTTATTCAACATTTTCTTGGTAGTTTTAATCATGTCATTATTACTACCTATGATGAGTATATCATCTACATAAAGACATATAATGACATAACCTTTGTCTGTGTTTTTAATATAAACACATTTGTCACACTCATTAATTTTAAATCCATTTGACATCATTGCCTTGTCAAATTTATCATGGCATTGCTTTGACGCTTGTTTTAAACCACATAATGATTTAACCAATTTACACACTTTCTTTTCTTTTCCTGGAACAGAAAAACCTTCTAGTTGTTCCATGTAAATTTCTTCATCTAACTCACCATTTAAGAAAGCGATTTTTATATCCATTTGATGAATTTCTAGATTGTACAAAGACGCAATAGCAATTAGCATTCTAATAGATGTTATCCTAGTAACCTGATGAGTATGTGTCAAAGTAATCAAGACCTTCTTTTTGTCTAAAACCTTTGACCACAAGTCTTGCCTTGTATTTGTCAATTGATCCATCTGTTTTCATTTTTCTTTTGAAAATCCACTTGTACCCAAAAGGTTTACAGCCTGGTGGGAAATCCACCAATTCCCAAGTGTGATTTTGCAAGATGGATTCAACTTCACTATTGACAGCTTCTTTCTATAAAGAAGCCTCAAGACTGGACATAGCCTCTTTAAAAGTTAAAGGCTCATTTTCTAACAAAAATGTTAAAAAATCTAGATCAAAAGATTTTGAGGCTCTAGCATGTTTACTACGCCTAGGTTTCTCTTCCTCATCTTGGTCTATCTCTTGCTCTTGTTCTTGATCATGTTCTTGATCTTGATTAGTAATAGCATCATGAGATTTTTTGTTAGTACTAATCTCTTGTCCAGTCTTGTTTGGAAATATATATTCAAAGAACAATGCATTCCGAGATTCAATAATAGTATTTACATGCATTTCGGAATATTCTGACTTATGAATCAAGAACCGATATGCACTACTATTCTTGGCATAACCAATGAAAATGCAATCAACAGTTTTCAGACCTATCTTAGTCTTTTTAGGACTAGGAATAGCCACTTTAGCCAAACACCCTCACACTTTTAAGTATTTATAGGATGGTATTCTCCCATGCCACATTTCATAAGGTGTTTGATTAACTTTCTTTCAGGGTACTTTATTAAGTATATAATTAGCAGAAAGTATTGCTTCCCCCCACAAGTTCTGAGGTAATCCAAAACTTATTAACATAACATTCATCATTTCTTTCAAAGTCCTATTTTTCCTTCCAGTAATTCCATTTTGCTGAGGTGAGTAAGGAGCGGTGGTTTGATGAATTATTCCATGTTCTTTACAAAATTCATCAAAAGGTGATTTATATTCACCACTTCTATCACTTCTAAATGTTTCTTAATTTTTTACCAAGTTGATTTTCAACTTCATTCTTATATTGAATGAAAATTTCCAAAGCATTATCCTTGATTCGAATTAAATAAACATAACTATATCTAGTATAGTCATCTATGAAAGTGATAAAATATTTTTTCCCACCTCTAGTTTGAATTGATTTAAAATCACAAATGTCACTATAAATTAATTCAAGTGGTTCCGTATTTCTTTCTATTGAATGAAAAGGAGTTTTGGATAATTTTGTCTCAATGCAAGCTTCACATTTATGATTTGAATCAATGTCAAATTTAAGTAAACATTTCATATTAATTAATCTATGCAAAGATCTATAATTAACATGTCCAAGTCTACCATGCCATAAATTTGAAGACTCAAGCAAGTAAGAAAAGATATATTTTTATTAATAATAGATGGTACAACTGTCATTATATTCATTTTGAAAAGGCCATCAGATATGTAAGATTTTCTTACATACATCCCGTTTTTGGTAAGTACAAACTTGTCACTTTCAAAAACTAGCCTAAACCCGTTTTTACTCAACAAAGATCTAGAAACAAGGTTTTTACGAATGTCCGGTACATGCATCACATTGTTGAGAGTGAGTTCATTTCTAGATGTCATTTTCAAAATAATCTTTCATTGTCTTTCAACTTTAGAAGTTGAGGAGTTGTTTATAAAAAGTTGTTCACCGTTGTCCTCTGAAGAATAAGATGTAAACATCATTTTGTTGGCACGGATATGGCGAGTAGCACCAGTGTCCACCTATCATTCTTTAGGATTTCCGACAAAGTTTGCCTCGGAAACAACTGTAGAAAGATTTATGACATCTACACCATTGGAAATTTTATCCATTTTAGTCATTTTGGCATTAGCAACCTTCTTACTTGATCTTCCTTTGCCTTTGCAAAAATCAGTTCCTAAAAATTTATCTGGTTTTTTACCATGATTCACTGGCACAGACCCAACATAAGAAGGGGTTGGCGCAATGGCAATCACCATAACAGTACTGGTTTTTTTTTTTGATCAACCATACCAGTACTGGTTTGAATATTAGTTTTACTAGTTTCTATACCTATGAATTCTAAATTATAAAACAAAATTATAATTAGAATTTTATACTATACAAAAAATTAAACCATAAACACAGAATTTTGAATTCTGTAAAATAAAAGAAACAAGAATTGTAACTTTTATTTTTTAATTAATTTGAAAATAAAATAAAATTTTATTTAAACAAATTAATTCCACACAGAAAATTAAATTTATGTAAGACTTCAATAATTAAAATACTGAAATAGAATTTTAATTAATGAACACTCAGAAATAATTTCTGAAAATCAAAAATTAATTTCTGACAAAATTCCACAAATAAACATTCTGAATTGTTAATGAGACAAGTATATTACTACTAGTTGTCAAAGAAAATAGATAGTATATTACTACTATCTGTCAAACAGTATATTACTACTGTTTGTTTTCCAACCAGAATATTATTTTGTAAAATCACATAAAACAATTTCTGTAAGAAGAAGAAAGAAGAAAGAAAACAAACGAAAAATTCTGTATAAACAGAATAATTCGAATCTGTCTTAAGATTGTTAGAACAATCTTCTGTGTACAATAAATAAATTAAAACTAAGTCAAACAAATAAAATAAATAATGTACCGAAATTATTTTACCAAACCGAATGAATAATAAAAAGATCAAGTCGAGTGTGTGGACACTCTGTCCTTAAGACAGATTCACCCCGCTACGGTGTTTACAGTTAAGTGGTGTTTATCTCCCAGAATACAATGATCTTTACAAATTGTAGTAACACTCCAAACAATTTGTACGGCAAACAAAAACCTTGTATTCTATACTCTCTTTAATTTTTCTTAAACAAATAATATAAAGAACAAAGCAAATAGAGCAAGAAATGGATAGCAAAATGAAATTTTTCTGGATTATTTTCCAACCCCAAAACTGCTAGGAAAATGTTGGAATTTATAGGCCAAAAGATCTGTCTGAACAGGTGCTGTATTTGAACTGAACAAGTATGAAAAACCCTGAACAGATACAATTTGAATCCTTGGACAGATCTGCAACTGCTATAGTTATAAAACTGTCCAGATTTTGAATATGTCCGGACAGTTATGAATCTAGTCCGGATTTGAATAGATTGAAAAATTGTTTGGATTGAAAAATCTGTTGTGGAATTCTTGAACTGAAAGAGGCACAATTATTGGACACAAAATTTGAATTCAAATTTGAATTAAATTCAATTTGAAATTCAAATAATTTCCTGCAAGAATTTGGAAAAATTCAAATAAATTTTGTCCAAAAAATTAATGTTAGAACCGACCCGAACCACAACTGCGCCCGGCTCGGCTTGACGAGCGGTGGCAACAGCGCGTGTGTGGTGGTTTGGACTAAAGTTCACTTTGTCCATAACTCTTCCCTTCTACAAACTTGGGGTGCCCCTTGGGGCACAACCCAAGTGTTGCCACCTATAACTTATGTACATACATAAGTTTTTTTCAAGTTTCAATGTGGAACAAGCCTTTCAAGAAAACTCACATTTAATTCTTTAAATGTTCAATTTTACGAACCCGAAAACGACGTCAAGTTCTCATTCACTCATAAATGGTTTTAACGAACCGTCTTCACCGTGTGACTTTCCATACGGTAAGGAACACGTCACCTTTTTGGACCGACCCCAAAAATTGTTTGGGGCCCACTCAATTTTAGGCTTAAAGTTGTCCCAAAATAAGCCTTATAAAACCAAATTTTCTAACAACCTCCGTGATGGTACTTATAAAATAATTACTCAAAGCACATTTTAATAAACAGTTATATCCATGGGTTTTCCTTATTATATAAAATAAGGCCTGGTTTGGGTACTCCAGAAAAAGTCAAAAAGTCAAAAAGTTACTCAAAAAGTTAAAAAAGTTACCACTATTAACCTAAAAAAATATTAAAAAATTAATTTTACACAAGTTTCCTTTTCAAACAATCATAAAGGCAGAGCAGGCGGAGCATTGTTGTGGGAAAAATTGCACTTTTTTAGGTGTACACATAACACGGTGTTGTTCGGTCCGTGGGGGCCATCACGGGTCCCGTTTTAATAATCTGAATCGTTAATGTATAGAACTTGTTGAGTATTATATACATGTCAAAAATCATGTTGATTGGATATCGGTAACTATATGATCAAATCAGTTAAAATTTATAAAATGGATGGTGTTATAGTTAATGGTTGAAAAAAAAACTAATCCAATTAGATAGCTATCAATATCCAATCAACATGATTTTTTACAAGCATATAGTACTCGACGAGTTCTATACATCGAACGGTTTTGATTAGCAAAATGGGACCCGTGGTAGGCCCTCACGGGCCGAACAACACCTTCAGTTCACTGCCCGAAAAGCAGGGAATCATCTCCTCTCCCCCAATCTGCACTCATTGTCCCTCACCGTACAGCTATTCCATCTATTCCATCACAATCTTTTCCTACACACTAATTTATACAATTTTTAATACATATTTTTTTTCTTCATAAAAAGTCAAAAAGTTAACCCAATCATTCATATTTTTTTCCTCAACTTTTTAGTCCAAAAAGACAAAAAGTGCACTTATTTAGGACACCCCAAACAACCCCTAAGGTTCATAAAATAAATAATATAATTAAAACACAATTTACATAAAATAAATTATGGTAACTCAAAACATACATAAAATATATTATGGTGACTAAAGGTATAATATAACTCACCTTAAAATTAATACCTCATTCTTTCTTCTTTACTTCCAGTATCTCTTCTTCTTTCCTTGCTTCTGTTTTTCCTTTTCCCCACATCTCGAGCAAATCCCTCCGTTTATATAGAAGGACAAGCGTGGGCACCAAATCACAAGGCTGCCCACGCGTTCCATCCCTATTCCTTAGCCATTAATTCATGCTTATCTTGATCTTTCTTTCTTTTTTATTTTATATTTTTTTAATATATAATCTACTACACTTTATCTCATATTTTATTTTTACGAAATATTTAATTAAACATTTAGAGTTTTTCTCATTTATAATTAAATAATACTAATATAAAATTTAAATAACAACTTAAATTTTCGGATTATTACAGCTAGACTATGAGAGATTTGTTGCGAGAAGAGGTGACGATTATTGGAAATTTCTTTGGGATATATATGAGTGTGGAGGTTGAGAACCTTAGACATAATAAAATAATATTGTGGATCTATTGCCTTACTAAATATGAAAGAGAGACCTTAGACTAATTTTTTCTAAAATTAAGTGAACAAAAAAGGAAAAAAAATAGAGAGAAAAATAAAAATGGGAGAATAAAAAAAAATAAAAAGAAAATAGGAAGGAATGTGGGATTATGGAAATATAGGTGAGAAAAGAAAAAAGTAGGAGAGAGAAACGAAAAAGTGAAAAATGTATATGCAGGATATTTTTTGAAAAATATATCTCAGACATTGTTTTATAATTTGAACAGATCTGAGCCATCTAAATGTCCTACTAGGACAAAATATGTTGAAAATTTAAAAACCGTCTAACTTTATTATATAGATATATTCTTACTTTTTTTCAATATAATTTTTACATATATAGCAATATTTCATTGGGTAGTGGTTAAATTTTTTTTTGAAATTATGAATGAAATTAATTCTAAAAATTATTAATTTCAACTTAATCCCATTGTTAAAATTTAAAAACCTAAAGCTTATCTATTTTTTTAATTTTTCATTATTAGATTGATTTCAAAATAATAAACAAAAAGATTGGGCTATCTCAAATAAGAAGCAAAAATATTTTATTGATCATAATTTTTTTTATTTAACTAGATGAAAACACGTGAGAATACCTCTTAGTCTAAATGACAATTAAAAAAAAAAAAAGAAAAAAAAAAAAAAAAAAAGAAAGGGGATCATTCATGGCTTTACCTTGGGCAATGGAATAATTGTTTATCAAAATAGCTAACACGGCACCGTTGAAGGGTGCGCAGCAACTGCTCCTGTGCTTAACGCACAGTAACATCTCCAATCTTGAGGGGGTGTGTACATAATCTTCCTCGTACAAAAAACAAAAGCAAATTCACGTGGGGTGAATGCTACCCGGCAACTCACAATCATTAACTACCCGCAATATCGGTTACGCATTCATTGGCTCTGGCCCATTACCCTCTCTGGTAAGAAGTTATTTGGTGGTGACCCTTTGGTGAGATTTTAGGTCATGTTTGATTCACAACATTAATAGTGAAGTATTAATAATTCTATTAGATTAGTGTGGTATTTATTATCCAATTGGATTAATATTCATTGGATTAATAATTCCACCCCTTCCCCATTACTAATAATCCTACAAATTTGTTGGATTAATTATCCATTGGATTAACAATCCTAAATCAAAATGTTAAAGCAAACATAGGATAGTTGGCCTCACGGATTAATAATCCCAATCCCATACTCTAATCTATCCAATCAAACATGCCATTAGAGTATAAGTTTTGAAGGCTTAGGTTTCATTCTTCTTGGGTCAGTCACCCGGACCGTATCACATATGATTCGTAGGATGGATCTTTCAAGGCGGGGTAAATTAACATCAAAAGTGTGTGTTCGAATCTTTATTTATGTGCGAGTCTATAACTTATTGTTATATGATTAAGTAATCTTACTACTATGTAAGTTTACTTTATATGGTTAGACTTTTTATTTAGTAGTCTTCAGCTACAATCACCTAGTAGCCCCGTTTGGTAAAGCTGTGAGAAAGTGATTGGCCCTGTTTGGTACAGCTTAATTTTAGCTTATTTCAGCTTTCAGCTTAATTTAAGCTATTTTGATGTGTTTGATTTAGCTTAACAATACAGCTTATACCTTTTTGTAAGTCAGAAATCAACTTATTCTTTGAGTGGGGCAGGAGAAGCTTAATTTATAAGTCAGAAATCAGCTTATGTTCATAGTTATAAGCTATAAGCTGTTAAGGTATAAACTATAAGCACTTTCTCACAGTTCTACCAAACAAGGCCATTATAGATTATAACTTAACAAATTATAACTTACAGCTATGAACCTAAACTGGTAACCTATTTAGTGCAGCTATGGGATTATACAATTAAACAACAGAGTAGTGTTTGGTAAATAAACTGTAAAATAACTTTTTGCTGTATAATTGTTATTTTCACCCTTATAAGATATAAAATTTGTGATTTCATTTATAATATATATTTTTCTTTTTCTTTTTCACTTTATTTTATTTTCTTTTCTTTTTCACCTTATTTTCTTTCTTTTTTTTTAATTTTTTTTCTTCTCTTCTTTCTTTGTTAATTTTGTTTAATTTATTAATTCTTTACAATTAATTCACGTTCTAATTTATATTAATATTGCGATTTCATTACATATTATTTTTTGTATATTCATTTTAATTATTTATATCTGTATTTATTTTCTTTATTATTATTATTAATTGTGATTTTAGTATAAAAATTATCAATTTGCTCATCAATTATTAAAATTAGTATCAATTATTAATTATTATTATTATTATTATTAATTTGTTCATCAATTATTAAAATTAGTATCAATTTGTCCATCAATTATTATTATTTTTCATATTATTATTATTCTTTATTATTATTCATTTTAATAATTATCAATTTGCTCATCAATTATTAAAATTAGTATCAATTATTAATTATTATTATTATTATTAATTTGTTCATCAATTATTAAAATTAGTATCAATTTGTCCATCAATTATTATTATTTTTCATATTATTATTATTCTTTATTATTATTCATTTTAATAATTTTTAGTGATATTTCATTTTTTTCATTTTTAGTAATTCATTTTTTCATTTGACAAATCCTTACATTTTTTTCAATTTATATCATTTTTTTAGTGATATTTCATTTTTTTTTTCATTTTTAGTAAAATTATTTCATTTTTTCATTGTAAATTAATTAGTGTCAATTAATTGCTTAAGTAGCATCAATTAATACTAAAATTATTAATTAGTATCAATGCTTAATTAATGGCTAAAATGGCTAAATTATTATTGATGGCTAAATTATAAAATGCTTAATTATTATTATTATTATTTTAAAAAAAAAACTGAAATCGATCGTCACCGTCGACGGTTAGGATTTTGATCACCGTCGAAGGCACAACGGCGATGGGGGATGGGAACGACGACGGACCGTTGATCGTCACGGTTGATCGTCAAGTAGTCGATCGTGACTCTAGGGTTTTAGATCGCGATCATCACGCAGTCGACGGTTAGGGTTTCGATCATCAACGCGATGGTGGTGGTGAAGAGAGAGCGAAGAGAGAGAGGAAGAGAAGAAAGCTCTGGTTCATGAGCATGAGAGAGAGAGAGAGAGAGAGAGAGAGCATTGGTTCGCAAGAGAGAGAGAGAATGAACAGTGAATGAACTAGAGCTCGTCGAAAATTGCCTCTGAGTCGGAAATTGACCTCTTTCTCTGTCTCTGAGAATGAACAGTGATTATTTTTGTATTTTATATAATGGCAATTATATAATACTTCAAATGAATAAAGGGCATTTAAGTAATTTTGCCCCCTCAAGTTTAGCTTCCCACTTAAGCTGAATGAATAAGCATCCCAGAAGCCACTCAGCCAAAAATCACTTTTTTGGCTTAATTTAAGCTTATAAAAAGTGATTTTAAACTCTATCAAACACATCAATTGTAGCTTAAATTCAGCTAAAAGCTGAAACAAGTAGCTTTTAAGTTGCACCAAACAAGCCTATCTCATATGATTATGATTAGTTAAAAGGTTAAGATTTACAATATTATGTTAAATAATTAGAGAACAAGCATAAAGAATTGTGATTGGTCCAGGCAAATCCACGTGGTGTCCAAGACCATAATATAATTTTTCCTCTCTACTCT
The DNA here is from genome assembly GCA_022316695.1 of Camellia oleifera. Taxonomy (NCBI): domain Eukaryota; kingdom Viridiplantae; phylum Streptophyta; class Magnoliopsida; order Ericales; family Theaceae; genus Camellia; species Camellia oleifera. Next base: position 3,201,605 of record CM039319.1, on the reverse strand, counting down.
ATTCTATTCAGACTGGTTGTTCGGGAGTTGTTTAACGGCTATTTGGAAACGTGAGCTTTGTGCTCTCTCTGACTTTCCCCCAAAACCCGAAAAACAAAAAACAAAAAAAATACACTTTCTTATATCAACAATGATTCATCCCACTAAAAACACCACCACTAATAGCACTAATGCATTAAAAAAGTAAAAAAAAAAAAAAAAAATACAACTTCAAGATCAAAACATCACATCATTACTGTCGGGACCCACTGCCACCTAATTAGTGCTCCCAAGCATTTTTCTTCTTATATTTATTTTTTGAAACTTCCTCACACAATTTTGATTTTCAAAAATTCTCTTAAAATTACTAATTAGATCATAATAATTTTCTAGTATATATATATATACCTATATTGTAATTTTCACCGATTTTGATATTTAATTCTCTTGATAGAAATAGTTGGGCAGCCTTTCCTACCCAAATTTTTGTCCTTGTTAATTCCTTCAACTCTATATGTTTGTTGAATTTCGTCACTGACAATCCAACAACGCTAATTCTCTCTTTCTGTCCATCCCCATCCTCTCTCCTCTGTCTCTATGTAATATCTCTATCTATCTATCTATCTATCTATCTATCTATCTATCAAATCAGTCTTGTTTTAGAGAGAGAGAGAGAGAGAGAGAGAGAGAGAGAGATGGCAGGCATTGCTGGTACTTGTTCTTCTAGTTTGGTCTTGAAAGCCAAAGAATCAAGCAACAATGGAGCTTCTCTGCTTCAACACAATGGACTCAGAGCAGTTGAAAGCAAGCAAGTGCCTTCGGCTGGGTGTAGGCCAAATGGGTTCATTTCTACTTCAGGTTTGATCATCCTTTCCCTTCCCAATTCTTGATTATGTATCATTGTGCTGGTAGTACTCAAATCTCTTTACAACACTTTGTTCACATGTTCTTCAATTCACTAGACATTGCTGTCAAATTGCCCATACGATTCATTGCTTCGATATTGCTGATGGTTAAGAGAGGCCTGGTCTTGAAATGAGATTAAAAATCTCTATTTTGTACATTGTAATAAAGAAAATGAGCAATAACCACGATCAATCTCGTTATGAAAATACACCCTTTTCTGTTTGTCTATTGATTTCACTGAATTTCTAAGCCTTGTACAGGAATCTTGACCTCTCTGTTTGAAAACAAGTTCTATTTTTCTAGTGTCTTTTTCTATATCAATCTTCTTCGTGATTTATCATTGGTTGAGAAAAAGAAGTTTCACAATTTGTTACTGTTAGATAGCTTGACATGCATTGTTGGACTCATTTGCTAGCAACTTAAGCTTTTGGACTTAACATGTATTAGAGCTCAAGTTGAGAGTGGTTCTAGGTTCAAATCTCTCCATTGGCATTTTGTACTCTTTCTCCGTTTGGTTTCTTCTTTGTTTGGTAGTTTGGTTCTGTGTTTGCTTGATATACATTGTTGAGTCCATTCTCTAACAGCTTAAGCATTTGGACAAATTGGTGACTTTAGCTTTTGGAAAAATTGGTGACTTAACAGTCCGTAACAATTTCAACATTCTGTTATGTTTTGTTTTCCACTTTTAGCAACAAAATTGCAATAACTCACCATCTGCATAGGTGGTCCTTTAATTCTGATCTGTATTGAAACTACTTCGAGACATTTCTGAGTTTGCTTTTCTTCATTGTTTCCAATAATGGATCTACTCAGTTATTTATGCACACATCTCGTGAGGCATTTATCTTAAACTTGAAATAAGAAATTCAATATTTTATTTAACTTTCGGTTTTCTACTTGATATGTTCTGATTGTAATAGAGTTTCATATTTGCAGCTTCAAAATGCACAAGGATCAAGGCCATGGCCTCTCCAACTGTTTCAGTTCCCAAACGAGAAAAGGATCCCAAGAAAAGGATTGTCATAACAGGAATGGGCCTTGTATCAGTTTTTGGCAGCCGACATTGATACATTTTACAATAAACTTCTTGAGGGAGAAAGTGGGATCACCATTATTGATAGGTTTGATGCTTCGAGCTTCTCTGTTCGATTTGCCGGTCAGATTCGTGACTTCTCCTCTGAAGGCTACATTGACGGCAAGAATGATCGCCGTCTCGATGACTGCTGGAGGTACTGTTTGGTTGCTGGCAGGAGGGCCCTTGATGATGCCAGGCTTGGACCTGAAGTCCTTGAAACTGTTAGTCCCATACTAACCATTAAATTGGCAATATGTATTTCACCTAAAAAAAAATGAAATATTTCAAATACTAAAGTTCCTCACCTGTATATTGCAGATGGACAGATCAAAAATAGGAGTTCTAGTGGGGTCAGGCATGGGAGGTTTGACAGCTTTCAGCAATGGGGTTGAGGCTCTTCTCCAGAAGGGATATAAGAAGATAACTCCATTTTTTATTCCTTATTCAATCACTAACATGGGTTCAGCATTATTAGCTATAGATACCGGATTAATGGGACCCAATTACTCGATTTCAACAGCCTGTGCAACTGCAAACTACTGCTTTTACGCAGCTGCAAATCACATTAGAAGAGGTGAAGCGGATATTATGGTTGCTGGTGGGACTGAGGCTGCAGTCATGGCTACTGGGGTTGGTGGCTTTATTGCTTGTCGAGCATTGTCTCAAAGGAATGATGAACCCCATAAAGCTTCAAGGCCGTGGGATAAAGATCGTGATGGTTTTGTCATTGGAGAAGGCTCTGGTGTTCTGGTAATCTAGTACTTCATCTGATTTTGTCATTTGATACTTGGTTCTGATGATATTGTGACTTGGCCTATTTGTGTTAATTTGTCTTATTATTTTAGTTTAGGGAAAACTACATTTTACCCCATTGATCTTTTGATTTGTTTCAATGCCAACCTTCTATTAACATTTTGCCACGAAAGCGGACAAAAAAATGGCATGTGAGCTGCTCATACCAATTTTATTGCCAAATTGCTCATTCAAGAGCTAATTTATTTACATAATGTGAGAGATATTTATATATCTTCCATTCTCCTATGAAGAAATATGTGAGAAAAAATATATGCACATGACAAATATTACATATCTATCACATATATGTATAAAATCACCTCTTAAATAAACATTTTTGGTCATAAAATTGGCATGTACAATTCATATGCTACTTTTTCATTCTGTTTTCATAGCAAAATGTTAACAGAAGATTGAGCTCAAACAAATCAAAAGATTAGGGGGTAAATTGAAGCATTTTTTAGTTGAAAGGGGCAAAGTAACAACGGTTTATCTCTAATTTATTTTGTCTTCCAAATTTATAAATATTTGTTTTTGTTGATTGAGGAAAGATTATGGAGAGCTTAGAGCATGCAATGAAAAGAGGAGCCAATATAATTGCAGAGTACTTGGGAGGTGCCATAACGTGTGATGCTCATCACATGACTGATCCTCGGTCAGATGGCCTTGGAGTTTCATCATGTATATCCAAGGCCTTGGAAGATGCTGGAGTCTCCCCCGAGGAGGTAAGAGTGCCTCATTGTGATCTCTTGACCTAAAAACAAGCATATTTTTCAGTCACAATGTGATAAATCGTAGATTCTGATGCAAACAATCTTGAATTCATAATTTGCAGGTGAATTATGTTAATGCCCACGCAACGTCAACACTTGCTGGGGATTTGGCAGAGGTTAATGCTGTCAAGAAGGTCTTTAAGGACACATCTGAGATCAAGATGAATGGGACCAAGGCAAGAAACCCAAATCTTATAAGCATATTGAAATTGAAAAAATGCAATTGCGTGACAAAATTTTATTCTTGACCACATTGATTGAATGATGAACTAAATATTGTGAATTAGAATCTTCGGTAACATAAGGTCCAACTAATCATATGGGTACTAGAACATTATAACTGAATTAGATTGAGTTTCTCATTTCATTGTTTTCAGTCAATGATTGGACACGGGCTTGGAGCTTCTGGTGGATTGGAAGCCATAGCAACCATAAAAGCAATCACCACTGGGTGGTTGCATCCAACCATTAACCAATATGTACTACACAAAAACCCTACTCTCCAATTACGCAACATTTTCTTTGTTTCATCGTTTTTATGGTGTATTTCATGTCTCCATATTGCTTTCTTTATATTAATTTGCAGAACTTGGAGCCTGAGGTCACAATCGACACTGTTCCAAATGTGAAGAAAAAGCATGAAGTGAATGTTGGTACGTGTATCTGCGTTCAACAGCTTAAACGAAACCAAGAAACTTTGATTAATTGCATGTGCCTGGAAATTTTCTATATGCAAGACAAACAACAAACTATACCTGCTTGTGTTGTTTATTTATTTTTTAAACCATGGCAATGAGTTTAGTAACATCTATTTCACCATTCTCTAATCAAAATTTCATATTTAATGCAGCTATCTCCAACTCATTTGGCTTCGGTGGGCATAACTCGGTGGTTGCTTTCACTCCCTTCAGGCCCTAAATTAAGCTTAATCGAAGTAGCTTCTTTCATTACCTATTTTTTTTCCTTTAGGAAAGATTGATTTTGAAATCATATAATTGTCCAAATCAAAATAGATCATTTATGTTGTAATCAGTCTAAGCATAATATAGAGAATTTGATTATCAGAATTGTTTATGCTCCTGTATTGAGTCGTGGTATCGATGTAGCTTCTTTTATCAGTTTCCTTCCAAGTTCCAACCAATAATATATTTGATGAGATCAGATTCACAATCTGTCGATGAATAAACTTTTTTCTTGCCATTTTCTTGATACCTTCTTATCTATGTTGTGTTGAAATCATCTATGAGTTTTGAGCAAGGTACAAAAAGTGTACAGTAAAGTGATATGAATACATGGAATTGAGATTGCAATAATGCTTTTTTTTTTTTTTGGTTTTAAATATACTAAGAGCATCAATACTTGACAAGTTAAACAAGTTTGTTAAAGTGTGTGATACGATAAAAAGTGACAAAAGTGGAGTTTAATTTTGTGTTAGGCGTTTATTAATTTGGAAAGTAGTTGCGCAAATAGAGAAGTGACAGTGTATGTTAAAATGTGTGTTATTTAAGGCTGAAGCATTGAAGGAATAAACAAACAATGAGTTAACTAAAAGGTTGGAAAAATAGAACAAGAAAATCTCCAAGCTCTATGTTTTTCCCTACTCTTGACCTGCCCAAGGTAATTAACTAACATGTGAAAGGATTTGTTGTAATTTTTTCTACTAAGAATAAAAAGGTGTGGGGACATATTTTCTGAGGGCCAACACATGGCCAAGGTGACGCCGAAGTGTCAGCCGAGGTGCCACATGTCTTGGTCATGACGCCGAGGTTATCTCGGCTAGACCGAGGTTATCTCCGAAGATACCAGAGTCCAGAATAAGCGGATAAGGGACAAGAGTCCTAGAATGAGGAAGGACCTCAGCCTGGATAACTATAAAGCTCTTAGGGAGTTTATCTTTATCTATTGGAGAGTCTAAGATAAGCACTGAGCAGAAGTCTATTGAAGCTAGGCTTCTATTGGGACTAGGATTGTGTTGGCTATAAAAGAGAGGCACCCCCATGGGTCTAAGGTACGCAATTTATATTCTGAATAGTGAGTTAAACACTTTTGCTATCTTTGAGAGATAATTGACTTGATCGTTGGAGTGCCGTTGGGTGGATGAACCACCACCAGAATCTCTTCTTTCTGTTGTAGGTCGTTCGGGCTTAATCTATTCTACCAGTGCTCTCCAGCTAAGTACTAATTTGGCAGTGTGGTCGAAAATTGACACACACAATTTGGCGCCGTCTCTGGAAAAGAAATGAGAATAGATGGCCAACGACGGACAGAGAGAGAAGGTTGGAGACGACACGCCTACTGGGAGTGGAAAACCTATTGACCTTGACGTCGAAGGAGACAACTGCAACGAAGAGACTCGTGATAAGAATCACGAAGGAAAGGACGTCGGCCAGGAGGATGACGTACAGAAGAAATCAGATCGAAACGAGTACTATAACGAGGATAACCTCCAGGTATGGAATGATAGATGCCTACGGAGGGACAAAGAGATGAAGGGGATGGCAAACAAATTGGCAGACCTCCAATCGGTCGTCAACTTCATGATGCAAAACAACGTCATGCAGCCACCGTTCCCGCTATAGGACACACCGATTCCAGTGGCCAATGCCCAGAAGGGAGGCCAGAAAACAATCCCTGTAGCCTCCCAGCACACCCAGAGCGAAAAACACTGTCACCGGCCTTCAAGGGAAGTCGGGTGAGGAGAGTCGAGAAGGGAAGAATCTCGAAGGACACATCGCACCAAGGAAGCAGACCCCAAAGAACATCGGCATGTTCAAAGGTAGGAGTTGTGCTTTGACGCAACTGATGGAGAAAGGTCGAAGAGGGCTCACAACGAAGCTGAGAGTAGTGCGCCTAAAAGGCTGAAGTCAGGAGATAGCCGAGCTCCTGGGCGGACCAAAGAGGACTTGAGAGATTACCTTAAGAGGAAGCAACAAAATGCCGAGGTAACTTCCCCTGTTAAACTGAGAACACCATTCTCGGTGGAGTTGGACAAATTTGAGGCCCTGAAAAGATTCAGTATGCCAAGGTTCCAGATATACGATGGTAAGTCGGATCCCAACTTTCACGTCGGTTTATACCTGAACTCGATGGCATTGTACACTGGGAACGAGCCGTTGCTTTGCAAGGTGTTCCCCTCATCCTTTGGGGAAATCGCATCAAATTGGTTTCACAAACTGTCGAAAGGAACTGTGAAACCTGGGAAGGCCTGGCCAAGATGTTCGTGGCTAGGTTCGTAACAAACAAACTACAGCCGTTAAGGGTAAACGCCTTGATGGCTCTGAAAATTGGCAAGGACAAAAGCCTGAGAGCCTATGCCAAAAGGTATTATGAGGTATTCAACCGAATACCCAAGTGCAACCAAGAGGTGGCGGTCACGTTTTTCAAAAACGGCCTAAAAGATGATTGTCCACTACGAAAGTCATTGGCAAAGACATTGCCAAAAAGCATGGAAGAGCTCATGGCAAGAATTGAGAAATATGCTAGAGCCGAGGAAGATACGCCAGGGACTAAGGAGACAATGCAAGAGAAAGGAAACGGTTCGCCGAAGTAAGGCCGAGGTAACAATGGATCCAACAAACAAGAGATAGGACTGAGGGCTGCACAGGCAGTCACAACTATATTCCGAATTCCAATTCACAAAGTCCTGGATAAAATCCGAACCTAGCCCTATTTCAGAGCACCAGCAAGGGTACCAGGAGAGTTTATAGGAAGAAGCCTTGGTAAGCATTGTGCTTACCATAATGAAGATGGGCACCTGACTCAGGGTTGTAGAGCCCTGAAAGCACACCCGAAAGACTTGGTAAGGCAAGGCCATTTAACGGACCTTGTAGATGAAGCCAGGACAAGGGAAGAGCAGGCAAGACTGCCTCAGGCACCAGCAGCTCCACCCCCCCAGCACAGTAATCGTAGGCAGACGAATCTCGGGTAATTAATGTAATTCACTCAAAGGTCAACGAAAACAAAATACGGGAGGAGACCCATGTGGTAAAGCACTTGCAGCATATGTACCAGGTCCGGGAGAAAAGACCTCGGGCCGAGGAGTGGCAGGGACCAGTAGTGTCCTTTACTGAAGCAAACCTTGAGATGGTGCAGCATCCACATAATGATGCCTTGGTAGTATCCCTCTAGGTTGGGGAGTACCAAGTACAGTGCATCCTAATTGACCAAGGCAGCTCTTGTGACATCATGTATGTCAGGTGTTACAAGGAGCTTGGCCTTCACCCAGATAATATGGAGCAGTCCAACAGCCCAATGGTCGGGTTCAATGGAACGCCGACGTGGCCACTGGGAGCAGCAAGCTTGGAGTTGTAGGTTGGCACCCAAAAAGATAAAAACAGAATTCACCATAATTGACACACCCTCCCCCTACAATGCTATCTTGGGAAGGCCATGGCTACATGCAATGGGGGCTGTTCCCTCAACGTTGCATCAATTATTGCGGTTCCCAACAGAGCATGGGATAGAGGAGGTTAGAGGGGATCAACTATAGGCAAAGAACTGCTCTATGGCAGCAATGAAATCCACCTGCAGCATACGAGAACCAGAGACAGTAGAGATCGAAGACGAGGATGTGGAAGTCCTAGAGAACGTCGGCAAAGAGCCAGCCGAGAAGAGTGATGAAGCCTTGAAAAAAATCCTTGTCCAGTAAGGGGATGAGGAACGTTTCTTCCTTCTCGGCTCGGGCTTAGCCGAGGAAGAGGAAAAAGAGCTGGAGGCTTTCTTGAGAGCAAACATCGAGGTGTTTGCTTGGACGCCTTACGAAATGCCTAGCATTGACCTCGAGGTCACTTGCCATAAACTAAACGTAGACAGGTCGGCCAAACCTGTAATCCAGCGGGCAAGAAAACCGACGTTGATGCATGTTGAGGCAGTGAAAGAAGAAGTAGACAGACTTCTGGAGGCCAGAGCCATTCGAGAGGTAAATTATCCGACATGGCTATCGAACACAGTGGTGGTGAAGAAAAAGAATGGTAAATGGAGGGTCTGCATGGACTTTACCAGCCTAAACAAGGCCTGTCCCAAAGACAGTTTCCCATTACCCAAGATAGACCAACTGGTGGTGCCACTTCAGGGCATAGAATGATGAGCTTCCTGGATGCCTACAGGGGGTACCATCAGATAGCCATGTACCTCCTAGATGAGGAGAAGACTGTCTTTATCACCCCAAAAGGGCTGTATTGCTATAGAGTGATGCCTTTTGGGTTGAAAAACGTAGGAGCAACTTACCAGAGATTGGTAACCAAGATGTTCAGACACCTGATTGGTTGAACAGTAGAGGTATACATTGATGACATGGTTGTGAAGACCAAGGAGCCTGAGAATCATCTAGAAGACTTGAGGGCAGTTTTTGACATCCTTAGAACATATCGGCTCCGACTCAATGCATCGAAGTGTGCATTTGGAGTTGGATTTGGTAAGTTCTTGGGATACTTGGTGACCAGAAGGGGCATTGAGGCCAGCCCAGATTAGATCAAAGCCATCCTAGAACTAAAAAGCCCAACATCGGCAAAGCAAGTACAGATGTTGACTGGAAGGGTTGCAGCCCTGAACAGGTTCATAAGCAGAAGTTCTGACAAATGCGAACCTTTCTTCAGCTTAGTGAAGAAGGCCACAGACTTCTTATGGACAGAAGAGTGTGAAGTCGCCTTAGTTGATTTAAAGAAGTATTTGACCACAGCTCCAGTTCTCTCAAATCCAGAACCTGGATAGGAGCTGTTCATGTACTTAGTAGTTTCGGAGCATGCGGTAAGTGCAGTGGTAATCCGAGAAGAAAAAGGGGAGCAAAGGGCTGTATACTATGTAAGCAAAATTCTGGCTAATGCAAAAACCATGTATGTACCCTTGGAGAAGTTAACACTGGCTTTAGTAATGGCTTCAAAGCAGTTGAACCATTACTTTCAAGCCCACAAGATTGTGGTGCTAACTGAACATCCTTTGAAGTCCCTGTTGCAGCAGGGAGATCTGACAGACAGAATAGCCAGGTGGGCAGTAGCCTTAGGCTAGTATGACCTAGAATACAGACCCAGAACAGCAATCAAAGGCCAAGTTTTGGCCAACTTTGTGGCCGAGTTCACGCTAGGATTCATCGCACATTGGGCTTCGTTGAGCCGAGGTGAACGATGTCCTAGTGAGCAAAAAGGAGCCCAGCCGAAAACAGAACAAAGGAAGGAAAAAAAACTTAGGCCTTGCAGCATTTACATCGGCGATGCCTTTCGACTATTTGTTGATGGGAGCTCAAACTGACAAGGAGCGGGGGCAGGAGTAGTACTGGTATCTCCAGATGGACAGATGCTAGAACAATCCATTCGTTTGGGGTTCAAGGCCTCAAACAATGAAGCAGAGTATGAAGCACTGATTGCAGGACTGAAACTGGCAGCAGCAGTAGAAGCAGATGAGGTGATAGTCTTCTGTGACTCTCAGCTTATAGTCAACCAGACAACGGGCGAGTTTGCAGCCTGAGATGAAAGGATGTCGGCCTACGCAAAGGAGGTCAGCAAGTTGGTGGCCTTGTTTCAGAATTGCTGACTACAGCAAGTTAGCCGAGATGATAATAGTCACGCTGATGCCCTGGCCAACCTGGCTAGTGCAATACAACCTGGAAAGGCAAGGACGATAATGGTTGACTACTTGTCAGGCTCAAGCATCGAACCACTGACCACAGAGCATGAAGCAATGTGTGTAGATATGGGACCAAGCTGGATGGATGCAATAGTAGCCTTCCTGAAAGAAGGAAAACTGCTAGATGATCACAAAGAGGCACACAAGATCAGATTGAAGTCGGTAAGATTCAGTCTGACAGCAGAGGGACATCTCTACAGAAGATCCTTCACTGGACCCCTTTTGAGGTGTGTATATCCTTCATAAGTTAAAGATTTTTTGTACGAAATACATGAAGGAGGGCAGATCACTTGCTCATAGGGCCATTATCCAAGGGTATTAGTGGCCCTACATGCAGAAAGATGCAGAAGCCTATGTCAAGAAGTGTGAAAAGTGCCAAAGGTTTGCACAACTAATACACCAACCAACAGCAGACCTGAACCCAGTATCCAATCCTTGGCCATTTGCCCAATGGGGCATTGATCTTGTTGGAAACCTGCCTCAAGCAACTGGGCAAAGGAAGTACCTACTGGTAGCAACAGATTACTTCACCAAGTGGATAGAAGCTGAACCCCTTGCCAAGATCTGAGACATTGATGTGAAGAACTTGATCTGGAAGAACATCATTACTAGGTTTGGGATTCCAAGAGCAATAGTTGCAGACAATAGAACACAATTTGACAGTAAGCTAATCAAAAGCTTTTGTGCAAAAGTTCAAAATCAAGAATTACTTTTCAATCCCAAGTTTTCCTCAAAGCAATGGACAAGCAGAAGCGTCCAACAAAGTTATCGTGGATGAGATAAAGAAGAGGCTGCAAGCAGCAAAGGAAAAGTGGGTAGATGAATTGCCCAGTGTACTCTGGGCATATCGGACTACGCCGAGAAGATCAATGGGGGAATCCCCGTTTGCCATGGCTTATGGCACAAAAGTAGTCATTCCGCTAGAGGTCGGCATCCTAGGGATTAGAAACCAGGCAGTGGAGAATGGAACTAATGACGTATTTTTAGCCCGGGATCTGGATCTTCTAGAAGAGAGAAAGGAGAAAGCAGCAATTCAGCTGGGGATATACTGGCAGCAGCTTGCCAGGGCTTATAATAAAAAGGTGAACCCACGAGAGTTCCAAGTTGGTGACCTCGTCCTGAGAAAGGTCATCGGCAACAAGAAAGATCCCAGAGAAGGCAAACTTGGCCCAAATTGGGAAGGACCCTATAGAATCATCTCGGTATTGGGCAATGGGGCATATCGGCTTGAAGATAATGAAGGCAAAGGGTTGCCAAGGCCTTGGAATACTTGCAATCTGAAATTTTTCTATTATTAGACTTTTTTGTTCTTTGTTATTAGCCGAAGTAATAAATAAAGTTTTTAGCTTGATTTTTTACACTTGTGACTGATAAGATACTTGACGATGTTTCTGGAATACATGCATAATGAGAACCCAAGTGGAACTTAAGTTCACATTAGGAGGCAGTGAGTTGGAAAATGGTTCCTGGAAAGGTAGAATTTACAAGCTAAAATTCGTTTAACACTTGTTGAAAATTGTGAAAAATTTACAAGTTGAAGTTAAATCGAGGTCACGTTTAACACTTGTTGAAATTTGTGAAATATTTACAAGTTGAAGTTAAACCGAGGTCATGTTTAACACTTGTTAAAATTTGTGAAAAATTTACAAGTTGAAGTTAAACCGAGGTCATGTTTAACACTTGTTGAAATTTGTGAAAAATTTACAAGTTGAAGTTAAACCGATGTCACGTTTAACACTTGTTGAAATTTGTGAAAAATTTACAAGTTGAAGTTAACCCGAGGTCATGTTTAACACTTGTTGAAATTTGAGAAAAAATTACAAGTTAAACCGAGGTTATGTTTAACACTTGTTGAAATTTGTGAAAAATTTACAAGTTGAAGTTAAACTGAGGTCATGTTTAACACTTGTTGAAATTTGTTAAAAATTTACAAGTTGAAGTTAAACCAAGGTCATGTTTAACACTTGTTGAAATTTGTGAAAAATTTGCATGTTGAAGTTAAACCGAGATCATGTTTAACACTTGTTGAAATTTGTGAAAAATTTACAACTTGAAGTTAAATCGAGGTTATGACTAAAAGAAAATTGGTCTAAACACTTGTTGAAATTTTTAAGAAAAATTTACAAGTTAAAGACCAAGGTTGTATTAAAAGAAGTACTTATCTACTTGCCAAGATAAAAACGTCTATTTTTTACCGAGGGACATCACCCCGAGAAGATTGCACAGACTAAGGTGTATGTGGAAGACATGCAAAATTATTCTAAGTATAGAGTTATGCAATGGAGACAAACATACAAGCATTCAAAAGAGGAAGTTGTATTTACATTCGAAAGAAGGCACATCGGCCAGACAGAAAGCTTACATTGTTTCAAAGAATGAAAAAAGTACAAGGTACTGGAACCAAAAAAAAAAAAAAAAAGCATCAAACTAAGACTTTTCGGCGTCTTTAGGCGATTGGGTCTGGAGTTCGGAGGACTGCTGAGAAGACATCTCGGCAGCCCTCTCAGCCGCGAGCTCGTCATTGATTTCTTGAAGAGTTTGGTCGAGGCTCTGGTCGGCAATAGGCACGTCCGATGTTGCCTTCTCAAGAATAGTGTCTTTGGAGACCTCACCCTCCTCGTCCTAAGTCAAGTCTAGGACTTGCTCATTTGGAGTAGGGGACTTGGCCCTAGCAGCTTCCTTTGATTTCCTCACCAAAGCTTCCTCTTCAGACTCAGAATCGTCTTCGGATTGGCTTGGAGTAGGGGGGAATGGCAGGGGAAGGACGTCGGCTTTCTTGAGGGGGGAGTCCTCAGGGACGTCAAACTTTTTTAGAGCAGTCATCCAACCAAGGGTGAAACCCTTGTTGCATTCCTGCCTTACTTGCTTCTTGTAGTCCTCCTTGACGTCGGTCGCCCCCTCAGCGTACGCCTTTTCATCAGCAGCCTTGATCTCGGCCTCTTTGGTGGCCAAGGCAGCTTGAAGCTCCTCTTGGGCCTTGACCATCTTTTCTTCGGCCTCGTTCTTTTCGGTCGTAAGGACCTTGGCAATGGCCTTCGCAGCATCAGCCTTTTCCTCAGCCTGATCCTTAGCTTTAATGGCTGCCGCAGCCTGGCTGGATAAAGTTTTCATCTTGGCCTCAGTCTTTTTGATGGTCTTTTGCAAACCAGAGACCTCCCTAATCTTGTCGGCCAACTCCTTTCTCATTTCAAAAGCTTGCATTGAGAAGGAGTGGGCGTGCTGGATCGCCTGAAAGAAAATCAACAGAACAAAAGTTAGTAAAATTCTCAGAGTATAAAAGAATGAAGAGAGAAAAAACCAAGTGTGAAAGACTTACTTGAACAGAATGCTGCAGCATCAGTGCAAAATTTTCATATTTGCTCATCTTAGTGTTACGATTAAGATCTTTGGGCAGAAGCAAGGCGGTGGAGAGGGTAATGCCGACCTCAATGTCGTTGGCGCTATCACCAGCCTTAACTGACTTGTTATCGATTGTGATTGGCGGGGCCCAGGGGGAATCATGTTTTAATGGCTCCGACGTAGTCGCAGAGGACGACTTTTGCCTCTTTGATATAGTAGATTTGGATGGTTGGGCCTCAGTGGGCCTCTTCTTGGCAGCAGAAGGGGTCTTCTCGCTCTCGGCCAATTTAGAAATTGGCAAGGTGTCCTCAGTGTCAATCTGAGTCACCGTTGCCTTGGGCTGAGCCTTCTTCAGATGTTTTGGCTTTGGCTTTGGTTGAGGTTGGGTTTGTGATGGTTGAGCGTCAACTGAGTCAGGGATGTCGGCTAGAAGATCTTCGGCGACAGCTTTCTTACGACCCATCTCAGCAATAATTGCAGTCTTACGGCGACGTTGGCATTGAGATGATGGGATCAGATATGAAGCCGAGTTTGACTGTTGCTCTGCTGGATCAGAGGTCGATCCTTGATCTGGCCGAGATGATGAGGCTGTTGGAGGAGTTGTGGCGGAAGGGGGAGAATTGCTTTTCTTCCTCTTTGGGACGTCGGGAAGCACCGACTTGTAGGTCGGGATAAAGTTCAGAAGCAAGGGAGCTCTCCGCTTGTGAACTGGTAGATCCAGTAGCTTCTTCAAGCCCTTGTTGGGGAAAAAAGACTTGCGGAAGTGTAGACACCCCATTTTTGACTGACCTTAAGACTCAGACGTCATCAATTGAGCGCTTGGTGATGTTGCATATTGTGCTCGTTCTGAGGTTGCGGAGTTCCGGCTACGAGCCTTACCTCCGGACTTCCGGACTCTTTTGTGCTTTGTCTCGGTTTGCGAACCAGGCTCCGTTTTCTCTGTTTTCTCTTCCCAAAGGGAGGGAGAGGTCTTGTAGACCATCTCTCAGTGGCCGTAGGCTACGTTTTGTGGTCGCAGGCCATTTTTTCCATTTCGGAGTCCGGTTCCCGGTTTTCGGAGCCGTCAGGCCGTGCACCTCGATTCGGGACTGCCTAACCATCTCCGATTGCCCCGGTTTTTGGTATGCATCTTATTTACTCCCTTTCGAGGGACACTGTGGTCCGAGAGACCAACTTCGTGGTCGGACACCACTGCCGGTGCCTAACAGCCCACTTTCGGGGCCCCGAACTGCGTGTTTCGGCTCCCGAACCTTCGTTCTACATTTTTGGGCTCCGACCCAAACTTGAGATAGTCATATTTTGAGGTCCTTTTCATGTTTGATTAAGGACCTTTTACTTTTTGACATCTCCATCTGTCACTTGTCTCTTTACCTCTTCTTAGGCCTGTTTTGCACGGTATTTTAGGCGTACTTGTGGGCTGTTTTGGGCTTGGTCGTAAACTACAAAGTTTCTTATTTTGAGTCCCTCTTCAACTTTGTTGAAGGGCTCTCGGCCATCTGAGATCCGTAGCTATCACTTACCCCTTTAACCACCTTTTGGCCCTTTTTGGTGCACCCTTTGCTCAAGGCTTCTTGAAGAAGCCTTGACCCCTTGTCTTGGCTTCCTCAAGAAGCCTACCAGCTGTCTTAGCTTCTCCTAGAAGCCTTGGACCATTTGCACCCTTTGCCCCTTTTCATTTAGCTTCCTTGGGAAGCTTAGAGCCTTTTCTTTGTCTATATAAAGAGCTCTTCTTCTCCATTGCTTAGGGTTGGAGGTTTTGAACAAAAAACCAGAGGATATATACATACATTCTGATATATACATATATCCCTCCATCTCTCTCTATATCTATCCCATCCAAGCCTCCAAACACCTTTGTTCTTGGGCCATTTCTTCATCAACTCATAGCACAAAGCATCCTTACTCCATTGCAGCGACTTGGGGCTGTTCTTCAGAGCTTAGGAGCACCCAAACTTGGTCCAAGAGGTGCTGATTTGCTGGTCTTCAAGGGTAAGCCATTTTCTTCCCTTTTCTAGCATTTTCTTGCTTCACATCTAAGCCTTGCTTGCAAGCACTTTTGGGCTCCGACCCAAACTAAAAATCATCATATTTTGGGGTCCTCTTCATGTTTGATTGAGGACCTCTTGCTGTTTGAGGACAGTAGCTAGCACTTCCTTCATTAGCCCTCTTTATGCCATAATCTTGAATAGTATGTTTGGCTTGTGTATAATCTGTTTTTGAGCATGTAATAAACTGTAAAGAGGCTTGTTTTGAGCCCTTCTTCAACATTGAAGAAGGGCTCAACCTTGTTTGGGACCCCCATGTATGACTTGCTTCATTACCCCTCTTTGGTCCCCTTTTTTGCATGTCTTTTTAGCCTACCATGCTTCTGTTTTTGGGCCTTCAACAGGCCTGAAAAGTGTCTTATTTTGCCCCCCTCCATGTGTCTCATGAAGGGTCTTTGGCTGTTTGGTGCACCCTTTTGGTACTTCATGTTATACCCCTTTGTGGGTCTTAATCTTGCATTGCATTTTGAGCATGTTTGTATATTGATTTGGGGCTTGTCATCTACTGTGGGTAGTCATATTTTTGGTCCCTCATCAGTATTGTAGAAGGGTATTTTTCAGTTTGGTGCATGCTTAGTATACCTACCATGTGATGCCTTGCAATTGCCTTAATATGCCTTAGGTTGTTAGCCTTTGTTCGAGCATGTTTTAGGCTTAGATTTGTGAAGCTTTTGTGCTTATTTTACCATGCTTTAGGTCTGTCTTAAGTTGTTTGAGTTGATCCTAGCATGCATTATATAGCCTCTTTGCATTTTGTGGCTTGTATGCTTCAAGTATGTGAATGTGTGAGCATTGTTGCATGCTTCGTTGATTTATTTAGTTGGTTTGGAACCTCCTATAACATGATTTCAGAGCTTACGTTGCATGCTATATGTCCATACTTAGCCTCTTTAAGTGTGCTTAAGAGTTGCCTTGTTTATGCCTTGGGTTTGGACCATAACACTTGCATGTGTGTGTGTGTGTTTAGTCTCCATCTCTAGGCACTTTGGCCACTGATTTTAGGCCAATTGGGAGTAGCCTAATTCATGTTTTAGTCCACTCCATTGCTTGGTTTATATGCCTCTTTGCTTAGGTTGTATCCCTAACATGTTTAGCTTGCTTACATTGTTCATGTTGCATGCTAGATAACATGCTTAGAGTTGCATTGCATAAGCATGCATGCTTGGCCTCTTGAGATTGAAAATGATAGAGGTTTGGCACCCTTTCATGTTTATTTGGTTTGCATGCATTTGAAAGTGAAGTTGCATCCTTGGTCCCTTGGGCCATCATGCATGGAAATGCGTAATTGGTGGTCCGGGAATCGAGACACATGCCCCTTTGAGTCACTAACATGATAAGGGATGTGTTTGGTGCATAAATGGCTTGAATTATATTGCCATGCATGTTGTTGTCCTCTGCTGCTGTGAGTTGCAGGTTCTGCAGGCATTTTGTGCCGACCGGCAGTCAATTGGCAGCCGATGGATGAGTCTAGTGCCGGTGGCCTCCTCTTCCAGCCGGTGGTGTCCTACCCCAGCCGGTGGTGATCCCCAGTGTCCTGAGAGGCACTCCTGCAACTTTGGTAATTTTCTGAGGAGGAGAGCAAAGGAAATAGAGGCAAATCATGCATGGCAGTGCGATTCCGAGCCAGTCCCGAGCGCGTGCTGCATTTGGCCCTCATCCCGAGGCGGTTTACTGTTTAATTAGATTAATTATTTTATTTAATTAATTTAGTTGATTTGTAATATTTTAATTAGCTTGCGTAGTTAATTAATTTGTATATTCTTTTGGTCCCTCCGAGCGAGGGCAAAGTTGTAATAAGTGTGCGTGAGTGGGTGTATGTCTTCCAACCCCACGTCTTTCTTCCCTTTTATTTACCTGCTTATGATGGTAGATTATGGCACATCTAGATTAGTATACCTTATGCAATGCATGCGTGCATTCATGCATTTGTTTACATACATCGGGCTCGGTACATCATACAAACTGCATCGTACTTTCAATTCCAAATTGAATACGTGATAGTTGTTGCATTTCATGTGCCATGCTTAGGATAGCCGGGCCTGTCTAGATTACATTCCGTATGCGATGCATTAGTCACTTAACATAAACTAGGTCATGCATGTTTTGCTAACTGGTTTCTTGTTTTGGCACGGAGTACGATGTAAGTTTTTATGCTTTAGCATACCACATGCGTGTGAATGTTGCCATGATAGTATGCTTACCATGCGGCTAAATGCGTATGTGTTATAAACTGTTTGAATGCCTGTGGGTGGAGGTTGGATTGCCTGAGTCGGAACAATTCATTGAAATCCGCATTTTAGCCTACTTGCGAGTAGCAAAAGAAAACAACACGTTTTTCGAGACAAAACGGATATGCAATGTTTATTTCCAAGTTAGGCAATCTAGTCTATACTTTTGTGTTGTGCGCATCACATAGTAATTCTAGGCTAAATAATTGGAATAAGAATGCATAAAGTTTTCAAAATTGGATACCACGGTTAGTAGAGGCCGGTCTTCGGACCGGGCGAAAGGGGGTGCTCATAGCTGACCTTCCCCAATCGTACCCAAGCTCCCGAGCCAAGACCACTTTGGTGATGACGGACACGTGGCCTTCGGCACCGAGTCAGGGTTTCCTAAATTTTCCATTTAAAAAAATATTTAGGTGGCGACTCTGTAATCTGGCAAAGCAGTCCATGTTTGGCACTACTTTTCAAAAAAATCTGTTTTCTCAAACGATTTGCCGGATTTGGACTCTTTGGTTCAGATTTAGAACCGTGACAAAAGGGGAGTCCGAACTGTAGCCGAGGTCCCCCGCGGACGTGCTACAGGAAGTCTTTTGCTAGTTGAAGAAGAGGTGCAAGAAAAACAAACATTAGAACAAACGAAGTATTGAAGACTTTAAAAGCAAGTAAAGTGTAAACACTGGACTCTTACCATTACCCTCTACAAAAACTGTTCAAAGAAGAGAGTAGAGGTGGAGGTCCTCATCTAGAGCGAACTCCCAATTCCCCGAGATAATGAAGTAATCATCCCTGGCTCCCTTGTTGGAGTCTGGGAGGTCGGCTACAATTTTATACTCTGTGGACCTCGGCTTAAGGTAATAAATATAGCCTTTCTCTAACTTGAGGCCACACATGGTGTAGCAGTATTGGATATCGGCTAAGGTAACCTTAGCATTCTCTTGTTTGGCTAAGGCTATTATACCATTGATGACTCAGTAGGAATTGATGGCGAGCTGCATTGGGTTCAATTTATAGTAATGAAGTATCTCACGGAAGAGGGTGTCTAGTGGGAGCCTAAGTCCACACTCAATAAAAGCTACAACGGGAAAAGGCATAGAATTAGTTATGGACATGATGGAGTCATCCTCCCCAGCCAACCTCAGATGGATGTCGGCGGGGATGGAAAACTCCTGCCTAAAATATTCCAACTTGGTTGGGGTATTTACCCTATGCTCCCACATACTCATGACGTCGGCATAGGGGGAATGTGGATAAGTTGGAAATAAAGTGTTCTGTAAAGGCTCAGAAGACCTCGGCAAAACCTAAACAAATGCTGGGGTAAAGATTTTTTGCGATCCAAAGTGAAGGTTGTTTCAGTTTTTCCCTAAGTTTCGTGTGTTCTATGGAAAATCTCAAGCCTAAGTCTAAGCAAATGGAGGTTGAAGGCAAGAATCTGGAAAAAAAACACAACAAACAGAAACAAGAGCAATGATTCAGAATCAAGAAAAGTGGTGAATCATCAAGAACATTATGACAGAGTGTGTGCAAAAGTGCAAGGCCAAGAACAGTGGCAGAATGAACAAGTATGTGGGTATTGTGTGTATATTAAAGAACGGTTTGGGCAAAAAGCAAAATCATGAGATAAATATGCTCAGAATACATGGTTGGATTCAAGAACACAGATGTGAATGATGTTGCAATTGCAGTATACAGATGTAACAGTTTGAGGAAGAACAAAAATTAAAACGAAGAAACAGTGACTTACAGGGGAAGAATAGGGTCGCTGAGACCAGATGATGGTAGCAACCGGAGAAGTGCAAGAAAATCCTCGCCGGAGGGGGAGAGCGAAGCTGGTTGCAAAAAGCTTCGCGATAGTAGCAATGGCAGATTTGGGAGAGAAAGTTAGAGACAGAAAAAATTAGATGCTCCAGAAACGGTGGTGTAAAGTGAAAAGACGGAGAGAGTGAGAAGTTTTGTCAAAAACGCGAAATGGCGGCAAAACTTCAATGAATGTGCCTTGGATGACGTGCTTGTCAAACGGCACACGCACGAGTGATGCGACTTGATGGCACGTATCGAGAACGGCTCAATAGGGGAAAGACACATGACAAAAATGGTTGGAATATTGTGCATGACAACTCACACGCGTGATAGAACTCTTGAAATTCTTGGTTTAAAGAAGCAAAGACTTCGGCTGTGAGGATGATCTCGGTTGAGAAAATTGAACAAACCTAGTTAATGGTTCTGAGGCATTGAAAAAAGTAGACTATAGGTCTTGGTCATACTGAGCCGACGAGTTCTTACTTCAGCAATAAATGTTGAAACAAGCTTAACCGACATGCTAGATGGAAGAAATGATATAGGTTCCATCACCTCAGGATGTTGAGGTAATAGAACCTAGGGGGCAGTTGTGGGGACATATTTTCTGAGTGCCAACATGTGGCCAAGGTGACACCGAAGTGTCAGCCGAGGTGCCACGTGTCCTGGTCATGACACCGAGGTTATCTCGGCTAGACCGAGGTTATCTCCGAAGATACCGGAGTCCGGAATAAGCGGATAAGGGACAAGAGTCCTAGAATGAGAAATGACCTCAGCCTGGATAAGGATAAAGCTCTTAGGGAGTTTATCTTTATCTATTGGAGAGTCTAAGATAAGCACTGAGCAGAAGTCCATTGAAGCTAGGCTTCTATTGGGACTAGGATTGTGTTGGCTGTAAAAGAGAGGCACCCCTGGGTCTAAGGTACACAATTTATATTCTAAATAGTGAGTTAAACACTTTTGCTATCTTTGAGAGATAACTGACTTGATCGTCGGAGTGCCCCCGAGTGGACGAACTACCGCCGGAATCTCTTCTTTCTGTTGCAAGTCGTTCGGGCTTAATCTATTCTGCCAGTGCTCTCAAGCTAAGTACTAATTTGGCAGTGTGGTCGGAAATTGACACACACAATGAGTTAACTAAAAGGTTGGAAAAATAGAACAAGAAAATCTCCAAGCTCTATGTTTTTCCCTATGTTTTAATGTCCTTCTTGACCTGCCCCAAGGTAATTAACTAACGTGTGAAAGGATTAGTTGTAATTTTTTCTACTAAGAATAAAAAGGTGTACAACTAGTAAAAATGAGAGTTATTCATTTTTTTTTATGGGTAATAAAAAACAAAGAATTTTTTTGAGAGAATTATTTATTTTCTTCTCATTTTTCTAACCCAACCTAAAACATAAATAACAAAATAAAAAAAAAAAACTGTAAGGCAAAATTACTGATCCGTTCTATTTGTTGGAATTATTATCCAATAAATCTTGAGTGAAATTCTTATGAACATATCAATCCTAAAATTTATGCTTTTTGCAGTTGAGAATCGTTAAAAAAAACAATGAATTTGTAGTGAGAAACAGTGTGAGTTGAAAATTGTGAGTCAAACGATTGAGTTATGAGGGTAAAACCAAAAACACAAGTCTATTAATCAAGAGCAACACTAGGGAAATTCTATTTCTACACACCTAATTAGCTCAAGGCACATCTTTTCTCAATACACATACCTATTAATTTGATTATCAATTAATTTTCTCAATCCACACACTTAAAGTTACAATTACACCATTCACTTATAACCATTGTATACACACCACTAACCCTCTTTCCATACACTTTTGATTGACCTTACTTCCACATTGACCCACCGACGCCCTTGAAAAAGACTTTGGTCTAAAGTGAAATTTCCTCCATTGAAGACTTGCATAGAAGACCTCCATTGAATCTCCATTAAAGACCATTGTAAATCCTCCAAAATAGTTTTGAAGGTAAGAAATCTTTTCATTTTCTTATTACATTTATTATTTTGTTATTACATTTATTATTTTTCGGATCTATGTGCACTCCATTGGCATAAAATCTTCGATTTCAGTCTTGTGAGTGACAGTTTG
The DNA here is from genome assembly GCA_022316695.1 of Camellia oleifera. Classification (NCBI taxonomy): domain Eukaryota; kingdom Viridiplantae; phylum Streptophyta; class Magnoliopsida; order Ericales; family Theaceae; genus Camellia; species Camellia oleifera. Next base: position 3,179,954 of record CM039319.1, on the reverse strand, counting down.
GGGCTTTTAGCACTGGGTTTCCAAAAAAATAGATTGAATTTAGAACATAATTACTGAATAAATTGTATTATTTCGACAAATTACTTCTCAATAAATAAATAAATATATATATATCGATTATTATTTTCCAAATTAGATGAATTTCTTCAATTTTGCATTTATCTGCTCTTAACTCTTTCATTTGGTTGTAAATATATGAAATAAAATACCTGGGATAAAATTGAGTGAAGAAATGTGGAACAATATGTTAATGATCAAAAGCAAACAATGCTATGTACTAGTATTTAAGATTGGTGCTCTCTTTCTCTGTCTTTCTCCCTTTGTCTTCTCTTTTGGTTGGTAACTTTGATAGAACTTTGCTTGTTGCTTAGTTAAAGATTTTGTGAAAGAAGATATGCTTAATAAGAGTTTTCTCTATCTGTTCAAAAAATAAGAGTTTTCTCTAGTTTTTTTTTTTTTGGTGGTCTTTTTTGTAATTGGATTATGGGGCCACCAGTCCCACTGAAATGCCAATCAGTTATATGGAGTTCCAAATCAAAATTTGCATTTCTTACTGTGTTCTTCATTACTGAACAAAATGGAGTAGGGTTTTCGACTAGATTGTTTGTTCAAGTAAAGTGACAACAATAGAAAAATTAAAATTTATTTTTTTTTAAATTAAAAGGTGTACATTGATATTTTTTTGTTCTTAAAAGATGTGTACAGAGAATTTTTCTATATTATATTATGGGTGTTGTTGAATATCTATTATGGTTATTTTCATTTAGGATATAATTGTCATTAAATTAATATTTTATTAAATATATATCTTGAACTAATTAAATGTGTGAAAATAGAATTTCTCGCAACACTTGTTGGTATTAAGTCCATCTATAAGACCTGCCACTAAGTTCTAGGGGGACTTACCAGTTGGTCCCATGGAAATAGGTTAATACTAGTCAAGTTCTGTCCTATTTCCATTTCCAATTTTACCTCTCCATATCACACCACACGCGTGAAGCAAAGAAGACATCACGGGCTCTCTCTTGCGCGCGTGACACACATACGCCTTTTCAAGGGTTCTGTTGCAGACGAACTTGTGAAGATTTGGAAACCATTCTGAGGCGATTTTCAATTTGGAAATCGAAACAAACGAAGAGATTTTCAGCGAATCTCCCATCGTTTTCAAAGAAATCGGCAATTGTTTTCATATCGATTCTGAACAGATCCCTAACAAATCTTCCACCGTTTCGATCTATATTCCAATTCAGACATCTACTCTCCATATTTAGTTCATCTTCAACTAACATGCCAATCAAATGTGAGTTGTACTCATCTTCTCTTCTTCTTTCATAACTATAATTAAGTGATAAAATTCGACTTGAAGCAATTTTCAATGTGTATCATACAATATTAATTTATCAGTGATATTCAACTTCATAATAATCATATCTTCATGTTCATTTGCTATACAATAATGGATTTGTTTACTTTTGCTAATTCAGTGATAAAATTTGCTATACAATGACAAATTTGCTTACTTTGCCTAATTTAGTGATAAAATTTGCAATAAGAATGATAGATTTGCTTAATTTTCCTAATTGAGTGATAACATTTGCTATACAATGACGAATTTCCTTACTTTGCCTAATTCAGTGATAAAAATTATTATAACAATGATAGATTTGCTTAATTTGCCTAATTGAGTGATAAAATTTGTTATAATGATGGATTTACTTCCCTTCTTCTTCATAACTATAATTAAGTGATAAAATTCAACTTGAAGCTATTTTCAATGTGTACATATAGTATTAATTTATTAGTGATATTCAACTTTATATTAATCATATCTTCATGTTCATTTGCTATACAATGATGGATTTGCTTACTTTTGCTAATTCAATGATAAAATTTGCTATACAATGATGGATTTGCTTACTTTGCCTAATTTAGTAATAAAATTTGCTATAACATTGACAAAAGGAGTTGACCATGCAACCTATGTCTATTTAAATGACATTGACAAAATATTGAAGGGTGAAGATTTGACAGGCATTGTAAATTGAATTTGTAACTCATTAAAATAACATTTTAGTTTTTGATTTATATTAATTCTTTGTTTTGTTTTTTGTTTTCAACACAGGTAATAGACGCATATGCAGAACACTTACTTGCACAAAAACAAGGAACAATATCATTCATATTCATTTCAAGTTGCCATGTAAGTAATACATAGTATTTGTCACTTTTTTTTTTTCCAGATATTTATGTATTGTTTAATGAAAAAATTCTTTGTGATCTACACGCCATCTCATCTATGCTAGGAAATTATTCAAGAAATAAGTTTTATTTATGTATAACCTCTGTTTGCTTAATTGAGTAATGAATTTTGTAATGCAGTGATAAATTTTGATATGGAGTAATAAAATTTTGATATGGAGTAATAAAATTTTGATCACAGTGATAAGTTTACTTAATTTTGTGATAGCAAATTATTTAAATCTTTCTGTTTATGTTGTGTGGTTGAGTTCATTGTTGTGATTTTATAATACTTTGTTTGCTTAATTAAGTTAAAAATAAAGTATTATAATTGATATTATAATACAAGTACTTCAATTTATCACTATAAATTGCATACTTGCCACCTACTTAATTTGAAAAAGCTTAAATTAACATTATTTTTTTATTTATATTAGTTAGCACTTGGTAACAACAAAAGATGAGGAAGCAATAAAGAGAATGTTGAACAAGTTGATGCCTGAAACCATGAAAGGAAGATACATTCTCTTCCTAATCTACCAAAATTTTTATTGAACAATACTTGTCCTTGACATTGAAGAAGGTTCATGGAAATTCTACAATTCCATGAGACTAAGGGGTGCAATGCGTAAAGATCCATACTTCAATGCCGCAAATAAAGTGGTAAAAATGTTTTCACTATCAAACTTACCATTAATTCAATACATCAATCCTGATGCAAGCTCAATTATACATCAAAAATTTATACAGTGATATATTTTATCATTCTTTAAATCCATGGTTTCTCATTAATTGTTTCAACTGACTTTTTAATAGAACGATTATACAAATCTATATGTTGTAGAGAAAGATTATTCACAAGTACATAAAAGAAGAGAAACCAACTCTCATCGCCCTTGATAAATTTCAACTGGAGACAGAGAGAGTCATCAACAGCCCACAATAAGAAGACACTTCGTAAGTTGATCAATAACAAAACACTTTTATAAAAAAAAAAAAAATGCAACGAAACCAAATTATAATATTTTGTTTTCAAAATGTTTTTGCAGGCTTGATTGTGGAATCATTGTTTGCTATATCATGAGGCAATATGTTTCCAGCAACAACATAATGTCTACTTTTTCCAAGGAAGAATGCAATCAATTGAGAGCCGATATATTAACTATCTTCTTGACTGACCAACAAACTGCTCAACAATAAATAGTTGATGAAAACATTGATAACTTGCCTCCGCAATAATCAACAGATCTGGAAGAAAAGAAAACATTTTGCTTGTTTGTTTGTTACAGTGTTACAGTGTAACAAAAAGGAAATATTGATTCATTTAGTTATTAGAATGTGAATACTTCATACATTTGGCTTGTTTGGTTGTTACAGTGTTATCTATATTTTGATCATTTTGGTTCGTACTTTACTTCAATAAATATTACAATGCTTGGTTATTACAATGTTAAAATTACAAACAATACACTAAATGAAAATTTAGTCTTTTTTAGCTATATTTTTACCAGATCTGACTTTGATATCAGTCTTATTTTATGCTTAATAACAGGTTTGGATCCCTTCATTTACTAACATGACATTTTTTTTTACACTGATAAATTTATCACTGTTCAAACTAACCAAAATCAGCAACTCTCTCTCTCTCTCTCTCTCTCTCTCTCTCTCTCTCTCTCTTCCTAATTCAAGTAAACAAAACAATATAAAAAATAATAAACAATTTACTTAAATTGAAAATTAAAGCACAAACACTACCATATTGTCCAAATTGAAAATTAAAACACTGTTGCAGTTTGTAGATATTTCCAAGTTTGGAAATGAATGTAAGAACATGTCATTCTGGGTATATGAAGTGGAGATAAAGTTCTAACAGTAAACCCAAAAAAACAAACTGTACATACATTTTAACATTTAACTCCAAGAACCAGTTATTTATGAAGAAATATGATTTTATTCAAGACCTGATGATAAACTGTTGCATCTAAAGCATTTCTTAGACTGAAATTTTGAACAATTTAATCTGAAAATGAATTGCAAACTCGAAATATTTTGCTTTAAGGATCCCACTGATAGTTAATTGCATAGTGGCAGTAATGTAGCACAGATTGGGAAACTTAGTCCCAAACTACCTACAATTGATTTTTCTTGAGTTTAAGCCACTGATAAATTTATCACTGTAAAAAAGAACATTTGGTTGGATATGACAGTGATTAATTTATTAACCACTGACATAAATGTAATAAACCATCAACTCTTTCCAAACAGTTAGTTATAAATTTATCATTCTCAAAAATAACAAAATTCAGCAACCCCATTAATGTTTGATTGTTTCCTTCAGACAATGGTAAATTTATCACTCTTAAAAAAATTATAATTTTCGTTCAAAAAATTCCTGAATCATCCAATGCAACTACCGAAATGATGTATCTTTCAAAAAATACTCAAACATTCAATGCAAGTAACACCTCTTAACTCTCAACAAAAGTAATACAATTAAAATCAATACAACTAAAGCAAAGCTTCTTTACATGTCTTCCGATTATGAGTTCCCATCTTTCCACACCTACTGCACCTAATTCTCTTGATCTCGCCCTTCGTAAGTATTCTCTCTATTCTTGGACGTCCAGCTGGTCTTTTACAAAGAGGAGGTAAAACAACGTCATCGTCAAGAACTAGATTTGGCTTCCACATACTAGGAACTGGATAGATAGAATGCGAATAAGAATCACAATAACTACGAACATGGTAGTAATCATTAAGAAAACAATTCAGATCCTTCTTACTCCTCTTTATAGCACAAAAACCATGTTTGCAAGGAAAAGAATCAATTTCCAACAATCGACAGGAACAAGACCGTTTCCCAATATCAATCATAACTGAATGATCCAATTGGATTTCATGAATATCATCGCTACATTTCTTAACTATCCATGCCTTTGTATCATTAAAAGCTTCTTCCAACTTTTTCTCTGCAAAAGGACAAACAATACGATTCCACTTATTTCCAGCTTCTCTCCTTTTTGAAAATTGCTCCATTAGTTTCACCCGTATAGCATCAACAAGATTAGTTGAAAACAAATGGCGCTTATCCCTAATCCATGAATTAAAAGATTCCGCAACATTTGTGTACATTTCACCATACGTCTTGCCTTGAAAATAAGCATTACACCAACACTCATTAGGCAAATCCTCAAGAAACTTCTGAACACTACGACCACAACGACCCTTAAATTCTTCAAATAGCTCATTAAACAACTCAATAGTAGGAGCATATGCACATCTACTAAAAAGAGTGAGCAAATACTGTTTAGATTCGCGACTCTTCACTGACAAATAAGTCTTTAAGTTTGTCTTCAAATGCATTAGACAAAAAGAATGAGAAGAAAACAGAAAGACCTCAGCTAAAGCTTTTAGCAAACCTCTATGCCGATCAGTAACAAACGCAATATCCCTTCCCGGAGTCAAAATAACAAATAACTTTGACAAGAACCAATGCCAATTGTCATAACGTTCACTATCAACAATGGCAAAACATAACGGATATAAACCTACAAATAAAATATATACACATTATTCGTAACAAATAAAAAAAAAAATACAAAACAAAAGCAAAACGCAAAGTATATAACATATAGCACCAACCATAGATAACTTTATCACTGTATTACTACAACAATTCAATTGCAACATACAACATACAGAATCAATGCATAATAAATTTATCACTGTATAAATATAAAAATTTAACCAAAGTATACAACATAAATTTATCACTAATTGATTGACCATACTCAATAATCGACACTCTCCAGTAATAGAAATGATAAAATTATCACTGTTTTAAGAATAATAACAAATAGACATAGAATATACCTTGGTTACCATCTTTTGCCGTAGCAGCCAATAAACAATCTTTGTGTCTTCCTTTCAAGAAAGTTTCATCAAGCATCAACACAGGCCGACAATACTTGAAACCATGAATACATGCCTTAAAAGCGAAAAACAAGCATTTGAAAAGTCTTCCTTTACTATCAATATCAAATTCCATATCAAAAATACTCCCTGAATTACAATCATTAGCGGCATCAACATACCAACGAAGATCGTCAAATGAAGATGAATAGTCACCAAAAACAACATCCCTTGTTTTTTCAACACCCATCCAAGCTCGCCGATAAGAAACTTCTGCTCCATAATAGTCATTGAAATTACAAACCACCTCACTAACTGATGTCAAAGTCTTATTACGAACCTCACTTGAAATTAACCCACCAATCATACTCGAAGTCATCCTCGTATGTTTAATTATACGAAAAGAAGATCCACATGTATGAACATTATCAAATTGTTTAATAACAAAAGCTTTACTAGAATTTTCCACTCTAGCATGCACGCTCCATAAACATCCCAAATCAGCCCTTCTCCTACAATGAATAGTGACACGATCCTTGTCATTCTTAACAAAATCAAAACCAAAACTGGAATGAATAGAATACTTTGGCAACGTATCTCGAAATTCAACAACTCCTTGAGCAAACCTTTGACCCAGTCCTTTTATACAATTACCCCACCTATCGGAGAGCAAAGGTTTCTGTTCATTTGAATAAAATGAAGGCAAAAAATTAGTTTCACAAACAACACTACTACTACTACCAGCTTCACCATCACAAATCATATAACCTTCACCCAAAGAACAACACTTAACCAAAACATCAATACGATGAATATCACAAGAAAGTGTGAGTCTAACCATAACCTCCAAATCCTCTTCACTTTGTAGACCATAAGAAGAACGTCCAAGCATTGAATACGATATATTCAAAGAACTATCAACTAACTCACTTCACTTTGCACATAATTTATATACTAAATCTTTAAAATTAAATCCATCATTATACTTGATAACCAATGTCACACCTCTAAACTTGCAAATAAGAAATAAAGAATTTTCCATCACTATAAATCTTGCAACAAACAACAATTATATTTCAGCAAACAACTCAAACAACTTAAAACAAAATCTAATACAGTGATAAAATTATCAACCAACTCAAACACATCTAAAAACCAACAGTGATAAATTTAACAATTAACACTACTAAAGACCAAGAGCATGAACAGTGAATAAGGCTTACACTTATTGGGCATGGTAACTTGATTTGAATCTTACCATTATATTATGCCACTTTTTCATCTCCTATTCCTATACTCACTGATAAATTTATCAGTGTTGAAAAACTTAATCCAACAACACCCGCAAACTACTCGGTGATAAAATTATAACTGTAGAAAATCACAAACTAGCACCTGTGTTCAACCAAAATAATTTCATAACAAAAAAAAAAAAAAACTAATATTCATTACATATACATATCATATCTCAAAACTTTCAATATCATGATCAAAATACAAATTCAATCGCAAAAATAGTAGAATAACAACAATATCACAAACAAAATCAAAATCATAAACTCAAACTAAAAAACACCAAAACATCGAAATTGAAATCAAAATCAAACATACCAATCGAGCTCCCTCCACAAAATCACAAATCACAAAATCTAACTATACACCAAACACGAAATCACAAAACATGAAGATTCACAGATTTATAAAAAGCAAATCACAAATCGAGCTCCCTTCATGAGATCGCAAATCGCAAAATCCAAATATACACCAAACGCGAAATCACAAATCCTGAAGCTCCACAATAATGCATTAACAAATCGCGAAGTTTCACAGAAATCCAAATCACAAACCCAAACCCAAACCCAAACTCACATCACAGTATTTTGATGGCAAAAATCAAATAGAAACACGCCAAAATAGGGGAAAACAAAACAGGGGTAAAACAAGTACAAAAAAAAGATTCTAGGACCTATTGGTGCACAACATCAATATTCAGGACTAAGAAGGGAATAACTATAAAAAGTAGGACCAGCCAGTAAAAAACCCTAAGTTCTATTTTTTTATTGCTTTATGGGTTGGATATAGACTTCTAGAGTTAGGACTTTAGATGTGGCCCAGTATTAGTTGGGCTGACAGACTGTGTCTCATTGGGCTTCCAGTGCCATAGAAGAGACTACGAAGCAGCTCAAGAAATAGATGGTGGTTATGATGTGACAAACCCTCGTGTACCATAAGTTATTTGGTGGTTATGGACCATGGCGATGTGGTGTTTTAGGTGTATTATGATTGGTACGGAGAATTTAACTCATGATTTTGTATTGAGAATTGAGAAATAACAGAAAATATGATAATTTGTGATTAATCAAGAATATAACCACGTAATCCCTCTAAATTTTCATTATGTACCTACAATGTTTAGTAGAAGTACCAGCTCAAGAATGAAAAAATTCTAAGTAAATTATTAAGGAAAATGTTTATGATGGTCTAATGAGCAGTTATTAATCTTCATGTATATGTGATGATATTCTGAAAAACAGGTTTCGTTTGGTAATTAGTTAAATTAATTGAAAGGTTAAAAATTGCTAGCAAAGTCAAAAAGTGGAGTGAAAAAATAAAAGATAATTCATTAATTTTGAAAAAAAAAAACATTATTATCCCTTTTACACTTAAATTTATAATTTACATTGTTAATTTTTATATTTTCATACTATATATATTAGCTTCAGTCACTTTATGCCTTACTAAAATAGTATTGGTATAATTATATCAAAATTATAAAACTTAACTGTATTTTTTTAAATTTCAGGAGATTAATGTAATTTACACAATAATTTATGATACAAAGTACACCATATTTAGTTCTGTAGAGTTAGAAATGGTCGCCACATTAATTTATATGTCCCCCAATTGATATTGTGAAGTTGATTCATCACCCACCCCATTGATTAGTTTCTCTCTTGGAAGTCCTTTGCAGATCTGCATATATGAATTCAATGCAGCAAGTTAAGGTCGTTGCTAGAATTAAAGGCAAGCAAATATAAGGATACACACCCAATATATATATCTTCTATGTATCTATCTATCTATCTATATCTATACTATTATTAAGTGAAGTCTTAAATTGGTTTAGTGAAACATTCTCCTCCTAATATATGCTAAAATAAAAAAAAATATTATACACAGCATAAACAAGTTTTGAACTCAAGACCTTAGGTTTCATTAAGAACATACTTATCACTTAAGCAATGTACATTTTATAATATTAAATTCTTTATTATTAGTTGTCTGAATTACACACACATCGCGTATGCCAACCGTTAGTTATTATATATGTGAGCACTAGACTTGGTATCTAAATCTTTGGTGATTTCTTCTTATGGCACGTGTCTCTTATTTTCTATTTTAAAAAAAAAAATTAAATAAACAAGACTTGAACCTTAGACCTCAAATTTTTCAAACAAAACTCTTATCATTTAACTGGCACATAATATTTAATAAATACTGTATCTTATTTTATTTTTACTTATTTGAATAATATATATATAGTTGCTTGCTAGTGGTAAATGTTAGGATTTTTAATTATAATCTTTGTTGCATGTGATTTGGCAAATACCGAGACAAAGTTGAAAAAATTGTTTCTTAGTTGGTTTTCTTCATTTCTTATGTTCTTGATGTTATAAAATGAAAATTTTCAATTTTGGTGGCTCGAAGATGATGGCTTGATAATGTTGGCTACAAGATTTGTTGGTTAAACACTACAATAAATTTGGATTTTTGTGGCACCAAATACATGTCGTGGATACGAATCTACGACGTGTGATGTAAAGTCGTATTATGATCAGTTATGGAAAGTCATTTACTTCAACAACATGCCGTAGTACATTGTTAAAAACCTTTTAATGATGAATTTTGAGTCGTATTTGATTTTTCTACAATTACTTTTGTACGCCATTAAAAACTCTTTAACAGCGAATCTTGTGCGTCGTGTTTGATTTTTCTACTGCTACTTTTGTACGCTGTTAATTCCTAGGACAAATCATAACTCTCATTGTTCGTCGTAAAATATATAATACAACGACCTATTATGCCTGCTATAGAATATGCAGTATTTTTTTTTTAGTAGGTTGTATTTGATTTGTTTTATACAATCTAACAAACATTACAAACAAGCTTCACAAAACATCAATAAATTACCAAAATATTGTTTCAAGCATCAAAAAGAAATTATATCTTAGGTTATGAACATTCAACAATTGTCTATACATTTCAAATGTTGTTCATGTCCTGCTCTTACTCCATTTCACCTTGTTCAATACAATCTCAAGAAAATATTGCAAATTCACTCTAACAAGCTTCACAAAACATATGTATATGTAAGCATCAATCACAAAAATATGATTTTAAACATTAAAACATATCCATTAGTTCTAATTACATATCCAAAAACTATCAGTAGATCCAAAACATTTAAAAACTATACACAAGTTCTAAACTTCCAAAAACTATTCATATCTAGGTTTTAAACATCCAAAAATTATCCAAAGTGCATTGAATTCCACTTTCCAATTTTGTGGATCTCTACTAACTTCATTCATCTTCATTATCTGTTTCCACAAAGCAATAGAGGAAGAACAATAGAAAAAAAATAAGGGTTGATATCTTCTTATTGGCTGTAAATTTGGCAATTTCACTCTATCATCATTCCCCATTCCAAGAGTTCATCAAGACATTCCTGCACCCCTGTACTACACATGAATAGATTTCATAATTTAATTTTATTCAAGGTTCAAAATTTAAATCATTAAGTAGTGATGCTGATGGCAAAATAATAACCTACAATATACCATTTCTAAACAATAGAGAACAAAGCACATTCTTGAACACAATACAAAAATAAGATGAAAAATCAGAGAAAATCTTATCAATTTAAAGAATAATTCTAAGTCACTCAAAAGCAGAACAATCCCATTATTAAGTAGATAAACTCTTCTCGAAACCTACATTTTGGTACTCATATTTCAAGAAAGCAAATTTTAATCATTCTAATTAAAAGATCTCCATCAATCATCAAGAACTAAAACTGTCTATATAAACTCAACAAGTGATGCAGGTTACAAAGCTCACCTTGAGGTTGCAGCCCTTTTCGCTGAAGCTCGGCTAGCCATTACTTTTTTGGTAGGGCTGAAAAATATAAAAGATAGCAAAAGTAAAGGAAGCAAATATATCAGTTATGCACATATGAAACAAACAATTGTTGGTTGTGTAACGCCCCCAAAATAATACAATAAATCCAACTCATAAGCAGAAGAGTAATAGAAATAGGGTGCATTCATTCATTAGAGTTCATTTACAAAAGTTAACACATGCGATATATATTCACAAATGTTCATCCTGAATCTATAGTATGTATTACAATGTTGAGAGGATTGAAACTAAACGTATAGTCATATGCCCTATTGGCTTATATCTTTCCAAGTCGTGGCTTGGTTACACAAATATAAGCCTAACTCAATACAATTTAAGCCCGTGGCTATACAACAGAATAAAGCAAAATAAATAAGCTCTTGCTCCTCAAAAGTCCCTCCACGCTATTGCCTTGGTGGAGGCATGTCCCCAACACTTGAAAATGGTTCCCAAGTAGGGTGAGCCAAAGCCCAGTAGAAACATACTAACACAATATATGAGAATTAACAAGATATAAGTATGATGCACATGTTGATTGCCCTACGATAAAATCTTATTACTCTTTCCAAAACCATGTTATGCTAAACTCGCATCTCAATTCATTTATTTTGGCTCAATAGGTATATCCACTGCATTTAACCCATTAATAGAGGTTACACCTCACAAGTTTTCAACCGATAAAATCATCATACAAATACATTCACTTTTATTTGCTATTTTACAAAATTTCGTTCCGCGGGAATCGGCACCCATGTATACAAATGGTTTTCGAGACTTTCATCCTGGACACACAGGCCAACTTAGTTCAATGGAGTCCATCCCCTTTCTTCTCCTCAAAACATGGAGTACATCCCCTTTCTCCTTCTAAATATCATACATATATAATGTATATCATTCATAATTGTAACATGCCCGGGGGGTACCCATGCGCGTTAAACAGTTCGGACCCTCGGTCTCTTTGATCTAGTCTCACTAGTGCAATGTGAAATGTAGACGAGAGTCCAGATTTGGCAACTTTTAGAAAATCTATTTTATTGCAAAACCTTTTGCCAGAAATGGACTGCGTCATCAGATCTCAGAGTTGTCACCTAATAGTTTGGGAAATTAGGAAACCCATGACTCGTGCCAAGGCCACTGTTCATCATAACTAAAGTTGTCTCGGTTCGAAACCTTAGGTATGAGAGGGGAAGGTCATTAATTGAGCACCCCTGCTCACCCGATCAAAAGATGGGCCTTTACTAACCATGATATGAATTTTAGTTTCTTTATATGTTCATGTTCTGATTATTTAATAAATCCTAAAATTTACTATGTGAAGCATACAAGTATAGACTATGTCACCCACTTTGGAACAACTTGATTTCATGTAGTTTTGAAGATGTAAAACCCAAATAAATTGAGTTTACCAACATAGAAATCAACATTATTCCAAATTAAGCAACACAACCTCCATCCACTGGCATTCATAGAGTTATATCACATAAGCAAATAGCCTCATGGTAGAATGCTAAACATAGTAAGAAAAACACACACAAACGGGATGCTAAAGCATAAAACTTACATGTTTAACGTCCCGCGAACAAGCTACAAAACAAAGTTAGTAAAGCATTCATGATCTTATATACAAAATCCTAATGCAATTCACTCATGAGATGCAACTAAAGATTCGGCTTCTAAGATATGACATGTGAATCATCTCAAGAGCATTAGGTAGCGCACATAATCACATAGGAATTGATTAAATCCACAAATGCAAACTTAGTCGAATCAAGATGTATGAAACATGGATGCAAAGCATGGATATAACGAAAAACAAAATATGATGCATATTCACAAATGAAGAAGGCGAGTAAAAGAACGGGATAGAAAGAAGCGGGGCGGGGAATTATTACAACACTTGAAAGAATAATTACAAACCAAATTAGAGAGGGATGAGGAGAATATTACAAAAAAAAAAAAAAAAAAAAAAAACCCTCACAAAAGACTCAAAATAAAATAAATAAAAGAAAAAGCTTCATGCGTCTTGGAAATCACCAGAAGTTGGTTAACATCGGAAGACAATATCGTCTTGTCCAAAAGAAGCCAACCGGCCGACCAAATAAGCCGGCCGGCCAACTGGCCCTATCAAAACCTGTCTTGTTGCAAAACCAAGAAAAGGAACAAACAAGAAATATGTAGCTGGCTTGACTAACTACTACCAGTTAGATTAAAACAAGGAAACAAAAATAGAAAGTGCAAAATTATAACAAAACTAACATGAACCTAAATTAAGAAAACAAATATAAAATAGAACATGTAAGATTACAACATAACTAATATGAAACTAATATAAGAGGATAATTTTAAGCTAGGAAATGCAAGATTACTACACAACTACTATGAAACTAGAACAAGAAAACAAATATTAAGATAGAACATGCAAGATTACAACAAAACTAATATGAACCTAAAACGAGAAAGCAAATATGAGATTGAACATGCAAGACTACAACAACACTAACATGGACCTAAAACAAGAAAACAAGTATAAAATAAAACATGCAAGATTACAACAAAACTAATGTGAAACTAAAATAAGAAAACAAAGAACACAAAGAACACAACTACTACCAAACTAAAATGAGAAAATAAATATAGGATAGAATATGCAAGATTATAACCAAACTAACATGAATCTAAAACAAGAAAACAAATATAAGATAGAACATGCAAGATTACAACAATACTAACATGGACCTAAAAACAAGAAAACAAATATAAAATAGAACATGCAAGATTAGAACAAAGCTAATGTGAAACTAAAATAAGAAAACAAATAACACAACTACTACAAAACTAAAACAAGAAAATAAATATAGGATAGAATATGCAAGATTACAACAAAAGTAATATGAAACTAAAATGAAAAAATAAATATAAGATAGAACATAATATGAAACTAACATAAGAAAATAAATATAAGATAAAACATGCAAGAAAAATGAAAGAATTGAAAATTCACCTTGCAAAGAAAGATTGAACTTCTTGATTTTCAAACTTCTTCTTGATCACCCTCAAGGTTGGGAATTATGATCTTAATCCTCAATTCAAAAGCTTGGAATTTGAGCTTACAATGATGGTTTTGAATAAGTGTATGATCACTCTTTTCTTGGCAAGAATACTCTTTCTTTGGTTAAGGCTTTGAGTGATTTTTGACAATGGGGAGATGAGATGTAAGAGGCTATGTAACTTCATTAGTTTGGCAAAACAACTTTCTTGTTTTTAAGACTTATTTTCTCTCAAATTCTAACATAATTTTAGCATTCTCTCCCTACCATTCTCTTCTTCAAAATCCTCCTCCAATTCAAGACTAGAGCTCTTACTATATAGCCAATGCAAGTGGGCAATGGTGGAAGACAAAGTGGAGTTAATGGGGGACAATGTATAATGGAGGTGAATGATGAATGGTGATAGTGGTGTGTGCTTTAGGAAAATGGATTATGACTTGAGATGGTAAGATGTGATTATGAAAGTAGATAGTGAGTGGGGATGGTGGGATGTGATTATGAAAGTAGGTAGTGAGTGGGGATGGTGGGGTGTAATTATGAAAGTGGATGGTGAGTGGGGATGATGGGATGTGATCATGAAAGTAGATGGTAAATGGAGATGGTGGAGTGTAATTATGAAAGTGGATGATAAGTGGAGATGATGGGATGTGTAGATGAGTGGGGATGTTGGGGGATGAGTGGGTGCACTTGAATGAATCAAAAAATGGCTTAATGGGTTGTCCCAACCACACTAAAACCAAGAAAAACGAGGCTACTGCTGTTTTGGGTCGAGTCAACAAAATCTGTTATTAAGTCCAACTTCAAACGGGCATATCTCCCTCATCTGGACTTGGGTTTAGGTGGTTCTTAGGTCTAAATTGAAGCCCGGAAGTCTACTTTCCAATGATGGTGGCCTCACAATTAAATTCTAAGTTTACAAAGAGATATGACTAATTTAGTGAATGTTGTTCATTTCCCTCGGGCCTAGGTCAACAAAATCTGCTCTCAAGCCTAACTTCAAATGGGCATATCTCCCTTATATGGACTTGGTTTTAGATGGTTCTTGGATCTAAATTGAAGCCCCAGAAGTTTACTTTCCAATGGTTATGGCCTCACAATTAAATTCCAAGTGCACAAAGAGATATGTCTAATTTTGTGAAGGTTGTTCATTTCCCTTGGGCCTAGGTCAACAAAATCTGCTCTTAAGTCCAACTTCAAATGGGCATATCTCCCTTATATGGACTTGGTTTTAGGTGGTTCTTGGGTCTAAATTGAAGCCCCAGAAGTCTACTTTCCAATGGTGATGGCCTCACATTTAAATTCCAAGTGTACAAAGACATATGCCTAATTTATTAAAGGCTGTTCATTTTCTTTTTAATGATTTGATGCTCATTCTTTTCCTAAACTAGTTTTGTTTCATCCCCTCCTATTTCCTTCAAATCCAAACCTATAAAGAAGATGTTTTTAAATATTTTTTCAAAGAGTTCACCTCCCTTCCATTTATTTCCACTTTGTCCTTACTCAGTTTACTGAAAAGTGTAATATTTTAATCGAAATGGGAGCCTCGGAACATTGTAGAAACATTTTAAAAAAAATTTATTTTGAAAAGAGGGTTTTAAGGTCTAAAATAGTTTGGCCAAAAAAATCTGTAAAGGTTGGGATTAAAACTCAAATTCCATTTTTCTTGTTGAGGATTCTGTGAGAAACACATTCTAATTGTCATCATCGGGTAATCAATAGAAAACGCCCAAGTCTTAGGGCTGATCAAAATGTGGTGTCTACGATAATCATATTCAATGATAATCGTTAAGGGATTAGTTTCAATTCGCTTAATCCACATGTAATGTCTACAACAATCATGACTATCCTCCATTGATAGCCCAAAGCAGATATTTCTAAACAAATATACAATCTCTATAACAAATAAATCATCAAATTTCCATAGGTGAGTGATTAAACAAATCCAACAACACCATTCATGTATACATCCTTCCAATTTCACATTTTTCATACCAATTTCATTATTTATACAAAATAGTTATTCAAGACATTTTAGGGCAAAGCTCTCCATTTTCCAAATATTAACCCAAAGGCCAAAATAAACTATTTTAACATGAGATGACCTCATATCCAAACCCCATAATCATTTATATAACACCCACATAGAAACCCCTCTTTTCAAACTTGAACCCAAACCCTAGGTTTGCTCAAAACGCCCCCAAATCTCACCATTTTCACATAACAACCTATAACCAAGTTAAAACCCATATTAAGGTATAGAGAGTCCCTACCTCGAAGGTAGGAGACCAAAGGAAGTGGAGAAACTCCAAAGATGCCGAAACCAAAGATGATTCAGATTAAAATGTAGCTATTGACGTGCTCTATCCTTTTCTTAAAGGCACTTGGGTGAAGACCTCAACGGATCTAGGTGAAGTAGTAAAGAGAAGATGATTTTTAAAGAGAGAAATTCAAGATCTAGGTTTTTGGAAAGTTAGAGAGAGAGAGAGAGAAATGAAAAAGTGATGAAAAAGGTCATCTTCACGGACTCTTATACACGCAGTCCGCTCGAGTATGGAAAGTGACACTCGAGCATCAAACACAATGTTTCGCTCGAGCGTCGAATACTCTCTTCTAGCATTTGCAGGTCTGCAAAAAAATACTGAGAGTTTGCAAATCCGGCTCGAGTGCAAGAATAGCCGCTCAAGCAGAGAAGAAAAATTCCAAAGCACGCTCGAGCGTAAGAATGGCCGTTCGAACGGAGGAGTAAAAATCTAAGCAACATAGTTTTGAAAAATCAAGCAACCAACCTGTTCCAAATACACAACTACAATCCAAATGACTAATCCAAGGAACAACAAGGGTAATAAGAGATGGACAACAACATTGAACCATAAAACCCAAGTCCAGATTACCACAAGTGTCGGTTCAAAACCGGGACCGCTATAGGTTGTTGAAGAATGTTCATAGGAAATGCCAAACATGAAAATAGAAATCAATAAGCATTAAGCATCACATATAGATGTGACAAAAATCATTTGTAAATTGTCCAAGAAAGAATGGAGCTAAACACCTTTTTCTAGAAGCTTCACTTGTAGCTGCAATCTTAACATCCTTTGAACTGGAATCCCCCTTTCTGTTTATTAAGCACAAGAGACCTAATCAGTATGTTTGTTTGGTTTGTCTTTATCAGCTAGTCCTCTGGACATACAAAAGGGAAGCATAAGATCTTATAGTTTTAGATATAAATGAATCTTAAACCAAACTCCATGTTATGGAAAAGCAGTCACAACATACATTGAACATTAAATGCCAAAATGGCAAGACATACCAATGTACCATAATAAATGTAAACAGGGGAAAAAAAATTCATGGTGTCATACTAAGGGATTACAAACATTTAGACTTAAAAATGAATCAACTGTCCATTTCCTCGATCATTTGGTCAACAACCTAAGAATATAAGCACTATAAAATGCACTGCTTTCATCAAATGCCAAGCTAAGCAACAAATTTATCATGAAGAAAAATGCAACAAACCTTAGCCCAAATCAAAAACAAATGAAAGGAAAACAAAAGATGCAGCAAACTAATGCAATGGCAAAGGAACAACTAAATGAATTTGAACTAAAATATCATATGACGACATAGCAAAAAACGCAAAGATGAAACAAACCCAAGCCTTCAAAATTAAAACAAAAATTAAAAAAAGAAACAAATTCACTAATAAGTCAATAATGCTACACTAAACAAATCGAAAAGAACACATGATCTATTGCATGGTCTAATACCATATTAAATAAATTTGTCTCTCTTTAAAAATTTAAACTTTTAGATGAATTGATGGTGCAATCGCCAGCTAGTATCATATGATTCTTTAAAGCAAACTTCTCATGTTGAACATTTGCAAACTTCCTATGTTGAACATTTTTTCTTCCTTTTATTTTTTCCTCTTTCCAAAGAAAACTTCCCATGTTGAACATTTGCTGACTTTAAAAACACATTAAACACACATTGCTTAATTTATTAATATAGTGGGTAAAAGAGAGAGAATTTTTAATAACATTGAGTAAAATGGAGACTTTAATGAATAGTATATGTATATTTAAAAAGATTGCTATATAAAACAGAAAATAGTTTTTGGAGTATAAGTTAGAAACCTTATATGTAATAGCTATACTTAATCACATAGGGTTTGAAGTTTAAAAAACTTTGAGACAAAACTCACCAAGCCACAAACCATTCTTTGTAGTTTATCCAAGTCAAAGCTAATTTGAGAAAGATCACCACGAGCATTAGTACCTATTTCAGAAATCAAAAATTCTTTTTATGCTATTACTGAATCAATTTTAAATCATAATCAGATTCGTTGATTTGCCTCGTTATAATTCATGAAAAGCTGACCCATATTATTTCTCCCAGTCCCACTCAAAGTTAAAAGTTGCATTTCCAATACTATATTCTATGCTGTGCAGTATACCCTAAAGGAAATAACCCGTTCCTGTATTTACCTCTATTCTTAATTAACTTTGATATTTCCACTTGCTCATCAAGTTTTCCATCCAAGTTCTTAATTTGCTATCTCAAGTGCCTCTTTGTTGCCTCGATCCTAGAAAAAACAAAAAAATTCCACTCACATCTGCCAAACCCCTCCCCTTCCCTCCTCTCCAAAAAAAAGAACAAAAATAACACGAACACTTCCACACAAATCAAAGATACAATAGTCTTTTCCTCATACTGGTTTTTTTTTTTTTTTTAATTTTTATAAGCCTTCTTCTCATATTGGTTTCCATATTGCAACTCAAACCCTACAATTCAAAGTTTAGGGAAAAACAAAAAAAGAAGAAAGCATCAAGCTGAAAGATAGTAATAGTACTAATCTCTTATGTGTAAGGACTTTCACTATATTCATCTCTCTCTCTTTCTCACACACACACACACACCACATTTAAGTTGCATCACTTAAGACACCTACCAAACATCCTAGAAGATCACTCATTTTCTGCTCTAGTATATATCAAGGTTCTGACAAGCGGTTGCAGTCGCTGTGACGGTGGCGGTGGTGTGGTTGTAGGGGGTAAAGGCCGTAGCATAACGGTTATGGTAATCGAAATCGTGAATTTGTTTATTTTTCGCACAATTTGGAAAAAAATTATCGATTCGCATATTTTTTTTTCTTTTCAGAATCATATTTATTGGGCTTTCAAATAAATCTTGATAATTTTTCGTTAATTTTTAAGTATGATCCAATATATTTCATATTTTTAAATCACTATAAAATGAGTTTTTTTTTTTTTCCAATAATTAATGACTTTATATGTCATAAATCCATATTACACTTATGGCAAAAATTTGTTTTATTGGACTTAAATGTATAAAATTATTTTTAATTATTATACTTGTGGAAGCATTTGTAGATTTTAACTTAAATAGTTTTAAAAAAATATACATCCTTAATGAAAGAACCTAACAAAATACATAACATCATAGCACAATTCACAAATGACGTAGATTACATGTTACGTAATGTTACTACTAAAATTACATAATATCACCACCAAAATGAGTGACGTGGTGCATGTTGGGATTCAGATTGTTCAGCTTGATTGCTATTGCTAACTTCACTCCATCCACTAGGAAATATATAAGTGAATGTTGCCATCAAGTTATCCCTTTCTATTTGGTGCATTGGGAGAGAAAATGGATACCTTGGCTGGAAAAGATTAGCATACTCTTATTGAGTTTTAGATAATTTGGCAAAGTGTATCCTGGAGGACCATATTGTTGAGGTGGCCAAGGGTAATTTTGTTGAGGTAGATAAGGATAACTCTGGCTATCACTACTATAGGATGGGTAAGGATGATAAGGATAACTCTGATTTCTATTAGATGAATCAATTGTTGTTCTTTGTTTCTTATTCTTTGTTCATCTCTACGTGTATCACTACCATGAAACCTCCTAGATAGTTGGGGTAAAGGTGCAACAGGTTCTCCAATATTTTAATGTCCTCCAACATCGGATAATCCAAATCCTCCAATGAAATCTTCACTTCTTGCACCAAAACTAGTACCATCACCACCATTATCGCCGTTACCGTCATCGTGAAAAGCACCTCCACTGTCACCATCATCACATCCTCCATTGGATGGTGTTAAACCACCGCTATTGTCACTTTGCGTTGGAGTAGGAGTTGAGTTTTGAGAAGTGCGTCAAGCTTGATATCTATGGGTGCCACCACCATTGTTTCCATCACTGCCATCGCTATCGCCATCGTCGCCACTACCATCATCATCATCATCATCATCATCTGAGACCAAATCTAGCCATTCAGAAATATCCACACCATCTAGTAAATGATTTTCTCTTTCTTCTATCCATGGACTTATTGGATCATCTTCTTTAAATATGTAATCCAAGTTAATAGGATTAAAGCTCCTATCAATCTCCTCTTGGCTTCTTCTTTTAACGTGTCTTAATTTTAATCTCATGTTATAGGTGATGAAGACTAATTTTTGGATCTTCTTATATTTCAATCTATATCTCGTCTTTGTGTGGATGAGACTAAAAGTACTCCAATTATGTTCACAGTGAGATGATGTGGTGGTTTGACTTAACACTTTCACAGCTATTTTTTTAAGTTTAGGAGCACAACTACCATGAATAATCCACTACTCAACTGCACAAAATTACATTACATGTGACATAAGTCAAAATAAGCTAGAAAATTATTTAAGTATTCATGTATTGTAAATATAGCGATCTCGGTTTCTCTTTTCTTTAATTGTGGTATCCAGACTTAGGTTCCGTGGAATTGGGTGTTGTGTAGATCTTGTTTACATCCTTTACTCTTTGTATTTGAGTCTTGGGTTGTGTTGGGCAGGTTTGACACAGGTTGGTTGAGCTTAGAAACCAAAACTAGTTGCCCAGATTTTGACCTGTCCGCTCGAGCGGAGCTTTTGACGCTCGAGCGGGGACCTTTTGTTGCTTGTCCACTCGAGAGGGGAGGTTTTGGCGCTCGAGCAGGAAAATCACCCATCCAGTATCTCCTCTGCAGTGGTGGACGCTCGAGCGGGGACCTTTTGTTGCTTGTCCACTCGAGCGGGGAGGTTTTGGCGCTCGAGTAGGAAAATCACCCATCCAGTATCTCCTCTGCAGTGGTGAACACTCGAGCGGGCATTTGGACGCTCGAGCGGGAGTTTGTGTGTGACGCTCGAATGGGGAGTTGGATGCTTGAGCGGGGACCTGGTTCTGTAAAAGTACCGGGAGCGTGTATCCGGCACTCGAGCAGCGGTTTGGACACTTGAGCGAGAATCTGTGAGTGACGCTCGAGCGGGGGTTTCCACGCTCGAGCGGAGAGACTCTTATATAAAACCGAGATCTGACTTTTTGGATCACTTTTCAACATCCTTTCTCTCTCTTACTTTTCCAAAAAGCTATTTTGAGAGCTCCTCACACTAAAACCCTAACTTCTCTCTTAGGATTGATCTAGTAGGAGTGATTTCCTCACCTTGGGCCTTTGTAAAAGTTGTGTGGATCGTCGAGAGCAATCTTTTAATTTGAAAATTTTGGGATTTGGAGCATCTTCAATTTCTTCACTTTCTTCCCTTGGGCTCCGAATTTGAGGTAGGGATTCCTACTCACTCTTATGGGTTTTAATCTAGATTTTGAGCTTGTTGTTTAAATGGTTGATTTTAGGACTTAGGGTTTCAAAATGTGCTAAAAAGGGTTTTGTGATTTTGGGCTCATAATATGTATTTTGGGTTTCAAAATGATGATATTGTTGTTGGATGTTGATATTGGAACCTTTGGGTTAATATTGAGAGTTGGGGGGAAAAAGCCCTAATTTGTTGTATAAATTAATTGGTATAATTAATTTGGGAAAGTTGTGATTTTATGGAATTGAGTTGGAAATAATGAAACAGATTCATTATATTGTGAAATGGTAGAGTTTGATTTATTAATCGCTCACTTTTGAAAACATCGATATTTTATCTGTTGGAGCTTTTATTATCTGTTTAGAAATAATTGCTTGGGCTACCGGTGGAGGGTAGTTTTGATTGTTGTAGACAATGCATGATGATTAGGCAAACTAAAACTAATCAATTGGATGTGTCATAGAGTACGACGGTTGATAGAATACATTAACGTTATGTATTGATTGATTAAGTATATGACTTATGTGTATATACGTTGTGTGTGTGGGAAGAGATAGGGGATGTACTCCACAGTTTAGGGGAAGATAGGAGATGGACCTCTAAACCGGATGTTGTTTGGGAGGAGATAGGGGATGGACTCCACTGATACAGCTCATATGCTTGTCAGTTAAAGTGTTGATAAAGCTCATATGCTTATCTATGGAAGTGTTGATAAAGCTCATATGCTTATCTGTTGAAGTGTGGATACAGCTTGTATGCTTATCTGTTGAGATGTTGATATAGCTTATTGTGGACGCGCCCCGCATAAGGGCCTCCGTGCCACAGTTCAGACTCGATATTGTCATGGTTCTTAATCTGAACCAAAGAGTCCAAATCCGGCATATCGTTTTGAGAAAATAGATTTTTAGAAAAGAAGTGCCAAACATGGACTGCTTTGCCAGATATAGAGTCGCCACCTAAATATTTTATTTTGGGGGGATTTAGGAAACCCTGACTCATTTGCCTAAGGCCACGTGTCCGTCATCACCAAAGTTGCCTCAGCTCGGAAACTTGGGTACGATCGGGGAAGGTCAGCTATGAGTACCCCCTTTCGCCCGATCAAAGATCGGCCTCTACTAACCATGATATCTTGTTTTGAAAACATTATGTGTTCTTATTCTGGTCATTAGCCTAGATTTACTATGTGATGCGCACAGCATAAAAGTATAGACTAAATTGCCTAATTTGGAACAAAGCATTGCATATCCGCCCGTTTGAAAGATGGTTTGAAATTTGCTACTCGTAAGTAGGCTAAAACACGGATTTCAACGAGTTGTTCCAACTCAAACTATCCAACCTTCACCCACAGGCATTCAGGCAGTTATAACATGTAAGCACATAGCCTCATGGTAAGCATGCTATTATGGCAACACTCACACTCATGCAAGGATGCTAAAACATAAATGCTTACAGAGTACTCCAAGCCAAAACAGAAACTAGTTAGTAATCATATGCATGACCCTAGTTCATGTTAAGATGGCTAATGTAACACATGCGAGATGCAACTACAATAGGCTTGGCTATCCTAAGATGGCATATGATGATGCTACAGCTATCATGTATTCAATCTTGAAATTGAAATACAATGCAGTTAGTATGATGTGCCGAGCCCGGTGCATGCACAACGAATGAATGTATGCAAACATGCTATCATGCTAATTGAAACATGCCCTAAACTAACCATCGAAAGCTAGTAAATAAAAGGGAAGAAAGACGTGGGGTTGGAAGACATACACATACTCACGCACACTTATTACACAATTGCCCTCACTCGGGGGGAGGTCCGAATAAATATTACAGTCCGAATAAATAATACTAAATTAATTATTACAGAACTTCTAATTAATTAACAAATTAAATGCGGAAAGAAGGTGGCCACAGCCCTGCCTCGAAATGCGTAAATGATGCATGCTTAACTTGTCTCGCTCGGAAACTTGCTACCACAGCACTGTTGCCTTTGTTTACACTGCCTCACCCCTCTGAAATTTATGAAAGTCTCCAGAACTGCTTTGAACTTCATTCTGAGTGCAGTGGAGTGCCACCGGCCAGAACAAAAGGCCACCGGCCATGGGAATGAGGTTATCGGCCAAAGATGGTGTGACCGGCTGGACTTTGGTGGCCGGTCGGCCATTCCTTCCTGCAGAATCCTGCAGTTGACAGGAGCAGAGGGCAAGCAGTGTATGGCATGGAATTTCAAAGCAATGTGTGCATGGCCACTCTCCCAATCATGTAATGGACTCAAGGGAGTGTGGCCCTCGACCCTCGGGCCATCAATCACGCATTTCAATGCATGATGACCGAAAAGTCAAGTGTGCAGCTTCAATATCAAATGAAATGCACACACAAAACACATCAAAGGCTCCAACCTCTATCATGCTTGATCAAGAGGGAAAGGATGCATGCACTATGCAATGCAACCTAAGCATGCAAGCAAGGCTAATGCAACATGATTATGCAATGTATCTAATATGTAATAGGCACACAACCTAAACATGTAAACATACATGGCATACAACAACATGCGATGATATACTTAAACTAACATGGATAGCTCGCAAGCATGCCAAAATCAGTGGCCATAGGATGAAAATGAGACAATCGAAACACATGCAAACATGCACGATGCAAGGGGCCGGTCTTAAGGCATCAAATGCCACTTTACCAAAGCATGGCAAGGGATGAAAGATGGCATACAAACATGCAATTTCCAGCTCTGAAATAATATGCTCAATGGTCCCGAATCATGGAAACATGTCACCCAATGCATGAAATAAGCCCCGAAACTCAAAACTAGGCAAATGCATTGAACCACAAGTATACAAAGCAAGCATTATTTGATCATGAGACATGAAAACAGAGCCAAGGCAGTCCAAAATAAGCACAATATCAGTTCCAAGCATGGCCCAAAAGTGTTAACATGAAGGGTTAAAACAACATGCAACCTAGGCTAGTAAGCATGGTTTACATGGCATGTAAATGAAGCACGAGAGGGGTCACCAAACCAGCCAAAAATAGGAACATGATATGCTAAAATATGCCCAAATAACCACTGAAATGCATCCAATGCAAGTAAAAATGATGAGCTCCTTTAGAGGGCCATGCAAGGGGTTACTCAACACATGCATCAAGGACACTTAGCATAGCAAAACCAGCTCTGGAACTCAGTTATGAAAGCCCTAAAACTCATAAAAAGGCCCAGAAATGGCTAAAGGAAGTATACAATGAAAGGTCCCCTTGAAAGGCCTTAAGGAGGATTGCTCCACACATGCATGATAGACATAAAATATGGAAAAATGGGCTCCAGATAGAGTCAAGGAAGTCCTTAAAACTCACCAAATAGGCCCTGAAAAGTGACTTCACAACATGCAAAATGGGGGTCCTTTGGAAGGCCAAAAAGGCCAACAAACAAGACAAGGAGAGAGGGGGTCACCCCTCTCTGATTTTAGCTCTCAAAAATACATATAAGCTGCTTAAAATCTACTGGATTTTAGTGTCTAAGAGGCCAAACCAAGGCCAATGCAAATGCTCTAATGTATAGCCCTAATCATGAGGAAATGAAGCATGCAAAGGGGAAGATGACCCCAAACATAAAAATACCCTTAATCAAACTTCAAGAGGGACTCAAAATAAGACTTTTTTTAGTTCATGGAAAATCTCGAAAATACTCACAAGTAGGGCTAAGATATGAAGCAAAATAAGCCTACAAAGAGGGATGGAGCATACAAGGAGATAGATGGCCTCAAACAGAAAATTATCCTTAATCAAACTTCAAGAGGAGCTCAAAATAAGACATTTTTCAGTTTATGACAAAGCTCGAAAATACTTGCAAGTATGGCTAAGCTATGAAGCAAGATAAGCCTTAAAAAGGGAGATGAGTGTGTTACCCTTGTAGCCAAGAACTCTAGCAGCCTTTGGTCCCAAAAACCAGTCCCTTAGCCTCTGAAAACAAGCTCCAAGATGCTAGGATGGATGATGGGGAGGTTAGGTTATGAGGTGTAGGGTAATGGAGCCAAGAACCTTACACTTTGAAGCTAAAATGGAGGAGATATAGAGAGACAAAGAGGGATATATGTGTATATGCCCTAACCAAGTTCTGAACCTGGTATATGGAGAGGGGAGCCTTCCTTTATAGAGCCAAGAGAATAAAGCTTCTCTTAGAAGCTTCAAACCAAGAGCAAAGATCCTCCATACACGTGTATGGAGGATCCAGTCTGTGCCCTCCAGCTGGCACAGCTGGCATCCATTCAATCTGTAGAATACACCGGAAGGTCGTCGGCTAGCAAAATTGGTCGGCCGGCTACTTTAACTGGTCGGTCAGCCATCTATTTGGTCGGTCGGCCATCTGTTCTGGTCGGTCGGCAGGAAAAATCTGCTCTGCAGGTCCAACTTCAAACGGGCATAACTCCTTCATGTGAACTCCTTTTCAGGTCATTCTTGTGTCCAAATTGAAGCCCCAGAAGTAAGCTTTCCAGTGGCACCAGCATTGAATCAAAATTTCAACTATGCAAAAAGTTATGCTTGTTTTGGTAAAGGTTGCTCAGTTTCGGTCCAACTGGGATGATGCCCAACTTCAACCAATTATATCTCTCCCATCCGGACTCGGCTTTAGGAGATTCTTGAGTGCAAAACGAAGCCCCAGAAGTCTTCTTTCCAACGGTAGTGGCTTCATAGCTTAAATCCAAGTGTATAGACAGATAAGCCTGATTTAGCGAGGACCACTTGACTCTCTCATAGCGATTCATACCCAACTTCTTCCCCAGCTAGGTTTCTTCTCTCTTCTCCTCTTTTCTTCAACTCTAAACCCCTAAACAAGGTGTTTTGAAAGATTTTTCAAAGATTTCATCTCTTTTTCATTCATTTCCACTTTGTCCTTGCTCGGTTTATCGAAAAGCGCATCATTTGACAAAATGTGAGCCTTGGAACATTGTAGAAACTTTATTTCAAAAATGTTTTGAAAGAGAGGGTTCTAAGGTCTAAAAACCATCCAAAATAACTTTGGTCCAAAATGGGGTGTGAAGTTGAGATTTGTCTCTCCTTGCTGAAGAAATTGAACCTTTGCCCTGCACACCTTTCTCCACCAAGTAAACCATCAGTAACACCCAAGTCTTGAGGGCTGTCAAAAATGGGGTGTCTACAGTTGCCCTTCTTTGACAGAACTCGAAAGTCAAGAAATGACATGAGTGAATATCAAAGCCCAGAGACGACTCATTTTTGACAAGGCCGAAGACTTGGACAAACAAACAAAATACAAATGTAATTGGTTGAACCCACGGGCTAACTATGTATCCCTTTGCAAGGAATCAAACCAGCGTAGTTCAGGGGCAGGATGCAAAATGTTATGCAGGATGATTTTTGATAATTGGACTTATACGCTGCATGAAGCCGATTTGAAATTTGGACTTATACGCTACGCGAAGCCGGTTTGAAAGTTGGACTTATACGCTACGCGAAGCCGGTTTGAAAGTTCAGGATTTATGCAATGCAATGCAATGTAAAAATGCAGTGTAATAGCTAGAAAGCGAAGGTACTTTACGAGTACAATTGGCAATGACCTACCTGATGTTGCTGGGGACCTTCCGCTTCTTCTTGGTTAAACTGCAGGTACTACTTTTCTCCCTGGCTGTGGCCGCAGCTTTCCCTATTCTCCAACAGATTGACAGACTATGTTGGATTAGTATCCAGATTTGAGGTGCATACAGATGCTATCTCAATCTATGGGGCTGCCATACAGATTTCAAGCCGAGGATATACCCCTGGGTATTTAAACTAGACTTTCGTCTCGAAAATCCCAAACCTTTGTGTTCTAGGCATGACCCATTCGAACTCTAGTTTCCACCGTCTTAGTTGGTCTCCTAGGAACTCACCGCAAACACAGGCAGGTGGCTATACCAGACCACCAAAAGTCGTTCGGGCACGACAAACACCAAAGGAATTGCACCTTTAGAGGATTTAAGGTCTCCTAGACCAGAGAGTGCATAAGAAAGTGCGAGTGAAGAGTGAATGCACAAAACAGTGCTAAGAAGATGCACGAAACAGTACGATGCAATGTACTAACAAGTACAGGTTAGGTGTGCAAGAAAGCATGATAAAATGCATGCAAAATGCAAGTAAGGTGCACAAAACAGTGCGATGCGCAAGATAGCGCGATAAGAAATGGAATGCACTAACAAGTGCAGGTGGGATGCGCAAGATAGTGCGGATGATACAATGTAATGCACAAAACAATGCGATGCGCAAGAAAGCGCGAAAGTAAATTGCACAAAATAGTGCGATATGCTAAACAGCGTGAGTGTAAACTACACAAAACAGTGCGATGCGCAAGAAAGCGCGAGTGATTACAAATGCGAAAGTGCACAAGACAGTGCGATGCGCAAAAATAGCGCGAACCTGAACCTGCACAAAACAGTGCGATGCGCAAAATAGCGCGAATGATTTGAAATGCACTAAACAGTGCGATTGATTTGAAATGCACAAAACAGTACGATACGCTAAATAGCGCAATTGATTTGAAATGCACTTACGCTAAACAGCGTGAGTGATTTGAAATGCACAAAACAGCGCGATACGCTAAACAGCGCGAATGATTTGAAATGCATTAAATAGTGCGATACGCTAAACAACGCGATTGATATGCAATGCACAAAATAGTGTGATACGCTAAACAGTGCGAATGATTTGAAATGCACTAAACAGTGCGATACGCTAAACAGCGCGAATGATTTGAAATGCACAAAACAGTGCGATACGCTAAACAGCGCGATTGATATGCAATACACAAAATAGTCCGATACTCTAAACAGCGTGAATGATTTGAAATGCACTAAACAGTGCGATACGCTAAACAGCGCGATTGATATGCAAGGCACAAAATAGTGCGAGTGAGATACAAAGTGTAAGTGCACAAGACAGTGCAAGTGAATCCATGTTCTATGCAAATGAGGTGCATTTTCTATGCAAGTACGGAGGAGTGCATTTTCTATGCAAAAGATATGAGCATTTTCTATGCAAGAAATAGGAGCATATTCTATGCAATATTGAAAGCAAGCATATTCTATGCAGAATTGAAAGCAAGCATATTCCATGCATTAATCATAACGATGCGCGGCACGCATGGAACAGAAGTGTATATAAAAGTGCACATTCTATGCAATAGAGGGACATAAAACATGTACTCTGGTACCTCTGATTTATCTCTCGGAGGGCTTTGTAACACACTCAGCTCAAAAAGGGCACACCCTGTTCATATTGGCGAGAGATAACATCTGCTGCTGCTTTAATTGCCATTCTGACTTGAAGCAGGCTTACACTTGGGGTCGAGATACACTCATACTCCAGGGAAATGGGGAGGTCTGAGAAGGTGCACCTGGAATGCAGTCTTGGAATTTACCGAAGCTGAAACACACTAAGATGCTCCAAATTTTCCCTTTTTTCTTTTGCTTTGCAGTCTGGAACCCACATAGCTTCAGATAGGTCCTTATCTTGCTGTTTACACTTATCGGGGGTGGACCCTGCAATTTTATAAAAGAACAAATACTTGTTTTGCACAAATGTGGAGAATGGCACAACACTCCGAGCACAAAACGATTTGATTGAAATCGAGAAATGAGTTCTTGATCGGGTATTGAGCCCACAACTGACCATATTCAAAACGACTCAAAAAAGAACAAAAAAAGATAAACAACCTAAACACATTGAGTAACACTCGAAACGACTCAAAACAAGAATCGAGACAAGCAAAACAAAAGACACGACATACAGACGTGTTACAAAGACGAGAGACCTCTCAGTACGCGAGGAGCCAGTTTCTTCGAGTATTATTTCCTACCCTTTCTCATTTGTGATTCTCACATCACTCGGCCTTCAAGATCTGTTTTTCTTAAAAAGCCCTTTTCTCACTTTTTCTCTCAGCGCATATCTCTCTATTCTTCAATCTCTCATTTTTTTTATCCCTCTCCTGGGTGGTTGGTGGATAAATAAGAAGTTGCGGGCTCTTGCCCCTAGCATTCTGCTAGATTCTTTTTCTTCTGCGCATAGCATTGAACTTTTCTACAGAGGGGTTGCGCTACAACTGGGTGTGTGGCAAATCTGCAGTTGACATCGGTTGACAATGCTTTGCTGGGGAGTTTGGACGTGATTAGATCTGTCCAGATGAGGGAATGAAATATCTTGCCCCATTTCAGTTCGTGCTTCGCACTTGACTTGATGCCTCGCTGCTCGGAGGATATGAGAGCTTTCTCTGTTAGCTTCCGCTGTGCCCTTCTTGGCGAATAGGGTGCCCTTTCTGACAAGTGCGTTGATAAAGGGGAAAAGACAGAACACCTGACTCAAGTGTGCCCCTAGTTCATTATTTTGACAATTTTTTTATTTTTTGGCTTTCTACTAAAACAATTTTGACCAATATGAAAGTTAGATTAACATACTTGTTCGATTTTTGATTTGAAAATCATGCAAGTTAGGTTATGAGCACTGAAATTTTTCCCTTTTTGGGTCCAAGAAATGGTCCAGTTTTAGAAAAATGGAATAATGTTTGAGAGAATTAGTCAACTTCAGTAAAAATTCTCAAAAACTATTTTTGCAAACGGCCACTGCTCAATGAGCATGGAACCTACTCTTGAGGTGCACGACCTCGGACCCATAACAATGGAAAATTGCCCCTTGTCTGAAGGACACTGCATGGCAACGGAAAGTTGCCCCTTGTTTGAATGACACCGCAACATACTGAATGGCAACAGAAAGTTGCCCCTTGTTTGGATGATGCCGCAACGCTTTGTAATCAGTCCTCAGGGTGACGATCACAACCGAACTCTCGGATACAGAGAAGACAAAGATGACCAGAACCATCACATGGACACAGTTGAATTTGAAGTGTTTTACGGCTGGACTTCAGAATGAAGTTGCCTACGTATCCTAAAGACGGGAATCAAGCCTTACGTAGTTCGGGGTAAGGTACACTCGGGTATTAACCTCTCCTTTTGCGCTCTAACTTTTGCCAAGGCCGCCCTTTGCGGGTTTTCAACCTTGTGAGCTTTGTTCTTATTTTCTTTTCAATTCTTTTCATTTTTTTTCTTTTTTTCTTTTTCATTCTCTTCCCCCCTTTTTTTTTTGTTCTTTTCTTTTTTCTCTTTTTGTTTTGTTTTGTTTTGTTTTTTTTCTTTTTCTTGCTCCAACTTTTTCCTGGGTCGCCCTTCCGGGTTTTCGACCCAGCGAGCCTCTCAAGGGTAAAAGTGTAGCTTTGTCCATGTCAAATGGTTCTAGGATCTTGAGGCCATCTGATTCCAAGAGAACGGCTGCTGTTTGCTGATGATGTTGGAGTCCATCCAATGGGGGTTGAATTTGCCCCTAGTGTTGTGGATAGGAACTCAGTTGTCCTTCAGCAATACTTCTTCTTTTCTCCCTTCTGGGGTTTGGCATTCTGGCCAATCTTCATCTTTGATTAGCGGAATGATCTATCTTTGGCTCTTCGAGCACGTTTAACATTTTTCTGCCCCTAGTTCCAGGGGTATTTCTGATCCAGCTTTGCAAGCTTCTTTTGATAACACCTGATCTTCTTGATCTGACTTTTCTTGCCCCTAGTTCGTGGGTTGCTTCAAATCTGGCCACACTGGCTTGACATTGCGGTTGACCGTTGAACACTCTGAATTAAGGTCTAAGGTTTTGAAAGCAAGGGGTCGAGTCTCGAGGCTGAGAGCGATCCTAAGCTGCATAATCTCAAGAGTGATTCCACACAGGTCTTCGCAGGACTGCGTAAAATATTTTTTGAAATCTTTTAAGAAAGCGACTAATCGCTCGCACTGAAGACAATGCGGAGCCAATCTGGATCAAGCCAGGATCCTTCCCAGTACTCACATTAACAAGCATGATCTCAATCATTAAGGGCTTAGCATGCCTCTCTTTCTCTCAATTGATCAAAGTTTTGCAAATCTCGAGGAATTCCTTCCTCTTTGTTTTCCTCACAATGTTCAAAAAGTTTTGAAAAACTTGGGTCAATGTAATGACTTCAAAGCACAAAAGAGCAGGTGGAATGCATTGTCATTTCATTCAAGCTTTTGGCACAACTGGCGCAAGGCGAAAGCAGACATAAGAGTGTGAAAAAACTACTGCTGTTCATTCAAATCTGTTGGCATTACTGGCTCCAAGGCAGAAACAGACTCAAAAGAAAATGAAAAGACAAACACAAAACAAGCAAGTGATGTCCAAGGTAACACCCCCGAAATCACCTGACTTTAACAAAACAGGACTGACTCGATACAACAAGATAGACCCTATTGACTCAGTATGAAAAGACTGACTCAATACAAAACGACAAGACTGACCCAATACCCAAGTTGGAAAGCACAAAAACTAGCATTCGCAAAATGCTCAAAACAGTACGTGCCATACGCCACATCCGGAGTAAACTGAGTGCCGCCCGCAGGTGGTTCATCCCCCGATCACATCACATTATCCCCCACAAGTTCACTAATCCATTGCCGATAGACTTTGCAGGACCCGACGCGACGATGACCTTGTTGTCAATCAGATCTTGTATTTCATGGCGAAGACGGTAACAACTATCAGTGACATGGCCGACTTGTTGATGGAAGGCACAGTACTTGGCCGGATTATGGGAGGGGGGAAGTTTATCTGGCAGTGGCCGCAGCTCTAGGGGTTTCAGATCCCCCTTTCTAATCAGGACCCTCAAGGCCGCTGACAGAGACATGTACAGTGGGGTGAACACCCTCTGGCCCCGAGGCGGGTGTTTTGAGGTTTGTGGAGTTTTGCTGGATGCACCGGCAAAAGGATTGATAGGTGCTGGCTGGGTTTGCTGATCTCTTCTGAGAACGGGACTAGAGCTGAAAGGAACATTCCTGGTACAAAGGCCTTTTTCCCGGTTTGCCTCTTGATTCAAACTGCCCCTAATTTGAGTGGCAAAAATGCCATCCACTGTTTTTGCAACAACTGCGAGGACTTGCTCTTTGTTCGGCCCCTCGGCTTTCAAAGCCTCAATATCCCACTGAAGGTGTTCATGGGGACTAATGCTTGCCCTTGCCTTGTTCTTATCACTAGCCTCCACTTTGCTAAGAGATTGGCCTTCTCCCAATGCAGCCTGTCCCAAGGTTAGGGAGCCTTTTGACATTTACTCCTTGGTATGTGATGCAGTTAATGACGGAGCCAAAACTCCAAAGGCCAGATCTGCCACAGTTCTCTGAAGATCTTCGATCATCCTCATCAGCTCAGAAGTAGTGGGTTCATGGGTTTGGGATGATTGGGGTTCAAGTGCATCCATCATGCATAAGTCCATGCTCTCCGGGATAAACACCTCAGGCTTGGGTAGATGGGCTGGGGTGATGTATACGCTGGGGTCGTAAGGGACGGCCAGTGTGTGGATTAGGTTGAGATGTGGATGAGGTACTTGGTCATTGGGGGCTGAAGGTGGAGCTATCGTCCGGTTGTCGATGAGATTTTGGACCTCATGACGAAGGCGGTAACAATGGTCGGTGCCATGACCACGCTGCTGATGGTACACACAGTACTTTGAGGGGTTATGTCTGGCTGGGAGTGGGTCAGGCAGAGGTTGAGGATCGAGGGGTTTGAGATACCCTCTTTCCATCAAGACTTTTAGTGCGCTAGTCAGGCTCATATAGAGGGGGGGTGAAAGTTCTACCTTGAGCTCGGGCTGGGCCGACGGTTTATAGGCTTGGATTGGAAAAAGGGTCGGCTGTAGCGATTGTATTCATTTCGGTGGGTTTGGAAATAGCGCTACTACCAGCGTTAGTACTCCCTGAAATCACCCTCATTGTCGGATCACTTGTTCTGGGAATGATCCCACTGTTGAACGCATTCTCGATCTGAACCCCCAGTTCATGCAAACTTTTGAAAGTGAATAGCGGAGCGACTATCAAATTTTGCAACATATCATGCTCGAGGTTTCGCACCATCAGTTGCACTTGATCCCTCTCGGAAGGCCGATCTATCATCTGTGCTGCCTTTGCTCTCTATCTTGCAACAAATTCCACAAAAGGCTCTGTTGGGTTCTGGCGGGTTGTTTCAAGCTCTGGCATGGTCATTTCAACTTGGCTGCTGTATGAATACTGATCGACAAAGGCCTCAGCCAGTTCTTCCTAGTTTTGCTTCACTTTATCTTCCAACTTAGCGTACCAAGTGGCTACTACACCCGACAGGGTTCTTCCATACAGAGAGAGTTTCTGTGGCTTAGTCAGACCCATCGGCTTCAAGACATCCAAGAAAAGTCGGATATGTACCATTGGATCTCCAGACCCGTCGAAACGGTCAATATATGGCATTTTGAATCTGTATGGGAGCCGTACGGTAGCCTTGGTGTGCCCATCATCAATGTCGGGAATGGAGTTAAGGCCCTGTGCCTTTTTGAATTGCTTCTCAAGGTTCGCAATCTTCACTGCAGTTGGGTTGAGCTCATTAACATCAAGGGAATAAAGTCTCTCATTAGGCTGCACCAGGGGTATGAGCACCTAACCTTGAGTCAATCTTTCTCGAGGATTCGGACACTGCAAATCTTCAACTAGCAGAAGTGGGTCGCAGTTCGGCTGAGGTCCCAAAGCTGGATGTCAGGCAGATGCTCTAGATGGGCGCTGCGTTTCAATACTGGTCTCGGCCTGCATGGAAGTTCCCTGATTTAACACTGCTATCACGGCTACAAATTCTTCCGAACCCTGTGCCATCACGGTTTGCTGAGTTCGAACAAAGGTGATGTGACTGGCGACTGACGGATCAGATGAACCGGTGAGCCCCGACTGGCCTTTCTTTGCCTTGCCTCAGCGAAAGAACACTGGTTGCCCTTAAATTGAATTTCTGACCTAACAAAGTCTATCAACACAAGTCCAATGAATCTGGGGGATCTCAGAGCCTTCTGAAGCTATGGTTCCAGGAGTACCCTAGCAAAAGAGAAAACAGAGAGCATCTCAGCTTGATTTCACGAAAACAGATTTGACTCTTTACTGAATGCTGCCCCAAAGTTCTGCCTATAAACCGATACCCTCAGGTAAAACTGATCCCCCCCAAAATATCGATGCTGATGCCCACAGGCCTGATACCCAGACTTGCAAACTGATACGTGCATTCCCTGTAGAGATACACTTTAAAAGCACATAGCATGTAAAAGAGAGCCAAAACACCCCTATGTTGGGGTATGGTTTCCCTATCCTATTTTGTCAGGAGCTAGGGTTTCACTACGCACACAGCGGTTTCAAACAACCTATATCGGGTAAGCAACCTGTCCTAGTTTGGAATGGTCACTATGGATTCCGAATATGTACTAGGTCGAATGGTCAAAAAGGGTGCCCTGGTAAAACCGGGGTTTGTGTTCCCAGACTGGCAGAGCCCGCAACCGGTCAGCCTTATGGCATGCTTTGACAAAGTCAAGCCCCCGGCAAACCGCTCATTAATAGCAGATGGCCAACATGGTGTCCTAGGCACACCAATGCACATGTAATGCAAAGAAACACATAAGTGTAGTTAAAACAAGATATCACGAGTTCAAGTCAAGTTCTCTAATTTCCCCGGTGGAGTCGCCAGAAACTATGGACGCGCCCCGCGTGAGGGCCTCCGTGCCACAGTTCGGACAAGAT
This sequence comes from Camellia oleifera, assembly GCA_022316695.1. Classification (NCBI taxonomy): domain Eukaryota; kingdom Viridiplantae; phylum Streptophyta; class Magnoliopsida; order Ericales; family Theaceae; genus Camellia; species Camellia oleifera. Next base: position 3,144,320 of record CM039319.1, on the reverse strand, counting down.
ATTGTCACGGTTCTTAATCTTAACCAAAGAGTCCAAATCCGGCAAATCGTTTTTAGAAAATAGATTTTTAGAAAAGAAGTGCCAAACATGGACTGCTTTGCCAAATACAGAGTCGCCACCGAAATATTTTATTTTGGGGGGATTTAGGAAACCCTGACTCGTTTGCCTAAGGCCACGTGTCCGTCATCACCAAAGTTGCCTCGGCTCGGGAACTTGGGTACGATCGGGGAAGGCCAGCTATGAGCAGCCCCTCTCGCCCGATCAAAGATCGGCCTCTACTAACCATGATATCTTGTTTTGAAAACATTATGTGTTCTTATTCCGGTTATTAGCCTAGATTTACTATGTGATGCGCACAACACAAAAGTATAGACTAGATCGCCTAATTTGGAACAAAGCATTGCATATCCGCTCGTTTAAAAGATGGTTTGAAATTTGCTACTCATAAGTAGGCTAAAACACGGATTTTAACGAGTTGTTCCAACTCAAACAATCCAACCTTCACCCACAGGAATTCAGGCAGTTATAACACGTATGCACATAGCCTCATGGTAAGCATGCTATTATGGCAACACTCACACTCATGCAAGGATGCTAAAACATAAATGCTTACCGAGTACTCTAAACCAAAACAGAAACTAGTTAGTAATCATATGCATGACCCTAGTTCATGTTAAGATGGCTAATGCAACACATGCGAGATGCAACTACAATAGGCTCGGCTATCCTAAGATGGCATATGATGATGCTACAGCTATCACGTATTCAATCTTGGAATTGAAATACAATGCAATTAGTATGATGCGCCGAACCCGGTGCATGCAGAACGAATGAATGTATGCAAACATGCTATCATGTTAATTGAAACATGCCCTAAACTAACCATTGAAAGCTAGTAAATAAAAGGGAAGAAAGACGTGGGGTTGGAAGACATACACATACTCACGCACACTTATTACACAATTGCCCTTACTCGGGGGGGGTCCGAATAAATAATACTAAATTAATTATTACAGAACTTCTAATTAATTAACAAATTAAATGCAGAAAGAAGGTGGCCACAGCCCCGTCTCGGAATGCGTGAATGATGCATGCTTGACTCGTCTCGCTCGAAAACTTACTGCCACAGCATTGTTGCCTTTGTTTACACTGCCTCACCCCTCTGAAATTTATGAAAGTCTCCAGAACTACTTTGAACTTCATTCTGAGTGCAGTGGAGTGCCATCGGCCAGAGCAAAAGGCCACCGGCCATGGGAATGAGGTTATCGGCCAAAGATGGTGTGACCGGCTGGACTTTGGTGGCCGGTCGGCACTGTATGTGGCCTGTCGGCCATTGCTTCCTGCAGAATCCTACAGTTGACAGGAGCAGAGGGCAAGCAGTGTATGGCATGGAATTTCAAAGCAATGTGTGCATGGCCACTCTCCCAATCATGTAATGGACTCAAGGGAGTGTGGCCCTCGACCCTCGGGCCATCAATCACGCATTTCAATGCATGATGACCCAAAAGTCAAGTGTGCAACTTCAATATCAAATGAAATGCACACACAAAACACATCAAAGGCTCCAACCTCTATCATGCTTGATCAAGAGGGAAATGATGCATGCACTATGCAATGCAACCTAAGCATGCAAGCAAGGCTAATGCAACAAGATTATGCAATGCATCTAATATGCAATAGGCGCATAACCTAAACATGTAAACATACATGGCATTCAACAACATGTGATGATGGACTGAAACTAACATGGATAGCTCGCAAGCATGCCAAAATCAGTGGCCATAGGATGAAAATGAGACAATCGAAACACATGCACGATGCAAGGGGCTGGTCCTAAGGCATCAAATGCCACTCTACCAAAGCATGGCAAGGGATGAAAGATGGCATACAAACATGCAATTTCCAGCTCTGAAATAATATGCTCAATGGTCCCGAATCATGGAAACATGTCACCCAATGCATGAAATAAGCCCCGAAACTCAAAACTAGGCAAATGCATTGAACCACAAGTATACAAAGCAAGCATTATTTGATCATGAGACATGAAAACAGAGCCAAGGCAATCCAAAATAAGCACAATATCAGTTCCAAGCATGGCCCAAAAGTGTTAACATGAAGGGCTAAAACAACATGCAACCTAGGCTGGTAAGCATGGTTTCATGGCATGTATATGAAGCACTAGAGAGGTCCCCGAACCAGCCAAAAATAGGAACATGATATGCTAAAATATGCCCAAATAACCACTGAAATGCATCCAATGCATGCAAAAATGATGAGCTCCTTTGGAGGGTCATGCAAGGGGTTACTCAACACATGCATCAAGGACACTTAGCATAGCAAAACTAGCTCTGGAACTCAGTTATGATAGCCCTAAAACTCGCCAAAAAGGCCCTAAAATGGCTGAAGGAAATATACAATGAAAGGTCCCCTTGAAAGGCCTTAAGGAGGATTGCTCCACACATGCATGATAGACATAAAATATGGAAAAATGGGCTCCGGATAGAGTCAGGGAAGACCTTAAAACTCACCAAATAGGCCCTAAAAAGTGACTTCACAACATGCAAAATGGGAGTCCTTTGGAAGGCCAAAAAGGCCAACAAACAAGACAAGGAGAGAGGGGGTCACCCGCCTCTGATTTTAGCTCTCAAAAACACATATAAGCCACTGAAAATTCATTGGATTTTAGTGGCTAAGAGGCCAAACCAAGGCCAATGCAAATGCTCTAATGTATATCCCTAATCATGAGGAAATGAAGCGTGCAAAGGGGAAGATGACCCCAAACAGAAAAATGCCCTTAATCAAAATTCAAGAGGGGCTCAAAATAAGACTTTTTTTAGTTCATGGAAAATCTCGAAAATGCTCACAAGTAGGGCTAAGATATGAAGCAAAATAAGCCTACAAAGAGAGATGGAGCATACAAGGAGATAGATGGCCTCAAACAGAAAATTATCCTTAATCAAATATCAAGAGGAGCTCAAAATAAGACCTTTTCCAGTTTATTACAAAGCTCGAAAATGCTTGCAAGTATGGCTAAGCTATGAAGCAAGATAAGCCTTAAAAAGGGAGATGAGTGTGTTACCCTTGTAGCCAAGAATTCCAGCAGCCTTTGGTCCCAAAAACCAGTCCCTTAGCCTCTGAAAACAAGCTCCAAGATGCTTGGATGGATGATGGGGAGGTTAGGTTATGAGGTGTAGGGTAATGGAGCGAAGAACCTTACACTTTGAAGCTAAAATAGAGGAGATATAGAGAGACAAAGAGGGATATATGTGTATATGCCCTAACCAAGTTCTGAACCTGGTATATGGATAGGGGATCCTTCCTTTATAGAGCCAAGAGAATAAAGCTTCTCTTAGAAGCTTCAAACCAAGAGCAAAGATCCTCCATACACGTGTATGGAGGATTCAGTCTGTGCCCTCCAGCTGGCACAGCTGGCATCCATTCAATCTGTAGAATACACCGGAAGGTTGTCGGCTAGAAAAATTTGTTGGCCAGCTACTTTAACTGGTCGGTCATCCATCTATTTGGTCGGTCGGCCATCTGTTCTGGTCGGTCGGCAGGAAAAATCTGCTCTGCATGTCCAACTTCAAACAGGCATAACTCCTTCATGTGAACTCGTTTTCAAGTCATTCTTGTGTCCAAATTGAAGCCCCGGAAGTAAGCTTTCCAATGGCGCCAGCATTGAATCAAAATTGCGACTGTGCAAAAAGTTATGCTTGTTTTGGTAAAGGTTGCTTAGTTTCGGTGCAACCGGGATGATGCCCAACTTCAACCAATTATATCTCTCCCATCCGGACTCGGCTTTAGGAGATTCTTGAGTGCAAAACAAAGTCCCGGAAGTCTTCTTTCCAATGGTAGTGGCTTCATAGCTGAAATCCAAGTGCATAGACAGCTAAGCCTGATTTAGCGAGGACCACTTGACTCTCTCTTAGCGATTCATACCCAACTTCTTCCCCAGCTAGGTTTCTTCTCTCTTCTTCTCTTTTCTTCAACTATAAACCCCTAAACAAGGTGTTTTGAAAGATTTTTCAAAGATTTCATCTCTTTTTCATTCATTTCCACTTTGTCCTTGCTCGGTTTATCGAAAAGCGCATCATTTGACAAAATGTGAGCCTCGGAACATTGTAGAAACTTTATTTCAAAAATGTTTTGAAATAGAGGGTTCTAAGGTCTACAAACCATCCAAAATAACTTCAGTCCAAAATGGGGTGTGAAGTTGAGATTTGTCTCTCTCCTTGCCGAAGAAACTGAACCTTTGCCCTGCACACCTTTCTCCACCAAGTAAACCATCAGTAACGCCCAAGTCTTGAGGGCTGTCAAAAATGGGGTGTCTACACTTATATGCTTATCTGTTGAGGTGTTGATACAGCTTGTATGCTTATCTAATGTGAAATGAGAAAACATTTAATATGAATTATTATTTCGTTTAGAGTATATGGCCAGGTTCTGAGCCACGGTTATGAATTGGAAATTGGATAAGAAATGGAAAATGAAATGAAACATGGACATAGTGGTCATGTAATGGAAATGGATTACGAAATGATTTATGGGAATTGAACATTTATCAATTGCTAATGTCTTAGTTATTGCTCATACTGTGTTTAGCATATCTCTGCTGGGCGTTGGCTCACCCTATATGGGACATTATTTTCAGGTACAGGTAGCATGCCACCTCCAAGGACATAGCTTGGATGATAATGAGAGTTGAAGACTCTTTTTGTTTATTTTGTTTGTATTACATGTATATCAAGCCAAGGGCTTATTTTGTATAGAGTTAGTACTCTTCTTTTGTGTAACCAAGTGTTGACTTGGAAAGCTGTAAGCCCATAGGGCATTTGATTTTGTTGTTAACATATAATACTGTTGTAAGAACTACTCTAGTGAATAGAAATGGTTGGTTTCTTTTATATCAATGCATGTCTTAAGTGATGGGTTTTATGTATTATTTTGTGGGCGTTACAGTAAATTTGTAATTTTCAAAATAAAACCTGGATTTAATTGTTTCCATACTTCTTGTGCTAAAGGAGTGCCAAAAATTTTCTGTTTATCTCGAAACAACAACAACTACTATTTGTGACAATTATTACAAGTAACATTTGCAAAAGTAGATTATTACTATTAAAATTTAAATAACTGATACGTACTTGATTTGTTGCTTTTACTTGAGCATCCATATTAGGCTCCAATCTAATAATTACTTTTTTAAGTCCATCTATTACTTCTCTTATTATTTTATTGGATGAGATAACACCATATTGGAATTGAGGATTTAAAAAATAGCCTTCAAAAATAAAATTGTAGTTAGAAATTGAAAGTAAATATACATGTTATAATTAAAACCATAACACTTACCAGCCACATGCAAATCTTGGTGTAATTGAAAGACCATCGAGTATGAATAATTTTTCAATACTCGGTGTAGTAGCGACAATCTCTTTTAATTGCCAACTTTGCTTTATCTATAGCTTCATATATGAAACCCATTGTTGGCTTCTCATCCCCATCAACCAACCTCAATACTCTCTCTAGTGGCTCATGAACTTTACAAAGCTCCGTTGCTTTCTGCCAAAACTCCTTTCCCAAAATAATTTTTCTAACATTGTAAGGCTACTGCCTTCCCTCATTTAGAATTCTTCCACTCATCACGATTAAAAATAGCTCTCAATTATAGTTTACATCTAACAATACTCTCAATTGCAATAAAATTTGTAACAAATTGAGTGATGGCAGGTCCACTCAATTCTCTATCTCTAGTGAATTTCTCATGAAATCCAACACCTATCCACTATTGTAAATGAAATCGGTGATGGTTTTACCAACTTCAATCGCCTTTGCTACACTTTTCTTTTGGGTTATGTCTTTTAGCATAAGATTGATACAATGTGCCGAACAAACTGTCCAATATAAATGTTTCTTTTTTCTCATCAACATTTTGTCGGCAGCTTTCAGTGCATGTTCATTATCAGTCACCACTTGAACAACGTATTGCTCTCCAATTTCATCAACAACTTTATCTAACAACCCAAAATAATATTCAACAGTCCTACTAATAATATTAGAGGTATCAATTGATTTGTGAAATATAATACCTCTATTGCAGTACACTAAGAAGTTGATGAGGTGTTGCCAAGTTAGATTGCTCTAACTATCACACATGATGGATACACCTCTTTTTGCCCAAATTCCCTTGAATGATCCTATCCATTCCGTCATTTCATCATGTTTCCATGCCCAAATATACTTCAGAAACTCCATAACCACTAGGACCCTTTAATCTTGGCCCTACTTCAGCAGCAACATCAAGCATGGGTTGTGTATACTCTGAATCAACTGTATTGAATGAAATACGGTTATAGAGTATAAACTTGGACACCGCCCGTCCCAATCTCTACCTTAATTTCTATAAATTCATTGTAGAGATTTTTTTGCTGCTTTACACTCTTGCACTTTTGGAGTTCTACATCCATTGCTCTCAACCTTGCTTCAAGAGCATTGGGCTTAATCTAATTACGTCCACCCCCACTAGTTTCACACATAGATTGTGATCAATGAAAAATCCCAACAATACCTGACCCTTTTAGCATTCTTTGACCACTACCCCCAGCACTAAAACTACCACCTGCGTCATATTGTGATCCATGACCTGCAACACTTGGTTTAAATGTTTGCGTTTCCTTCCATTGTTATTATGAACGGATACTTGCTTGTCTAGCCCTAGTCATCTCTGGATGCAAAGTCAGAGTTAGAGTTATCATCTCGAAGGTCTACAAAATCTCATTCTTTATCCTTACCATAGAGATCATCTCCCCTAATATGTGCTTCTAATTCAGCTTTCCTCTTTTCTTTGTCGCTTTACTCATTTGCTTATCTTGTAAATGTTTTATCATTTCTTACATCACATCTCTACTAACAGTAGGACAAGAATGCACTTGTCCCTTTTGATGTGCTAAGTGTTGTTTGAAACGTGTGGTCCCACCTTTAATGAGATGTCCACAAAATTTGCAAATAATGTGATGTCTAGTACCTTCAACTAGAGTTCCAAATTTCCAACTGATATCATCACTAGGGGGTTCATCGTTAGCACCCTTTTGTGGTGGCATTTTCAAATTTGAATTATGCATCATTGATACATTTTTTAATTGAGCAATACTTGAACTAACTAAATAAACAATATTTACAATTATTAAATGAAACGATTATAAAATTAAAAATTGTGCCATAATTTTTTTATCTATTATTTTTTTTTAAAAAAAAATTGTACCATCAAAATTGTTGCCAGAATACATTACAATAACAAAATAAAAAATATTTATAATTAAATATTAAATAAAATGATTAAAAAAATGCAACCACTATTTATATATTTGGATTTTACATGCTAATGTAAATATAAAAATTAAGAAATAAATTTTAAAGATTTTTTTGATCTATTGTTTTTTTTTTTTAGAAAATATTTTTTTTAAAAAAATTTGTGCCATAAAAGTTGTTGTCACAACACATTACAATAACAAAATAAAAAATATTTACATTTGAATATTAAATAAAATGATTATAAAAAAAATGCAACCACTATTTATACATTCGGATTTTACATGCTAATATAATCATATAAAAAGTAAAAAATAAATTATAAAGATTTTTTTTGAGCAATTCATTTTTTTTAATAAAAAAAAGATACATATGACAATAACAAAATAAAAAATATTTTTAATTAAATATTAAATAAATGATTAATAAAAAAAGTGCAACCACTATTTATACATTTGGATTTTACATGCTAATGTAATCATATAAAAATAAAAAATAAATTATAAAGATTTTTTTTTTTTAGGTATTGTTTTTGTTTTATAGAGAAGACATTTTCTTTAAAAAAAATAAAAAAATTGCGTCATAAAAATTGTTACCACAACACATTACAATAACAAAATAAAAAAATATTTATAGTTAAATATTAAATGAAATGATTATAAAAAAAATACATCCACTATTTATACATTTGGACTTTACATAATCATATAAAAATAAAAATAAATAAATTATAAAGAATTTTGTTTTTGAGCTATTGTTTTTTTGTTTATTTTATAGAGAAGGCATTTTTTTTAAAAAAAAAAAGAAAAAAATTGTGCCATAAAAGTTGTTGTCACAACACATTACAGTAACAAAATAAAAAATATTTACACTTAAATATTAAATGAAATGATTATAAAAAAAAATACAACCACTATTTATAAATTTGGATTTTACATGCTAATGTAATCATATAAAAATTAAAAAATAAATTATAAAGAAATTTTTTTTTAAGCTATTGATTTTTTTTTTTTATAAAAAAGATATATATATTTTTTTAAAAAAAATTGTGCCATAAAAATTGTTGTCACAACACGTAATAAAATAAAAATATTTATACTTAAAGATTAAATGAAATGATTACAAAAAAAATACAACCACATTTGGATTTTACAAGCTAATGTAATCATATAAAAATTAAAAAATAAATTATAAATACATACATGATTTTTTTTTTTTTTGTGGCTTGAATCACTTGAATATTTGTTATCTTTTTGAATGACCTATAAATAAAAGAAAATAAATTAATCAATAAAAACTGACATATATAAAATGTATTAATATAATTATAGGTGTTATGATTTTTATATATTATAAAAAAAAAATCAATCACTAACTATTATACTGTAAAATACTGAAAATAAATACCTAAATATATATATTTTTAAATTCAAAATTGCTAAATTATATTAAACACCAGCTGGAGACCATAACCAGTTGAAGACTACAACTTGCTAAATATATATCAAAATTGTTAAATATATATCATGAATGACCATAACTTTTTTGTTGGCAAGCCAAAGATCACACAAACAAAACAAAATATCTAAAAACACCTCTTCCAGAGGCAACTAAGAGCAGCTAAACAAAACTTTGAAATTGGGTCTTTGAATAAAATATATATATATTAAAAAAAAAAACTTTGGTCTTACTTATAGAGTCACGGTAAATTAGATCTTTATCTTCAACACTGCAAGATTCATCTCCTTCTGCATCTTCAACATTGCAAGATTGATCTCCTTCTTCATCTTCAACACAAGTTCTTCATCTCTTCTCTCTCTCTCTCTCTCTCTCTCTCTCTCTCTCTCTCTCCATCTCTCATTTTTCCATCTTTCTCTATATATCCTTCTTTCCATGAACCACTCTTTTTTTATTATTATTTATTTATCAGAAACTTAGTTGAAGATGGTTGAAATCTGTGGATCTAAATATTTGAATCTCAATTGGAGAGTTTTTAAAGACTCTAAAGGCTGTGGATCTAATCTGAAGATTATGGGTCTGAAGAATCTCACTTCAAAGTGGTTCACGGGTTTACAATTTGAAAAGAACTTGAGAGTTTTGTAGACAAAATCTATACAAAATCTGTTCAACCATAAAGGTATGTACAAAATCTATTTAGTATATATTTTTTCAACTTTTTACTTTGTTTGTTTGTTTTTTTTTTAAACAGAGAATCTGCTCATAACGTTGTGTAACGGTGAGTAACGAGTCGTTACGACCGCTACGACAATCGCTATGGCCAACACACTCGTGAATCTCAATCACATTGCAAAAGCAGGAGTAACGTGTAATATCCCAACTTGTATTATGCTTAATTATGTATTTGATTATGTGTTTGATGTGATTTTGAATTCATATATGTTGAGGTGTAGAAAAATTTGTTGCAATTACAACTTTGAACTGAAATTGAAAGCCTTAGAGGTGCGATAAGCCAAAACTGACTTCATATCTGTGTTTAGCATGATTTTTAAAGCTTATTGAGAAATTTTGAAAAATTGCGATTCGTAATGAATTAATTGAGTCTAATTAGCCAAACCTAGATTAAGCTAGCCTAAGTTGGTTTGGACTAAGTTATGTATATCTATATGAGCCTTAGTAAAGTCTTGGGCTTAGACTAAAAAATATCTCCTAGAGAGATGGAAACAAGAGAAAGAAAGAGAGAAAGAGGCGAGCTCCAAGAATTGTAGAAGAGGGTTAAGCATTTAAAGAGATTTAAAGGGAAATTGAAGGATTTGAGTTAAGATATGTGAATTCAACTATAATCTTTGTAGATACTTCATCTTTTGCATGAAATCAAGAAGAAATTGAAGATTTAAAACCTAAATGAGTTAGGGTTTTGAGGTAGTGTGATTCTTTGAACCAAACTTGAGAAATTGGGCTTTGGTCTTCAAGATTTTGCAAATAACAAGATTTTGTGTGAGAATCATCCATGTATAAAGTGTATCTTCATGATCTTGGTCATATATTATGAAATCTTGAATTTATGAAAAGATGAGACTTTAATTTTGAACTCTAAGCAAGATTGATGTGTTTGAGTTGTGATTATACTTGTATATGGTTAGTATTTCATGTTTTAAAGGAAGATTACTTGAGATCTTGACTTGGAATTGAGTTTGAAAACTCACACTCTGAACCATTTTCAGACTGTCTGATTTTGCCTAGACCGCATGAGAGGCCACGGGCTCCGCACGAGCGGAACATGAAGAAAAATAGAGGTTTTCATTATGCTCGTTGGGTGCTCAAGCAGCTAGTGCTTCCGCTCAAGCAAATTTGGGCTGCACGAGCGGTGAAGACTTCTATGCGTACAGAACTTTTGTTTCAGCCCAACTTCAAAAAAGCATATCTCCTTCATCCGAAATCCGTTTTAATGCAATTCTTGACCCTAAATTCAAGCTCTAGAAGTCTAGTTTCTCATGGTGGTAGTTTCACATCCAAATTCTGAGTACACAAATAGATATGCTCAAATTAGTGAAGGTTGTTTATTTTCTTTTAACCGTTTCATGCCATTTCCTAACCTAACTTAGTTTCCTTTCGCTTTTTGCTATTTCCTTAAACCTTAAATACGTGAACATGATATTTTCAATGAAAAACATATGAAATTGTTATAGGAAACATTAATTTAAGTCATGAACATTTAGGGTCATTTAAAGTACATTTTTGGCACATGCTTTATACGTGATTCACATGTAGAGAATATTAGCATTAAACACTTGAGAGAAATTGAAGAATGGGGAACAATTGAACGGATATGTAACGAATAAATCGATTAAGTAAATTGAAGGCAATGTGTTTTGAAATGTTATACTTAGTTATGTTTCTGTAGGCTGAGTCGTTAAGGAGTATCATCTGACAAAGCACGGTGAGTAATTTCTTTGTAATGGTATTTTCATATGAAATACTTTGGAATTGTGAAACTTATGCTTTGTATAAATTATGTGCCTTGATGAGTGTTTCCGAAATGATAAAATATACTTAAAATCTTCAAAGTAATTATGCTACGGTAAGTTTCTGAAAGAATGGTTTGATAAGAATAAATGAGTTTCCTTTTGAGCAACAATTATGATAAATTGGGAAAATGTACTTTGACCCTCAGTAACTGTTATTTGTGTATATCCGTCTTGGACGTTTTGTATAAGCTAACGATTCATTATAAACGTTCTGTATGATGTCAATCTTTGACGATTGTCTATTCAACAAGTTAATTAAGGCCTAAATCACGGTGAGTAATAGTATTATAGAGATATGTTCTTATTTGGTTATTTTTAGCCATGAATGGTAATTTGTGCTAATATTGTGCTTTGATTGAAATGAATGAAGTTCATGAAAGTTATATGATATGTGTAATGTGGACCTAAGGTCGTTTTGTTTATGCTATGATATGTTTGGGCTTGAGGCTATTCTGTGGGCCCGAGGCTGTTCTGTATCATATATGGGCCCGAGGCCGTTCTGTTAATGACATGATAACATGTGATTGGACCTGAGGTCGTTCTGAACAGTTGTTAATACATGGACCTGAGGCCGTTCTATACCTTTTGTAGGCCTAAGGCCGTTTTGATAATGATGGGCCTAAGGCCATTCCGTTTGTATGATGGGCCTAAGGTCGTTTTGTTTATATGATGGGTCTAAGGCCGTTCTGTTTATATGATGGGCCCAAGGCCATTTCATATTATGACTATGGAAATTGTGGGAACCTTATGTTCATTTATTTACACAACTTTACTATATTATTACTCATTGAGCTTCGCTCACCCAATATTATGTATGTACATGTTGGTGATCCGCAGCATGGAGCTCACCCTTAGAGTCAACTTCAGGAGCCATTTTTGTGAACCTGTCGAGTCATGCCTCCGAGATGGAGTTTTGCCTTTGACTCCCATTATGCTTTGACTTCATTTTGTTTTTGTTATTTTGGTCTTAGATTATGTAAATGAAGTTTGTACAAAGTTTTCTATGGTACTCATATTCTTTTTGTATAGGCATGTAAATGTGTGAATGTGTTATGGTATAAGCTTTATAATTTGCCCATATTGGCATAACTCAATAGTCTTCCTCATTTGTTGTATGCTTCTGCTTATGGCCCCATTATTATAATTATTTGTATGTTTGTTTGAGGTCGAAGGTAATCAAGTGATTACTGGCCAGTTATGACCCAAACTTTTAGGGACGGGTTCGGGTCATGACATAACAAGTGGTGCCTACTGTCGCAACCATTATGTAACGGCCGCAACTGTTACGTAACGTCGCATTTTGAAACGTTAGTATTGTAGACACCCCATTTTTGACAGCCCTTATGACCTGGACGTCACCATTTGCACACCCAATAACGAATGTGTGTATGCTTGTTAAGTGCTCGGAAGTCCTCAGCGGAACACCATAGCTTTGAGCCTTTCAAACCCTACACACCTCTTGCCTCATTTTGGACCAAAACCAAAGTTTTTGAAGCCTGCAACCTCTTGTGGACTATCGGCCTCTTCTATTGGCTTCCGGCCACTACTTCTGGTTGCCGACCATTGACGTGGCTTGCCGGCCACCAGTAATGGCCTGTCAGCTACCATTAATGGCCTGCCGGCCACAAGTGTGTTTTGCAGATATTTTTCTACCAGCTGTGCCAACTGTTGGCACAGATGCATGCACCTTGTTACACGTGTATGTAATGATATTTCTGAGGAAATTGCATGTTTTTTATATATAGGAGGCCTCCCCTTCCATTTTCAAGGTTAGAAAATTTTGGAGCAAAATATTTTCTCTCTCTATAATTCTCTCTCTCTCTCTTACAAATTTCTTACACCTTTGCTTATACACTCTTAACCAAATCTCTCCATCTTTGAGCTAAGGTATCTTTGAGCCTATCTTAAGCTCTTGAGGGTGTGCAAGTGTGGTTTTGTTGTTTGAAAGTGGTCTCCTCTTCAAGAGGTATAAAGCTTTGCTTCTCTACTTACTTTTATCACTCTTTTTCTTACTATTTTCCCACTATTTTTGGATTGTATAAACTCTGTATTTTTTGGCTAAAACTTGTAGTTTTAGGCCAATAAGGGTTGAGGGGTGGTTCACCCTTTTTTACACCTTGCTTTCAAGGCCTTTACCCTTGTGTTTCCCACTGTTACACTATCTTTTTTTGAGCTTTTAAACATTGATTTTCAGAGTTATTTCAGTGACTAAAATGTTGTTTTGAAGTCCAAAATTGGAGGAGTTAGCCTCCCCTCCTTGTGTCTTGCCTACTAGTTTAACATGCTCCATGTTTTAGCTTATTGTTCTAGTTATTTTTGTCTTAATTCCAGCATGTTTTAAGACTTATTTAGCACTGTTCTAGGACTATTTTTAAGTGTTCATTACATTTGAGCCTTGTATTGCATGCTTGTAGTGTAATTGTCCTCATAGGTTTGGTGGTTTAGGCCTTAACCAGCCGTCCTATTTGAGTTGATAGCATTTATTTCATGCTTTCCTTACTTGTGATCACCTTTAATCACCTCTACAACCTCCCTCCTTTCTTGGCTTTTGCTTTACTTTGAGAGTTGTTTCAAACCTATTGTTCTTTTAAGCTTGATATTGAGGTTGTCATGCTTAATGGTTTAATCCCTTTAGGGATTCATTATCAACGGCATAACATCTCTCTCATGCCTTAAGCCAACTCTTGGTTTGACACTTCTCTCCTTTAGAGAACTTAAACTCACTTTTGGACTTAATTGATTAAAGAATTGAAAGGTAACTAAAATGGAGTAATAAAATTGGTGACTAAAGAAGGGCAAGATGATAGTTTGGTTTGGGTTCAATCGGACGTTAATTAAACCCTTGAGTCTTGAGTCGTTTCATACTCATGAGTGATGCAACCGACTCAAGATTTATTGTCAACTGCTTCCCTTGATCATTCATGGTAGGGAGGTGGTTTTGAGAGTCTTGTTTTGTTGCATTCATTGAACTTGCACACTTTGTTCATAAGCCATCATGCAATGAAATTGCATCCGTTGATGGTTTGTGAATCAAATTTTGTCACTCCTTTGAGCTGCTGTTTGATGATAAGGAGGGGTAAGTTGTGCAAACAACCCTTGAGAATACGCTGTATTGTGCACTGTTTGCTCTCTGTTGCAGCAAAAAGAACTAGGTAGCAGTGGCCAGCAGGCCACCTCCTGTGGACGGCAGGCCATCATTTGTGGCCGGTAGGCCACCACTTCTAGCTTGCTGGCCACCTTTGCAAAATCCAGCAGTGACTTGTTGAAAAAGAGTAGAGTTGGTTCTGAGGTGGAAATCAGTACAAATGTTCTACTGTGCAACAGAGGCATCTGGCAACAGAAACAGTGGCTTTTTCGGATGGAAAGTCTGTGCATGCTATGAACATTCCTCGCTTCCCGAGGCAGAGTAGTTAGCTTAATATTTCTCTCATATTGTATTCATATATTAATTAGATCGTTTGATTTGTAATTAATTAATTATCTATTTCAATCAGTTAGTTAGTTTGTTGTAATAATTAATTAGCTAGCTTAGCTAATTTATTTATTTGGGTTTGTAATAGTTAATTAATTAGCTTAGCTTTAATTAGTTAGCTAGTTTATTTATTCGGACCTTCCTGTGTAAGAGCGCAATGTTGTAATAGTGTGTATATCTTCCAACCCCACATCTTTCTTCCTTTTATTTACCTGCTTATGATGGTTAGATTAGGGCATCGTGTTTTGTTTAGCATTCTCTATGTTTGCATCCACTTGTCTTGTATGCACCGAGGCTCGGTTCATCATTCTAACTTCCATTGTCAATTAAACATTCTTTGAATATGTGCTTAGACCACATCCTATCAAATTGACTCATATGCTATATAAGTACTCGAGCTTAGTAATTGCATATCACATGTGTTGCATTAGTCATGTTGCATAGTTAGGATCATGCATTTTTCTAACTCTTTCATCTTTTTGGCTTGGAGTACTAGGTAAGCCTTTACTCGCTTTAGCATATCGCATGTGTATGATTGTTGCCATGTCTAGCATGCTTGCTTTGAGGCTAAATGCTTAAATGATAAATTGCTTGAATGCCTGTGGATGAAGGCTAATTGCTTGAATTGGAATAATTTAAGTAATACTTATATGCGATCACTTTTTCAAGTGGTACATATTTGAAACAATTTTCAAAAACAAACATGAATCAAGTGTTCTAACTTTTGCAAATTAGTCTATACTTGTATGTGTGCGCATCACATAGTAATACTAGCCTAATAAACAAAACAAGAGCATATAATGTAGATAAGATTCATATCATGATTAGTAGAGGTCCGATCTTTGATCGGGCAAGCGGGGGTGCTCAATTCAGTGACATTCCTCTCTCATACCTAAGTTCCCGAGTTGAGACAATCTTGGTGATGACAGACACGTGGCCTTTGACACAAGTTATGGGTTTCTTAAATTTTCCAAAAATATTTAGTGGCAAAGCAGTCCATTTTTGGTAATTTGATTCAAAATCAATTTTCCAAAAGATTTGCTGAATTTGGACTAGTTTGGTGTTTATCTATTTCACATTGCACTTGTGAGATTAGATTTTGAACCGTGGGAGTCCGATACTGTAGGACTTATTTGTCTTCCGAAAGGGGGAACGAAAAGTTGAGCTACAGTTTCTGGCGACTTTGCTGGGGGAAGATGAGAACTTGACTTTAAACTTATGATATGAAATGTTATCTACACTTATATGTTTCTTTGTATTGCATTTGCATTAGTGCGCTTAAGTCACTGTGTTTGTTATTTGGTATTCCTAGACGGTTTGCCAGAAACTTGCCTAAAAGCTTGCCAAATGGCTGATTGGTCATGGGCTCTGCCATGATAGGAACACAACCCTTGGATCTAGACTACCGCTGTACTGTTTGATCCTCCTTTCACTTTTCGGTGTTAGGTGTGAGAGGTATATTAGGTAGTCTTGCTGAGGTACCCTTTTGACCATTCGAAAAGCCATAAAGACTGTTCCAAACTATGACAGGATGCTTACCCGAATACAGGATTGCGTGAAACCGCTTTGTTTGAATAGTGAACCCTAGTTCCCGACGAAATTAGGACTGGGTAACCTTAGCCCCTCATAGGGGTGTTTTGGCTCTCACTTAACTGGTATGTGCTTTACAGTGAAATTGTACAGGAATGTGCACATCAGTTGCAAGTTTGGTATCTGTTTTGGGGAAAAAATTCAGTGTTGAGTGCAGTCCTACAACTTTGATTACATTTGTGTTGGTAATATCTTAGCTAAGGTGTTGTGTGGTTTTTGATTACTGTTTTCTTTTTGCTAGGTAGTTTAACACCATAGCTTCAGAAAGTTCGGATATCCCCTAAGTACTCTGGACTCGAGTCAAAGGCTTTGCAAAGCCAGGGATCTTGTTTGGGGACAACCTATGTTTACCTCACTCCCATCGGTTACAAGACAGAGGAGAGTCAGGCAAAGTTCACCGGTCCTAATTTTTCCAGCTATCACCCCTCAATTCACCTATATCCAGTCAGGTTTAAGGACAGTCTTCTACTTCTAGTCCAGCATAAGATCACTCGCCTATTACGATGACACAGTATCTCCCAATCAATATGGAGGAATTGATACATCATCTTCAGCAAACAGTTGAAACCCTACAACAAGATGCTACCCAGTTAGGCCGAGGTAATAAATAGGCTACAACAACAGCAACCGTAGCCGGCAGCGGCCTCTGCATCCTATGCACCTCCCACGAGTATCCCAGTACTCGAAGCCACTACCCATACTGCTAATGTCCAAGAAAATCAGGGCAATTCGGCAGAGTTGATCCCAACACAAGCCTCCAAAGCATTTGTGTATCAAACTAAAGCTCCATTTGAGTTTGAGGTAGACCCGACTACGCTTAAGGTTAATAAACTAGAGAAGCTATTCAGGAGAGCACAAGGTGTTAACTCCATCTCGGACATAGAGGACAGGTATACCGACTCTACAGTGACATTGCCAGATCGGTTCAAAATGCCGCACATCGATTGATTCAACGGCTTCGGAGATCCCATGGTTCATCTACGGTTGTTTTCGGACATCTTGCGGCCGATGGGCTTAACTAGATTATATAAGTTGTCTCTCTTTGGCCATACCATGTCTGGTATAACGGCCATTTGGTATGCGAAGTTGGAGGATTATGTTAAGAAAAATTAGGAGGAAATGGCCAAGGCCTTTATTGCTCAATACTCGTATAACACTCAAATCGAGGTCACAACCCGTGATCTCGAAGCGACACGCCAAGAGCCGAAGGAGGGGTTCTCTGAATTTTTAACACGATGGAGGGCTAAAACTTCAATGATGACCACAAGGCCTTCTGAGAAAGATCAAATATGGATGGTAGTCCATAATATGCACGGGAAGTTGTTACAGAAGATGATTGTCCTACCTCTGTTCACATTCACTGAGCTCCATGAGATGGGAGTGCAAATCAAAGATGCCATGAAGCAGGGGCTGATTACAGATGAGAAGAAGCTGGCAAAAAGGCCTTTTGTGCGCAGTTCCAATGCTACCACCAGTGGTAGCACAGCTGCGAGGTTGTCAGATGTGAGCGTTGTCACCACCACAACCAAGACTACCAATCCTTTTGCCAACACAGCTCCACAAACTTCAGTCAACCCTTTCGGATCCCAGAGGACTTTTACCCAACTCTACATGACCTGTCTCAAGCCATGAAGGTGCTAGTCAAAAAAGAGCACCTCAAACCGTTAGAACCTCGCCCATTACCTGATCCTCTTCCACCCAAACACAACCCCGCAAAATACTGTGCGTTTTACCTACAGCATGGTCATGATATCGACTAATGCTTCTGACTGCATCATGAGATTCAAGACCTCATTGATAACAAGGTGATTGCACCACCCAAAATACCAAATATAACTACAAACCCACTCCCGGCCCACAATCAAGTTCCTTCATCTCAAAATCTAAACCTGATCCATACATTAGCCATCTCCTATGACCCCAGCGTATATATTAACCCTTCCCACCTGCCAAGACCGACGTTGTTCATTCTCGAAAGCACAGATCTGTGCATGATGGACACGTCTGCACTTCAACCTAAGCCTGTGATGGTAACAGTTCCAGTAAAAGGGAGGTTGACCTTAGAGGAAGGTATGAGTCCGTTGCCGGAGAGCTTTGAGGATTTACCCAATGGGGTGTACAATCCAAGCTGCTACATTGTATCAACTAGTCAAATTAAGCCTGAATTGTTGTTACTAACTGTAGTAGAGGTTAATGTGGTTAGATGGCCCGAGCCAGGGGTTGGATGATTTGGTAGAACTCGAGAAGGATTTAGACAACCTGTAGTTCTTTGACGAACAGGATCAAGGGGATGTGCAAATTGGCTGGTTCAACTTGAACGGATCAATTAACAACTCTGGATGGCTGAGTGATGAGCCGAATAAGGAGGAAGGAACTAAAATGAAACCGAATGGAAAAGAAGCAAGGATCACTGTAATGGCCGGAAGGGCCGATGTGAAAGGAAAGCTGTCGGAGAACACTGGCATGAAAAATTCAACTTAAGAACTGGGTGTTGTGAGCACTGTAGACACAGAACAGGAAGCTGCGCTGAAGTAGTTTGAACGAGAAAGGATTGAAGACAACCAGAAAGCAGTAACGGCCCAACACCCTATAAGGGATACTTGTGATGTAAAGGTAATACAAACGGAGCTAGACAATTGTTTGTCGATTGCTGAAGATGTATAGTGGGACGATGACGATTTGCATATGGCCCACATCGACGAAGATTGGGGTGAGTGCCTTCTAGAGAACACGTGGCACTGCTGAAGAAATAGATCACATGACAAGAAGTGGGCGGTATTTTAAGCCACCACACTTAGATCAAGCTAAGGCATCTGGAAAAGACAGAGAGGTCGAGAAACAAAAAGAGAAACAGCTAGAAGAAGAGGCAGTGTTGAAACAACTTAAGAAAATCCAAGCTGACATCTCAATCTGGGGTTTTCTCATGGCCTCCCGGGTACATCGACAGGCAGTACTGTCAGTAATGGACAAGGTTAAATTGTCCATTGACACTACGCCCGAACAAGCTTGTAGGATTGGTCTTCCCAGGTGGCGCCAGGCCAACCCTAATCTTCTCTGACAAAGAGCTGCCACTAGAAGGCTCAGCTCATAACAAACCCTTGTACATATCTGTGGAGTGTAGAGAGAAATGGGTACCGTTGGTGTTGATAGATACCGGTTCGGCCATCAATGTCTGTCCTTCTCACACAGCCGATGCAATTAGCCTTAAACCAACGGACTTTGTTCCTATAGCCCAAGTAATTCGGGCATATGATAATACGAGCAGAGAGGTCATGGGCACGGTGCAAGTTAGAGTTCAGGTGGGCTCAGCTCAATAGGAGGTTGAGTTCCATGTCTTAGATATACCGGCTACCTTTAATTTGTTGTTAGGAAGGCCCTGGTTACATCATGTGAAAGCTGTCTCCTCCACTCTCCATCAAATGTTGAAGTACGCTCATGGGAGAGGAGTGACGATTGTTTTTGGGAATTCATCCATTTACCTGCCGTCGGAGGTAACTACACCAGTGCTGGAGATCACCCATGGTGAAGAGGATATATTCCTCTTGGGATTCACTCTGGCTGAAGCTCGGGTAATGTAGACCATTTTGGCCGCAGATGAGGGTATGTATGTCAGTGCCCAGTCTATCTATCTCATGAACAAACTGCAGCATGTGCCAGGAATGGGGCTCAGAAGAAGTGGCCAAAAAGGTGTTGCAACACTAACATATGTACCGCACAACCCACATACCTTTGGTCTGGGCTATATACCTACCAAAGAGGATTGGATAAGGAAAGGAAAAGAAATCTAGAGGCAGAGCCAAGGCCAAGCAAGTCGGGAAACACTATGAGCTCATTCACAAGCCAATCCAGGGAACACTGAATGGCCGCTTTGTTAGGGAGGGAGAAGATTTCCCCTTTTGTGACTTTCCCGAGCCTTAGGTGAATTCCACGAAGCAATGTGTCCCTGGGTTCGAGATCTTCTTTGACCTGTAGCTGCAGAATAATGATAAGGAGGAAAAAGCTGAGCCGAACGTCAAAGTGGAGCAGAGCATGGAAAGTGACTCAGACAACAACAAAGTTGGAGTAGGGGTAGCACTGGCTTGTCTCTTGACAGATCATGCAGCCGATCCAGAGAACTTGGGAAATGACCTTACATTCTCTATGATCGGAGAAGAACTGGGTGTGAGCCTAACCAGCAGCATTTTGGATGCATCAGAGGCACCATCTCTTATCTGGTAGCTAGAGGAAGGCTATTTGTCCAGTTCTGAGTCGGGTAATGAGCTAAAATCTAATTCCCCTGAGTCTATAGGGTCGGGATCAAATTCCAGTTCTTCTGGGTCTGAGTTTGGGTCTGGTATTTCTGGGTGTGGTAACCCAGATACCAAAGTCTTCTCTAGGTCTTCATTCAACTTTTCTTTTAAGTTTGTAACTGAAGATCTGGACCTTTTGAATGAGAATTCTGCGGATTTTGTGTACTTCTCTATGTCGTTGGTTTATTGTATTGACCAAGATTTTCAAAATTGTAATGAAAACGAAGAGGACGGAATTCCTCTAGTTTTGAAAAACTTGATTAATCGAGAAAATGAGAGGTTTGCTAAACCCTGTGCTAATGAAATCATTGCCATTAATGTGGGTATTGAGAAGGATCCACGTTTGGTCCAGATCGGGTCCACATTGTCTTCGGAAGAGCGCGAGCGCTTAGTCGATTTGTTAAAAGATTTCAAAGATGTTTTTGCATGGTTCTATGAAGACATGCCTGGAATCGATCCTGAGATTGTACAACATCGGATCCCTTTTGACCCTAAGGCCCTACCGATCAAGCAGAAGTTGAGTAGAATTCATCTGGATTGGGCGCTAAAAATCAAGAAAGAGGTCACCAAGCAGATCGAAGCAGGTTTCTTGTTAGTATCTGAGTATTCCAGTTGGTTGGCCAACATTGTCCTAGTGCCAAAGAAGAATGGTAGAATCCAGGTGTGTGTAGACTTTCGAGACTTGAACAGAGCCAGTCCAAAAGATGACTTTCCTCTGTCACACATTTTTGAATTAGTGGATTTCACTACGGGCCATGCATTGCTATCCTTTATGGATGGGTTTTTTGGGTACAACCAGATTCTGATGGCTCCCGAGGACAGAGAGAATACCTCATTCACTACGCCGTGGGGTATCTACTGCTACCGGGTTATGCCGTTTGGGTTGAAAAATACTGGAGCTACTTATCAGAGGGTTGTGACCACCATTTTGCATGACATGATCCACATAGAGGTCGAGGTGTACATGGACGACATGATTGTCAAGTCTAAAGAAAGAGAGGGCCACTACACCGCCTTGAAGAAATTCTTTCAATGAATCAAGGAATACAGATCGAGGTTAAACCCGTAGAAATGCACCTTCGGCATAATGGCAGGAAAAATGCTGGGCTTTTTTTATCACATAGGGGCATTGAAGAAGATCTTTCCAAAATCAAGGCCATTTTAGAAATGCCACCACTAAGGACTGAAAAGGAGGTGCGAGGCTTTCTGGGTAAAGTGCAATTCATAAGACGGTTCATTTCCAAATTAACCTTGACTTATGAAACATTATTTGGTCTCCTAAAGAAAGGGAAGAAATTCCGATGGGATGATTGATGTCAATTCGCCTTTGAGCGAGTTAAGCAGTACCTCCAGAATCTGCCTGTGTTGTTGTTACCAGAGCCGGGGAAGTCTTTGATTTTGTTCTTGTCAGTGACAGACACGACCATGGGATGCATGCTCGCTCAAGAATCTTAAGATAGGGTGGAGAAAGCCATCTACTACTTGAGCAAGAAAATGCTGGAATACGAGACTTGCTACACTACGTTGGAGAAAGCTTGCCTAGCCTTGGTATGGGCTACTTGGAAGTTGAGGCACTACTTTTTACCTCACTCTGTAATCCTGGTTTTGAGATTAGATCCCATCAAATATCTTTTTGAGAAACCAGCGCTTACAGGTAGGCTAGCTCGTTGGTTGCTTTTTCTTTTCAAATTTGATCTCAAATATGTCACTCGCAAGTCGGTCAAGGGAAGAGCTGTAGAAGAGTTCCTGGCAGACCACCCGATAGAAGGAGATGAGGTAGTAGAATAGTTGTTCCCAGATGAAGCTATTCTACAAGTTGAGGAGAAAACTTGGACAATGTACTTCGACGGATCGTCTAATCAGTACGGTTATGGGATAGGTGTGTTGCTGATAGCATCCGACGACTCTCATATACCTTTAGCCTTTAAACTCCGGTTCAAGGTGTCTAATAATGAAGCAGAATATGAAGCATGTATTGATGGTTTAGAAGCCGCCCTGGAACTAGGGGCAATAAGATTGGATGTCGAACTTATTTGTTTCCTAAGCGAATTGAGACTAAAAAGTCGAAGAAGAAAAGATGAAGGTTTACCATCAGACCCTGGATGTTCTGATTCCTAGGTTTGAAAAGCTGACTTTCACACATCTACTAAGAGAGAACAACAGGTTCGCTGATACTTTAGCAACTCTATCTGCTATGGTAGACATCCCACTTGGAGTCCGGGTGCATCCGATTATTATCGAGTAGAAATACACACTGGCTTATGAAACTATTGTCGCGATAGATGAAGCGCAAGACAAAAACACCTGGTACTACGATATTTGGAATTTCTTAGAAAATGAGACATATCCACTAGGGGCAAATGCCAAGGACAAAAGCGGAATACGGCGAATGGTCGTCCAATTTATCATCTGCGGAGGTAAATTGTATAAAAGAGGTCATCTGGAAATACACAAGCTGTGTGTCGAACAAGAGAAATCAAAGCGCCTGATGGAGGCCATCCATGGAGGAGAGTACGGGGCGCACATGAACGGAGTTCTGCTAGCCCAGCAAATTCTCAGACAAGGTTACTACTGGTCCACCATGGAGGAGGATTGTATTTGTTTTGTTCGGTGATGCCACAAATGCCAAATTCATGCCAATCGCATGAATATCCTGCCATCGAAACTGTACAACATGACTTCGCCATGGCCTTTCTCAGTCTGGGGAATTGATGTTATTGGTGCATTCACGCCAAAAGGATCAAACGAGCATGAGTTTATTTTGGTAGCAATCGACTACTTCACGAAATGGGTAGAGGCCCAGTCCTACTCTATGCTAAAAGTGTTGCATATGGCTAAGTTCATCAATAACAACATCATATGTCGGTATGGGGTGCCCACTAAGATTATCTCCGATAATGGGACACACTTCAAGAAAGGGGTGATAGACTTGCTTGAGAAATATGACGTGGCTTTCTATAAGTCATCGACTTACAGGCCGCAAACTAATGGAGCTGTTGAAGCTGCTAACAAGAACATCAAGAACATCTTGTAGAAAATGGTTGAGACCTACATGGACTGGCCTAGATAAATTTCCATTTTCACTCTAGGGCTACAGAATTTCGAATTCGGACGTCTGCAAGGGCAACTCCTTATTCTCTCGTCTACATGATGGAAGCCATTTTGCCAATTGAAATAGAACTCCCGTTGCTGCGAGTTATGGCTGAGTGTCAGATAGCAGAGGTGGACTAGGCAACAGAGCAGATTTGAGAAGTTAATGCTATTTGATGAGAGAAGGCTGAAAGCATTGTATCATGTTCAGGGCTACCAGCACAGAATTGCCAGGGCTTTTAATAAGAAAGTTAAATCCTAGAATCTCAAAGAATGAGACATGGTGCTAAAGACAACTAAGCTCCCATTCATGACCTTAGGGACAAGTTTAGACCCAATTGGACTGGTTCTTACATCATCAAAGCTATCTGGTCAAGTAGAGCGGTTATTCTCATGGACTTAGATGGCCTGGAATTTTCACAATCGATCAACATGGACAAGTTGAAGAAATATTATCCCTGAGAGGCTCACTAGGCTGAAAACCCGAAAGGGTGACCTAGGCAAAAGTTAGAGCATGAAAAATTAGAAATAAAGAAAAATTAAGCTCGCAAGGTTGAAAACCCTAAAGGGCGACTTTGACAAAAGTTAGATCGCCAAAAGAGAGAGTTAATACTCAAGTGAACCTAAATCGAACTACGTAAGGCCTGATTCCCA
Organism: Camellia oleifera; assembly: GCA_022316695.1. Lineage (NCBI taxonomy): Eukaryota > Viridiplantae > Streptophyta > Magnoliopsida > Ericales > Theaceae > Camellia > Camellia oleifera. Next base: position 3,119,934 of record CM039319.1, on the reverse strand, counting down.
TCTGTGAGATACGTAGGCAACTTCATCTCGAAGTTCACCCGTAACCATCTCCAACTCAACTGTCCTGTCCTTTTTTTTTTATTAAGTCATCTTTGTCCATTATCTGTTAGTTCGGTTGTGATCTTCATTCTAGGAAGAAAAACTGGTTATAATGCAGAGCAGTAATGGTTTTCAATTAGGGGCATTTATGATATTTTGATTCGGGGTTGTACATCTTGAGGATTTATTTCGTGCATGTCAAGTGGTGATCCTTTTCGAAAATGGTTTTAGAAAGTTTTAATAAAAGTATATTTTGTTCAAAATTTTACCAGTTTACAATGTAGACCATTTTTTAACCAAAAGAAAAAAATTTAGTGCTCACAACTTTATTCAACACAAAGTTCTTCAACTCTCTAATACAAACCAAAGTTGCTTTTATATCATAAAACTTGAAAAAAAAGGTCAAAGCAATAAACTATGAGCATAGGTGAGTCAGGTGCTCCTGCGTCCTCTACTCGTGCTTGCGGAAACTTTTGGAAGCCAAAATAGGCCCGGCTTGTTCCTTATCCTCGAGCCGAGCCGAGCCAAGCCAAGCCAAGCCAAGCACTCGCTAGAAAGGGCATAACTGAAACTAGGGACGGGGGTCAGAAGTTCCCCTATCCTCCAGGCAGTGAGGTACCTAGCCAAGTGTGAAGCGCGAATCAGGAATGAAGCCGGGTATTCTATCCCCTCCTCTGGGCGGGTCTGATCATGCCCGAACTGGCGTCTGAACCGAAAAGGAAAACAGAACACGCAATGCGTAAGGCCGATCAATTGTATGCCAAGCTACCGAGCCATGCTGTAACTCATCTCGGATCAAATTAAGCCAGGGGTAATGCCAAGCTATGTCGGTTGCAGACCTACTACACATCCAGTTGCACTACCCTTCGTTGGGAAAATCCACTAGCCTGGTGGCGGAAGAAATAAGCTTGAGCTGAGTACTCAGGACAAGAGTCCATTACTTTCAGCTTATCCATAAGCCATACTTACGAAGAGATGAAAAAAAAGACAGATTAAAGAATAGAGAGATATACGCTGTGAGAAAAGTAAAAAACGGCCTTGAAGAGAAAATTGAGCATGAGTGCCGAGTGATGTGAGAAATACATATGAGAAAGGGTGGGAAACAATACCTAAAGAAGTAGCAGACTCACTGCGAATCTGGTAGTCTCTCGCCGATGAAAGGCATCCAAGCCCATCAAGGTTTTGGCCAGCGCCAAACTAATGCAACTCTTACTTTCTTTCAGACCTTGGGCCATTTCAATCAACCGAATACTAGTTTTGCCGAAACTTAGGGGCAAGAAAGATATGTACAAGAATGCATAAACAGAGGGCATGCTGTCAGAAACCTCGCCAAAGAAGGTCACCTTTGTCACTGATGTCGAAAAATTGATGAATCAAGCTGGGTATATCTAGCTCTCTATTGTGGGCCAAAGATCGAGCTTCAGTGCAAAGTGAGCCCACACATTCGTCCCAAAGCTTGGGCATGGCCAAAATGGGGCTGAGGCATGATTTCCTCATCATGCCAGGGTTTCCATCAATGCCTAAAATTCTTCAATAGTCGGGCACATTTCTTGTGTTCCAAAGTGAAATACATACGTAATTGGGTCTCGACATCGGGCCGCGACATGGAGGAACGGAAAGTAAAGTGGAGTATGGCTTGACGAAAAAAGAGCATTTATGCCGAAACCCCGAAAATTTACCTTTTCCGTGCTGTCTAAAGTAGCTATCCAATCCATGAGCTTCTTGGCAAGGAATATCTCCATTTGTGGAAGAAATAGTAGTAAAATGAGGTTCTGGAGAAGAAATCATGAAGGAGAACCTTTTATAGAAGATAAGGCTGTGAGTAGAAGCCAACTGTCAACAATCTGGAGGTTTCTCACACTTATGGCCAGCAGGCCACTAATGGTGGCCGACAGGCCACCTCTTCTAGCAGCTCTCCTTTCTAGCCTAGCGTCTACCCATGTACTGGGCAGTGTTGAAAACATGTGTTTTGTCTCGATCTTTGTGTTTTGAGGCCTTGTTTTAAGTCTTTTGGTTTAGCAAGTGTTTATATTTCTATTCGAGTTGTTTTTGCTCTATTTATCGAGTTGTATTTTATATTTTGTATTTTAGTAGTTGGTTGGCTCATTACTCGATTAAGAACATTGTTTCAATCAAGCGCTCTCTTGGCAAATTCGATTCCATGTCCATTTCATACAAATATGGTGCTCATGATGCAAAAATAACAGCACTTTTCATAAAAACTATGAGGTTTTATTCCAATCATTTTTTTACAAAAGAGGAGCACAAATTTCAAAAGCAAAAAAATAAAACCTATTTGAAGCTATACATGTGCTAATGCTACTAAACAAAAAGAAACTAAGCAAAAAGTACAAAAGAAAATCGACGCAAGTCATCTCAGGCTCGAGAGGTCCTCTTCGTCCTCTTCCTCAGAAGGAACTCGGGGGCACTGTCTTCATCAGCACCACTGTCAGAATCAGACTCTGAACCAGAGCCGATATCATCCCCGCTCCTTGCCTCAAAGCCCGCCTCAGTGTCACCTCAGCTCTTGGACCCCAAGCCAGCATCATCATCTCCACTCTCGGATGACTCAGAATGTCAACTCACTGCCTCCTCAGAGTCACTAGTCTCAGTATCATCATCGCTTAAAATGGGCTCTAAGGGACTGTTCTGGCCTCAAGTGCCCCTATCCTTGCCTCGACCACGGTTCATGTCTCGGCCACGAACTAGGGCCTGTATCTCTCTCTCCTCCCTGCTGTTGGGGGAGGTACTGCCGGTACTGGTGCTGCTGCTGCTGTTGCCGCTAATGCCCTCGGTGTAGATGGAATCTGGATAAAAATAGTTATCAATATATCAGCTACAATGTGTGTATCAAATACATGCATAGTATGCAGAATAAGTGTCATGTAGAAATCAAATACAGTATGAGTACAGTGTGCGAGTACAGTGTGCCAATGCAGTGTATCAGTGCAGTTTGGGAAAGACTACAGTTGAAATGACGATGTATCAGTGGAAATATGATAGCGTGATGCACAACAGAGTTAGTAATGAAATGCATGTTGAACTAAAGAAAATTACCTGGATACCGTGAAGACCAAACAACATCTCCCTCCTCTGCACCATGCCCATTAGAGAAGTGACCAGCTCGAGGAGGCTCTTTGTACACTCTATAGGTGCCTGCAAGTGTATTTTGGATGATCAATGTCTGGGATAAACATATCTAAATGGAAGTGTGAGGTGCAAATTGTAAAGTATGGTCCATACCTGAGATGTGCCCCGGACTTTGACATACTCGTGCCCTGTCCTCTGTCGACTTGATCGGAATCTGGAAAGTAGTCCCAGCCGGCCGCCAACATGTGAAGCGTAGTGGGAAGCTTCGGCCAACGAGTAGTCTGCTCAACTGGGGGGAGTCCCTCTAGTATGGGCCCTAGTCGCCCAAGTCGCCTCACCCGCCACAGGAGCCCCTGCTCCCTCGCTTGCATGGGCACCCATCAAAAGAGGCATAAAATGGGTCTGAATGAATGTCGTGTAGTCGCCTCTCATCTGAAGAAGTCAGCATCTAGGCCTACCTTGAACTGTATGACTGTGTCAACTAGTAGACTATCTACTGTCCTCATAGACGCCGGGAATGGCATCAGAACGACTAAATCAAGCAAGCCCACGGTCTGGCATACAAATCGCTTGCTCAAAAACCAAGCCCGGCAGACTGGGTCCTTTAGCAGAATCTGGAAGCGATATGTACCCCAAGCTCCCGTATACTGGTCTCTCACCTCAGCCGGCATCGTCAGCCAAGGTTGCCACGTGATCTGCAAACAGAGAATGTACAGGTTGTTAGTTGTCGTCAATTGCCAAAGTGTGAATCAGAGCAGTATTAAATCAAAAATGACTATGAGTTTTGAGTTACCTCGTCGACAACCACTGTATCGAAGTAACGGTAGAAGAAGACAAAGGTCTCACGACTCCGACGCTGGCATTGACTGTCGTTCAGTCGTGAGTAAGGGACGATAAAGGAGATCTCCTCCATAGGCTCTGTAGCGAGAACTAGAAAATATGCGTAAACCCACAACTGTAAGGAAACGACAGCGATGTTATCAATAGTGCCAACAGATATAGAAAGTGCAAAGCAAGAAGTACAAAGCATCAACAAATATGGAAAGTGCAAAGCAGAAAGCACAGAACATCAACAGATATAAAAAGTGCAAAGCAGAAAGCACAAGTGTTGAACTGATGCAAAACAAAAAATGTGAAGTATAAAGTATAAGTGCAAAAGGGGAAGTGAAGAGCATACCTCCCGGGCTTGCCAGTAGCCTCCGACCTGTTTCCCTCCCTTATGCGAAAAGTAGAGCTCATGTAACCGTAAAGGGTGGCAAGGCTAGCTCCGCATCAGTCGTAGAATCGAACCCGGGACAGGGTCACCAGGGCGCTCAGCAGGTATAAACCCATGGTGTTCCACTTGTTCGAAAACAAGGTGGTACTGAAGACAAACATTAGAAAGCCCCGGGCATACTGCTTCATCTCCTCTGGTGCCTCAGGCTCACTCCCGCGGAACTGATTGGCGAACCAACTGTATCTCACCATGGCCGGTCGGTATAGTGGTGGGCGTGCCCCCAGCAGGTAGATCCAAGCGGCCTCCCACTCACCCATATTTGTGTCAAAGGGGATCGAATCAGACCCTACTCCCAAGCCTGTGATCATAGTGAAGTCGTACGGAGTCATTGTCATATCCCCAACAGTAGAGAAGGTGGAAGGAGTTGGTGGTGTCCCACCGCCTCTCCACCAACGCTTCGAGAAGGGGATGGCTCGCTATGACGCGTGACAGTCCGGAGCAAAAAAAGCAGAATCTAGCCTTATCGATGATGTCGTGAACCCTATCAGGGAGCTTATCGTACCAGTTCCTAGCCATCGTCGCTCCATACCCCTTGTAGGCACGGGAGTCTTCCTGTGGCAGAGAGAAAAAGTGAATCAGGCAGTGATAAAAGAGTAATCAGATGAAAGGCAGCGTAAGAAATGCAGTTAAAGGAAAGGCAAGAATGCATGAAAATAGAGTTCATACCTCAGTAGAGTTGGAAGAAAGGTGGGAGTCCAGCTCCCTTAATAGGAGCTCCTCTGGTATACCACGAACAAAGTCACTGAAACGCCTGATGTCTCCAGGCTGGTAACATGTGTGTACAGGGATGATATGTCGCCGGATCGAAGGGCCGCACTCTCAGTGGTAACGGCTCTAGCTCAAACTCTGGCGTGAACTCCGCCTCAAGGTCAACCTCAATGTCCTCTGCCGCCCCGCTGGCCTCAGTGGCTGTTGGCTCCTCTACCTCGACTATAGGTGGAAACACAGGTGGAACCTCGGAGGAGCTCCGTCGTGAGGCATATCGTCTGCCATCTGGAAAATGGGTGAAAAAGTGAAGAAAAATGTAGAAAATAGAAAAACTTAGAAAAAGTCAACCCTATGAGAGAGAAAACGGGAGAAAAAGTCAAAACCCGAGAAAGTTCACAAAACCTTAGAGAAACTCGAGGGAAACAAGCCTAAAGTGGTGAAAATCCAAGAAAAAGCGACAAAATCAAAATCTGATTGGTTCAAAATGTAGAGAATCAAGAGGGTTTTACGAAAAAAGTTTGCGTGGGGCGTTGGAAAGCGTATGTAAAGCACAAAACTAGAGAGAAGAAGAACCTACAGAAAGAGGGAGAGCTATTTCGGATGTTTGGGTGTGAGGAAATGAAGTGTCTTGATGTATATTTAAAGACCCATGAGCAAAAAGTCCAAACTGCCCCAAACTGCCACGGGTGGCTGGCAAGGTTTTCTGGTGGCCGACAGTTTCTCTTGGTGGCTAGTGTCTCTCAGTTGGGTGCTGGTGTTGTTCTGTGCTTTTGCTTCTTGAGCAGTGCATGGAAGGTTCTGTTTTGGGAGCTTGCAGCTGCGTTTCGGTGTGTGAACGTGTCCCACTTGCCACTATGAACGAGGTATATCCTTTTTAAGCATGTTGCAATGCCTCCGAGAGGTAAATCAGAGGTTGTCACCGAATATCGTTTTTATTTCTTTTGTCAAAATACATATTTGTTCTCTTCTGTTGCATAGAACATGCATTTTCGTATACACTTATATCACATCCGTGCCTTACATCGCTCATGATTCATGCATAGAATGTGTACTCGTATGTGCTTTCTAGTCTTGCATAGAATATGCTTTCAATAGCCGCATCCGTTGGTTTTCTATCACTGTGGTGATTTGTAATCTTGTTCACTTTGTGCATCTATCGCACACGTTCACTTTGTGCATCTATCGCACTTGTTCATTTTGTGCATCTATCCCACACATTCATTCCTTTGTGTTTTATCTCAGAACGCGTGAAGTGCGAGCCCAAGCGGTTTCTCTTGTATCTTAAGACGCGTGAAGCGTGAGCCCGAGTAGTTTCTCTTGTATCTCAAGACGTGTGAAGTGTGGCCCTGGGTGTGTTTTATCTCGGGATGTGTGAAGCGTGGCCCTGGTTGTGTTTTATCTCGGGATGTGTAAAGCGCAAGTGCGAGCCCAAGCGGTTTCTTTTGTATCTCAGGACGTGTAAAGTGCAGCCTTGAATGTGTTTTATCTCGGGATGCATGAAGCGCAAGCCCAGGCGGTTTCTCTTGTATCTCAGGATGCGTGAAGCGCGGCCCTGGGCATGTTTTATCTCAGAATATAAAAAACGTGAGCCCAAGCAGTTCTCCTTCTATCTCGAGATGCGTGAAACGTGACCCCAAGTAGTTTTCATTTCTGTTTCTCAAGACGTGTGAAGCGCAGCTCTAAGCAGTGTTTTCTTTCCTCGGCTCACTTTTTGGTGTGGTTAGAGTGTGTTTTATATCTTTTTGCATGGAACCTGTGTTGGTCTTCAGTTTGAAGTTGCTCGTTCATATGTTGTTTTCTTGTTATTATTTGTTGTATTTGTTATTTCTTAGTGCATCACATTACATGATCATGAATTTTCAAAATAGCCGGCTTCGCGAAGCGTGTGATTCCAGCTTTCAAAGTTTTCTTTGTGCATATCATTTGGATCTTGCCCCAGAACTATGCTGGTTTGATTCTTTGCAAAAGGATACGTAGGTAGTCTGTGGGCGCAACCATTTATTTTTGTCTTGATTGTTTGTCCAAGTCTTACAGCCTTGTCAAAATGGGTCGTCTTCGAGTTTTGACATTCACTCATGTCATTTCATGACTCCGAGTTCTGTCAAAGAGGGGCAACTGTAGACATCCCATTTTTGACAGCCCTTACGACTTAGATGTTACCATTTGCACACCCAATGAATGAATGTGTGTATACTTGTTAAGTGCTCGGAAGTCCTCAGCAGAACGCCACAGCTTTGACCCTTTTGAACCCTACACACCTCTTACCTCCTTTTGGACCAAAACTAGAGTTTTTTAAGCTTGCAACCTCTTATGGCCTGCTAGCCTCTTCTATTGGCTGTCGGCCACTGATTCTATTTGCCGGCCATCGGTAGTGGCCTGCTGGCTACCATTAGTGGCCTACCGGCCACAAGTGTGTTTTGCAGATATTTTTCTACCAGTTGTGCCAGTTGTTGGCACAGATGCATGTATCATCTTACACGTATATGTATTGACATTTCTGAGGAAGTTGCATGGTTTTCTATATATAGGAGGCCTTTCCTTCCATTTCTAAGGTTAGAAAATTTTGGAGCAAAATATTTTCTCTCTCTTACAAATTTCTTACACCTTTGCCTATACACTCTTAACCAAATCTCTCCATCTTTGAGCTGAGATATCTTTGAGCCTATCTTAAGCTCTTGAGGGTGTGCAAATGTGGTTTTGTTGTTTGAAAGTGATCTCCTCTTCAAGAGGTATAAAGCTTTGCTTCTCTACTTACTTTTATCACTCTTTTTCTTATTGTTTTCCCACTGTTTTTGGATTGTATAAACTCTGTATTTTTTGGCTAAAACTTGTGGTTTTAGGCCAATAAGGGTTGAGGGGTGGTTCACCCTTCTTTACACCTTGCTTTCACGGCCTTTACCCTTGTGTTTCCCACCGTTACACTATCTTTTTTTGAGCTTTTAAACACTGATATTTGCTTAATACTTCTCTTATATTGTATTCATGTAATTAATTAGTTGGTTTTGATTTGTAATTAATCAATTATCTATTTCGATTAGTTAGTTAGTTTGTTGTAATAATTAATTAGCTAGCTTAGCTAATTTATTTATTTGGATTTGTAATAGTTAATTAATTAGCTTAGCTTTAATTAGTTAGCTAGTTTATTCATTCGGACCCTCCTGTGTGAGGGCACAATGTTGTAATAATGTGTATGTTTTCCAACTCCACGTCTTTCTCTATTTTATTTACTTGCTTATGATAGTTAGATTAGGGCATCATGTTTTGTTTAGCATTCTCCATGTTTGCATCCACTTGTCTTGCATGCACCGAGGCTTGGTTCATCATTCTAACTTGCATTGTCAGTTAAACATTCTTTTTCTTTGAATATGTGCTTAGACCACATGCTATCAAATTGACTCATATGCTATATTAGTACTCGAGCTTAGTAATTTCATATTGCAAGTGTTGCATTAGCCATGTTGCCTAGTTAGGATCATGCATTTTTATAACTCTTTCATCTTTTTGGCTTGGAGTACTAGGTGAGCCTTTACTCGCTTTAGCATATCGCATGCGTGTGATTGTTGCCATGTTTAGCATGCTTGCCATGAGGCTAAATGCTTAAATGATAAACTACTTGAATGCTTGTGGATGAAGGCTAATTGCTTAAATTGGAATAATTTGAGTAATGTTTATATATGATCACTTTTTCAAGTGGTACATATTCGAAACAATTTTAAAAAACGAACATGAATCAAGTGTTCCAATTTCTGCAAATTAGTCTATACTTGTGTGTGTATGTATCACATAGTAATACTAGCCTAATGAACAGAACAAAAGCATATAATGTAGATAAGATTCATATCATGATTAGTAGAGGCCGATCTTTGATCGGGCGAGCAAGGGTGCTCAATTCATGACCTTCTCCTCTCGTACCTAACTTCTCGAGCCAAGACAATCTTGGTGATGACGAACACGTGGCCTTTTGCATGAGTCATGGGTTTCCTAAATTTTTCAAAAATATTTAGGTGGTGACTTTGTATCTAGCAAAGCAGTCCATTTTTGGCAATTTGATTCAAAATCGATTTTCCAACAGATTTGCCAAATTTAGACTTTTTGATATTTATCTATTTCACATTGTAATTGTGAGATCACATTCAGAACCACGGGAGTTCGATACTGTATGACTTATTCGTCTTCCAAAATGGGGCACGAAAAGTCGAGCTACAGGTATATATATATCATGAGCTCAATATAGTTGCAGACTCTACCTTATTTATCATTCTCTATAAGAAGGAACATTTGTTGACTACTTACCAAAGCCTGATTCAAAGTCTACAAGTGCAACCTAAAATGATTCAATTTCCATTATTTCAACCTCTAAATAGACATAACAAAATTAGCAAAATACAAGAAGAATTTTCACATACCTTTTTCTTTACCACAAACCGTGTACTCAGTTTTGAGTTATGAGATTGATAATTAAAAAAATTCTGGAAAAATCATCACACAAATTGCTAGTAGTTTGAACAAAGACCATTTTATAGAAAATAGAGTACCAAAATGGCCAATATAAAAGATTGAACTCAGCATTCAAAACTCGTACAAAAAATCATAAACCCACTAAAAAAAACCAAGAGTTCAAAAGGATTTATGTGAATTAAACCCAACAAAATTAATCATAAACCCATCAAAATTAATAATAAACCCATAAAAAATACCAAAATACTCTCACCCATATTAGTTTTAAATCCATTAAAAACACAAAAACAAAAGGATACAAATATAAATAGAAAGAGTTCTTTGATACTTACCTTTTGCCGATTAGGAACTTGATGGATTTGTTGGGTGAGTGATTTGTGTATTTGCTTTGGCAATTTCTTCTGATTGTGAATCTAATCATGCTTTACACCGTCTTAATTTACAAACAAAAGAAACCCTAATTTTTTTGGTGAATTAGAGAAGATTGCAATTTACAAAATATAGAGTCTCAGAGAAGGTTTCAGATATAGAGAAACGGAGAATAGGAGATCAATCGAAGAATGAAAGGAAAAAAAAGTAGATACTATCGCTATTGAAGATCAATGAACATCAATTAGATGAAATCCTCACTAAGTAGTTGTCGATTGTCAACGTCTCTAGGTCCCTGGCGATCATCAACATCGACACTCTGCATAGTCAACGTCGCTGCTTATCATGCCTCTCGCCGTTCATTGTCTTCAAAGTTCAAAGAGATAAGAGAGAAGAGATGGAGATGAGATGAGGGTTCTCATTTCTTCTTCTCTACCTTTCCAAAACTATAGATACATTTATATATACCTGCTCTCTCTCTCTCTCTCTCTCTCTCTCACAATCTCCAAGTATTGATTTGCAGAATTAAACATAGTGTATAGAAAGAGGAGATGGAAATTTTTAATATTTTTGGGTGAAAGTTTCATATTTTCTGTTTGGCGCTAATTAATTTTCATTTTGGCACTTTACTTTTTCGGTCACATGTTTCATAGCAGCAATTGCTTGCTGTGTAAAATAAACTATGTTCAACAACTGGCACACATTGGTCGTGTAAATTTGATATATTACAGGATGCCTTCTTCATGTCATAGGAAGTGTCATTATTTACAACGAACAAAGAATGTTGTAAATAAGTCATCACTATTAGCATCAACGGGCATGACAAACAAACATGTCGTTATTAAGATATTATTTACGACATGCAAAAAAAAAAAAAAAAAGTCGTAAAAGTGAAAAACTATGGCTTGCATTTATTGTATGTCATTGATGTGATGCCGTAAAAACACAGCTTTGTTGTAATGAAAGTTTTTGACTTCTTTTGTTTGTCAACTTGTGGAATATTTTTGTTTGATATTTGGTGGATGATTTTGAGCTTATGGGAGACACTTTTTCAACCAAAAGCAAGTTATTTGTCTGAAGGGAATGGTTGTCAAAAGCATGGGTGACCATAGCCGAAATCATTGAAGAAAAGAAAAAGCAAACAAAACAAAAGTCTTAAAAAAACAGCTGAGCAGCATGCATGGTCACGCCCACGACCTTAATATTCGCACCCGCTATTTGAAACTTGAAAAATGACAACTCCCAGTAGTTTTGTTTGCATCTCGCAAAGGAGTCTTGCCTCCCACAATAGACATAGTTGCATCTGCGACCTAGAGGACCGCGGCCACAAGGTACTGTTGGCCTTAGCCTATTTAAAGCAAGCTTAGCTGAAATGTTTGGTATCTCTCGGATAATTTTCTAAGTGCTCTCTCCGAAACTCTTCTGAATATTTCCCATCTTGTGAGAGAACATTTTTGTGAGTGAGATACATTTTTGTAAAGAGATTTTAAGAGATTCATTTTTGTAAGAGAGAAAATATTTTGAGAGAGTTTATTTTTTAGAGAGAACTTGCAGTGAGGATTATTTGTATCTCTCAATTGCTTGATGATTCATAGTCTCTAGGAGCTTCAAGATAATCATCAAGCCTCCTGTATAAGTTCTTCACCTCTTCAAAAAGTGAACCTTCTTGGTGGATTCCAAGATTGTAGATTTCAGTGGATTCCAGAATCAATAGCGTCGTGGTGATTCAACAACCGTGGCGAATATCCAGTGGAGATCATGAAGGTACTTGTAGAATGAGCAAAGACGTGTGCTACTTGGATTGGCCTTTGTAAGATATTTGTTGTACTACCTTTCTTGCATAGTAAATATTTCGTCTGGCTGAGGGCCCTGTGGTTTTTTTATCACAAGTTGGTGGATTCTAATTATGATTTTTTCACGTAAAAATATCTTGTGTCGTGGTTGTTTATTTTTCTCTTACTCTCTCTATATTGATTATGGTTGCATAAATTCTTAATTGGATTGCCTATATCGATATGTTAAATAGGACGCATCTAGATTTTCAAAAGAGTTTTCCACATAAATCTAGATTTTTCAATTGGTATCAGAATGGGTCACTCGTACTTTGTTTTTCAAAACTATAGGAATGTGATCTTTTCATGATTATTAATTATGGATTTGATCCAAGGAAATATTGTTTCATATAAACCTCCTTTGCTTCAATGGAACCAACTATAGTTTTTGGAAAGCTCAAATGAGAGCATATTTAAATTTATTAATGAAAGAGTTTGGCAATCCGTTGTCACGTGATCACTGTAGAAGGAGAAAGTATTCCAAAACTGGGAGATGATTGGAATATAAATGATTTTACTAATGCAAATTGGAATAGCAAGACTATCAATGCTATTTTTGGCTATACAAGAAGAGTTTCATTGGATTAGTACGTGTGAAATTGTCAAAGAAGCATGGGATATCCTTGAAACTGTTCACGAGGGCACTAACACTGTTAAAACTAGCAAACTTTAAAGGTTCACATCTAATTTTGAAATGCTTTTTATGAGAGATGATAAGACCTTTGATGAATTTTATGACAAGCTCAGTGACATTGTTAATTCCTGTTTTGCATTAGGAGAGAAAATTCCCGAGCCTAAAGTTATGGCTAAAATTTTGAGATCATTACCCAATCATTTCCAATCAAAATTACAGCTATCGAAAAAGCTAAAGATATTGATAATTTAAAGCAGGATTAGTTGGTTGGAAACCTACAAACTTATGAGGCAAATATTTTTTTGAAAAATAAACAAAAACATGCTCTTGCTTTTAAAAGCTCTCATAAGTTTGTTAATTCTCCCAAGGATGGTGATGATTTTGAATCACAAATGATGGCTTTATTTGAAAAGCAATTTTAGAATTTTTTAAACAAGAAAAAGCCTAATTTCAAGTATGCAAGTTCAAGGGAGAGAGGTAATGATGAGCAAAATTTTTCCAACACCGAAAAAATGAAAATGATTTTTCAAGAAATACAATGTTGTGAATGTCAAGGGCTTGGACATGTTTCAAGTGAATGTCCTTCCAAGAAGAATAGGAAAAAAAAAAAAAAAAGCTCTCAAAATCACATGGGATGATGAGAGCAATTCGAAAAATGAGGAAGGAAATGAAGGTCCAAGTGAGGGTCCTATCATTGCCCTTTGTACAACATCTTTAACACACAATGCCTTGGTTGCAAGTCATGATCCCGCTTTTGAAAATGAGGACACTTCTGAAAGTGAGGATGAGGACTTTCAAGTAACTTATGTGAAGATGTACAATGAGTGCCGCAACTTTTCTAGACAAAAGCTAAATCTCATAACAAATTTGAAAGAATGTGAGATGAAGAAAGATAAATTGGAAAAGGAGCTCTTAGAAGCTCAAACAAAAATAAGCTCTCTCACCAATGAAAAGAGCATTTTGATTGATGAACTCTCCATTTGCAAAAATGAGAGAGAGTTTATTCTTGGTGCACATGATGAGCTTAAAAAGAGTTGTGATCTCTTTAAGGAACAAGCTGAAAATTTTGCCAAAATAAGAAAGGAGCTTGAAAACAAGTGTGCCAAAAGGGAACTTGAATTAATTGGTGCCAATGCCACACTCAAGTTGTGGAACACGAGTTCAAAGAATTTAGATGTTGTTATAAATTCACAAAAATTGGCAAGTGACAAGAGTGGTCTTGGCTACTTCAACAATCAAGACTCTAAGCCGGAAGCATCATTTTCCAACAATGCAAGCACTCAGGAGGTAAAAGGCCTTGAAAAGGGGAAAGGTAAAATTTCTCCAACTCCTATTTTATCTCATGAAAATTTTTTGAAGAAGAAATTTATACTTGTATGTCATCATTGTGGGGTTAGTGATCATATTAGGCCTCATTGCTTGAATTTGTATAAGGCTAACCATGGCAAGGGTGTAGGTGCTTCTAGACAAGCTTAAAGGCAACAACATATGCACAAACAGGTCACAACATAAGCAAAAACGGAATGTTTAACGAGCTAAGCCAGCCACAAGGTATCCAAGGGATGGTAAGCCTATTTTTAGGTGTGATTTTTGTGATAAATTTGGTCATCTTCGCCCTTATGTGCTTAATGGCTCCGTTTTTCCAAATAATCAAAAAGGTGTTAACTTTCCTAAATACTAGCATGTTAAAACTAGAGTTGCTTAGGTGAGGAAAAATGATTTAGTTTGAAGGGTTTTCTGTTTTTGTTGTAAATATTTTTTTGTTTTGTTTTGTTTTTGAGTTCTTAAAAAAAAAAAAAAAAAAATTATGTGTGTTTCTTATGAGTCTTTTGAGTATTCTAAAGTCTTTCCCCTAACAAAATTTTGCTCTTCTAGATTGCTTGCTTTGAGAAAAAGGAATTTTGTCTCTAAACTCACTCTTGAAAAAACATTGTTTTATTTTGCATGACATGTTCGGTTTGTGTCATTCTCACTTCACTTTGAATACTTGAGGATTGATGAACATGATCTCAGTGTGTACACATTTTTTGGAGGATTAAATGTTTATCCATAGTTATGAGAAATCCTGAACAATGTGTTAATTTTTGTGCCTTAACTCATGCAGGATTGACCATTGCCAAGTTCTCAATAGTATGATGATGAGAGATGAGCAAGAAAAATAGTTGCTTTTGCGCAAAGCTCGAGGGAAAGGGCTACATGTAAGAGTATGTTATAGCTATCATTTTTCAGAGGATAAACTTCATGATTTATTGGATTCAGCTACTGCTCTTAGCAATGTGAAAGCCTCATTTGAATTTTTGTTGAAATGAAGAAAAGAAGAAGAAGAAGAACTTAAAAAGCATTTATAAAGAAGAGAGGAGGTTATGAAAGTCTGATTAATGCTCTCTTTAAAATCATATGTTTTTTGAAAAACTCGAGGTTTGACTTTCAAAAATAGTGGCTCAATTTTTGGTACAAAATGTTTTAAATTTGAACTCTACATGACATTGTTAAACATTGTATTCTCTCATTTCACACAACACACTACCTTTGTATGGGATTTATGTTTACCAGTATCCAACAGTTTTCGAGTGAGTGTCTCTTTACACTTGTTGAACATTTTCAGTTTTGATAAACTTTGTTTTTCAATGTTTGAGAATTGAGTAAAAATTTTCTGAGTCTTGTGATCAGTATTATTTTGTTTTGTGTTTTTTTTCCTTATCAATTCCGGACAAAAAGGGAGAGAAAAATTGGTCTTGTGTTTAGGGGGAGAGAAAAAGTTTTTGTATGAAAATGGTTTTGTGCTGAAGGGGAAGAGTTGTGCAAGTGCTTTATGTGTTCTATTTTGTGGTGTGTGCTACCCATTTTTGTGCAAGGGAGTATTTTGTGTTTTACCACAGAATTGCCAGAAGGGAGAGATTGTTAGGATTTTCAATCCTAATTTCATGCATTAGAATGTGAGTTAGCAATCTCGTTTCAAAGACAAAATTGTGTTTTTCTGTTTATTCATTTCTATCTTTGTTGCTTGAATTTTGTGTAGGAATGTTTTATGTAGTTTTGTCCTGGCATTGCCAAAGGAGGAGATTGTTAGGATTTTTAATCCTAATCTTTGTTGCATGTGATTTGGTGTGAGAACCCTCATTTAATTATTCTTAGAAGAAAATAATAAATAAATAAATAAATTGATTTTATTCAGGGTCTGTCTGAAATATATATTAGTATATAAGTTAGTTTTAAATTAATTCAATAATAATAATTTTGTGAGTATTCAATATTTATTGTTTATAATTTATTTTAACAAGGATTCAACATAATAATTATTCTTACTAAAAACCTTAGTTAATTAATTTTAAAAAACCCACACAAATATAAAAAAAAAGAAAAAGAAAAAAAAATCAAAACTCGGTGGCAGTGTGGGTGATCAATCACCCAACACTTGTATGTATGCATGTTATTATAGGGAGTAGGCTCAATTATATCTCTTGGAATTGGAAAATTTGATGAGACTTGATAGAATGATGATAGAGAGAGAGAGAGAGAGAGAGAGAGAGTGAGTGAAGATGAACTCAAACACATATGTATATGTGTACATGTTTACATTCTTCTGATCAGAGAAGAGAAAATAAAATAATTAATTCTATGAGCTAGCTAAGCTAAGTAAGGAGAAAAAGAAGAGTAGAAGATTAAGGAAGTTATAATTTCATCACCCCATTTCAATCACTACTACTTGGTAAGAAAACCCTCTCAACCCTCTCATTCTTTTCAATTGTTAAAATTTTAGATTTGTGTTCATAGCTAAAATTTTAGATAAAATCTTGTTCATAGTTGTATGTAAATTGTGGTTTGTATATTAAATATTTGAATGTTATTTTTATATTAGTAGCCTTAAAATCATGATATAATTGTGGAATTATGTCACGACTCATTCCTCGTACCCAAGGGCTAAGTATCGTGATGGCCAATAACTGAAGTTATCTACGGCCAATTCTTGAACAAATAATAAACGCGAGTGGAAATAATTTTTAAATGAGGGTACCAATATAATCATCAGAACTTCTATTTTTATAACAAAATTTATTGACCAAAAAGGGCAATCTTTACATATGAAGAATAGAATTATAAATACTATAAAAGTGCTATGTGTATCTATTCCTCAGCCTCGCGTCTAAGACTCTCCAAAAACTATTTTTGAATTGCATTATTTCTTGAAAAGTGGTAAACAGCTATAAGCACATGGCAGAGTGAGAATATTATACTCAAAGCATAATTACCATGGATAAGCTTTAGGCTTAAAATAGATAAAATAGAATGCTTTTCTATTAGAGTAAATAAGTTGCTCATATTATAACAGGAATCCGTTTCAGAAATCATATAATATTATACGAAAATATATAACCATAACCACGGTGCAGAACAGAACAGAGGTCAATGGATTCATGACAATACAGGGGTACGGATTCAAGAGGTGGCTCGTACGAATTTTAGAGGTGGCTCCCATAATAGTATAGCACTTAGCTTTGCATAGCACTTTACTCCGCACAGAACAGAGGTTAATAAATCCATAACAAAAAGAGGGCCACTAAGGTGACCAATCAGAAGCCAATAATTTATTTAAGTTTCCCAAGGCATGGGACTCCCGTGGTGGTACTTACAAAACATAATTGTTTATAAAATCATTGTCAAATAATTTCTAAAATTTAAACAAACATATCTATGAGTTTTATTTTAAGCAAATACGGGTTCAGAAAATCATCAACGTAATCGAAATATTAATATAATTTATAAAATACAATTGCGTAAAATAAATTATGGTAACTCAAAACATACGTAAAATATATTATGACGACTCAAGGTATAATATAACTCACATTTATGTTAATTCCAACTTTTACTTTTTCGTTCACTACAACCCACTAAATACTCCAAACTAAACTTAAAATTTTATTTATATAAAAAAACTAGAGGCGGAGAGAGAATTAGACAGTTTGGGAAAGATCAAGGTGCCGTTGATGATAGATAGCTATATTTATAGGCAAGAAGCGTGTGGAGAGAGATGCGTGGGCCAATGTTTTAAAAATTGGACCGATGAGTGAACCTAAAAAAATGATCGGGTGGACGGGTCGCCAGTTCAACAGTCAAGTTGAACCGGAATCTAATCTGTGACGTCATAAATATATTAAAATTATATTTAAATAAAAATATAAGTAATAAAATTATAAATTAAATAATTAAATAATCTTAAATATTTCTCCTAATACTTTTTTTACTAAAAAATATAAATATATATTTTAAAATATTATTAATTTTAATTTTGGAAGAAAAAATCAAATATTCAATATTGCCCTCCATATGATTTTAATTCAAATAATTTGATTGAATGAAGAGCAAAAATTTTGGAGGGATATCAAAATTTTAAGTTTTCCACCAATAAATTTGATTGAATCCCACATAGATTTCTTGAGTTTTTTTGAAAGAATTGTTTTATATAAATACGTAAAGGCTTTCACAATAATTTCAAACTCTCAATGGGATTCCTCACAAGAGGAGACCTTTGAAAGAGAGTTTCCAATTAAAATTTTCTTATATATACAAAATAAGAAAGCAAGAAAGAAAAGAAAGAAAGAATAAAAAAAACAAAAAAAAAAAAATCAAAAATTTGATTTTATTGAACTATCGCCGGGTCGACCGGTTCGGCGGTTCAACCGTCGGTTTTTTCGATTCTCCCAAAATAAGTCGGTTTGTTACTTTGAACGGTTTAGTGGGTGTATCTGAACCAGAACCGTGACCGGTCAACGGTTCAACCGATCGAATCGGCCAATCCGGTTCGGTTTTTAAAACCTTGGTGTGGGCATCAAAACAGCTAGGGGCACACGTATTTTGTCATATAGAAAATGTTATATTTCAGTATATTTTGGTCCAAGAAAAATATAATAAAAATACCATAATACTCATAAAATAATATCGAATAATAATATAAAGTTAAAATTATTTTTTTGAAATCGTTTATAATTAAATAATACTAAGATAAAATTTAAAGGACAACTTAAATTTTCGGATTGTTACAAATTAGACTTGCATGTGTAGTTTATGCCATTAAAGAAATGATTGAAGATTTTATTTGGTCTGATTATATGACTCTTAAATCAGCAAGAAAATTATACGAATTTTTAGACAATTTTATACTCAACATTTTGAGATGATTTCTTCTACAAAGTTGTTAACAATAATGTCTAGTCCATCCACGAATTTTTGTAACAATTATTCTAGTTTTGTACGAATTTATAAAATTTTTTAATTAAATCTGAAACTATAAACAGATTTTACTGTATATTTGAAAAATCATTAAAAATCCCTATATTAAACCAAATTTGGTAATTTCTAAATAAAAAATAAAATTTAAGAAGTCTAGTTTCATAATAAATTTTTAGATTATCAAATTAATTTATAAATTTAAGTGTGGAATTAATTTAAGAAAATGTGATAAATCTGTGTCATAAAATTTCTCGAAATTTTATAGAATTATTTATAACTTATTTTTAGGAAATGCTTTCTGGAAAATGACCATAACATGTTTATTGAATATTCTATAGATTTTCACGAATTTTAGAATTGTATAAATAATTTATTTATAATTT
This sequence comes from Camellia oleifera, assembly GCA_022316695.1. Lineage (NCBI taxonomy): Eukaryota > Viridiplantae > Streptophyta > Magnoliopsida > Ericales > Theaceae > Camellia > Camellia oleifera. The sequence continues at coordinate 3,100,914 of CM039319.1, read as the reverse complement.
TCATTACGAAAAGTATATTCTGAAAATTTCTGGGCATATTGAGAAGGAACCATGATTATAACTTCAATTATTTATTTAGACTAAAATTATATATTGTTCTAGTCTAATTAATTAATCTTGTAAATTAGTAGCCCATGCATATGTGTGTGATTGTGGTTCATTTTTTAAGTATTGTAGCTTGACTTTTGTCCTGTCTTTCGGATACGATAGCCCTATAGTTTGGACTCCCGTGGTTCTGAATCTGATTTCGCAAGTACAATGTGAAACAGATAAACACAAATGAGTCAAAATCTGGAAAATCTTTTAGAAAATCGATTTTGAATAAAAAAAATGCCAAAAATGGACTGCTTTGCCTAGATTACAGAGTCGTAACCTAAATATTTTTAGAAATTTAGGAAATCCGAGACTTGTGCCAAAGGCCACTTATCCGTCATCACCAAAGTGTCTCGGCTCGGGAACTTAAATACGAGAGGGGAAGGTCATCAATTGAGCACCCCACTCTCCCGATCAAAGATCGGACTCTACTAATCATGATGTGATTCTTATTTAAATTATATGCTCTTATTCGATTATTAGACTATTGTTACTATGTGATGTACACAAGTATAGACTAATTTACAAAAATTGGAACTACTTTGATTTCATGTTTGTTTTAAAAATTGTTTTGAATATGTACCCCTTGAAAAAATGATTTCATATGTACATTAATCAGATTATCCCAAGTTAAGCAATTAGTCTTCATCCACAGGACATTCAAACAAGTATATCACTTAAGCACTTAGCCTCATGGTAAACATGTTGATATGGCAATAATCGCATGTATGCAATATGTTAAAGCAATAAATGCTCACCTAGTACTCCAAGGCAAGCCAAAAGGAATAAAATAATTAAAAAAATGCATGCTCCTAAACAATGCAATATGACTAATGCAACACATACGAAAATGCAACTAATAGGTTCGATTGTCTAATATGTCATGTGAATCACTTTGATAGCATGTGGTGGCACACATATTCAAGGAAGTAATAAATGACAATGCTGTTAGAATGATGAACCGAACCTTATGCATACAAGACAAATGGATGCAAATCATGGAAAATGCTAAAAGAAACATGATGTTTTACACTATCCATCATAAGAGGGTAAATAAAAAGGAGAAAGACGTAGGGTTGGAAGACATGCACAATATTACAATTTTGCCCTAGTGCAGGAGGGTCCGAATGAATGTCCTAGCTAATTAAGCGAATTAACTAACTATTACAAACCAAATAAAATAATTAACTACACTAGCTAATTATTACAAATGAGAGTTGAACTAATTAAGTAATTAACTATTTCACTAGCTACACTAGCTAATTAGTTGCAATACGAAATGAACTAACTAAGCAATTAACTATTACAAGTCCACTACTTTAAGTATTACATACTACTATTAAAATATTATTTTAATGGCGGGCCCCGAGAGGCGAGGGATGGTTCATGCATGGATGCAGATTTCTACCCGAAAAATGCTCTCTGTTTTGCTACCAGAATGCTTCTGTTGTGCAGTCAGAAAATTGCACTGTTTTTTACCTTAGTCTCTGCTCTATTCTGCAAGAAAAATGACACTGCCTAGCTAAAAAAGGTGGCCAGCCGGCCAGAAGAAGTGAACTGCTGTACAGTAAAGGTGGTCAGCCGGCCACTAATGTTTGGTACTGTCCTTGCAGCAATAGACATGAAACAGAGCACAAACAGAGTTTTTTCAGGGGATGTTTGTCTACCCTACCTCTCCTTATCATCAAATAGATCAAATGAGGGGTAGGCTCGATTCGCAAACCATCAATCGATGCAAATTCATTGCATGATGGCTTATGAATCAAGGGATACAATTTTGATAAATGACAAGGAAAGACTCATAAACCTCCTCCCTATCATGATATTGATCAAGAGAAGTGGTTGACATTGACTCTTGAACCGTTTTCATCACTAACAAGTATGAAACGACCCAAGCCTCAATGGGGTCAATTAACGTTCGATTGAACCCCAAATCATTTTATTATCTTGTTCCACTTTTACTCCAATTTTATTACCTCTTTTAATTACCTTCCATTCATTAGTCATTTAAGTCCAAAAATGAGCATGAAGTCCACTAAATAGAGAGGAGTGTCAAACAAGAAGTTGTTTTGGGCATAAGAGAGAAGTAATGCCTTGGTAATGAACCTTAGAAGATATTAAACCATTTAGCATTGAAGGGTCTCTTTCTTAAGCTTAAACGACACTCGGTTGAAACAACTCTTAAAGAAATAAAAAGCCAAGAAATGAAGGAGGTTGCAGAGGTGGTTAGAGGTGAACACAAGTATGAAAAGTAGAAATAAATGCTATCAACTCAAATAGATTGGTGGCTAATGCCTAAACCACCAAACCTATAAGGACAATTACACTATAAGCATGCTATACAAAGCACAAATGAAATAAACACACTAAAATAGTCCTAAAATAGCTAAAAATAGTGCTGAAAATAACATGGAAAAGCTTGAGAAAGTTAGCTAAAACAATGGAGAAATTGAGCTAGTAAATAAGCATAAGGAGGGGTGGCTAACCCCTCCATTTTTGAGACTTCAAAACTACATTTTTAGCTTCTGAAAATTAGTTGTAAAAAATTGGAAAAAAAGTTGAGAAAGAAGTGGGAAACACAAGGAAAAAAGCTTAGGAAACAAGGTTAGTTGACCCCTCCACCTTTGATATCTTTAAGCCACAAGTTTCAGCCCATAAAAAACAGCTGAAAAATAGTCTAAAAATAGTAGGAAAAGATAAGAAGAAAGCAGTGTAAAGATAGTCAAAGTTATACCTCTTAAAGAGAAGTAACTCTTTTGTTCACAGACCACAAGGTATTCACTCTTAAGGGCTGAGATTTGAGCTCAAGAACCTCAGCAAGAAGAGCCAAATTTTTGGTTTAGGAAGTGTAGAGAGAGAGTATGTAGGTTGCAAGATAGAGAGTGAGAGTGTGTTATGCAAGTTTTTGGCCTTTGGTAATTTTTTCTAACTTAATTTCATGAGAGGGGGTCAAGTATATATAGAAAAACATGTTAGGCTCTCAGAAATATCAACATAGAAACAGCTAGTGCAATGCATGCATCTGTGGAGATAATTGGCACAGCTGGCAAAAATCTGGTTTTTTTTTTTACACAAGTGGCTTGCGAGCCACTAAGAGGACGGCTGTACACTCATTTGTGGCCGGCTGACCACCAAGTGACCTACAGGCCCCTAGATGGTCAGGATTAGTCAGGCTTGAAAAACTGCTATTTTGGTCCAAAACAAGTGGTGCAAGGTTTGTAGGTTTCTAAGGCTCAAAACCAGAACTTTTTGTTGAGGAAATCAAGCGATTTGACAAGCATATAAATTCATCATTGAGTGATCAACCTGAGACACCCAAGTCTTAGGGGTGGTCAAAAATGGCTGAGGCTCAAAACCAAAACTTTCTACTGAGGAAATCAAGGCATTTGACAAGAGTATAAATTCATCATCGAGTGATCAACCTGATGGCGCCCAAGTCTTAGGGGCAGTAAAAAATGGAGTGTTTACAAGTATTTAAATTTATCATTCATACTATGGTTTAATTTAACTGTTTAGTATAATTGTGTACATTGGTTGATTATTGTATAACGTATGTGTAATATTTCGTTGAAAATTTTAATGAAATAGTATAACACTTATGGTGAGTGAACTTTTTGATTATTTGTGATTAATATAAAAATTAACTAAAATGATTAACAACATGTACACAATTAATGATTAAGGGTTAATACCTGTAGTTCAAGGTGAGCTCTGGTTTTTGATAATTTTTACATAATTGTGTCACGAAATCCTAAAATGGCACGAGACTTATTTGAACCCTTATCAGTATTCGGTTTTGGGATAAGGGTGGATGTGCGGGTAGCACGCAAGGAGATTATATACTCTTGGCAGACCGTTCCCTTGGGGCAAACCACGGATGCCACGACTTTGATGTATGACTCTTGATGTGGGCATCCGTCGTAGTTCTTGAATATTTGACCAAATGGAGGGTTTTCAAATTAACCGTGGTCATAGCTTAGTGATTGGTAAGAAAATCTCTTTGGTGAAATTTTGAGTGTCACCTAAACTATTAAAATAGGGTTTGGGTCGTGACACACATGCCTTATTGTGCCATGCTTTTGGCATGCCTGGCAACCCTTTGCATACTCTATGCAGTCTTTAAGGATAGTTGGCCAATAGTAGGAATGCCTTCGAAGCAACCATCTCATCTTCACACCAGGCTGATGAGCACCACAGATGCCTTTATGAACCGCAGCCATAGCTGTTAATGCTTCTTTTGGGCCTAAACATTCCAGCAATAAGCCATCCCCCCCCCCCCCTTTTGTAGAGAGCATTACCATATATCATATATTGCATAGACTACAATTTAATTTTCTTGCTGGCCTTCGAAGATGGACCAGCCAAGTACTGCATTATTGGATGCCTCCAATCTTGTTCTTGCAAGTCATTATGATTCACTTCCAAGACCACATTCCTTTTATTCAAAGGTGGTATCAATTTCTGATATGTTGTTTGGCTTATGTTCCTTTGGGCATTATCCATTCTCTTGGAGTTCGAAACTTTTTGAGCCACATCATTAGCTCTATTATTCAAGAATCTTGGAGCATGAGTTACATTTGCTATTTGAAATTGAGAAAGCAGATGTAATGCAACAACATAGTATGGTAAAATGCTTTTGCTTTGACACTTGAAAATCCCTTTCACTTAGTTAACCACCAATTGAGAATCTCCAAATATGTCAACTGCATGAACTTGTAATCCAATAAGAATTTCTAGTCCCACTATTAAGGCTTCATATTCATCTTGGTTATTAGAACAGGTAACTTCATCCACTCTGAAACCATGTGTGGTCTCTACCCCTTGTGGAGACCTAATCACAATACCAATTCCAGTTAAGCCATTGGCTATCGACCCATCGAACCACATCTGCCATGGCTTAACACTAGCCATACCAAGTTCCATTATCTCTTGGCTCTCTGTTTGAGATGGATGGTCTGCCAGAAAATTGGCTAAAACTTGCCCTTTTACTGCCCTTTGAGGGACATATTCTAGATGAAATTCTGATAAGGCTAGTATCCACTTGCCAATTCTTCCCCTTAACATAGGTCTAGATAACATGTACTTAACCAAATATGTGGTTGCAATTACCAAGACAGTTGTAGGTAAAAGATAGTATCTTAATTTCATTGCAGCAAAATACAAAGCAAGACACAGCTTTTCAACAGCTGAATATTTACATTCACAAGAATTTAAAAACCTACTAAGGTAATAAACAGCTTGCTCCTTGCCTTCTTCATTATCTTGGGCCAAGAAAGCTCCCAATGAATCTTCTGCTGCAGCTATGTACAACTTCAAGGACTTGTCACCCTTTGGTGGCATCAGCACTGGAGGGTTGGCCAAGTAGGCTTTGATACCTTCGAAAGCAATTTGATGCTCTGCTGTCCACACAAATTCCTCTTCATCTTTCAGCCTTAATAAGGAAGAAAAAACTTTAGTTTTCCCTGCAGTGTTAGAAATGAATCTTCGAAGAAAATTAACCTGTCCAAGGAACTTTTGTAATTCTTTCTTACTTGATGGAGGTCTGGCTTCAATGATGGCTTTGGCTTTATTCTAGTCAATCTGTATTTCCTTTCTTGTGTACCACATAGCCCAAGAAGTTTCCAGATGATACGCCAAAAGCACACTTAAGAGGATTGAGCTTCAATTTGAACTTTCTCATTATATACATAAACGTGCTAGTCAGATACACCAAATATGTACAAAGTATTTACAAAATGTAAGCCCAAGATCTGATGTTACAAAACAGACACACAGACTAGCATGAAGTGCAAAAAATAGCCATGGCGTTAGGCTTTAAGTGGAACCTCCTTGGAAGGCGCAACGGGTGGCTGACCACAACAAAACAAAAGGCCATCAATTCTGGCCTGGGTCTTGTGCCGCCTCACCTACATATATATAGTAAACTGTGAGCGAAAGCCCAGTGAATAATAAACAGAGTAAAGAGGTTTCAATGAATGAGTCCATACAGATTTCAGAAATCAATTCATATTGTATCAAAATCATGCTTGATCAGATCGAAATCATAATTCAGCTTTTTTCAAATTCATACTTGATCAGATCATATATAGGCAGAAATCACAAGTCATGGTCACATTTACGTGATACATCCATTAGCATAACTAAACAAAATGCACAATGCGTAAGGTTATGAATAACCTCCTTAGCTCTCGCGAAGAAACCTCCGGATCCGGGTAACAAGACAGCTAAGCCCCCATGGTGGGCCTCCGGCACGGGCATTAGTGCACAAACAGAACGCATAAGGCGTAACACAACAGAACGGATGAAGCGTAAAGTTCCACGAAGGAACCTCCGATACTGGGTTACGGCTGTAAATCTCACATGGTACTAAGGATGTCACGGATACATGTCAGAAATTGGACAATCATTCATTGTACATAACATATCATTTCAGAAAACAGATCTCATTTTGTCACACAGAAAATAAGTACAGTTGAACATATCTTTACTAAGTTATTACTCACAGTGGGCGTTGAAACAGACAGGCGGAGCCAAAAGGTCAAACAGAGTGCGGCACATGACCTACATAACACATAACAGACATGAAACACACGTTCTAGCTTATACAAAACTTTTGTCATTGGTTCTAAGTGTGTTTCTACCCTTGAATTCCCCTTATAGAGTCTTAAACACGGCCTAGGAATGCCTAGGATGGAATGAGGATGCAAAAATGCATTTTTAGACACTTTACAAAATTTTCAGAAAACAGGGGTCTCACTCGAGCGTGGCTTTCTACGCTCGAGCGGACATGCAGACAAAGGGTCTCCGCTCGAGCATGAATTCCGTCGCTCGAGCAAACTGTGTGCTACAGTAAAAATGCTGGATGCTCAAAATTTAAGCTCGATGGACGCTCGACCCTCGCTCGAGCGTGAGACACAAGTTCTCGCTCGAGCTTGGGTTCCCTCGCTCCAGCGGACTGTAAACTTATGCAAAGTACTGGATGCACGCATTTCACGCTCGAGTGTCACTTTGCTCGCTCGAGCGGAAGGCATGATCGCAGAGTGCTCAGCGTGGAGTTCCTCGCTCGAGCGTGGGTCCAAAATCTGGAAATTCCATATTGAACTCCAATGCTCAAATCCAACTTTTAACCATTCAAAACTCAATCTCTTGGGTTCAATTTCTAGAAAAACATTTCAAACTAATAGTACAACAAGTTTCAAAAACCAATTTGTAAAATCAATGCCCATGGGTGAGACAATTTGATCACAATTTCAATAAATCACCAAGAACAAAGTTTAAACAAACATGCATGAGTCCAAATTGGATTTCAAAGCTCCAAAACATGATCCAAAGCACAGTTAACCTTAGAATTTTGATGAATTCAAGGACCTTAGTAAAAATATGGCCATGCATGTGAAGATTTGATACCAAACAACTTCAAATAGCATGATATGAGCATGCATGCATAAATTAAGCTTAAATTCAACATGTTAAACCCCTTCCTAACTTTAATCACCAAATTAGCCAAGAACATGCAAGAAGAACTCAAATTCTAGTTCTAGAAAATGAAATCTCTACCTTAAGTTCTCAATTTCAAATATGTGAGCTCAATCTTGCAATTCTCCTACAATTTCTTCTAGCAATCCTTGTTGAAACCAAGCTCCCCTCACACTCTCTCTCTCTCTAGCCGTTTGGTCTCACAAGGTGATGAAAACAATGTTCTAAGACTAAGTTCCATGGTTGTCTTAGATAGTGGGCTTCAATGGCACTATTGTAAATAATTGAACTCATAATTTAATGTTATTTAATTTAATTAAACGCACCGAATCGAATTTTAATGGAACCCACCATAAAATCACATAAAACCTAACTAGTCTAAAACACTAATCAATTTCGGAATCGGGTGCTAATAAGGCTTCCAATTCGCAATTTAAAGTTTAAAACACGAACAGATATTTCAACACCGAACAGATAGAAACACATAATTCATACAATACACATGCAAATTAATTCCAGATTCCCTCTTAATTACTATTAGGCATAATTAAGTACCAATTAGCATTACTCAGAGTCAGGGTTATTACAATGTGCCCATAACTAACCTACATGCAGTAGTGAAGCCTTGGCCATTCAGATGATGGGCCATGGATATGATGAGGAAAATACACCCACCTTCTTCGAAACATCATTGTTTCATTCTAGTGGCCACTGATTATTTCACTAAATGGGTCGAAGCTAAGCCATACAAGATTGTAAACCAGACTGAGGTTATTGGATTTATTAAGGATCTAATCCATAGATTTGGCATCCCACAAAATATAACTGTGGATAATGGGGTTGTGTTCGATGGGAAGATGGTGAAGTCCTTTGTGGCAGAATTTGAAATTAATCTCGCTAATTCCACCCCATATTATGTACAAGCCAATGGTCAAGCTGAATCGTCCAATAAGTCCTTGAAGAAAGGAATACAAAAGGTTGTGGAAGACAATCCTAAGGATTGGCATGACTTATTATTGGATGTATTGTGGGCTTATAGAACTTCCTCAAGGTCAAGCACAGGAGTTACTCCTTATGCCTTGGTGTATGGGCATGATGCAGTGTTACCTGTGGAAATTAATGTTAAATCATTGAGGGTTAGATGCCAAGACTAGCTAAATCCTGAGCAATACCATCAGAGTATGTGCTTGGAATTAGAAAGCATAGATGAAACTAGAATTCTGGCATTAAATAGTATTCTCTTTCAAAAGAAGAAAGCAGCCAAAAATTACAATAAAAAAGTCAAATACATTGGCTTTGATGAAGGTGATTTGGTATGGAAGACAATACTCACAATAGGAATTAAAAGCCATAAGTTTGGTAAATGGTCTCCTAATTGGGAAGGACCATATCAAATTCATAGAGTCCTGCCTTTTGGGGCATACCATTTGAGAAATTTGAATGGATACATACATCCCAAAAAGATCAATGGTAGATATTTGAAGCCTTATTTCCAACCATTTGGGAAACACAAGGAGTAGAATAAATGTCAAGCAAAAGAACACGAGCACTCAAATGATAAATCAGAATTTGTTTTTCTTCATAAAGAGTTAAATACATTCTGCCATAAATTGGCCCAAAAATCATTACAATGCATTAGTTATTCTTTTACAACAGACTTCCTATTCTTAAATGAGGGAACCAACTGAATGACTATGGTCATTTCTTGCTTTCGATTGGCCAATTCTTGGTTGGTGATCTGCAGTTTGGTGTCAGTTCGGACTAAGGCCTGGTTCACTGTAGATAGCTCCTCTTCAAGTTGAGCTTTCCTCTCCAGCAGCTAAACTCAGAAGTGAGAGACAGAGGAGTGTTGTTCCTTGAGCTCTGAGACTTCAGTATGTACTTGGGAAACAAAACTCTGGTCTCTAGCCAATTTCTCCTCCGCAGCTTTGGCAGCATGGCAAATGTTGATGTAGAAGTCAATAGTAGCTGCTGCCTGGGATAAGTGACTTGAGACATCCATGCCTGACTGTTCAGCAACTTTGCAGCACTGGAGGAACCCATCTCTTATTATAGACCTTTGTAAAGCCTCGAAGGGGAGCCTCAAAAAGGAGATTAACAGTTCCAGGCAGGTGTCTAAGCCCATCAGAGGTGCAGAAGGCTTGCTACTGGAGGAAGAAGAGCTTTCAAGAATTTGTAGCAAGGAGTCGGCCAAAACTAATGGCTCAGCTTCAAAATTGGTTATTGGAGAGGTAGAGGGTACATCGAAGAGACTGGATAGCTTGGCTTCGAAGATGTCTACCTTATCCGTAGACATGAGGGGTGCAGAGAGAGTTGTGATGGAAGGTATAAAGGACTACATAGGGATAGAAGAAATGGATGGAGCATCTTTGGTAGTCTTTATGGTCTTAGCCATCAATGAATCAAGTGAAGAGGGGCTGGAAGTAGGCAAAGGTAATGAACTATGAGTTGGAAAACTACCAGCACCCTCAATTGGGGAATCAGATACCTTCGAAGAAGAGGTAATGGTTAAAATTTCCTTAGAAGGAGAAGAAAGAGCAAGGCTCGGAAAAGAATTGAATGGAGGTAGATCCAAAGATAAGAAAGGAAGATATGGATTTAATCCAAAGGGAAGAGATGCAGGAATGTTTGGCCTCAAAGGGGGTACATCAAATACAGGCCTTGGAAGTGAGAGTAATATCTGAATAGCCCTTACATTTTGCATTTGATCAACTTCAACTGAAATTGAGGGAGTCCTCATTGGAAGTATAGCCTCAGTAGTTGTTGCTGCAAAAAGAAAGAAATGTAATGTCAAGCTTCAACGTCAAAATTTGATAAGGAAAAATAGGAGAAGCATGAAAGAAATTACTTGTTTCAGAAATATTGGCAGTGATGGGAGAGCTACGAAGGGAGTAATGTTTGGCAGTTTGTTGCCTTCTTGCAATTTCCCTTTGTAATGCATCAGCAGCAGCAGCTTCATCTCTCAGAAATTGTTGTTGCCATCTCTTCTCAGCCCTCTCAAAGACAATTATGGCCTTAAAATGTTCTTGTTCTACTGCCTTGGCAGCTGCCTCATGGATGGTATCTTCAACCAAGTTAATAGCAGAACCAGTCACTTTCTTTCTCTTTTCTATTGCCTCGTCAATTGTCTCGGAATTGGAGTCTTCTGTGAAATTAGAAAGAGAGATAGTCATCTTTCTTTTCTTTCTTCTCTGTATTGGTATTGTCTGCTCCTTCTCAATCTCCTTCTCAACTTCTTCAATTTGGGATCTAGATTCTGTAGAGATGAGCTCCTTTTCTACCTCTCTGGCAGTTGTCTCATCTTGGACTAAGTCAGAAGTAGGGACGATCACTCTTTTCCTTCTTATTAAGGGCGACTCATGCTCTTGATCTATTTCTTCTTCTTCTTCTTCTGCTTGCACCTCAGCTGTTTTCTTTTCAAGCTCAAGCAGTCTCCTTTTCTTTTGTTGTGGGCTACCTTCACAAAAGAAGAACTAAGGATAAGACTACAACCATTATAGAGAAGGCCAAAGGAAAAGAAACAAAGGCGTATACCTTTCTTCAAAGCAGCCCGAGTGACTCTAGGAGGAGTTGAGGCAGCAGGAGTGGACGCAGGCACTGTAACTGAAACAGTGGAAGAAGTAACAGTTCCAGCTCCTTTGGGCTTGGGCAGATCCAATACCATTAGCAGGTTCTGAGGAGAAACGGCCAAGTATACTTCCATGTTGGTCACCCACCAATTCTGGTACCTCTTCAACAAGGTACCCTGAGGAAGGAAAGGGGTATACTCGAAATTGACCAAGTCATCTATAAATTTGGAAGTTGCCTCTTCTAGCCTGGACCTCCGAACTTTCAGATCCCTCTTAGTGAGACTTAGATTGGTATTGCTGCAGAGAGGTATTGGGACCCCTTGTGTGAAGCCAAAGTGTCTAGCAAATTGAGCAAGACAATACGGCTCATCTATGCATTTGTAGGCTCTGGGGTTCAAGGTCCCAATAAATAACTCTCTAGGGATCAGAATGGAAGCCCATATATCTTTTTGAGCAGGTGAGGTGCAGGACCTGTCACTTAGGAAATTCCTCAACCAAGATGGACCAATGGTGGGTTCGAAGGGACGGAAACAGAAAGTAGGAATGGAAGCTGGAAGTTGGTGGAAGAAAGAGAAGTAAAAAGCAAAAGTGGAGGGATAAAGTGAAGCATTGTCTAGCCTTATGCCATGAGTAAGAGGGTTTGGCTCAAAAAATTTAAGGCATTTGGATTGTAACTCGGTGAAATAGGCAAACAGCCAAAGCTGAAGGATCCAGAATGGCCCCCCTTGGTTAGCATCTAAGGGTTTCTCACAGAAGAGGGAACAGACTCTATATACATGGCCTAGAACATATGGGGCTAAGGCCATCCTTTTCTGTAAAACGAAGGCTTTGGCAAGAGGGGCAAATTCAGGCATGATTCTCTGAGAGGAGGTACAAAAGAGGAATTTGCAAAGCCAATACAATAAGAAAGAAAAGAATTCCCTATCAGTCACAAAGTCCTCTCTTTTATTCTCAGCCTTAGCGAAATCACTATAGGATGAGTTAAGAGAGGGGAGGGAGAAAGGGACTGCTGAGTCAGGGTAATCTGGTCCAAAGGGGGTACCAATTGGAGATAATCCTAGTAGATGGCAAATGTCAAGAACAGTAGGGGCCATCATCCCACATCTAAATTGAAAGAAATTAAAGATAGGATTCCAAAAACACAAGGCAGCAGGAATTAGGAAATGGTCCTCTGAGATAGTTACCCTGGATAGTTGGAGAGCATCGAGAAGGCAGAGCTCTTGAAGGTCCAGAGTTCTAGCAGGGACAACCCGGTCATACCATTCTTGCCACTCCGGTCTCACCGCGGGCCAGCATCGGTGGGGGCGGTTTATCCTCCAATTCCTCCAGTCAAGACCACCTTTGTAAAGAAGACATTGGTTTTCCAGACGTGGATATAGGGCTGGGAGCTTAGTAAGGATCTCTTTGAATATGGGCCCAAGCACATGATCTTGCTGCACATGGCGACGAGGGATGAAGATTCGTCCATCGATAGCGCTTTTCTCCCCAGCTTTGTACTTTTCACATTCTGCATCAATGATCCTCTTCAGGGTTACAGATGGGCTCATACGCTCTACGACTGGCACCGAAGAAGAAGCCATTGATAGTACGCGTTTCCAGAAGGTGAAGCTGAGAAAGGAAGTAGAAGATCGGCAAAGGTAAAAGGGTTTATGTGTTGAGCGAGCAAATGATTTCAAAACACGAAATAAAAGGGTTTCAAAAGCCTTTGTGTTTGGGGAATGTATAAATGCTTGGTTCGTTAAGCACTAAAAGTACGAATACGAAGAGTTTCCTTCAAATATTGATAGCATTTGGAAGGAAAAACACAGCCCAGTTGCTGAGGCTAGCTTCGAAGTAAAATATTTGGCTTCGAAACCAGATTTTGGCGCCAAAAGCAAAAAAACAACGGCTTCGAAACAAAGAAGTCGGCTTCGAAGCACATTTTCGTACTTAAAAACATAAGAATACTCAAGTATTTGATTTACTTCGAAGGGGATTAAATGTCACGACCCTAACCCGCCCCCGTGGGTTAAGGACGTAACCGGCCAGTAATCATGAGATTACCTACGGCCTCATACTGATCCAAACGTATTCAAGGGGGCCAAACGGAAGCAAAAGTTTTAAACTTTGTCCATAGAGCGGTGCTTATATGCACATCATGCAAACCATATTCATAAACGTTAATAACCCACGTCAAAGTATAGTAGCATAAACTTCTTTACAACAGGATCATCAGACTGAGCCAACCCATATCGGACTACATACAATGTATACAAAACCCTTGCCAATAAAACAACATATAACTATATGACAAAAAGGCAAGGACATGTCTCGCACGTGAGACACGAGGGCTGACTCTCCAAAACTTGGGTTGTTCTACGCAGGCTTCACTGAGGCTGGGTCTGGGCTTCTCTTGGCTCACCTACAAAGACATGAATGAGTATGAGCGATAGCCCAGTGAATAATATCAAATACAGAATTTATGCCACAAGACGTAGAACAACATTTTCCAAACGGCCTTGGGCCCAATTCATGTCTATAGTTAATATGTATAAGGGTAAATTAAACCAAGTAACCATAGTTCCATTCTGGCCTTTGGCCCATTCAGATTTACATTCATGACGAAACGGCCTTCGGCCCATTCGATTATGTCCAAACGGCCTTTGGCCCAATCGTGTGTGTGTCAAAACGGCCTTTGGCCCACTCATTCCTTTCAAAACGGCCTTCGGCCCATTCATTCCTTTCAAAACGGCCTTCGGCCCACTCATTCGTTTCAAAACGGCCTTCGGCCCATACGTTCGCTTCAGAACGGCCTTCGGCCCACTCATTCATTTCAAAACGGCCTTTGGCCCACTCATTCATTTCAAAACGGCCTTTGGCCCACTCATTCGTGTTCATCAAAACGACCTTGGGTCCATTTATGCTTATCAAAATGACGTTGGGTCCATTTATGCTTATCAAAACGACCTTGGGTCCATTTATGCTTATCAAAACGACCTTGGGTCCATTTGTGCTTATCAAAACGACCTTGGGTCCATTTGTGCATTCATATCAGACTTACGTCCACAATCCTAATTAGCAATTCATAAAGCTTTAAAGGGAATAAATAATTGGACATTTACAAGCATTCAATTAGTGATATTACTCACAGTGATCGGTTGATTGATTCGCCCTGGAACTCGACCCTACACATGCCATGAACATAAGAGGGTCATTAACAATTCATTCCGTTCAAAATTCACATTCTCCTCTTCAGGCTTTACTATTATCTTATTAACTCATTTACAATGCTTAACATATGCCTAAGAGTGCTCACAAGTGAAAGAGAACGGAAAACGGAACACAAATTGCAAGAATAGAATTTCTGGAAACAGGGTCCCCGCTCGAGCGTAGACTTCCCCGCTCGAGCGGACCCTTAAGTCTGAGAAAGTACTGGTTGCCTCCAATCCCCGCTCGAGCGTGCATTCTTCCGCTCGAGCGGACTTCATGTCACATAGCTCCCCGCTCGAGCGCCAACTTCCCCGCTCGAGCGGGCATCATGTCTGCAGAAATATGCTGGGAGCTCGATTTCTCCGCTCGAGCGGCCCTTACCCCGCTCGAGCGGAAGTCAAAATTCTGGAAATTCCAGATTGTGTTCTTGAGCTTCAATTCGAATTCCCAGCCACACTACTTGCATGCAATGGCCCAAATCTCAAATTTAATCATGCTAACATGATACCAATGCAAGATTACAACATTAGGAAGCTCAATTTCATAATTTATCTACATGTATGGCCCATTTTCCACCAACTCATTACCAATGTAACCATTTCATGCATTCAAAGCTTCTACTTCCATGGATTATACATGCATGTGACATATAGCTTTCATTCTCATCTCATATGATGAAGAGATGGTCAAATACATGGATTTCAATCAAAATTACAACATGAGTCATGTAATCCAAGCTCAAATATGCAATTTCAAAACAATACCTACATGCATCCATATATAGTCTTCAAATTCATCAAAACCAACTCCTTTCATGTTCTAGACCACAAATTCATCTTCAATTCATGAAATCACAACTCAAATTCATGAGTTAGGGGTTGGTTACTTACCTAGGAGCTTTAATCTCCCAAACTCTAGTCAATTCTTGAGTTAAACCTTCAATTTCCCAAGCTAGAGCCAAAATTGCCCAAGTCTCCTTCTCTCCCCTCTATATCCGGCCTCTCCCTCTCTTCTCACTTGTCTAACTCAGATTTTGAGTTCTAAGAGAGCTAAAGGAGAGTGCAATGCAATTAAACAACTAGCCCCACTAACACAATATTTAATATAAAATATTTGGGCTCTTAATCCATCATTTTAATCAGTTTACATTGACCAGAATAAATTTCCAATTAAATTTTACCGTAGGCTCTAAAAATTGTGCCAATCACAATGGCGTAGTCGAGTCCGGGTTCTGTAGCCGATAAGGCCCTCAATTTAATTTTCGAAGCAGACTATTCAAACAGATATTCCTACGGTGAACAGATAGAGTTCCAAAATCACATATATTCGCATAATGGCACGTAAAATCATGCTAAACACATAATCACATTCAAATTAAGAGCCAATTAGCGTAATACAGAACAGGGGTGTCACATTAAAGGACCTATCTTAGGTTTCTTAGTGAAAGTAATGTCCTTCGAAGTGAAACTTGAGACTCTGTGAGGATGAGAATTGGTGTTCAAAACATAACACACCAGATTTTGACGCTAAAAGTCCAATAACAACGGCTTCGAAACTAAGAAGCTGGCTTCGAAGCACATTCTGTACCCAATGGATGCAAGAATGCTCAAGTATTCATTTACTTCAAATGGGATTAAAGACATGTTTTAGGTTTGTCAATGAAAGTGATGTTCTTCGAAATAAAACTAGAAATCCCTTAGGAATGGAAATTGGCATTCGAAACATCAAAACCAATAGTTGGTTTATATATATTCAGAAAAGTTGTCTTTTCGAACTAAAACAGTGCAGCCCACAAAAGGAGCTTCCATATTTTTGAAAGTCTGGACTGTTGTTCAAGATAAAAAGATCAATTTAAAACTGATTGATCATAATAAATCATTGACCATATGTTGGTTGTGATTGAAACAAGTTTTGAAGAGTAAGATTGTTAAATTCGAAGCATGGATCCTAAATGGAAAAACAACAAAAACTATCTGCTACATTTCATAAATTGGAAAAATTCATAGTCGTTTTGTTAATATTCATTTAAAACGATTGAATCCAGGTTCGAAAGAAAAGATTGTTCAGTTCAAAGCTCTGAAATTGCTGTTAAAGACAAATAGAGACAAGATCAAACCATATCAAACAAAGAGAAGTCTTAGTGGTATTAAAGCAAAAACAGTTACATCGAATGGCCATTTTTGGGTACAAACTCAAGCTCATAAAAATAGGGAATGGAATAAATAACAAGATCATGGAATTTAGTCCAACAATGATCAATGAATTTCTGTTCTTTCTTTATTCTGTCCTCTATTTCTTCTAACATTGGCTGCATGAGTTGATGTGCTCTCACTTCGTAAAAGAGCTCTTCAGCTTTTATTTCAAAAGCTGTTTCTCTCAATCCTTGTTCCAATTCGTCTATATCCAAATCATCCTAGTATGCAGAATCTTTATTCTTGAAATCATCGAATTCTTCAATAAAGTTTTCTGCTTCGTATTGGTCATGAATTCGGAGGGACGAAAGTTGGTCTAAAGATTGTGTGGTGTTCATAGAGGTCCAATGCCAGTGAAGAAGCAATGGAAGTTGGTCCAAAAACATGTGAAGCTCTGCTTGGGCGAGGGGATTGAAGACATGACCTTGAGTTAGAATATCACAAGCCCATCGAAAGTTCTTAAGAGGGACTTCGTCCTCAAGAACATTGAAGGGCAAGTGGGAAAAGGCAGTGAGCAAAAGTTGAGCTTGTTTCCGCTCAGCCGGAGTAGGGGAAGGTGGTGGTTTGTAAGGTGGAAAGACCTTATCCGAGGAGAGAACAAGCCTCAGTTGCTCTATCCAGGAAGGATTTGGCAAAAGAGAAGGTATGGATGCTTCTATCTCAAGAGGTGGAGCAAGGGTAGAAGGAACAAGGGCATTGATATAATCGAGCCAATCAGAAGAGCAAATCTTCGCCTTTTGAGCTAAGAATGATGGATTGTATCCTTGTGCCTCTTCTGGGCATCGGGCAACATGCACTGTCTTTGTAGGCATGGAAGATGTATACCATGCCACAAGTAGATTCTCCTCCAAGTTGCGTTGATGGTCAATGGGCACGTAAGGATAGACCACCGAGCTTCACGCATAGGAAGGAAATTCTAAAGGGTCAGTAAACTCAACAAAGTGATGGTTGATTTGTTCTCTTAAATCACAGACCTCGGGTTTGGACCAATTTGTCCAGTCAGAAGCCCCAGAAGAGGAAGAAGTTGCAGCCTTATCCCATGCAGAGGGTTGTGAAGGAAAACTTCCCATGTCCATATTTGCAACTTTCTGAATCAAAGGATTGAGAGCAGTTTGTTCGTAGTCTGAGGATAAGTCAGAAGAAGGCCTTTCCATGTCCATATTTGTAAGTTTTTTTGAAGGATTAAGGGCAATATGTTCGAAGTCCAAGGGTTGATAATCTGCAAAGGCATCCATGACCTGAATATAGAAGGGTGGGTAAAGGTGGCTAATTAATGCATGGAGGTTCTTTCGAGGAAGAACAACATCATCATATGACTCTTCGTGTGCTCGATCAATGGAGGGAATAATTGATTCAGCCATAAAAAGTGTACCAGTCTGTTCGAATACTAAGGTGGTGGAGGTGTTTAAAAGATTGAAGGGGAGTTTAATGCAGATGATAAATGACAGTTGCATTGCTGGAAACCATGCACGTTCTAAGACGTGGGAAAAGACTTTGATCCACTAATATCACCAGATATTGGGTATATTAGTGCGGGGGGTAATGTTGGCTACATATTTTGTACGAGCCAATTACAATTCGACGCGTGGCGAAATAAGGGTAATATAGGAAGACTATTCAGGTCCTCGATCCTGATCGTACACGTGGCAGTTAGTATTGGTTATTAAAAGATCTAAGTAGCAGCGGATCAACAAAGGGATACAAAGTGACGTGGCTCCAAGGTTACTCGCATTTCAGATTCAAATTTAGGAGGAAAGCTTAACTGCAAGTAATGGCGTAATGGAGCTAATATTAGGGCAACATGATCGATGATCATGGAGGAGTAGTTCGACGGTTGGAAGTGCAATTCGATGGTCACCCTTGAGCAGTATAAATAGTAAAGAAGACCTTAGAAAAATCCCAAACTCAGATCATACAAACTAGTCTTACTTTACATATTTTCTTTTCCAGTTTTACATTTCCTGTTTTTTAAATTCCTGCTCTTTACATTCCTGTACTTCAAATTCCTGCACTGCACTTCATTCATAGGAGTAGTTTCAAGTAGATTGTTGCTGTAAACCTCTACGAGGCTGAGTTTGGATCATTGTAAGTTTTCATTCTAATGAAATACTTCAATTACTCTTCATTTAATTGTTATTTTGCATAATTTCTCCTAAGTCAAGCCACCAGTAAAAGTCCTCTTCATTGAGGCTGAAAGAACTAAAACATAATCATCTGATAATTGGTTGGCAATTAACATTTCTGTAAGGACTGATTGATCCTTGCTGGCACGCTCGCATTTACAAAAATACCCTTCGAAAGCCAAAAAGCCAACAGAAATACATCTAAATTTTCAAAAAGAGTTTTTCATATAAATGTAGATTTTTCAGTAATGAGTTTGTAGCTTTCAACGTTTTAATTTCAGGAGTTTATCTGACAACGGTTTGTTATTTGCAGTCAACTTTGGCAGTTTGATCAATGGCTTCCCCCAAAACCAGAAATCAAGAAATTATCACATGGGTGTAGAACAATCATTCACCATAATAATACTAGTATATGCCCGTGCCTAAAGGCACAGTGTAAATAATATTGGGATCGAAATATATTTGTAATTTATATACGGATCATGTTAAAACATGTAGAGTCTGTAACATTTTTTCTTCTTAAAGAACTTTTAATAATTTTGTTTGTATCATACCCTCTACAGAATTCAATTAAAATAACAATTCCCCCTAGTCTTAATGCAAATTAAGGAATAAACATATAAAATTTATAATGTTCATTAAAATTAAAATGGTAAACTAATGTTCTGCAATTATAATAAAATAAAATTAACCAAACAATGCACACCAGCTAGTATTCTACAATTCTAAAAAATTAAAATTGGATACCAAACAATGCACGCCAGTGCTCTGCAATTCTAAAATAATTTAATTAAAACAAAACAACAAACAATGCACACCAACTAATCATCTGTAATTTAAGACCAAACAATAAACAACAAACAATGCACACCAGTGCTTTCCAAATGTGAACGCAAGTTCAAATAGTCTTGTGGGGTGTATTCATTCTGAAGCCCAACCTCCACTAAAGCCTTGTAAACGATCTCATACATCATTTGCATTGTTTTGTTCTGTACAATAAATGAGAGATAATTTCAAAATCAAAAATTAATCCTTCTGAAGTATATACACTGATGGGCAAATTAATAGAATTTTTTGATTTCCCATTGGAAATAAATTAATCCAATGAAAAAAAAAAAGAAGCAACAAAGTTATCCATCTCTAAAGCTGCCTTTAAAATGCCGAAGTACAATGCTATGCGTTGAAGTCATAATTGGTTCCTACCTGCCAAAATAAAATCCTTTGTGTAGGAGCACCTGTTGGATTGCCTTCTGGCCACATCGAAATAACAATATAAGCTGCAAACCTCTCACGTGCTCTGATTTTCTTAGCAATTTTAAGTGCAATTTCCATGAGAATCAAATAGTTCACACCTGCAACAAGAAAATATGCTCACAATCAGTATTCAGTAAAAGAATTTCAAGCATAGAAGCTCAGGAAAGCATCTATTTATTGTCATATCAAAGGCCACTTCACTCTCAACTAAAACATGATGTAGCAAATCAAAAGAACTACCTAATCCTATTAAACCCTCCACCGTAAGTAAAGACACAGAAAAAATCCTCAACCAGTCTCCTTGTTTGCTACAACCAAACAAGTTTCACTACCATCACATTGAAAGCTTATGATGTTAGAGAAAGAAGTAACTTCATCAATATGTATAGGTAACTTTATTATTTGTATCCTTAACACTCCCACTCACATGTAACCATGCTCTCATTCATTAACGGATAGAACACTAGTTATCCCAAAAGCTTAAATTGTCAATAAATGAGCCCAATAATGTATGTTATGTTAACACTCAATAAATAGTGTTGAAAAAAAGAAGCATAGTAACGTATCCTCCTCTCATGGCATCCCAATCAGCCCTTTTTTCTTTCATTCTTAGCTAAAACAATAGAGCCCCAATGCAAGGGCAATTGAACCCACAATTATTAAAAAAGAACATGAAGTTATCACCCTAATTAATTATTGAATAGATCCTTAGAAAATCAATATTTTATAAGTCATTATTGAACCTCACCTCTGAAATTCATTAGACATTCCACCATAATCTCTTCCATATCCACCTTGATAAATGAGAGCTTGCTCTGCAAAAAGTAGCTCATAGTTTAGCATCCAAAATAATATGCTATAGTCTAGTACTTGCAGGGAAGCAATCGATAAAGCTATGTTGCCATATTAGCCGTCAGTACATCGTAATGTGTTCAAAACAGAAACATGTATTGAAACTATAAAAAGCTAGCCTTTTTAAATTAAGCAGTGAATCTAATCAATTCAAATCAAATAGTCCATGTAAATAAAACCCAGTAGCCTAATCGACTATACAGTGCCCATAATCACTTCAAGTAATTGTCTATATGCCTAAACACTTCATTCGTGACTCCATTGTTTTACTAAATCCTTGGTGAATCTAGCTCAAGAAAACAAATAATTTAAAACACCTCTAATAGGTCAGATTTGTAGATTGCTGCCAATTTGTTTTCTTTAGTTTTTTCTTGATTTGGATTAAAATTTAGCAGAGTGAGGCTACATTACTGAGAGATTTAACTCACATATGAGTTGCAAAATTCCTCCCTAATCCCCCTGCTTTTTCTTTTCTTTTCTTTTGCTAGGCTAAGAAAATGCAAATTCAAGGAGGCCAAAGCTAACAGTAAATATCATATCTCTGGCAATGTTAAACATAAGGATGAGATCAAAATCCAATTTGAACCATAAACTTCCTCAACCAGTGATTTAGTAGAAACACCAAATTCAACACTTAAACTGAACATGTTTCATTGTTTAGTGAATCCTACCAAACACAACTTTCCTTTCCTAGAATGTAGCAACAAAATTCACAAATTCTGAACCACAAAACAACACCCAAAATATTTAAAAGAAAAAAATATCAAAACTTTCTTCTGGGTATTGTAGTAACCAATTGTAAAAACAAAACCCTCTGCTGGGTTGCAGAGATTTCAATGTAACATTAAACTGTACTGTTTCTATGATTGTTCATATGCATATACATACGTGAATCCAATGAAACACAACTTTCCTAGTATGTAGCAACAAAATTCACAAATCCTAAACTACAACACCACCCAAAAAAAAAAAATTCAAAACTTTCTTCTGGGTATTGTAGTAACCAATTGTTAAAACAAAACCCTCTAATGGGTTGCTGACATTTCAATGTAACATTCAACTGTTTGTGTGTGTGTCTGTGAGTAAGTGAATCAAATTGGGGATATTATTGAATTGGATTACCATTAGGATATGGTTCAGGTGAGCTGATCAAAGGGGCGTGAAGAGAAGGAGGGTAATATCGATCAGAAGAAGCAGTAACAGATCGAATTTCATCGACGCTAACTTCAGTTCCAGCCAAGGAAATAGTTGGAATTATAGAACCGACCCTTTCCACGTACTGATACGAACTCCATCTCTCGAAGCTCTGTTTCTCTTCTATTACATCGCTTTTCTTTGTCAGTAAGAACCCAAATTTACAAATCAAAACATTGGGGAAAACCAAAATTAAAAGCCTATGAAACTGGAATTTTACCTGAGAGCAATGCCTCCTCCATTGTAGTTTCTTATTCCATATTTCTTCAGAGAGAAAGAGAGATTGAGATTCAATTATGCAATGAAATCGTCATATAGGAGTGTATATATACTTAGTGGAGTCTGTAAGCCACTTCTGCGAACCAAATTTCATGCCAAAAGTGACTTCAACTACCCAATTTTGAGATAATCATTAACCATGCTCAAGTCGACCAAGTATTCTTAAATTGCATCAATTTTTTTCACACCATAATATCTAATATTGCATAACATAAACAAAAATGCCAGATAAAACTTTTTTTTAAGTTTTGGTTGACCCAAAAATAAACTATAGAATTATAACGGTGCAAACCAACCAGTTTAATCTGGGTTGGGTAGTCTTCGGTCTATAGAAGATTCTATCATTTGTGCTTTCAGAAAAAGAAATATAAACATCATGATTTTTGCATGTGAGGGAATAGTTCCTTACCTATGTCTTTAAGGGAGCTCCAATTATATGAAGACCCTATGAAATATTGATTTTCAATATAGATGCAAAATAAAAAAAAGCTTGACTGTACCAAAATAGGCAAAATACCCAAAATGAAATTCTCAAGTTTAGAGAGAAATGAGGAGATGAAGAGGAGCCAAACTAATTTGTAGAAAAAGTCCTCAAGAAGCATTCAACAAAATTTCAAGTGGTATTTTGAACACAACAATGTGAGATTTTATTGGCAACAATGCACAGGAAAAAAAGAAAAAGAAAAACACAAAAAAAATGGAAAATAAAAAAGAAACAAAACACAAAAAAAGAAACATAACACAAACCCAAAAAAAGAAAGAGAAACCCAAACACATACATAATGAAAGATAGAGTTTAATAAACAAAAGCAACTTAATCTAGTCAAAGTCTTCAACAGATGAATTTCGTAATACCTCTTTAGATCTTTAGGGCTTTCCTAGAAATCATGAAGTTTTACTTGATTTCAAGCTAATTCAATCCCTTCATGCTTATCAAATTATCTAATACTACGCAAACAAACAAACAAACAAAAATAAGGAAAAAGAATTCATTACATGAAATAGCAAGTTATGAAAAAGTATTAATTTTGTAATCTTAATTATATGTCAAAGTTTCCATAAATTTAGAATTTTTTGCAATCCTCAAAACAATGCTCACTTCCCATCATTTACCTTAGTGTTAAATGATTTTCATAATGAGAGGAGAAGTGAAAAAATAGAAGAATAAGAGGTATGCTCGTCCCTAAAAGCACGATGTAAATAATTATTGAGATCAAAATGTAGTTGAATACAAATGTAATTTCTCAAAAAACATACCAAAAACTAAGACATTGAGAAATAACAACCCCTAGGCACAGGTATATATATTGTTTTTTAAACACTTCCAACAATTTTCCTGATATCACATATGCTACAGAACTCAATTAAAAATAGTAACCCCTAGGCACAGTTATATATATTTGTTGTTTAATAAAAAATATTCCGTTTTCATTATTCATTCGTTACAAAATTATACCAACCAAAGCTATTGTACACATATCAATACTTTACAATAAATAAAAAAAATTACCAAACACCAAATGAAGCATACCAGTCAGTGCTATGCAATTCAGAAAATAGAATTCAAAATTAAATAACAAACAATGCACATCAGCCAGTGCTCTGCAACCAAATAAATAAATAATAAACAATGCACACCAACCAGTGCTCTGCAATCTCAAAAAATAAAAAGAAAAATTAAAGTGAAACCTTATAGAAGAAGAGATTCGAGACTTTTCGAACTTGAATATGAGACTGAATTTGTCTCAAACACCTGTCACTTGGAGAAAACAGAAAATTTTATTAGAAGGACCACCTACTTTAATGTGCGGTACACCATTGATGTGTCGCATAGAACTAATGTTGTACATACCATGATGGAGAGGCTTGAATAGTCAAAATTAGAGTGTCATAGTGTTGGTGACCGGTTCATACCCAAATCTTGCACATACCATGATGGAGAGGCTTGAATAGCAATTTCATTCACCTATAAAAGTCAAAGCATTATGAGCTACTTGAAATATTTTTGTTCAACAAATTGAATTAAAGTGCAATACTCACGACTTAAATATGTCAAAATAGACAACAAAAGATAACATTCATTTGAATATTTTATCAGGCTTGGAATTGCATTCTTACTTTCTTTTAATGGTAACACTGTGTTTGAATCATGAATTTGGATAGAGATTTGGAAAGGAAAAGAAAAATAGATAAATAATTTAGTTTATATTCCATTTACATTTCACTCATTCTTTTCCTCTATCTTTTCATAATCCTATCAAAATCCACGATCCAAACACACTTACGAAGATTATACAACATATCCGTAACATAGACGTTTTCATAAATATATCTTTTAGAAAGAAACATAAGCATAACTATGACAATCTTAAGCAATGTTCCTACAAGAGAAGGGGAAAAAAAAAAAGGTCATATTAGCACCTCCACAATTCAATCCCACGGGAAATTGAAGTGCCAAAAATGATTATTGAGTAGTATTTATTAAGATATAAAGCTCATAAGCATGGCTACTAATAGAATTTTTTTTTTAAAAAAAATTATAGAAAAAAAAGAAGCAAAAAATCATATGCATAAGGTAACCATTCCCTTTGGAATTATACCACCGGGATTTTTATTAACCCAAGAAAGACAAATTTAGTGATGTACTAAATTTGTTGTTAAAGTGGCAGATAACATCAAATTTTGTTGCTAAGAATATAATTGAAACTACCTAATAGAATTTCTAGCTAATTCAATCAAACTTATAATTAATGTATGTAAACAAATTCCTGAACCCAAACAAATATTAGCTAAACACACATACATGTTCCTCAAAGAGATAGAGAGAGAAAAAGAAAGTGAGAGGACCAAACAAATATCTTTTGTTTATTCTCCACTACAAAAGTTTCTCTTTCTTTCTCCGATTCAAATCTTAGGAAAGTAAATGCAATATATCAGTCTATATCCATTTTTTATATAATAGGGATGTGAAAACAGAACAGTTAATTTCATGAAACGGAGTACCCATGAATGGCACCTTAAACTTCATAAAAACATCAAAACAAACAAAACCCAGTAAAAATTATAACCCAATAGATATATATATGAAATGAGAGGAGGTGAAATATGGGGTTTCATGAACCTGGACTATACATGAACCTGATAAATGACACAAAATATATGAACCTGCTAAATGAGAAGAAAACAACATAACTGGACTACAATATCTAAATTTATTGACACTAATTAACATTTGTGTGTATTTCAAAAATTAATAATGAGAAGAAAACAATTCATACACTAGACTATACATGAACCTGCTAAATGACACAGAATATATTGTCAATAAATTCAATATAACTGCATCCATTAACAGCTAATGAAAGTTAAGTAAACATAAAGGATAACATGATAATCAAGAACGGGAAAACATATATCAAAACAATTTAATTTTGACCAGTTAAATCCTATTTTCCCCATAAAATTTCCTCTTCAATCATATTAGCACTATGTTGAGAGAGTTGATTCAAGTGTTAATAAGACCTAATGGACATTTCATGGGAAAGTAAGACTTATTGGAAATTTTCCCTTTAATTTGACATTCTCCAATTACTTCGAACATCTCTACATACTTAGATTTGGTAAGTATTTATTGAGTAATGTTGGATACTCCTAAATATACTCCCAATGACGTGTACTACTATAACATGCCTGTTCAAATTCTCATTACTAATTATCAAGACCATCTTAAGCTAGTACTGTAGTCTGAAAATACATGATGCAATATAATTTACAACATAAACATAGCAATTAAATTAAGATCATTGGCAATGCCTTTACCAACTCAAGTGCTTAGGAGATTCATTCAATGTTTTAGGGTCCTATATGTGCTACAACTATGCACCTTAAACAGGTTGTGTTGGGTTGGTTTACAAATCATTGTTGAGTTTGTGTTAACAGGTCCACACAAATAATTATATGCTTAGTTGTGTGACTGTGTCAGATTCAAGTAGCGTGGGTTTGACACTAACCTAACCCTATTATTTGTCATGTTATTGGGTCATGTAACTATTGATTTTGTGTCAAGAGCTAGCCAACCTAAAATGCTAATTTCTTGTTCGGTTCACATAGCTTTAACGTGTAGTGTCAAAAACTCCCACCCCTACTTGTGTCAAAAACAATCAACTGCATTAATACTTTTGGCCTCTATACGAATAGTTCCCCCCATTTTCAACGCTTCCACATTCTAAGGTTAGCCTTGTATTTTTCTTATGAAAGAGGAGTCTCCAAAATATTGCCTACAAGAGGCTAAGCTTTTTTGAATCCATCCAGCCACAAATTCAGAATGGAAAAATGAAAATATTTCAGACCTAAAATCAACCCAACCAAACACCCACATGTCAGAAATATCCAGATTCAACAAAAATATCCAGATTCAACTTTACAAACCCACAAAAATATTCAAATTGAAGCAAAAAAATATCATGAATTGCAACTTTACAACCAAACCCACAAAAACATCATGAATTGTAAAAGTTGGAAGTTCTAGTTTACCTTTCAAGGGGATAGAGACGAAAGAGGAGGGTGAGAGGAGAGGAGGTGGTCGTTGGTGTCATCGAGAGAGGATGTAACGCCCTCAAAATAAACCCATAAATCATACATTCAAGACATCCATAAACTTAAGAGAGTAAAGCATAATTCTATTTATCAGTGTATTCATTACAAAAGTATTACATGTTTAGGCTTACAACTTTCCAAGCCAACACTTGGTTACAAAAAGAGAGTACTAACTCAAAATACAAAAGAAGCCCTTGGCTTGATTTACATGTAATACACAAACTAATCACAAAAAGGAAGCCTTCAGCTTCTACAACCTCCCAAGCTACATCCTTGGAGGCGGCATATCACCTGTACCTGAAAATGATGTCCCATATAGGGTGAGTCAACGCCCAGTAGAGATATGCTAAATATAATATGAGCAATAACTAAAACATTAGCATTTTGATAAATGTTACCCTTGTAAATCAACTTACAACATTACCCAGTTCCATGGAAAATATGTCCATGTTTCATTCCACTTTCCTTTACTTAACAAATTTTCAATTTATGAACATGGCTCAGAACCTGGCCAAACAATTTAATGAGACTACAACTCATATAAAAACACTTCCTGTGACGACCCAGAATTTTCCCTCCGCTCGAGCGGAGGAGTTGACGCTCGAGCGGACTTTTGGGGTTTCCAGCAGTTTTGCAGACGGCCTGAGATTCTGGGAGTTGTGAATCTCCGCTCGAGCGTAGAAGTTGACGCTCGAACGGGCTGCTTTATTAGTCTGTGCGCGCTCGAGCGGTTGAAGCGACGCTCGAGCGTGGAAAGTAAGATTGCCCTTGGCATTGTATTAGTATACTTAGAACCTTCTTATGTTATTTTGGAGTATGGGTTGAGGTGGTACAATGAAGGTAAAGTAGGATGAAACCAAAAGCTTTAATTTGAATGATTCATCTACGATCAGCCGCCACTCTTTTGCCCTTTTCTTTTTCCACACTTTGAATTTGGATGTGAGGTTAGAACCATTGGAAAACTTATTTCCGGGGCTTCAATTTGGACACAAGAACGACCTAAAATAGAGTCCGGATGGGAGAGTTATACCTGTTCAAAGTTTCAAAATTTGTGCTGAAAACAGGTACGCTCGAGCGGGAATTCTTCCGCTCGAGCGGGAATTACGGGACAGCAGCTTAAAACGAGATTTTTTGGATCATTTCTCACATTTTCCTTTTTCCCTCTTCATCCCCCTCCCCTAGGTCTGAAAACCCTAGGTTCTTAATCTCCAAAACCTTCCATTTCTCTTAGTTTTGATCAAGATCATCCATCAAAAAGTGAAGAAGCATGAAGATTATTATGTTCTACCGATTGGAATTTCGAGATTTTAGAGGATTCTTCTCAATCCTTGCTCCTTTGTTTGATTCTTGAGGTAGGGGTCCTTATTCCCTTTCAATATTTGCATTCATGGATGGATTTGTGGTATTTTGTGTATATAAAAACATAATCTATAATTTGAGCATAATATGTCTAACTTGAGATTTGGGGGTTTCGGGTTTATCATGTTGGTGATATAATTGCTGGGTTAAAATGATAGATTATGAATTCTAGGTGTATAATCAATGGAAAAATTGGAATAGAAAATGATGGGTTAATAAGTTTGAATTCTCTTGACATTTCAATATTTTTCTTGAAACCCTAGGTTAATTAAGGATGATAACCAAAGATTTGGCCCAAATTGGAAGTAGAATAATAAAATTGAGGTATTGAATTGTATGTGTTCAAGTTTAATTTGAATTTGGAAATGTTTGAAAATTATGTTAAAATTTGCGAATGAGCTTTGTTATGAGCATTGTAAATCATATGTTAATGAGAAAGGAAATTGGGGGAAAGATTTGTTGATGATGTGGATGATGTAAACTTGGCTATGGAATGTTGAAATGAGCCTTAGCAACTTAATTTGAAATATGTTGAATTATATTCGGTGGCATTGAGTTGAATAACGTTAAATAGTGTGAATTATATTGGATGGTGATGATTATGTCGGATTATGTTGATTATGTTGAGTTGTGTTGAGTAATGTTGAACTAAATGATGTTGTACTATGATGGATTATACTTGAATTATGTGAATTGTGTAGGGTTAGCTACAGGGGCGGACCAAGCATCTAAACACTGTGAGTAATAGTACCTCAAACGTACGTTATTTACCGTTAATCATTATTGTTATTGACATTTTCTTCTCCCTGAGTAATTATATTAACATGTGTGTTGGATGAGAATTGATGTGAACATTAAAAGAGTTAGCCCACATCGGTATGATTCTAAACCTACTTCGTATTTTGGGTTATGGTTAATAATTATTGTCAGTGTACCATCCTAAGAATTACCTATACTTATGTATAAGAATTGCATACAACTGTTAACATTGTGTAGTTGGTTTATGAATTGTTCTGGCCTGTTAATGTAATGGTACATTTACCTTCGGATTATTGGTCATGTTAAGGTTCTGTTAATTACGAAACAAGTCTGTCTATGTACAAAGAACCATGAGGAAATCTAAGAGCATCATTGTACCATATGTTTTTTGGCTATTGATAATTAATGTTACCATTCTGTTATTATTGGGCCTGAGGCCGTTCTGTTATGATTGGGAATTATGTTATTTCTGGGCCTATGGCCATTCTGTACACATTGGGCTTAAAGCCACTCTGTTACGGAAACTGGACCCATGACTGTTTTGGAAGTAATTATGGAATGTAGTTGATCATATGTATCTGTAGTTATATGTTTTATTATCCAGGTTAAACATTACATTATTTATGTACTACTACTCACTGAGTTCGCTCATTCTGTATTTTGTTTGTCTATTTCTGTAGGTAATCAACTGGGAGTTTAGTCCTAACCCTTAAGGCTCGCCTTTCTCTTGTCAACTTTGATGCGTCCAGGCACCACCTGAAGCCGTGCATTTTGTAAAGTGTCATTAGGTTGTTGATTTATGCTTTGGTTGTCTTTCATTAATATTGTCATTATGCGCCCAATTGTGGGCTAAGTCGATGTATGTGTGTGTATGTTTCTATGTATTATCTACTTGATGTGAGGTTGTGATCTTGGCATGATAGTAGTAGCTCAATGGAGTTTGTTTCTATTGTCAAATTTTGATATTTAATGCTTCCGTACAGACCCCATATGTTATGTATATCAGGTTTCAAGTCTGGTTTTTTTAATAGGTCTTGCCCAAACTTTTAGGGGTGGGTTTGGGGCGTGACAAGTGGTATCAGAGCACGAGTTGCTATCCCACACACGGATCCATTGAGCTGTAGGATGTCTAGAAAAGACTTAGGCTTCATGCATGACATCCTTAGTACATGTGAAAGGATTGATAGCAACGTTGAGAGTAATTTGTTTACGTCAACGATTATGAGCCATGTCTATTGTACCTTCCTTGTGTATATATATTGTGATGATTGTTGTGTAGAGCATGGCAGAAATAAGGATAGAGGATCACCTCGGGTTGAATGAAAAGGGAAAATGATTGGTAAGTAATGCACATGCAATTTTTGGCTGTTATTTGTGAACCGATAGTTACCTATCATTTATTTAGATGAATTGCTTCAACACTAAGTATGGAATATTTAGTTATGATATAGTGATGTCTTCCTTGTCATGGTACTGTTTGGACCTATGATTTGAAAAAGTTATTGTGATACGTATTTTGATAAGTTGTGTTTTGTATAATAGTTGAATCATGTTACGTATGACCGGCTACAAGAGAAAGTTATGTATACAGTGACCCATATGAGAAGTGAATTACTCTATTTTGTTAAGCGCACGATAATGACATGATATGACAAGCCATGCTTTATTTTTTGATATGTTACGTTACGAATTAAGGAATGATGATCCATGTATGTAAAAGTATTAATGGCATCCTGAATACAAGGCCTTTGCCCGGGGGTAATAATACCATGGTTTAAGTATGTTATAAGATATCTCTTGCCACCGACGGTCTTGTACGGGTGGATTATGATCAAACATAAACTCTGATTTCTGTTTCTGATTCAAGTATAACTAAGGATATGTATGAATATGTTTCTGTTTATCCGTCCCATTTATGCTATGTTATAACGTGATGTGAATTGATAGTATCGAATGAATTCAATTTATGCGTAATCGGGATTTGTTTATGGAATCTGTGATCTGTGATCTGAAGTCTGTAATCTGGTTTGTTTACGTGTATTCTGTAAATTATGATCAAGATTTCTTGTAAGAAATGATTGAGTGATGTGAAGGACCTCACCCACATCACGTGTCTACTCACATGAGAATAAAAAAAAAAAAAAAAAAAAAAAAAAAAAAAAGAAAAAGGAGGCAGCTATTGACTACTTCGAAGTCAAACTAAATAGATAAGCCACCACAAGAATTCAAATCCTGTCTTTGTATGTTAAGTGATTTAAGGTTGAGAAATCATTCCTGTGAAATATTTATGTGTAACTATGTAAATGTTAGATATTGCGAAATTGTCCTCTATCACCTATATGGAGCTTATGATGTGAACTACTCTGCATGATATCGAGGATTTCGGTGAAAACAAATGGACATGGGAATATTCCATTTTGCTAATGGGTTAGCGATACGTATTGGGCATTTACCTTCTCTTGCATGTCTCGACAACTTTGTACAATACTCACTACGTGATTACAAATTGATTGATTACCACATTGAATTAATCTTACCAAGAATTACGTCTTACTAAGAATTATGAACCTTGATGTTACGAAATCAAATTATTCCTTTGCTATACTATTGCATATGTTGTTTGATATTATAGAATCTGGAAGGATGTGATTCTTATGGTTACTGATTTATGATCCTATGAACGAACTTGGTAGAATCTACGTACGAGGAATAACTGGAAACTCTGTGTATGTTAACTAATCGAGCCAGATGATTGGTCTCTAATTTCTGTATGACCGTTTACTGATCCACTATAATTACAAGTTGTAAAGACGAAACCATGTGAGTGACTTGTGTCTTCCAGTGAGAAAAGGAAGAATTGTTTGAATAGTGGAAAAAGAGGGTCAAATTAATTTGTGCTATGACAAGAAAAAGTGCTAGTAAAGGAAAATGTTATACCTTACGATTATGAATGATTAGTCAAGTATGCTTTTGAATTCAATTTCTGGCCTTGTTTTGATAGTTGTATTTACTATTTAGATTTGAACATATGACGACATGATCAGGTGTCTATAATGG
Source organism: Camellia oleifera (assembly GCA_022316695.1). Taxonomy (NCBI): domain Eukaryota; kingdom Viridiplantae; phylum Streptophyta; class Magnoliopsida; order Ericales; family Theaceae; genus Camellia; species Camellia oleifera. The sequence continues at coordinate 3,068,922 of CM039319.1, read as the reverse complement.
GGATTCTTCTTCCCACTGTTCAGATTTTGTCAAGAAGTAGAGAAGGTGGTTTAAAATCTACATAATGATATGATTTTGATATGTTTTCGTAAATGGAAGATATGGTACCTCTTAGGCAGAACCTTATTTGGTAGGTTCTAAGATCTGATTCAATGATGCATAATCGGATTTAAGTCTAACCACGTAATTAAGTTATTTTGGGAACTATATGTAACTGTAATGGTCATGTACCACCGAGTAAATTGCATTATAAGATAAATTTGAACGTGTACTCTCTAATCAAAATTGCGTATGAACTATTACAGCTGGGCTGACCTAGTTAGAGACTTGGTGGAGAGTACTTTCATTACGATTGAACTTAATGCATGCTGTGGGAATTTATTTCGAATAATTGAATAAGAAATTGGAAACCTTAAAGGTTTAATTATTTGAAACTGATTATGTACCTGTGACCAGCATAATTTTTATGTAATCTTAAGTATGTTTACGAGATTTCAATTTTGGAATGATTAACGATTGGATTTTGTCCTATATGTTTTTATGTATGACCATCTATATATATATATATATATATATCTAAGTCTTCTTACGTATAGAAGAAATAAGGATTGAAAAGAAGGGCATAGATCTTCAAGGAAGTAAGGGAGGAAGTGAAAAGGTTGTAGCAATTTCAAAGCTTAAGGTATGTTTGATCTTTTAATTGACCTCTCTTAAAGTTGAGTAGGAACTCCTCTATGTGAGTGTCTTTAAGGAGTAATTGTATGGTGGTCTTCACTATTCTATGTTTTTTTAAATGTCAATGAAATAAAGAGTTGGTGATGTCGTTAATTGAAGTGCAAGTGAAATTTTGGTGTTGGACCGTACAATATGAATTGTCTTTGAAATTGAGTTGTTAATTGAGAAGTTGTTATGGGCTTTAGGATTATAAATGGTTAGTGTTGCTTCTTGCCCGTTGAAATTCTGATGTGTGTATGTTGATCGAAAGTATTTGTGATCCTTTCCTATCCCAAGTGTGGATCTAGTTTTGGAACATTACAGGGTGTGTTTCTGTTTATGTTGACCTGTCTTCTATTTGGTTTTCTTCAATTTCGAGGACGAAATTTCTTAAGGAGGGAAGGGTGTGACGACCCAGAATTTTCCCTCCGCTTGAGCGGAGGAGTTGACGCTCGAGCGGACTTTTGGGGTTTCCAGCAGTTTTGCAAACGGCCTGAGATTCTGGGAGTTGTGAATCTCCGCTCGAGCATAGAAGTTGACGCTCGAACGGGCTGCTTTATTGGTCTGTACGCGCTCGAGCGGTTGAAGCGACGCTCGAGCGTGGAAAGTAAGATTGCCCTTGGCATTGTATTAGTGTACTTAGAACCTTCTTAAGTTATTTTGGAGTATGGGTTGAGGTGGTATAATGAAGGTAAAGTAGGATGAAACCAAAAGCTTTAATTTGAATGATTCATCTACGATCAGCCGCCACTCTTTTGCCCTTTTCTTTTTCCACACTTTGAATTTGGATGTGAGGTTAGAACCATTGGAAAACTTATTTCCGGGGCTTCAATTTGGACACAAGAACGACCTAAAACGGAGTCCGGATGGGAGAGTTATACCTGTTCAAAGTTTCGAAATTTGTGCTGAAAACAGGTACGCTCGAACGGGAATTCCTCCGCTCGAGCGGGAATTACGGGACAGCAGCTTAAAACGAGATTTTTTGGATCATTTCTCACATTTTCCTTTTCCCCTCTTCATCTCCCTCCCCTAGGTTCGAAAACCCTAGGTTCTTAATCTCCAAAACCTTCCATTTCTCTTAGTTTTGATCAAGATCATCCATCAAAAAGTGAAGAAGCATGAAGATTATTATGTTCTACCGATTGGAATTTCGAGATTTTGGAGGATTCTTCTCAATCCTTGCTCCTTTGTTTGATTCTTGAGGTAGGGGTCCTTATTCCCTTTCAATATTTGCATTCATGGATGGATTTGTGGTATTTTGTGTATATAAAAACATAATCTATAATTTGAGCATAATATGTCTAACTTGAGATTTGGGGGTTTCGGGTTTATCATGTTGGTGATATAATTGCTGGGTTAAAATGATAGATTATGAATTCTAGGTGTATAATCAATGGGAAAATTGGAATAGAAAATGATGGGTTAATAAGTTTGAATTCTCTTGACATTTCAATATTTTTCTTGAAACCCTAGGTTAATTAAGGATGATAACCAAAGATTTGGCCCAAATTGGAAGTAGAATAATAAAATTGAGGTATTGAATTGTATGTGTTCAAGTTTAATTTGAATTTGGAAATGTTTGAAAATTATGTTAAAATTTGCGAATGAGCTTTGTTATGAGCATTGTAAATCATATGTTAATGAGAAAGGAAATTGGGGGAAAGATTTGTTGATGATGTGGATGATGTAAACTTGGCTATGGAATGTTGAAATGAGCCTTAGCAACTTAATTTGAAATATGTTGAATTATATTCGGTGGCATTGAGTTGAATAACGTTAAATAGTGTGGATTATATTGGATGGTGATGATTATGTTGGATTATGTTGATTATGTTGAGTTGTGTTGAGTAATGTTGAACTAAATGATGTTGTCCTATGATGGATTATACTTGAATTATGTGAATTGTGTAGGACTAGCTACAGGGGCAGACCAAGCATCTAAACACTGTGAGTAATAGTACCTCAAACGTACGTTATTTACCGTTAATCATTATTGTTATTGACATTTTCTTCTCCCTGAGTAATTATATTAACATGTGTGTTGGATGAGAATTGATGTGAACATTGAAAGAGTTAGCCCACATCGGTATGATTCTGAACCTACTTCGTATTTTGGGTTATGGTTAATAATTATTGTCAGTGTACCATCCTAAGAATTATCTATACTTATGTATAAGAATTGCATACAACTGTTAACATTGTGTAGTTGGTTTATGAATTGTTCTGGCCTGTTGATGTAATGGTACATTTACCTTCGGATTATTGGTCATGTTAAGGTTCTGTTAATTACGAAACAAGTCTGTCTATGTACAAAGAACCATGAGGAAATCTAAGCGCATCATTGTACCATATGTTTTGTTGGCTATTGATAATTAATGTTACCGTTCTGTTATTATTGGGCCTGAGGCCGTTCTGTTATTATTGGGCCTGAGGCCGTTCTGTTATGATTGGGAATTATGTTATTTCTGGGCCTATGGCCATTCTGTACACATTGGGCTGAAAGCCACTCTGTTACGGAAACTGGACCCATGACTGTTTTGGAAGTAATTATGGAATGCAGTTGATCATATGTATCTGTAGTTATATGTTTTATTATCCAGGTTAAACATTACATTATTTATGTACTACTACTCACTGAGTTCGCTCATTCTGTATTTTGTTTGTCTATTTCTGTAGGTAATCAACTGGGAGTTTAGTCCTAACCCTTAAGGCTCGCCTTTCTCTTGTCAACTTTGATGCGTCCAGGCACCACCTGAAGCCGTGCATTTTGTAAAGTGTCATTAGGTTGTTGATTTATGCTTTGGTTGTCTTTCATTAATATTGTCATTATGCGCCCAATTGTGGGCTAAGTCGATGTATGTGTGTGTATGTTTCTGTGTATTATTTACTTGATGTGAGGTTGTGATCCTGGAATGATAGTAGTAGCTCAATGGAGTTTGTTTCTATTGTCAAATTTTGATATTTAATGCTTCCGTACAGGCCCCATATGTTATGTATATCAGGTTTCAAGTCTGGTTTTTTGAATAGGTCATGCCCAATCTTTTAGGGGCGGGTTTGGGACGTGACACTTCCTTCTCAAATGAGTTAACAACTCATATCAACAATACTTCAATTTCAAATGAGATAACAACTCATAATAAAACACTTCCATACTTTACAAATGATACACAGATTTGTTGTATCAATAGAGTCCATCCCCTATCTCCTCCCAATTAACATCCGGTTTAGGAGTCCATCCCCTATCTCCTCCCAAACCGTGGAGTACATCCTTTATCTTCTCCCACACAATATAATGTATACAGACACTTACCATATACAAGATCAATCAATACACATATTCGACGTATTATTCCAACCGTCACATTTAATGACATATTCAACGTGATTAGTTTCAGTTCACCTAATCATCATGCAGTGTCTACAACAATCAAAACTATCCTCCACCGATAGCCCAAAACAATTATTTCTAAACAGATAATAAATACATCAACAGATAAATTAACAACATTTTCAAAAGTGAGTGATTAATCAATCCAACTCCACTATTCTTTCTCATAACTTCTCAATTTCACTATTTCCAAGCCAATTTCATTATTTCACAATGAAAGTCATTAATTACACTAATGACCCAATAAAACCCAAATATGGCATTTTTCCAATTTTCCCAATATTAACCCAAAGGTCCAAATATCATTAATAAATGTTCATAACCTCATTTTAAGACCCACATACACATATATAGTTCAAAAGGAACAAAATTCCTCTTTTCAATATTTCAAACCTCAAACCCTAACTTCCCAAATCAAACCATTTATACAAAAAGCCCAACATCTATGTTAAAGATCATAAAAATGAATAGTTATCCCTACCTCAAATGGAGAGACCCAAAGGTAATGATGAAGAAATCCAAAGATGCTCCAAATCAACCCTTTTTCGGATCCAAAGATAGCCCAAGCCAAACTCTACCTTTTATACAAAGGAACTAAGGAAGAAGAACACTCAAGCTAGATGATTTCTTAGAGAGAAGTTGTATTCTAGAAAGAGGAACTCTCAAATGAAGGTTTTGAAAAGTTAGAGAAAGAGAGTGAGTTGAAAAAGTGATTTAAAATGACACAACTACGATTTGATATACGTATAGTCCGCTCCAGCGGAAAATAGGACGCTCGAATGTAAGACACAAAAACTTCACCCACTCGAGCGCAAAAATACCTGCTCGAGCACAAAGGCACAACTGCAAAGCACTACCCGCTCAAGCGTAGAATACACTCCTCCAGTACTTTTATAGACTCCAGACACTCGCTCGAACGTCAGATACATGCTCGAGCGTGACCCGCTCGAGCATAAGGAAATCCGCTCGAGTGTGAAAAACACACCTGCAGTATTTTTGCAGACGCACAAAATGCTGAAAGGATGCAAACTCCGCTCGAGCACAAAGGGACCCGCTCGAGCGGATCATCAAAAATCTGGGCAACAACAATAGAGACCAAAACTCAACCAACCTGTTCGAAACACACCCAAGACATTTCTAAACTCAAATTCAAAGAGTTAAAGGACAGAAATGCAACACAGACAACAACAACCATCCACGGAACCGAGTCCGGAATACAATAAACAATGAGAGAAAAAACGGGATCGCTATAGAGGATGACACACAGAGGAGAGATGGTCGGTGGTCGTCGGCGTCGCGATGGTCAGTGGTCGTCGCACGGGATGGGAAAATTAGAGTGAGAGAGGAGATAAGTACCTGTGACGGAGAGAGAGAGAGAAAAAGAGAGAGAAAGAGAGAGAGAGAGAGAGAGAGAGAGAGATTTTCATCAATTTACATTTTGTACCATTAGATCTTGATGGTAATTCTCAACTGTTGATGCTCAAAGAGCATTTGGGCGGGAAATGGAAACATCTCAACCATTGAAATTTAGATGAGACAATTTAAACCATTTGATCAAAATGTATCTCTAAGACAAATTACACATTTTCAAAAACTCTTCTCCCTTATTATGTAGATAACAGTATTCATTTTATAAATAAAAGCATCTTGATTTTTTTTTTTTTTTTAAATTTTAAACTCTCATCAGTTAACATATTTTATTTTGTACATATTTTTTTGTTTATATATTACTACTCTTATTTTTTTGAGTAATTTTTTTTAAAATCCTTTTTCTGTCTATTCCCTCTACAGCATCCCAACCCCCCTCATCCTCCTTATTTTCTTCTTCTTCTTCTTCTTCTTTAGTGAGAGTTTTTTTCTCTTATATATATATATATATATATATATAAGCCATTGACACATGTCATATAATTAGGTCAGCTCAAGATAAATTGAGGTCTAAAACAACAAATTAAAATAAGACCATTTAAAATTTTTTAATATTATTATAAAAATATTATTTTAAAATGATTTTTTTTTTTTTTTTAGATTTTGATATACATAATTACTAATTAAATTTTCATATCAAGTTTTGTTAATATATTTTTTTGAATTAATGAATAGTATAGTTTATCCACTTAATCTCTTTTATGTCATTTTGTTAACAACAAATGCATTTGGAAATGACCAAACTTTTTTTTATACATAGATTCCATTTGTTTTGACGTAAAATATTTTTGTAAATTTTCTATTGTTTGATTGAACAAAAAAAAAAGTAAAATATTTTTTAAAGAAAATATTTTTACATCATTTTTCTAAAAATGACTTACTTTTAAAAATTTCGTAAGTCAATTTTTACAAAGTTAGATTCTCACTCATTACACATTTAACCTTTTCAAATAAATATTTTAACTCAATAAAAAGTCATAAATGACACTTTATTGTATCAAAAATTTTCTTTTAAGAAATAAAATATTTTTGTTTGATGTGTCAACCAAACACCAAAAAACAAAAACAAAAACTTTTTTCTTTGTAAAATCAATTTACAAGAAAAATATTTTTTTTTATGTAAAATATTTTACATCAAAACAAATGGAGCCATATAGTTTAATACTTCAATTAATTCTATTTTTTTTTTAAAAAATTGTATTGTCTCATTATCAAATTTCTCTTCAATTTATAAGAGAATGTCATATCAAAGAGTAAGAAGAGTTAGTAAAATTTGTTAGTTTGTATATCATTGCTTATATTAGAGATTTATTTCAAATTAATAAAAGAGACTGGTAAAATTAATATAATATTACTCATTTGAAATAACAATTTTAGATCTTCTTTCTTAATGGGTGGAACCTTTTTCTAATTAAAGAATGATAAAATTATATTGGCCTTAACTATAATTTTTGAAAATTCGGAACTTTAGTAACATTTGTGGCCTAAAGCATTGGCTTTGGTGGCTTAACCCTTAAGTCGAACCCGTGTGCAATTCAAGTGCATAAATAAATATATATATATATATATATATATTTACTATGTATTGTGTGTTAGTAAGACTCTTCTTTATCAAATCTATATTCTTAAAACATTGCAATGTCAATTGTAATTGGTTATTTGAGCTACCATATGATATAGTGTTTCTTTTGGTGCCAATCTAATTGAAACAAAGGGAAGTTCTATGATACTTTTTGCTCTTCGCCTTTTTGTATGTTTGATGTTATCAATAAAGTTTTTTTGCCGATTAAAAAAAAAAAAATTTGTAATTGGTCATAGACAAATATTCCCCATACAGGAACCAATGGCAAGTGATCAAATGAGTCAAGATTGGTCTATCAGTGACCCATGTGCAATTCGAATAGATAAAAATAAAATAAAATATTTACTATCTATTGTGTGTTAGTAAGACTCCTCATTATCAAATCCATATTTCTGAAACATTGCAATGTCAACTGTAATTGGTCATAGACAAATATTCCCCAAACAAAAACCAATGGCAAGTGATCAAATCAGTCGAGATTGGTTTATCAGTCGATCTAAACCACTACTCTTTATGATATTTTAAGATTAAAAAAAATTAGATTTAATTTTTAAATTTAATGATGTGACAATTAATTAAGATAATCATATCTTCTCTAATTATCAACAAATCATATCATTTATACATATGTATAAAATAGGTCTAAAAAATAGACTTTTATATCATTTTCTTATTTTATATTAATCAGTAACATTACTTACCATTTTTACATTCTATGAATTTTTATTTTTAAATGAGAAAAATAATATATAAGACTATTTTTATCGGTTGCTAATTAAGTTTTTTTGCTAATAAAGTAATACTAGAAACACAGAGGCCAAACAGGACACAAATATCTCATAAGGAGTCGGTTTCACATCATATAAACTGTGACGCCCCAAATTTTCTTTTGGAACATCATAAAATTTAAATAACAAATAACTTACTAAATAAAAAATTTAACAACTAATTAGGAAAATTTAGATTTTCACATAGTCAAAGCTTAACAATTAAATTACGAGTCCACATACAATATTATAACAACTTTATAACATTCGTGATTACTAATACCAAGGATAATAAAATTTTATTTCCATAGAGTCTTGACTTTAAGTTAGCTAAGGTTCAATATTAGCAACAGCTCCAAATTCAGTCTCAGTCTTTTCTTCGACATAATCTGGCATGAAACGCCAGAGCAACAAAATATATGCCATGAGTTTGGCAACACAGTAAGAAAAGATAATCAACCTACCATTCTTTTTAAGAAAAAATAATCAAATCATGACAATTAAAATAATAGTAAAATTCAATAGTATGATAAATGTAACAACCATTATAATAATTTTGACAATTTTAATAGTTTAGGTGACTCAAAATCTCACCAAAGAGATTTTCTTACTAACCACTAAGCCATGGTCACGGTTATTTTGGAAACCCCCCCTTGCTCAAATATTAAAGAACTACTAAAGATGCCCACACCCAGAGTTATATACCCAAATTGTGGCATCCATGGTCTGCCCCAAGGGAACAGTCTGCTAGGGGTATGTAACCTCCCTGTGTGCCACCCGTACATCCACCCTTATTCCAAAACCAAATACCGATAAGGGTTCAAATAAGTCCCGTGCCATTTTAGGGTTTCGCGACACAATTTACGTAAAAATTATTAAAAACTAGGGCTCACCATGAACAACTGGTATTAACCCTCAATTGTTAACTTTGTATAAGCTGTTAATCGTTTCAGTTAATTTTTATATTAATCACAAATAATTCTAATTTTATTCATCAATAATGTTGTACCAACTCATTAAAATTCCCAACATAAAATGTTACACATGTCACACCAAAAATAAATCAATGTACAAAATTTAAATAAACAATTAATTTAAATTATGGTATGAAATAATAATGTAGATACCAAAAAGAAATAAATCATAATCACACACATGCATGGATTTTTAATCTACAAGATTACACTAGCACAATATTAAATTTTAGTCCAAATAAACAATTGAAAAGATAATTTCTGACTCCTCCCAAATCTGCCAAAATTTTCAGAATGTATATCTCACAAATAAAATTATAAATAAATTACTTATAGAACTCTAAAATTCATATAAATCTACAAAATACTCAATAAACATGTTATGGTCATTTGTCAGAAAGAATTTTCGAAAAATAAATTATAAATAATTCTTAAAAATTCCAAGAAAGTTTATCACACAGATTTATCACATTTTCTTAAATTAATTCCATACTTAAATTTATAAATCAATTCCATAATCTAAAAATTTATTATGAAACTAGACTTCTCAAATTTCATTTTTTTGTTTAGAAATTACCATATTTGGTTTAATATAAAAATTTTAATGATTTTTCAAACATATAGTAAAATTTGCCTATAACTCCAGATTTGGTTAAAAATCCGTATAAATTCGTACGAAACTCAATAATTGTTGCAAAAATGCATGGATGAAGTAGACATCATTCTAAACAACTTTGTGGAAGAAATCATCTCAAAATTTTGAGTATAAAATTGTCTAAAAATTCATACAAATATTTTGATAGATTCAAGGGCCAAATAACATTACAAGAAAAGTAGGCTTAAAAGACGGAAGCATTTGCAACGGCACACTTACTGTCTCAAAAAATGACTTTTTGCGATGGCACAACTTGCCGTCGAAAAAAATGTGACTTTTTGCGACGGCACTGTTTGCTGTCATGAAAAAGGTGACTTTTTGCGACGGCACTATTTGTTGTCGCGAAAAAAGGTGGCTTTTTGCAACGTCAGAAAATGCTGCCGCTAAAAAGGAGAGTATTTGCGACGGCAAAAATTGATGTCTCAAAAAATAAGAGTATTTGCGACAGCAGAGATTACTGTCGCGAAAAAATAGAGTTTTTGCAACGGCACCAGCTATAGTTGCAAAAAAAAAAAAATGAGTTTTTTGCGACTGTAATAGGTATCATTGCAAAAAAAAGTAAAAAAAAAAATTCATTTAAATTAAGTTTTTTGAAAATTGAGTTTTTTATTTTTTGTATTTTTTTGTTTTTAGTGAATATTTTTAAAATTTTAAGCATTTTTTTTTTACTTTTTTAGACGCATCTTACTTAGATGTGTTTAAAAAGTAAATATTTGTGAAAAAATATTTTCAAAAATTAATAAATGCACAAAAATATGAAAAATGTACTGAATTTTTGTTTTGTTTTTGTTTTTTTTTTTTTTTTTTTTGCATTTTGGGTACTTAGTGAATTTTGTAAAAAAAAAAATTCACAAAAATTATAGTGTTTAATTGTATTTATGTTAGGTGTGTCTAAAAATTAAAAAAAAAATGCTTAAAATATTAAAAAAATTCAATTAAAACAAAAAAATACAGAAAATAAAAAAGTAGATTTTTCTCAAAAGTGTTTTTAGAAAACTCAAACCAAGCAAAGTGATTGTGGCTTTGTGACGGCTTCATATATATACAGTCACAAAATGGTTTGAATAAATGCAACGGTATTTTTCTATCACAAAAAAAATTTAAAAAAAACGACGTCGTTTTATTCTTTAGGTATAACATTTCTCTTTTCACCCATTTTTCATCTTCTAGTCTCTCTGTCTCTGCCTTTTTCTCTACCTCTCATTCATCTCTCTTCTCTCTATCTCTCTTTGTCTCTTTCATTCATCTCTCTTCTCTTTCTGTCTCTCTTTTTCTATGTCTTTATCTCATTCATCTCTCTTCGCTCTCTTTCACTCTCTCTCTATCTGTCTGTCTATCTCTCGCTCATCTCTTGTTTCTCTTTCTTTTTATGTCTCTCTCTCTCTCTCTTTATCTCTCTCTCTCTCTGTCTCTCTCGCTCATCACTATTCTCTCTCTCTCTCTTTATCTCTCTCTCTTTCTCTCTGCATGTCTGACTTTCTTCTACTGTGTTCTCCTTGCTCACTCTTTCTCCCCTCTTCTCTATTTGCCGAGCTCCCTCTTGATTTATCGATCCATTGTAAGAAAATGCACTTTTAGCGACCACTTTGTCTCTTTCTCACTCTCTCTCCCTCCTCTCTTCTAGTCAATAAATTGTAACAAGAGTGAATGGTTCGGATTGCCAAAATCAGTTTTAAAACGAGCCCACAAAACCCAAAGTTGATGTAACCAAATTACGAGAATCGAAACTCTTTCCAAAGTTGAGGTGGTAAAAAAGGTTTGGCTTGATTTTCTAAAACTTGATTCAAATTTATTTTTTAAAGACTAAAAATTAGTTTCGTGAAAAAATTTATTTTTTAGCTTGTTTGGTTTAGATTTTCAATATTTATTTTTCAAAAATTGAATTTTTTTATTTTATGTGTGTTTTTTTTTTTAATTTTTAAATGTTTTCACTAATTTTTTTTTAATATTCTAAGCATTATTTTTAAAAAAAATTTAAATACACCGCACATAAATACACTTTAAAAATATAGTATTTGTGAATTTTTTTTTATATATAAAATTCACTAAATTCCATAAATATATATATATATATATATATATGAAAATTTAGTACATTTTTCGTATTCTTGTGCATTTATTGATTTTTTAAATTTTTTTACACAAATATTTTACTTTTTAGATACATCTAAGTAAGGTGTATCTAAAAATATAAAAAATAAAAATTGCTTAAAATTTTAAAAATTCACTACAAATAAAAAAATACGAAAAATAAAAAATTCAATTTAAAAAAAATTGAATCCAAAAAATTGAAATCAAACAATTTTTAAAAATTCAAAAATATATTTTTTAAAAGAAAATCAACAGAATCTCAATTTTTTTAATTCCCTCCCAAATTTCCCAATGTTCAAATTTCCTACAAAACCTTATCTCTCTGATTTCGTTTTCCCTCTCTCTTTTCGCGCTCAACTCTAATGCCTTTCTTCATGCGATTCATCATTTTCTTGAGTTCTCTCCATTCCACCTTCACGCAACTCATCTTCGTGCAATTCGTCGATGGGCATGGCTTCTCGTCATCACCGGCCTCTTCATAATAATTGGTGTGTATATCCTTCTGTTTCTCTCTCTCAGTAAACCCTAATATATATATATATATATATATATCAACAATGATTTAGACCACTAAAAAATACACCACTAATAGTACTAATGCATTGAAAATGGTAAAAAAAAAAAGAAAAAAAAGAAGAAGAAAAGTGATTTAGACTCCCTCCAATCACCACTCCCACCACTCCCACACACACATGACAGGTGGTGATTGAAGAAGAAAAAAAGAAAAAGAAAAAACTGAACAATCAGAGAGAGAGAGAGAGAGGAGGTCAAAGAGAGTGCATCATTGAGGGGTCTAACTCATTTTCAAAAAGAAACAAGAGATAGAAAGTAGACGGGACCACTATCACATCGTGTTCCATTTCTAGTGCTCCGAGCAATTTTCTCTATATATATATCTATCTATATTTCCCTTTTTCTTATATTTGCCCTAGCCCTGCACAAACACTGATCGGTCTCTTCGCTCTCTTTATCTCTCTCTCACAGTAATATGACTGGTAAGAATCTTGAAGGTACTCTCTTCGATTTCTTCTTATTCCAGTTTGCTACTTGGTTTTGAACCTATAAATTTACTTTCTATTGCTCTCCTTGTCTGAAATGTGCAACTTTGGTTATATAATTTGTACCTTTTTTTGGCTGCTAAAATCAATTCTACATCTTTTCATCTCTCCAACGAATTGAAATTCATTCAGAGCCAGAAACGATTAAGCGATCTCTGCACTTGGGGCATTGGAGGCCTTTGTAACCATTTTGTTGAAGTTGTCAATCAAACCCAACTTCTCTCTGCTCTCAGGTTTGTCTTGTTCTGATTTTTGACCTTTTGTTGTTTGATATTTTCAGAATTCTGTTTTATTTATTTTTTTATACTTTTCTATTGTCTGTCCATTGTTAAATTGATATTTTCTTGTGAATTTTTTTAGAAATTCCTCTGGCCTATAATTCAGTTTAATTTTGTACTTACCTCCCCCCCCTCCCAAAAAAAAATTACATAAATAAATAAATTCAGTTTAATTTTGTACATAACCTGCAAGTGCTTGTTACATGTTTCTGGCTTTGCTTCAAGATGTTGCCCGCATTTGTTAAAGACACATTCAAATCAAGTTCATTCCAGAAACTTGTTCCAGCAAAGTGGCTTTTGCCAAGTGATATTTCTAGTGAAAGGATCTTGTTCCTGCATTTGTGATTGTAATTTTGGTTCTTGGACAACACGGGAAATTTGTTTACTTGGTTCTTGCCTTTAAAAGGTTGCTTTGAGCTAGAATATTTGAAAATCAATTTTACATTTGTGAATCTTTCACTTATTTGGTAAACTTGTTTCTCCTGAAAATTTTCATCTTGTGGTCTCATGTAATTTATCCTATGATGGTTATTATTGGATACTTGTACTTTCACTTAAATTTTGGGATTAAACTAGTTTTGGTTTGTTTTGCTAGTTCTTCAAGCAATATTTGCCAATGAAACAATCCAAGATATTATTCCTTTGGCTTCAAATGCAATTTTGATTCTTGGACAAGGTATACTGTCGGTTCTTTTGTGAAATTGGTGTGTGATGTTTAAACAGAATATATTTAGTACTAAATTGAGCAAAAATAGCATATAAAATTTTCAGAGGTTAAATATATGTCTTTCTTCAGAGGTTAAATTTTCACCCATGAATAAATTAAGTCTTCTTACTTTCTGAAAAAATAGCATATAAAATAGGCATACACAATGAGATTTCCCCATTATGTTTGGAAAAGAAAAAGGGAATGGATTTGTACTGATCACAGAAAAAAACCTGCAAGCATTTTTATATTAAAAGAACTTAAAATTCTCTATGTTGGGATGTAGTCCTTGGAGATAATTTCATTCTGGTATTCCATAAGAAATGATTTTCTCTACAAAACAGTGTTCGGACATCTCATATCGTGCTTTGTTTTTCCCCCATGTTCCTTGACATTTTAAGACAAAGGTAGGGTCTAGGATATATAATTAACAGTAATGGTCCACAGAAAGACATTTGTTTCAAATCCCGTGATGAATAGAATGTAATTGTTTCATTTGAAAAGGATGTGTGAATGCCCAAAACTTACAAAAAAAACTTTCTACAGAGAAATAATATAAAGGGACCAGTTGGTTGCCTGTTGGTGGAGTTCTGAATCAGGGGCAAGATTGGATCTTTCAACAATTCATGCCAGTCCCAGGGCCTGCTTCCATAAAGTAACAAGAAACTCATGGTGGATTGTAAACATATAAACCTTTTGGCTGTTGTTTAGTGGTTTATCTGTTATCTGCTCTTCTCCCGTTTGTGGTGCTAGCAAAAAATTTCAGATTGTCAGGGGGAGTATTAAACCAGTGTGCAACCAAAGGATCACAAAGGTATGGGGCAACTTTCGGTCAGTGTGTTGTAAAATATTTTTTTGATTTGGATTACTCCGTTCAATATCTCTTGCTATCCATATGCCTGTAAGGAGTTAAATCTAATTCAACTGTCACCCATATGCTTAAAACTGAATTTACATTGAAGCATTTAACTCAAACTGTTGTTTTTATGACACTACCTGGTATGTTCTCTAAGTGGTACAGATTATAATTAATGTTATCAACCGCCGAATAGACGGAACAACGGCATTCTGCTAAGATATTAGGAACTGATGCCAAGAAATAATGAAGTTAGTTTATGAAGCAATAGCATGACCCTATTTTCTCTACTGTAGGACGACTTCAACTGTTTGACAAGTCCTCCAGTTATTGCGCTGGCCCTCCCCATGGTAACCCTTTGTTCAACTATCATAAAACTTGGAACTACTTGTGCCCTTGACCCATCAGACTTCTCAAAGTTCTCAAGGGTCGAGATTTATTTGTATCATGTATAATCAGCATACAGATCTGCTTGAGAGATCAAGCTAGTTGGGTTGGAGGTGAGCTTCGATTTTATTTATTTATTTAAAATTAGGAAAGCTTCAAAAGTCCCTTTGTTGGCCACACAGATGTCTGTGCCAGACTAGCAAAGATGGAGCACTTGTGTTCACTTTGGATCCTCATATCCAAATCGCAGCCCCATATAGACGACAGTATAGGGGACCATCCTATTGAATCTGTTCTTAGTGATTCTTGGAATTGCCACGGTACCCCCAAGCACCATGAACATGTTTTGGAGCTGGCTTGGCTCTAGCCATGATATTGGTGCAATGGTTGTCAAATGCCGCAGCACCTGCACATGGCTAATTTAGTTGGATTTTATGATATTGAATGTTGCATTGTTTATAGATAATGCCTTCTTAATATGAATGTCCTTGATGTATATACCAAGTGGTATAGTGAGAGCTTTTTATATAGTGAGAATACATTTGATTTGTGGTGTAATTAGGTGTACAACTCGTAGATAACAATGGGTTATTAGGTGTATATGTACATTATAATTTGCTTAGTCTCATGCAATACACAATACGAAAGAGTATGTGTGGTAATACTTAATGGGAGGGGGAGAGAGGGGTGGAGGAGAGGGGTAGTTATGCTCTCTAATGGTCCAAATTATCCTGGCCACCATTAGGATAGGTTTGGACCAACCTGAGTACAAACAGAAGAGATTATATATGTTTTGAGTTATTAAATGGTCCCTCTCTTCTTTCCGTGGTACATCTAACAATCATCAAAATGAGAAATTGGATGTGGAACTTCAAAACCATATTCAGAATTCCTACAGTTTCATTTCATTGATTATTTAATTGAAAAATGTCTAAGACCCCCTTTTTTTTTTTTCCACCCCCTTTGACCCCCCTCTCTCTCATTGGTTGGATTTTCTTTTTTCTTTTTTTTTGTTTCCCTTGCCTTCCAATCACCACCTGCCTCATGTGTGTGGGGGGTGGTGGGGGTAGTGATTGGAGGGGGTCTCCATCACTCCTCCATTTAATTATCTTTGTAATTGTATAGTAGTTACATTTTTATGTTTTTTTTTTGTAATTAACATATTAATACATAATTATATTGTCATTAATTATATTTATTTTTTATTTTCAGATATTTTTCGAGTAGGAGTTTTGCTTCTTGTGGAATGAATGTCTGTGGAGAATGCGACTAATTTTTGTTTTTGTTACTCACGGAGAATGATGAGCAAAACTTGTAATTTTGGTTTATGTTATTTTGAATTATGAACAACATTATGTATTTAAACATTATATATGTATTATGGAACATTATGTAGTGGGGTAATTTTGTTCATGCGTAATTAGGAATGCAAGAATATTTTTATTATGGAGAAATTATTCTCTATACATAAATTTTTATATTATTATGTAATTATTGGTTTCCTTTTCAATTGTTTTTCATTTAATACAGGTAATTTTAATATTTTTAATAATTTTATTGTTGTATTTTATTTTATTTTTGCGACGGCATTGTACCGTCGCAAAAAATATTAAGACCATTGGTGACAATGGGCATGCCGTCACAAAAAACCAGAACCATTCGCAACAGTATTTTTTGCCGTCTCAAATAATACTTTTAACGGCGGTAAAATGGTGCCATCGCAAAAAGTATGACTTTTTTACATATTATAGTCGATAGCAAATTGTCGTTGCAAAAGGTACTAATTGGCAGCGCTAAAAAAAAGTGACGGTAAAAGTCTTTTTCAACATCCTCTATTGTGACTCCTAATTTGCCGTCGCTAAAAATTATTTGCCGTTGCTAAAAGTCATTTTCCATCGCTAAAACTTTTTTGAGATGGCATGAAGAGTATTTGCGACGGTGCTGTGCTGTCGCAAAAAATTGAAATTTTTGTGGTGTAAAACCTTCAATTCTCTTTTTAATGGTATAAATTATACATGTAAGCTTATTTTCACAATAATATCATGACTTTAAGACTATTAATATCTTCAAATATTTGATATGCACATCACAAAATTTATATACGTATAAAAAAAATTATTTATAAATTTAGTCATTTTATCATATGAATATAATCTGAAAATTTCAACAATTAAAAAAATTAAAAGGTTGAGAGGGTTTTCTTGCTTAGTTGTATGGTTGAAATGGGATAGTGAAATGGTAGGAAAATATACAACCTTATGAACCTCATCTTCTTGTTAACTTACTCCACTTCGCAGAGATTTTTATTTTTATTTTTTCTCAAGTCTCCTTTGCCTTCTCTAATCAAAGAGTAGTATGCATATATATACAAACATGTTGAGGCTGAAGGCTGAGGCTTTTTCCTTCTCTCTCTCTCTCTCTCTCTCGCTCTCTCTCTCTCTCTTCATAATTCTCTGGTCACTTCATATCTTCTAACTCCAAGAAGCATGATGAGGTGAGAGTTCCTACACTTACATGCAAACAAACAGGTGGCATTATTCTGCCACCAAGAAATTTGATTCTGATTTTTTTTTTTTTTTTTTTGGTATGGGTTTCTCAAAATTGATACACTAAGATTTTTAACTAAGGTATTTAGTAAAAATAATTATCATGTTGAATTCTAATTAAAATAATTTATAAACAACAAATATTGAATAGTTACAAAATTATTATTGTTAATAATGTCTTTATTAGTGATTGAATTGGGTTAATTTAAAACTAACTTTTACACTAATATATATAATTTAGATAAACTCTGGATAAAATTAATTAATTAATTTATTTATTTATTTATTTTCTTTTAAGAATAATTAAATGTGAGTTTTCACAATCTACCATTCTAAAAAAAAAATTTCATCTTCGAAATTAATTCGTACATTTAGACTCGAAAAGCTGAGGATAATTGGCACTTATCATATTTTCTCGTTCCCACGTTGACTCTTCCGTCCCACGATGTCTCCAAAGAACTCGAACCAACGGTATAGTTTTACCTTGTAATTTCTTCTCACGACGATCTAAAATTTTGACAGGCTTCTCTTCAAATATCACATCTTCATCAAGATCAATTTCTTCCCAATTGATGATATGAAAAGGGTGTGGCTCGTATTTCCGTAGCATAAAGACATGGAAAACATTATGCATTCCAGCCAATTGAGGTGGTAGAGCCAAACGGTACGCCACTTCTCCTATTTTGTCCAAAATTTCGAAAGGTCCAATGAAAGCGAGGTGATAGCTTTTCCTTTTTTTCGAAACGAATAATTCCTCGGCGAGGTTGTATTTTCAGAAATACATGATCTCTAACTTGAAATGCTAAAGGTCTTCTCCTTTAATCTGCATAACTTTTTTGCCTACTCTGAGCGGTCTCAAGTCCTTGTCTATTTAATTTCACCTTTTCGGTAGTTTCTTAAACCAACTCTCGCCCTAGAAGAGGTTCTTCTCCGACTTCCGTCCAACATATTGGTGACTGACAAGGCCATCCGCACAAAGCTTCATACGGTGCCATACCAATACTTGCTTGAAAACTGTTATTGTAAGAGAATTCGACTAGTGGTAAGTGTCTCTCCCAACCACCCTTAAAGTCCATCACACAAGCTCGAAGCATGTCTTCTAAAGTCTGAATTGTTCTCTCTGATTGATTATCAGTTTGAGAGTGAAAAGTTGTACTAAAACACAACTCTGTACCCATAACTTTCTGCAAACTTTGCCAGAATTGTGACGTAGAACGAGAATCACGATCTGACACTATTGAGACTGGTACTCCATGCAACCTAATGATTCTCGAATAAACAATCAATTTAATGATTCGAGTGTGTCTGTTAGTCCTATTGGTAGGAAATGTGCCGTCTTAGTTAACCGATCAACCACAACCCAAATGGCATCATGGCCTTGTGGCGACCGAGGTAATCCAATTACAAAATCCATTTTTACGTGTTCCTACTTCCACTCAGGTATTGGTAAAGGTTGGAGTTTCCCTACCGGCTTCTGATGTTCTGTCTTCACTTGTTGACACGTCAATCACTTAGATACGAATTGAGCAATGTCCTTCTTCATTCCACTCCACCAATATTCTCGCTTGAGATCCTGGTATATCTTGTTTCCTTTCGGATGAACTGCAAAAACCGAATGGTGAAATTCTTTAAGTACTTCTCTCAATCGTTCGTTGTTCGGCACAAAAAATCTACCTAAATACCTTAAACTACCATCTTGATGGAGCATCCAATCCGGTGAAGATTCCCCGGACACTAATTGTGCCTTGATTAAGTTGGTCTCTTGATCAAATCTTTGGGCTTCTATCACTTTGGTAAGAAATTGGGATATTGTAACTATCGCAAACAACCTACCCTTCCCATTCTGAGTCTCTCGTTGTAACTTAAACTCATTCACGGTGCTTACCTGTAGACACCTCATTTTGACCGGCCTTAAGACTTGAGCACTTTGTTTTGACCACCCCCTGATGAAAATTGAAATATACCATTTTATGAATTTCTCAGTTGAAAAATCAAATTGAAATTTTAAATCCCAAACCTCACATATTTTGGCCAAATTAGTTTATATCATATAGTTTATTATTTTGTTGCATTTTATAATTTTATATGTTTTTTTATAATTTGATGTGTGTGTATATATTTTGAGGTGGTGTATTTTAGAAATAAAAAATAACAAAAACAAAACAAAAAAAATAAAAAAGAAAAAAAAGAAAATGATAAAAAATAGAAAATAAAAAAAAATAGTTTGGTCAGGATGGGTTTGAAATGATGATTTGTTTTTTGGGCGGTGGAAGATGTGTTTGTTTTTTAGAGAGAAAGAAAGAGTGGGTGGAAGAGATCAATAAAAAAATGAATGAAGATAAAAAAAGAGAAGACATGATTTGAGGGTGGAACAACAACAAAAAATAAATAAATAAATAAAAAGAAAGGTGATGGTGAACATGGTGTATATGGCCAAAATGATTATGTTTATTTTCGGTGAAAAGAAGAATATGGTTTAGAAATAAAAAGAGAGAGAAATGAGGGGAGTACAGGCCCATGCTGTTCTAGATTCGGCAAAAGGCCATGTGAACTCAAGGGAAAGAAATAATAAAAAAACAATATATATCTACTCTCTCATGACAGATTGACACACAAGACTCAGGGGGATGAATCTCTCTCTCGGGGAGTTGTTTTGGGTTTTAAAAATGTAAAGCTAACACACAAGATAGGGACCCACTCATCACCCACTCAATCTCTCTCTTTCTCGGGTGAGTTGGTTCGGGGGATGAGGACATGAAAAAAGAACCAATCTCTCTCTGGAGGCCAAGGGACTCATGACTCTCACACCATACACAGAACACACGGTTAGGGGGAGGGAGGAGCACACCCAGCATACACACTGCCATAGACACAGAGCGGCACACACACACACAGACACACGGGTTAGGGGGGGACAGCCACACACATCTCTCCCTCTCTCTCTCGGCTTGGGGAGAGGAAGAGGAGAGACACCACCAACCCAGCCACCATTCCCACAGGTTCAGCCCCTCCACCACCTTCTCAGGCCACCTACCGCAACCAACACCACCACCACGTGTCCAAACCAGCCGCTGACTGTCCTCACCATCCCGTCGCTACTCCAGCGATGCTGCCTTCCCACTTGTACCACCAACCATGACCGTCGTGATTCACCATCGCTGAGGATCATTCCAATCTATATTTCGGAGGCAGACCCATGCAGCAGCAGTAGGGAGTGGTGGGTCAAATCGAAGAAGGAGGAGACCACGCAACATACACAGATTGAGACCAACTTCTTCTCTCCTCTCTCGGGCTGGTTCTTTCCTTCCATACCATCACCCTCCACTACACCTAACCACCACATTCTGTTGCATGGAAGATGAATGCACAAGGCTGCTCATAATGGACCATTCATAACAAATACAGCAGCAACAGATAGCTATTAAAATGTACAAGATTGTTGGTGCGGAAAGGTTCTTGCTCTAGGCAGTTTGTACCATTCAGTTACAGGTTTTGTGTGGTAATGGAGGAGAGAGACTATTGCTTTTAGCTGAAGGTTTGCTTAAGAAGCACATTGATTCTCATAGCTTGCACAAACCAAAAGCTCTTACTGTCTACCTTTCTCTGTTGGGACAACAATCCAAGTTCGGGAATGCTTTGGAAATTCTTTCTGGGAAATTAGTTATTTTATTTTTATTTTGAGTGTTTGTGAGGATTTTATTTTATTCATCTCCCTCGGATCTATAAAATTCAAAGTATTGTAATAATTCACCCACCCCGCTTCTTTCTATCCCATTCTTTAATTGCTTTCCCTACCTATACATGTGTATATATTTGACATGCCATGCATATCCATGCTTTACATTCATGTCTCATGCATTAAGATTCGGCTACATTTACATATGTGGATTTAATCAATTCTTCTGTGATTCTCTGCGCTACCTTATGTTATTGAGATGATTCACATGTCATATCTTAGAAGCCGAATCTTTAGCTGCATCTCATGAGTGAATTGCATTAGGATTCTGTATATAAGATCATGCATATTTTACTAACTTTGTTTTGTAGTTGTTCGAGGGACGTCAGTAAATCTGTGAGTTTTTATGCTTTAGCATCCCATTTGTGTGTGATTTTCTTATTATGTTTAGCATCCTACCATGAGGCTAATTGATTAAATGATAAACTGTTTGAATGCCTGTGGATGAAAGCTTGTTGCCTGAAGTGGAATGATTCAACGACTGTACGTTTTTAGCCCACTTTGTAGTGACAAATTCACAAACTCTAAGCCCACTTGAGGTGGCAAATTCAAACCCTTTTCGGAAAACAAACATGAAGTTGAATTGTTCCAATTTGAGCAAACTAGTCTATACTTGTATGCTTCACATAGTAAATTTTAGGATTTACTAAAATAATCAGAACATGAACATGTAAAGAAAATAAAAGTCATATTATGGTTTAGTAAAGGCCGATCTTTTGATCGGGTGAGCGGGGGTGCTCATTATTGACCTTCCCCTCTCATACCTAAGGTTCCGAGCCAAGCATCCTTAGTTACGACGAACAGTGGCCTTGGCACCGAGTCATGGGTTTCCTAATTTCCCAAAATATTAGGTGGCGACTCTGAGATCTGATGACGCAGTCCATTTTTGACAAAAATTGCAATAAAATGGATTTTCACTAAAAGTTGCCAAATCTGGACTCTCATCTACGTTTCACATTGCACTCGTGAGACTTGAGATCAAAGAGATCTCGGGAGTCCGAACTGTTTAACGCGCGCAGGTACCCCCCGGGCATATTACAGTTTCTGGCGACTCTGCTGGGGATTTTATGAAACCTTGACTCGAACTCCATGATATGACTTTTATTTTCAATTATATGTTTATTGCATTGCATGCATTGGTGTACTTAAAGTCCCTGTGTTGCCCAGATGTTGGTGGGAACACAGACACACTTTTTATGACACTACATCTATCTTTACGATACTTTGGAGGTCTTGTGTTGTAACCTTTTAAGATCTGTCAAAAAGGTAGCTTTACTATTTGGCTTTGCTATCTAAGGTTCTCAGACTCCGAAGAGAAGCTATTTGACTCTTCTGATTTCCTGGGATCTTTATTGGTTATGACCCAAAGGACTCTTTGGTAACATCACCTTGACTTCAACCCCTAGAGTAAAGCCAACCTTGTACATATAGTGAGCCATAGTACCTTCCAAATTAGGACAGGATGCTTTCCCACTGCTAAGATGTATGATACCGCTTGTCTGAATAGTGAAACCCTAGATCATTTCAAGCTAGGACAGGATAACCCTACCCTCCATAGGGATGTTTGTTCTCTTTCCTGCTATGTGTTATGTGCAATGTATTGAATCTATACGGGGGTTCTCAAATTCAAATGAGTGGTTCAGGTAGTTCAACTTAGCACCATTACATCAAAAACAAAAACAAAATAACAAAAACATAAAATCAAAAAAACAATTTTGTAAAAAAAAAATAATAAAAAAAAATGCCGATATCCCACAAAGTCGACCATCTCTGTGATTAGGGAGTGACCACCTGTTGCTTGCACGAGCTTTATTTTGAATGTTGTGGCTGGCCCACACTTTGACTAGCAAAATTGAGAATGGTTTTATTCTAAGTTCTGAATTGAGTATTGAGTCTAAGTTTGACTCCACCAAGTTTGTAGAATTAGAGTCAGGCTCGAATCAGCCTAATGAGTCAGAGTCTGTTGATTTCGAGAGTGCTAACCTAGACATTTCTGTCCTGTTTAGGTCTTCTTTGTCATTTTCTTTTGAGTCTATTGTCATTGTTGAGTTATAGTCTTTTTTCAATAAACAGAAAAACAAAAAAACAAAATGCCATAGTCTGCCTACTTCTCTATGCCTTAAATCATTGCATTGACCATAGTTTTTCAAAACTTTTTCCAAAACTCTGATAAAAACAAAGAGGAAGAATTTCCTCGGGATTTTCAAATTTTGATCAATTGAGAGAAAGAGAGGTGTGCTAAGCCTTTGATGAATAAAATCATTTTTGTTAATATGGGTACTGAGAATGATCCTAGCTTGGTCCAAATTGGTTCTATCTTATCTTCGTAAGAGTACGGGTGATTAGTCACTTTGTTAAAAGATTTCAAAAACTGTTTTTGCGTGGTCCTACGAAGACATGCTTGGAATTAGTTATACAGCATAGGATCCCTCTTGACTCGTGGTCCGACCTCCTTAGCTCTTTAGCTTTCAAACCGTGATTTGAAGTATTCAATGATCATTCAAAGTGTGAGGTTTGCATAGCCGAATTGGAAATAGCCCTTGAACTAGGGGCCATGATGTGATTCAAATGGAGGCAGCCCTTTAACTAGGGGCAATAAGGTTGAATATGATTTAGATTGGAAAGAGCCCTTGAACTAGGGGCAATGATGTGATCTAGATTGGAAACAGACCTTGAACTCAGGGCAGAGAATGTGATTTCGATTTGAAACAGCCCTTGAACTAGGGGCAAAAGTGTGAGACTTGCATAGCTGAAATGGAGGCAGCCCTTGAACTAGGGGCAATAAGGTACCACCCTTGAGAGGCTCGCTGGGTTGAAAACCCGGAAGGGCGACCTAGGCAAAAGTTAGAGCACAAAAAAAAAAATAAAAAAATAAAAAAATAAAAAAAAAGGGAAAAATAAAAAGAAAAATGAAAAGCTCGCAAGGTTGAAAACTCGAAAAGGCGGCTTTGGCAAAAGTTAAAGCGTAAAAGGAGAGTGTCAATACCCGAGTGAACCTTAGCCAAAACTATGTAGGGCTTGTGATTCAGATTGGAAACAACCCTTGAACTAGGGGCAAAAAGGTCGGATGTGATTTAGATTTGAAGCATCCCTTGAACTAGGGGCAAAAGGTTGGATGTGATCAAAGAGTTAAAACTGAATCGTTTCCCAAAGAAGACCGCACAGAAAGGCAAAACCCAGAATTTAAGAGAATGAATTTTATTATTGAAGGATAGTCGAGTTCCTATCCACTACACTAGGGGCAAATTCGGACCCAATTAGCCTAGTCCCTACATCATCATATCTACTGGTCAAGTGTAGTAGTTGTTCTTATAGTTGGCTTAGAGATTCCCCAATCAACATGGACAAGTTAAAATGAAAGTAACCCTTGAGAGGCTCGCTGGGTTGAAAACTCGGAAGGGTGACCCAGGCAAAAGTTAGAGCAGAAAAACAAAAAAATAGAAACTCAAAAGAAATAAAAAAAATGAAATGAACAAAATGAAAACAAAAATAAAAACAAAAATAAAAAAATGAAAAGCTCGCAAGGTTGAAAACCCGAAAAGGGCGGCTTTGGCAAAAGTTAGAGCGTAAAAGGAGAGTGTCAATACCCGAGTGAACCTTAGCCGGAACTACGATGGCCTAATTCCTATTTTTAGGATACGTAGGTAGCTTCATCTTGAAGTTCGGCCCCAATAATTTTTCAACTCATTCATTTTGTCCATGTTTGATTGGTGTATCTTTAGTAGACTTGGTTGTCCTATCCGTGTATGATTGGTTTATCTTTGTTCTGCTCAGTTCAGTTGGTTTCGATTCAACTTGGTTCGGTTTGGTTCAGCGGTTCGATTTGGTCCAGTTCTGTTCGGCTTCATTCGGTTCGGTTTGGCTTGGTTCGGATATCACCATTGATTATCTGGCTTGGGACTATGCACCCTAATGGTTGATTCCATGTTAGTTGAGTAGTGACCATTTGCAAAAATAAGTTTTGATTAATTTGAATGAAGCTTACTAATTTTTCTCGAAAATTGTTCCATTTTTGCAAAACTTGGACCATTCTTTGGATTTGAAAAGGAAAAATTTTCAGTGCTCACAGTTTAGCTTACATGATTTGAAACATAAAATGGAATAAGTATGCTAATCTAACTCTCATGTTGATCAAAACATTTTTTTACAAAAAAAATCAATCAAGAGACCAAAAAAAAAAAAAAATCAAGGCAATCAACTAGGGGCATAGTCGAGTTAGAGATTCTGTCTTCTCGACCGCTCGAGTCAACTATTCAGTGTATATAAGTGTGTATTTATACCAGTCAGTGTATTCATACCAGTTAGGGTATTCATACCAGTCAGTGTATATAAGTATGTATTCATACCAGTCAGTGTATTCATACCAATCAGGGTATTCATACCAGTCAGTGTATATAAGTGTGTTCCTTTCATACCAGTCAGTATATTTATACCAGTCGGTGTATTTATACCAATCAGTGTATATTAGTGTGTTTGGATTAATTTGCTTCTTTTTTTCAATTCGTTAGGTCATTTCTTTGATTCAGGTCAATATAGAATCAATGTTCAATTCAGAGTTCAAAATTCAATCACTTTCAAATTCAATCAAACAAAAATGTTTTCAAGTTCAAAGTGATATGCCAGTCACGCCATTGATGTGCAAAAACTAAACTGATTTTATTGTAGTCAGGGGAGGACATCCCCGATCACAGAGACACAAAAAAAAAAACAAAAAAAAAAAAAAAAAAAAGAAGCAAAAAGATAGAGTAGCATTTTTCAGTTTTCCAGCAGTAGCTCGGCGGCGAAGATTACAACCAGCTTTATTTGCACACAGCTTCGTTGCCTGACTTTACCATCAGCTGCCTCGCTTCATCTTTACTCATTCGGAGCTTTTGAAGACTCTGCCTCGGCCTTGGTAGAGCTTCCAAAGGAGATTATTCCTTGCCGGCCATCAAATTGGTTGTGCGAAGGAACTCCGAATCGAGTCACGGAGGTCGTCAGTCGTTTTAGCTCTTTGTTCTGCTTCTTCAGCGCACTAACTTCCCCTCGAGAATCTTTGTACATATGTTGAAGTAAAGAAAGTTGTGCATTCAATCGATGCACCTCACACGTTCTGTTCTGCAGCCGACGGGACAAGTTGGAGACCGCTGTCACGGTCTCCACATATGACCTCAGTGTATACGAGTTTGTTTCAATGTCAAACTGTGCCGCCATGATTTGTTCAACTGACATCGCTGGAAAGTTAAAAACAGGAGAAGGAGGAGGAGCCCGTGGTTGAGGTTTAGGGGAGTCGGAATTGGTCATCTTTATCGTAGACTCGTTTAGGTCTGGGAAAAGAGTGAGAGAACCTTGTGAAGAGGCCATGGCAGAGAAGAGTAATGCAAAAGAAAGAGGTTGCAGAGTGGTGACAGAGAAAGTTTGCAGGCTTTTGCTCTGCATCTCTCTTTCGCAGGCCTCAGCTTAAAAAGAGGATGAAGCCAAAGAAGAAGACAAAGAGGGAGGAAGGCTTAAGATGATCATTGACAATCGGGGCAAGATTGGATAGCCTGTCGATCAGGCGCCGCAATTGTTGAAATCGCGCGCCAGACACGACGCTCGAAGAAGATAAAGGAAGAGAGAATGAGACAAAAATAGGAAGAGAGAGTAAGACAAAAACAGAAAGAAATGCGGGAGAGTTGTATATATATATATATGTATATGTATTGTATATCTATGTATTATATATATTTGTTTGAACATTTGGGTCACAGGTGTGGCTTGGGTTCAGTGGTTTGGCCCAGTGGTTGAAGAGTGAGAAGCTGACCCTGAGGTAAGGGGTTCGAACCCCACATCGAGTGTTTCTTTTGGTTTGTTTTGATTTTGTGTATATATGTCTCGTATATGTATATATATTTGTTTGCATATCTTGTCACAAGAGTGGCGTGATTCAGTGGTCGAGGACTCGAAGACCAGGCCTATGGTCAGGGGTTCGAAACCCTGTATCCCCACATCCATGTATTTTGTGTTTTTCCTTTCTTTTTGCGTGTTTTGCGTACGTGTGCTGACGTTAGCAAATGGAATATGCCTTCTCAGTAACGGCATCTTCCCGCTGACGATTGCAAATGGAATATTCTATGTCTGTGTATATATCCATATATATTTGTGTATATGTCCGTATATGTCTGTGTCATATATACGTGTATATATACTGTATATGTCAATGTCTGTGTATAGGTCTGTGTATATTGCCGTATTCGTATGTATTTTGTTCGTACATGGTATATGTATACGGTATTTGGTTCGAACATACAATTCATTCTTTCATTCTGTGCATCTATCGCACAATAATCTCACTTCGTGCACCTACCACACAAATTTCAATTTCAATTCCATCGCATTATCTTGTGCATACCAATTTTAATCGTGCTATCTTGCGCATCACACTGTCTTGTGCGTCAATTCACTCGCCCTGCTTTGTGTATCAAATTCAACCGCCCTGCTTTGGGCACCGCACTGCTTTGTGCATCAATTTCAATCGCCCTGCTTTGGGCACCGCACTGCTTTGTGCATCAATTTCAATCGCCCTGCTTTGGGCACCGCCCTGCTTTGGGCACCGCACTGCTTTGGGCATCAATCGCCCCCTGCTTTGGGCATCGCACTGTTTTGTGCATCAATTTCAATCACCCTGCTTTAGGTACCGCATTGCTTTGTGCATCAATTTCAATCGCGCTACCTTGCGCATCGCACTATCTTGTACACTATCCTGGTCTAGGAGACCTTAAATCCTACGGTATCTAGGAGACCTTAAATCCTACGGGGTCTAGGAGACCTTAAATCCTCTAAAGGTGCAATTCCTTTGGTGTTAGTCGTGCCCGAACGACTTCAATCGGTCTAGAATAGTCACCTGACTGTGTTTGTAATGAGTTCCTAGGAGATCAACTGAGACGGTGGAAACTAGAGTTCGCATGGCGATGCCTAGAACGCAAAAGGTTTGGGATTTTCGAGACTAAAGTCTGGTTTAAATACCCAGGGGTGTATCCCCGGCTTGAAATCTGTATGGCAGCCCCATAGATTGAGATAGCTTGTATGCGCCTCAACTCTGGAAACTGAACCAACCTAGTCTGTCACCCTGTTGGAGAATAGGAAAAGTTGCAAACATAGCCAGCATTCCATGACATTGCATTGCATTGCATAAATCCAATTTTCAAACCGGCTTCACGTAAGCGTATAAGTCCAATCTTCAAACTGGCTTCGCGTAAGCGTATAAGTCCAATCTTCAAATCGGCTTCGCGTAAGCGTATAAGTCCAATCTTCAAACCAGCTTCGCGTAAGCGTATAAGTCTAATCTTCAAATCGGCTTCGCGTAAGCGTATAAGTCCAATCTTCAAACCAGCTTCGCGTAAGCGTATAAGTCTAATCTTCAAATCGGCTTCGCGTAAGCGTATAAGTCCAATCTTTAAATCGGCTTCGCATAAACGTATAAGTCCAATCTTCAAACTGGCTTCACGTAGCGTATAAGTCCAATTTTCAAACCGGCTTTGCGTAAGCGTATAAGTCCAATCTTCAAACTGGCTTCGCATAAGCGTATAAGTCCAATCTTCAAACCGGCTTCACGTAAGCGTATAAGTCCAATTTTCAAACCGGCTTCGCGTAAGCGTATAAGTCCAATCTTCAAATTGGCTTCGCGTAAGCGTATAAGTCCAATCTTCAAACCGGCTTCGCGTAAGCGTATAAGTCCAATCTTCAAATCGGCTTCGCATAAGCGTATAAGTCCAATCTTCAAATCGGCTTCGCATAAGCGTATAAGTCCAACCTTCAAACTGGCTTCGCGTAGCGTATAAGTCCAATTTTCAAACCGGCTTCGCGTAAGCGTATAAGTCCAATCTTCAAACTGGCTTCGCGTAAGCGTATAAGTCCAATCTTCAAATCGACTTCGCGTAAGCGTATAAGTCCAATTTTCAAACCGGCTTCGCGTAAGCGTATAAGTCCAATCTTCAAACTGGCTTCGCGTAAGCGTATAAGTCCAATCTTCAAACCGGCTTCGCGTAAGCGTATAAGTCCAATTTTCAAACCGGCTTCGCGTAAGCGTATAAGTCCAATCTTCAAACCGGCTTCGCGTAGCGTATAAGTCCAATCTTCAAACCGGCTTCGCGTAGCGTATAAGTCCAATCTTCAAACCAGCTTCGCGTAGCGTATAAGTCCAATCTTCAAACCGGCTTCGCGTAAGCGTATAAGTCTAATCTTTAAACCGGCTTCGCGTAAGCGTATAAGTCCAATCTTTAAACCGGCTTCGCGTAGCGTATAAGTCCAATTTTCAAATCGGCTTCACGTAAGCGTATAAGTCCAATCGTTAAACCGGCTTCGCGTAGCGTATAAGTCCAATTTTCAAACCGGCTTCGCGTAGCGTATAAGTCCAATTACCCAAATCGGTTAACAACAGCAGGTGCGCCTGTCTGTTCACACCATCGAAATCGGTTAAAAACAGCAGGTGCGCCTGTCTGTTTATACCACTTTTCCTCCTCTCGCGTGAAATGCATTTGGATTGCAACTCGGTTAAAAACAGCAGGTGCGCCTGTCTGTTTACACCACCCCTTCTCCTCTCTCGTGAGACGCATTAGGATGTTGATTGCAACTCGGTTAAAAACAACAGGTGCGCCTGTCTGTTTACACCACCCATTCTCCTCTCACGTGAGACGCGTTAGGATGTTGATTCACTCGGTTAAAAACATCAGGTGCGCCTGTTGTTTACACCATCTTTCCTCCTTTCGTGTGACACGTGTTAGGATGTTGATTTGTCTTGGTTGAGGTCTTCCCTCTCTTGCATGATCATAAGTTTTTCAAAAATAATCGGCTTCACGAAGCGTGTAAGTCCAACTTTCAAACTACATTTTGAGCATATCATTTGCATTCTTGCCCCCTAAACTACGCTGGTTTGATTCCTTGCAAAGGGATACGTAGGCAACCTTCGGGTTCAACCACTTGCATTACATCTGGTTTGTACTTGCATTACATCTGCTTTGTTTGCCCAAGTCTTACGGCCTTGTCAAAAGGGTCGTCTTCGGGCTTTGACATTCACTCACGTCACTTCATGACTTCGAGCACTGTCAAAGAGGGGCAACTGTAGACACCCCATTTTGACCGGCCTTAACACTTAGACACTTTGTTTTAACCACCCCTGATGAAAATTGAAATATACCATTTTATAAATTTCTCAGTCTAAAAATCAAATTGAAATTTTAAATTCCAAACCTCACATATTTTGGCCAAATTAGTTTATATCATATAGTTTATTATTTTGTTGTATTTTATAATTTTATATGTTTTTTTATAATTTGATGTGCGTATATATATTTTGAGGTGGTGTATTTTAGAAATAAAAAATAACAAAAATAAAACAAAAAAAATAAAAAATTAAAAAAAGAAAATGATAAAAAATAGAAAATAAAAAAAAATAGTTTGGTCAGAATGGATTTGAAATGATGATTTGTTTTTTGGGCAGTGAAAGATGTGTTTGTTTTTTAGAGAGAGAAAGAGTGGGTGGAAGAGATCAATAAAAAAATGAATGAAGATAAAAAAAGAGAAGACATGATTTGAAGGTGGGACAACAAAAAAAAAAAATAAATAAATAAATAAAAAGAAAGGTGGTGGTTAACATGGTGTATATGGCCAAAATAATTATGTTTGTTTTCGGTGAAAAGAAGAATGTGGTTTAGAAATAAAAAGAGACAAATGAGTGGAGTACAGCCCATGCTGTTCTAGATTCGGCAAAAGGCCATGTGAACTCAAGGGAAAGAAATAATAAAAAAAACAATATATATCTACTCTCTCATGACAGATTGACACACAAGACTCGGGGGGATGAATCTCTCTCTCTCGGGGAGTTGTTTTGGGTTTTAAAAATGTAAAGCTAACACACAAGATAGGGACCCACTCATCACCCACTCAATCTCTCTCTTTCTCGGGTGAGTTGGTTCGGGGGATGAGGACATGAAAAAAGAACCAATCTCTCTCTGGAGGCCAAGGGACTCATGACTCTCACACCATACACAGAACACACGGTTAGGGGGAGGGAGGAGCACACCCAGCATACACACTGCCATAGACACAGAGCGGCACACACACACACAGACACACGGGTTAGGGGGGGACAGCCACACACATCTCTCCCTCTCTCTCTCGGCTTGGGGAGAGGAAGAGGAGAGACACCACCAACCCAGCCACCATTCCCACAGGTTCAGCCCCTCCACCACCTTCTCAGGCCACCTACCGCAACCAACACCACCACCACGTGTCCAAACCAGCCGCTGACTGTCCTCACCATCCCGTCGCTACTCCAGCGATGCTGCCTTCCCACTTGTACCACCAACCATGACCGTCGTGATTCACCATCGCTGAGGATCATTCCAATCTATATTTCGGAGGCAGACCCATGCAGCAGCAGTAGGGAGTGGTGGGTCAAATCGAAGAAGGAGGAGACCACGCAACATACACAGATTGAGACCAACTTCTTCTCTCCTCTCTCGGGCTGGTTCTTTCCTTCCATACCATCGGCCTCCACTACTTTTTATGGCACTTAGGTGAAAAGTGTCATAAACAAATATTTTATAGCATTTTGAGAAATGCCACTAAGCCAAAAACTTTCCAGGCAGATAATGACATTTTTGAAAAAACAAAAAATGCCAATATATTTTCTAAATTTTAAAAATGCAGTAAATGATTAAAAATAAATGAATTAAACTCAATATACACTACAGGAAAAAAACATATTCAGCGACTAAAAAATAAGTTTAGTCGCCAAAAGTGGTCATTTTTAGCGCGGAAGAACTAAAATCCTAAGGCGGGAATAAAATTTTTTGGTGACCAAAATTTTGGTAGCTGAAAGTGCATCTTCGGCGACCAAATCCGATTTTGGTCGACAAAAGGTAAGTTTTTTAGCAACTAAAAAATAATTAGTAGCCAAAAGCATAGAATTGGCGACTAAAAAATATTTTTAGACGCCAAAAGTGGTCTTTTTTTATTTTGGTAGTAAATAGTTTATTTTACATAAATTATGTTCAATAAAATAATTATGTTTATACATATACTTTTATATTAATATGGATGTATGTACTATATAAATAATATATGTTGCATATATAATCATGTGGTGCTATAGAGGTGTAGTGGCAAGAATGTGGTGTATAAGATTTATGATGCGGGAGGTTGGCGGTTCGAGTCTCCGCAAGAGCGGATCAAATTGTTCTACAACGAATTATCGTCACGAATGGCACTTGATAGCGTCACGAATAGTGCCTACCATGACATTAAAGTGTCACTAAAAGGTTTTAGTTTTGATGGTGTAATGACACTTATCAGTGTCACTAACTCTTTTTTTAATGGCGCTTGATAGTGCCACAAATAATATCTATCATGACATTAAAATGTCATTGAAAGTTTTTAGCCATGATGGTGCAGTGACACTTGCAAGTATCTACCGTGGCACTCGTATCTACCGTGGCACCGATAGAAGTGGCACTTATTCAAAATGTCACAAGACTAAAAAATGTCATTAAAAGAATAGTTTTGTGGCACTTTCAAATGTCACTAAACTAAAAAAATGTTGTAGTGAAGCGAGGTGATAGCTTTTCCTTTTTTTCGAAACGAATAATTCCTCGGCGAGGTTGTATTTTCAGAAATACATGATCTCTAACTTGAAATGCTAAAGGTCTTCTCCTTTAATCTGCATAACTTTTTTGCCTACTCTGAGCGGTCTCAAGTCCTTGTCTATTTAATTTCACCTTTTCGGTAGTTTCTTAAACCAACTCTCGCCCTAGAAGAGGTTCTTCTCCGACTTCCGTCCAACATATTGGTGACTGACAAGGCCATCCGCACAAAGCTTCATACGGTGCCATACCAATACTTGCTTGAAAACTGTTATTGTAAGAGAATTCGACTAGTGGTAAGTGTCTCTCCCAACCACCCTTAAAGTCCATCACACAAGCTCGAAGCATGTCTTCTAAAGTCTGAATTGTTCTCTCTGATTGATTATCAGTTTGAGAGTGAAAAGTTGTACTAAAACACAACTCTGTACCCATAACTTTCTGCAAACTTTGCCAGAATTGTGACGTAGAACGAGAATCACGATCTGACACTATTGAGACTGGTACTCCATGCAACCTAATGATTCTCGAATAAACAATCAACTTAATGATTCGAGTGTGTCTGTTAGTCCTATTGGTAGGAAATGTGCCGTCTTAGTTAACCGATCAACCACAACCCAAATGGCATCATGGCCTTGTGGCGACCGAGGTAATCCAATTACAAAATCCATTTTTACGTGTTCCTACTTCCACTCAGGTATTGGTAAAGGTTGGAGTTTCCCTACCGGCTTCTGATGTTCTGTCTTCACTTGTTGACACGTCAATCACTTAGATACGAATTGAGCAATGTCCTTCTTCATTCCACTCCACCAATATTCTCGCTTGAGATCCTGGTATATCTTGTTTCCTTTCGGATGAACTGCAAAAACCGAATGGTGAAATTCTTTAAGTACTTCTCTCAATCGTTCGTTGTTCGGCACAAAAAATCTACCTAAATACCTTAAACTACCATCTTGATGGAGCATCCAATCCGGTGAAGATTCCCCGGACACTAATTGTGCCTTGATTAAGTTGGTCTCTTGATCAAATCTTTGGGCTTCTATCACTTTGGTAAGAAATTGGGATATTGTAACTATCGCAAACAACCTACCCTTCCCATTCTGAGTCTCTCGTTGTAACTTAAACTCATTCACGGTGCTTACCTGTAGACACCTCATTTTGACCGGCCTTAAGACTTGAGCACTTTGTTTTGACCACCCCTGATGAAAATTGAAATATACCATTTTATGAATTTCTCAGTTGAAAAATCAAATTGAAATTTTAAATCCCAAACCTCACATATTTTGGCCAAATTAGTTTATATCATATAGTTTATTATTTTGTTGCATTTTATAATTTTATATGTTTTTTTATAATTTGATGTGTGTGTATATATTTTGAGGTAGTGTATTTTAGAAATAAAAAATAACAAAAACAAAACAAAAAAAATAAAAAAGAAAAAAAAGAAAATGATAAAAAATAGAAAATAAAAAAAAATAGTTTGGTCAGGATGGGTTTGAAATGATGATTTGTTTTTTGGGCGGTGGAAGATGTGTTTGTTTTTTAGAGAGAAAGAAAGAGTGGGTGGAAGAGATCAATAAAAAAATGAATGAAGATAAAAAAAGAGAAGACATGATTTGAGGGTGGAACAACAACAAAAAATAAATAAATAAATAAAAAGAAAGGTGATGGTGAACATGGTGTATATGGCCAAAATGATTATGTTTATTTTCGGTGAAAAGAAGAATATGGTTTAGAAATAAAAAGAGAGAGAAATGAGGGGAGTACAGGCCCATGCTGTTCTAGATTCGGCAAAAGGCCATGTGAACTCAAGGGAAAGAAATAATAAAAAAACAATATATATCTACTCTCTCATGACAGATTGACACACAAGACTCAGGGGGATGAATCTCTCTCTCGGGGAGTTGTTTTGGGTTTTAAAAATGTAAAGCTAACACACAAGATAGGGACCCACTCATCACCCACTCAATCTCTCTCTTTCTCGGGTGAGTTGGTTCGGGGGATGAGGACATGAAAAAAGAACCAATCTCTCTCTGGAGGCCAAGGGACTCATGACTCTCACACCATACACAGAACACACGGTTAGGGGGAGGGAGGAGCACACCCAGCATACACACTGCCATAGACACAGAGCGGCACACACACACACAGACACACGGGTTAGGGGGGGACAGCCACACACATCTCTCCCTCTCTCTCTCGGCTTGGGGAGAGGAAGAGGAGAGACACCACCAACCCAGCCACCATTCCCACAGGTTCAGCCCCTCCACCACCTTCTCAGGCCACCTACCGCAACCAACACCACCACCACGTGTCCAAACCAGCCGCTGACTGTCCTCACCATCCCGTCGCTACTCCAGCGATGCTGCCTTCCCACTTGTACCACCAACCATGACCGTCGTGATTCACCATCGCTGAGGATCATTCCAATCTATATTTCGGAGGCAGACCCATGCAGCAGCAGTAGGGAGTGGTGGGTCAAATCGAAGAAGGAGGAGACCACGCAACATACACAGATTGAGACCAACTTCTTCTCTCCTCTCTCGGGCTGGTTCTTTCCTTCCATACCATCACCCTCCACTACACCTAACCACCACATTCTGTTGCATGGAAGATGAATGCACAAGGCTGCTCATAATGGACCATTCATAACAAATACAGCAGCAACAGATAGCTATTAAAATGTACAAGATTGTTGGTGAGGAAAGGTTCTTGCTCTAGGCAGTTTGTACCATTCAGTTACAGGTTTTGTGTGGTAATGGAGGAGAGAGACTATTGCTTTTAGCTGAAGGTTTGCTTAAGAAGCACATTGATTCTCATAGCTTGCACAAACCAAAAGCTCTTACTGTCTACCTTTCTCTGTTGGGACAACAATCCAAGTTCGGGAATGCTTTGGAAATTCTTTCTGGGAAATTAGTTATTTTATTTTTATTTTGAGTGTTTGTGAGGATTTTATTTTATTCATCTCCCTCGGATCTATAAAATTCAAAGTATTGTAATAATTCACCCACCCCGCTTCTTTCTATCCCATTCTTTAATTGTTTTCCCTACCTGTACATGTGTATATATTTGACATGCCATGCATATCCATGCTTTACATTCATGTCTCATGCATTAAGATTCGGCTACATTTACATATGTGGATTTAATCAATTCTTCTGTGATTCTCTGCGCTACCTTATGTTATTGAGATGATTCACATGTCATATCTTAGAAGCCGAATCTTTAGCTGCATCTCATGAGTGAATTGCATTAGGATTCTGTATATAAGATCATGCATATTTTACTAACTTTGTTTTGTAGTTGTTCGAGGGACGTCAGTAAATCTGTGAGTTTTTATGCTTTAGCATCCCATTTGTGTGTGATTTTCTTATTATGTTTAGCATCCTACCATGAGGCTAATTGATTAAATGATAAACTGTTTGAATGCCTGTGGATGAAAGTTTGTTGCCTGAATTGGAATGATTCAATGACTGTACGTTTTTAGCCCACTTTGTAGTGGCAAATTCACAAACTCTAAGCCCACTTAATGTGGCAAATTCAAACCCTTTTCGGAAAACCAAAATGAAGTTGAATTGTTCCAATTTGAGCAAACTAGTCTATACTTGTATGCTTCACATAGTAAATTTTAGGATTTACTAAAATAATCAGAACATGAACATGTAAAGAAAATAAAAGTCATATCATGGTTTAGTAAAGGCCGATCTTTTGATCGGGTGAGCGGGGGTGCTCATTATTGACCTTCCCCTCTCATACCTAAAGTTCCGAGCCAAGCATCCTTGGTTACGACGAACAGTGGCCTTGGCACCGAGTCATGGGTTTCCTAATTTCCCAAAATATTAGGTGGCGACTCTGAGATCTGATGACGCAGTCCATTTTTGACAAAAATTGCAATAAAATGGATTTTTACTAAAAGTTGCCAAATCTGGACTCTCATCTACGTTTCACATTGCACTCGTGAGACTTAAGATCAAAGAGATCTCGAGAGTCCGAACTGTTTAATGCGCGCAGGTACCCCCCGGGCATGTTACATTACCATTTTCCATTCTTTAATTGATATGTTGGCTACAATCTCTCTTGTCTTTCGACTTAGTTCATCTGCTATAACATTAGCCTTCCCGGGATGATAAGACAAAGTGAATTGGTAATCTTCAAGGTACTCCATCCAACGTCTGTGCCTCATGTTCAAATCTCTTTGTGTGAATAAGTACTTCAAGCTTTTGTGATCGGTAAATATCTCAAACTTTTCGCCATAAAGGTAATGTCGCCAAGTCTTAAGTGTGTAGACCACAATCGCCAACTCCAGATCGTGAGTAGCATAATTTTTCTCATGATTCTTCAATTGTCTTGATCCATAAGCTACTACATTCCCGTTTTGCATTAACACACTACCTAACCATTCTTTAGAGGCATCACAATATACTGTGTACCCGACGTCACGTTCGGGTATGACTAATATAGGAGCGCTTGTCAATCTCTTCTTGAGCTCTTGAAACGATTGATCACAAGTTTCATTCCATTCAAACTTTACTCCTTTTTGTGTTAGGCGTGTCATCGGCTTGGCTAATTTGGAGAAATCTTGAATGAATCTCCTATAATAACCAGCTAAGCCCAAGAAACTATGAATCTCAAATGTATTCTTAGGTTGTTTCCATCCCATTACTGTTTCTACTTTAGCAGGATCCATTGATATTCCTGATTCAAACACAACATAACCTAAGAATTTTACTTCCTTAAACCAAAATTCACATTTGCTAGCTTTAGCATATATACAATTGGTTCTCCCTTAGAACTTGCAAAACGGTTCTCAGATGTTGCTCGTGATCTTCCTCCAATCGTGAGTATATCAAAATGTCGTCAATGAATACTACCACAAATTGGTCCAAATAAGGTGTAAAAATTTTGTTCATTAAACTCATGGATACCCCAGGTGCATTCTTCAAAGCAAATGACATTACCACGAACTCATAGTGGCCATAACGGGTTCGAAACGCAATTTTGGGTATATCTTATTTTTTTACACGAAGTTGGTGATATCCCGACATAAGGTCAATTTTGGAAAAACATTTTGAACCTCTTAATTGGTCAAACAAGTCATCGATTCTTGGTAGTGGATACCGATTTTTAATGGTGACTCGATTTAGTTGTCGATAATCGATGTACAATCTTAAGGTTCCATTATTCTTCTCGCGAATAATGCTGGCGCTCCCCAGGGAGACGTACTTGGTCAGATAAACTTCTTACTCAACAGTTCTTGCAACTACTCCTTCAATTCTCGAAGTTCAGCTGGCGCCATACGATGTGGTGCTATTGAAATTGGTGAAGTCCCAGGTTGAAGCTCGATCGTGAAATCTACATCTCGTTTTGGGGGTAATCCTGGTAATTCGTCAGGGAAAACATTAGTGTACTAGCACACCACATGGGGTAATCTTGAATCCTTTCAATTTTCGTCTTCCAAAATTAAGCTTGCCAACCATCCAGTCAATTGATCATGCCATCGCGACTTGCGACGCGTTGGAGTTAGAGAATCTTGTCTATCTCCTTTAAATTGAATTTTCGTGCCATTAAGGGAGGATGTTGTCACCGTCTTACGGTAGCAATCAATAATGGCTTGATAAACCGACAACCAGTCCATTCCTAGGATGACGTCAAAATCAGACATCTCCATAACTCTTAGATCACAGATCAAATATGAACTGGAGATTTCTAGTTCACAAGACTTACATAATAGATTTACTCGGGTTTGACCTCCTAAGGGTGAAGCAACACTTATAGCTATCTTTAACGTTTCGGGTTCCAAACCTAAACTTGACACACATGCAGTGGATATAAAAAGAATGCAAAGCTCTGAAATCAAACAATACTTTAACCCAAGAATTCATAAGGGTTAACATACCTTGAATTACTGATGGGTTACCAATATCTTCTTCTCCTTGGAGAGCATACATTCTTCTTACTGCCTGTTGGTTAGTCCCTCCTGGTTTCTTTCCATTTCCAGCTCCTTGTGGTTATGTTCTTGGTCGGCTTGTATTCCTAGAGGCTTGTGGTTTTCCTTTGTTGGTCTGAGTATTTTGAGTAGGCTTTGAACCTTGCCCTAGCTGGCATTTGTTGTATTGTTGTGCCCCTCACTGATCCATAAAATACTCCTCACCTTGAGGACACTCACTTCAACGATGCCTCTACTGACCACATCTGAAACATTTTCCTTTCCACTCATTTACAAAGTTTCGTTCGGACTGGTTTCCTCTATTCTGCCTTTGTTGCTGCTGCAACCCTCCGGCATAAGGTGCTGGTGCAGGATGGTTTCTGGTGTTGCAAACTGGACCTCATCCGCGTGGTTGGTTGTTGTTCCTTGATCGCTGATTTCGAATGCGTTCGGAATATGCTAACTCTCGTTCCACAATTAAAGCTCGATCCACCATTTGAGCATAGGTGGAAAGCTGCACTGCGATCAATCTTTCTCTAATGTTTGTGTCCAAACCCTATTCAAATCGTCTAACCTTATCCTCTTCATTTGCTACTATAGCTGAAGCGTACTGTGAGAGCTCTTCAAAACAGTTCGCATATTGAGTGACTAACATTTTTCTTTGTTCAGTTGAAGGAACTCTTGAATCATTTCTTATCTTAGTGAGTTAGGAAAATACTTTTCCATGAATAAGTCTTCGAATTGTCTCCAAGTTAATGTCTCTTCTTGTCGAGTACTTCTGATCATTTCCCACCAATGATCTGCTTCCCCTTCCATTTGAAATACTGCCATAGTCACTCTATCTTGCTTATTTCGGATGTCAGAAGTATCTAGCAACTTCTTAATTTGTCTTAACCAAGCTTCAGCTTCATAGGGGTTTGATCTACTAAGGAATTTGTGGGGATGTAGTTTTTCAAATTTTGCTATCATTTCAGATTTGCTTTGATCTTGGTTTCGGGTGGTATATTGCCTACCCTATCAGCAATTGCGCGTATAATTCGAGCGACATCACCATCAGATACTCCATCACCATTACCGTTGTTACTATTTCTTGTTCGTCTAGCCATTTTGTATGATGGGATTTTTAGTGATTTGTAATTTATTCATTTATTTATTATCATTATCATCATTATTATTATATTTATGTGCAAGGATAGTAAAAAAAAAAAAGAAACTTCATTAGTCAGATTAGATAAGCTACAATCAGCAGAATACAAGTAAAACAAAAGAAAAGATAAAATAAATACTACGGGCAAAAGATAGCCCTACAATCCAAGTTAACTCTTACACGCACAATTCTAAACTAGGCAATTTCATATGTAAGCATACAAAACAATCGGTTAGCCTAGTTTATAATTCCCTTAAGACCTCTAAAATAGCCAAGGAAAGTCTCTCCACACAAGGGCTTCCAGCTCCCATGTGGCCTGGAAAAGCCCCATGAATCGCCACAGCATCCTCACGAAGACAGCATTTCCCTGCACACAATGTCCTAGCAGCTGCACTGGCTCCTCCCGATAAATCCTCCAGTCCTTGAAGTCCACTGACCCGTCTCTTTTCACAATTCTGCTTAGGTCGGGCATGATATACTGAAGGCTTCAAATGTCAAAAAGGTTGTCCATCCTATCGGTGAAACCTTCTGGGAAAGGACCTAGCTGATATAACCAGGAAGTCTCTTATCTCAAAATTTGGATAAGTCCAATGTAGGTATCCACCCAACTCTCAGATTTCCAAGCACAACCTCCTAGGGGATAAATTCTGAAATATACAAATGAGCCAATCTGCAGCCCATTTCGAACATCCCAATTCTCAAACACGGCTTATACATCTCCAATGCTCTCATCGGTATTGCCCTCTATAGACTCCTATTCAGTGTCTGACTCAATCACAATTATCTCAATTGGGTTGTTTATTGGTGCAATCTCTTTAGGGTCAGATTCAGGCTCAAACTCAGGTTCAGGCTCAAGCTCAGGATCAGGTTCAGGCTCAAGCTCAGGCTCAAGTTCGTAGTCTTCTACTGGTGCAATTTCTTCATGATTAGACTCAGGCTCATAGTCTTCTGCAGGCGACTCCACTTCTTCACTTGGGTCAAATTCATAGTTTCCCACCAAACTTTCGTCATTAGAGTTAATAACTGCTAACCCTGGCATCCTACAATTAAAAAGGTTCTAACTTAGTTAAGTCACTAAAAATTACAAGTTAACGTAAGGATTTCTTAAACGTAAAAAATATATATATATATATATATAATTGCTACCCATGGCCCAAAGGTTCGAATCTAGGCTCTGATATCAAACTGTGACGCCCCAAATTTTCTTTTGGAACATTATAAAATTTAAATAACAAATAACTTGCTAGATAAAAAATTTTACAACTATTTAGGGAAATTTAGATTTTCACATAGTCAAAGCTTAACAACTAAATTACGAGTCCACATACAATATTACAACAACTTTATAACATTCGTGATTACTAATATTAAGGATAATAAAATTTTATTTCCATAGAGTCTTGACTTTAAGTTAGCCAAGGTTCAATATTAGCAGCAGCTACAAATTAAACCTCAGTCTCTTCTTTAACATAATCTGGCATAAAACGCCAAGGTAATAAAATATATGTCATGAGTTTTGCAACACAGTAAGAAAACGTAACCAACCTACCATTCTTTTTAAGAGAAAATAATCAAATCATGACAATTAAAATAATAGTAAAATTCAATAGCATGATAAATGTAACAACCATTATAATAATTTCGACAATTTTAATAGTTTAGGTGACTCAAAATCTCACCAAAGAGATTTTCTTACTAACAACTAAGTCATGGCCACAGTTAATTTGGAAACCCCCCTTGCTCAAATATTAAAGAACTACCAAAGATGCCCACACCCGAAGTTGTATACCCAAACTGTGGCATCCATGGTTTGCCCCAAGGGAACGGTCTGCCAGGAATATGTAACTTCCCTACGTGCCACTCGCAGATTCACGCTTATTCCAAAACCAAATACTAATAAGGATTCAAATAAGTCTCGTGCCATCTTAGGGTTTCGCGACACAATTTACGTAAAAATTATTAAAAACCAGAGCTCATCCTGAATAACCGGTATTAACCCTCAATTGTTAACTTTGTATAAGTTATTAATCGTTTCTATTAGTTTTTATATTAATCACAAATAATTCCAATTTTATTCATCAATAATGTTGTACCAACTCATTAAAATTCCTAACATAAAATGTTACACATGTCACACCAAAAATAAATCAATGTACAAAATTTAAATAAACAATTAATTTAAACTATGGTATGAAATAATAATGTAGATACCAAAAAGAAATAAATCATAATCACACACATGCATGGATTTTTAATCTACAAGATTAGACTAGCACAATATTAAATTTTAGTCCAAATAAACAATTGAAGAGATAATTTTTGATTCCTCCCAAATCTGCCAAAATTTTCAGAATGTATATCTCGCAAATAAAATTATTAATAAATTGCTTATACAACTCTAAAATTCATATAAATCTACAGAATATTCAATAAACATGCTATGGTCATTTTTCAGAAATCATTTTCCAAAAATAAATTATAAATAATTCTTAAAAATTCCAAGAAAGTTTATGACACAGATTTATCACATTTTCTTAAATTAATTACATACTTAAATTTATAAATCAATTCCATAATTTAAAATTTTATTATGAAACTAAACTTCTCAAATTTCATATTTTTGTTTAGAAATTACCAAATTTAATTTAATATAAAATTTTTAATGATTTTTCAAACACATAGTAAAATCTGCCTATAGCTCCAAATTTGGTTAAAAATCTGTATAAATTCGTACAAACCTCAATAATTGTTGCAAAAATGGATGGATGAAGTAGACATCATTCTAAACAATTTTGTAGAAGAAATCATCTCAAAATTTTAAGTATAAAATTGTCTAAAAATCCATACAAATATTCTGGTAGATTCAATGGCCAAATAAAACCTTCAATCCTCTTTTTAATGGCATAAACTACACATGCAAGCCTATTTTCACAATAATACCATGACTTTAAGACTATCAATATTTTCAAATATTTGATATACACATCACAAAATTTATATACATATAAAAAAAATTATCTATAAATTTAGTCATTTTATCATATGAATATAATCTGAAAATTTCAACAATTAAAAAAAATGAGAAGGTTGAGAGGGTTTTCTTACTTAGTTGTAGGGTTGAAATGGAATAGTGAAATGATAGAAAAATATGCAACCTTCTTAACCTCCTCTAATTGTTAACTTACTCCACTTTGCAGAGATTTTTTTTTTTTTTTTTTTTTTTCAAGTCTCCTTTGCTTTCTCTAATCAAAGAGTAGTATGCATATATATACAAACATGTTGAGGTAGAGGGCGGAGGCTTTTCCCTTTTTTTTATCTCTCTCTCTCTCTCTCTCTCTCTCTCTCTATATATATATATATATAGTCATTTCATATCTTTTAACTCCAAGAAGAATGATGAGGTAAGGGTTCCTATACTTATGCAAACAAACATGTGGCATTATTCTGCCATCAAGAAATTCGATTCTGATTTTTTTTTTTTTTTTTTTTTTTTTTTTTTGTATGGGTTTCTCAAAATTGATACACTAAGGTTTTTAACTAAGGTATTTAGTAAGAATAATTATCATGTTAAATTCTAATTAAAATAATTTATAGACAACAAATATTAAACACCTACAAAATTATTATTCTTAATAATGTTTTTGTTAGTGACTGAATTTGGTTAATTTAAAACTAACTTTTACACTAATATATATAATTTAGATAAACTCTGGATAAAATTAATTAATTAATTTATTTATTTATTTTCTTTTAAGAAT
Organism: Camellia oleifera; assembly: GCA_022316695.1. Classification (NCBI taxonomy): domain Eukaryota; kingdom Viridiplantae; phylum Streptophyta; class Magnoliopsida; order Ericales; family Theaceae; genus Camellia; species Camellia oleifera. Next base: position 3,025,328 of record CM039319.1, on the reverse strand, counting down.
AATTAAATGTGGATTTTCACATAAACCCACCTTTTATAAGACATCTGTGTTCAATTTTTGTGCATTTAATACTTACTGAATAAAATATATGAATTATACTTAGGCCTCGTTTGGGAACAGACTATTTTAGTAACTTTTTGATTTTTTTATTAAAATATGAGGTAAAAAAATTAACATGTTTGGAATGACTTTATAATTTTTTAAGAAAAGATGTGCAAAAAGTAAAGATAAAATTAAATCTTTGACCTTTTGATAGAGGTTGTTGGCTTTTTAATATTTTTTTTTTTTTTTTTTTTTGTGACTTTCGGACTTTTAAGTTAAAACAGTAAGTTGCCAAACGAGATTTTAGAATAATTATGAGTCATATACATACTAGAGTAATGTTACGCATCATAAAATAAATATCATGAAAATTTTTATAAAAATAATTCAAGAGTAATTGTGTAAAATATAATAAAATATTATAAAAATTACAAACTAATCCATGGGTTGTATTCATCATAAATAACATTATTGATACCAAAAATGCTTTAGACCACTAATTAATGGTGGCTCTAATGATGTGGCAGTGGGTCTCACCCACTGCCACATGTGTTTTGTGCCTTGGGTTTTTTTTTTTTTATTTTTTTCAATTACCACCTCACTAGTAGTAGAGTTAGTGATGATAAATTAGTGGTATGTAACATTGCTCTTATTGATACCTACCTTCCTTTAAACTTATTCTAATATATATATTTTTGCAGTATCTATTCCTATAAATAGCTAGGAAGCACGGACACGGACACGGACACGCATACGGACACGGACACGGACACGGACACGGGACACAGCAATTTCTAAAAAATGGGGACACGGACACGGCAGGGGACACGGCAAATTTTTTAATTTTTTTATAAATATTTTTATTTTAATACATATTAATTATTTTATTTATTTATTATATTTGTAATTAATTATTTTATTTTATTTTACATACATGTATTTATTTTTTTATTTATTAATATGTATTATCCATTATTTAATGAGTATATTTATGTTATATAATAACTATTATATAATATATAATAAAATAATAATAGTTATTATTATATATTCATATATAATAATTATAATAGTTATTATATAAGAAAATAATAATAGTTATAATAGTTATTAGTTATATATAGTTATTATATAATAAAATAATAATAGTTATTAGTTATATATATTATATATGAATATATAATAATTATAATAGTTATAATATCAAGACAAGAAGACAGACGGGAGAGAAAAGAGAGAGAGAGGGAGACAGAAGCGAGGGAGACAGAGCGAGGGAGACGATCGCGATCAGAAGCGAGAGAGAGGGAGACGATCGCGATCGCGATCAGGATCAGAAGCGAGGGAGAGAGAGAAGGCGAGAGAGAGAGCTCTGCGAAGGCAAAGGCGAGACAGAGAGAGAGCTCTGCGAAGGCGAAGGGGCTGGATCGTCGAAGTCGAATCTGGCTCTGGATCGTCGATCGAAGTCGAAGGGCTCTGGATCGTCGCCTACCAGGTTTGTTCTCGTTTTCCCCCTTTCATTTACTCTTCTCGCCGTGTCCATGGCGTGTCCAGATTCGGACACGCGTGTCCCCTGCAAAAAAATAAATTAAATTAAGGGGACACGCCAGATGCCGTGTCCCGTACGTGTCCCCGGCGTGTCCCCGTGTCCCCGGCGTGTCCCCGCATCCGACACCGCCACGGCTTCCATTTTGCCGTGTCTATGCTTCATAGATAAATAGTGATCTTTTCACAACGTGATCCACGTGTAGCCAGTTTTAGGTCTCCTTTGGAAATATATTTTTTTAATAATTTTTTTATTTTTTAATTAAAATATGATATAAAAAAATTATTTTATTTAAACTAATTTTTAATTTTTTATGAAAAGATATAAAAAAATAAAAAATAAAAATAGAATTTTGACTTTTTAATATAAATTATTAATTTTTTGATTTTTTAATAATTTTTTAATTTTTAAACTAAAAAATGATGTTGTACCGTTCTAACATTGCATCAAACATATATAGGGACGTCCAAACAGAGCCCTAGACCACCACCACCACCATCATGGAAGCAGCAGCAGCTCCTCTTCACTCATGGTCTCCTCTCCGCCGCACACGGCTGAACCGAGCATTCGCACTCCTCTACTCCGCCGCCATTTTATCTCTCCTCTACTACCATTACCTCAACCTAACCACCCACCACTCCACCACCACCACCACCACCACTTCTCTTTCCATGCTGCTTGCTGATCTTGTGCTTGCTTTCATGTGGGTTACTTACCAAGCTTTTCGCATGAAGCCGATCAACCGCGAGACTTTCCCGGAAAACCTCATAAAACATGCGAAAGAAAGCGAGTTTCCTGCCGTGGACGTGTTGATATGCACGGCGGATCCCTACAAAGAGCCGCCGATGAGGGTGGTGAACACGTGTCTATCGGTGATGGCGTATGATTATCCGACTCATAAGTTGTCGTTCTATGTATCGGATGATGGAGGTTCTCAGTTGACACTCTTTGCTTTTATGGAGGCTGCCAAGTTTGCAGCACACTGGTTGCCCTTTTGCAAGAAGAACAGGATTGTGAAGAGGTGTCCTGAGGCTTACTTTGCTTCTGACCCTACTTGGTTCTCAGACACTGATCAAATACAGGTAATAAACAAAAATTAATGATGTATACATAGAAAAGTTGTGATGTTTCAACTTCATGTTTATTCATTTTTAGGCCGGGTTTGTCAATAGATGCAAATAGGGAAAAAAAAAATTAAAATTAATACAAATTGTCACATTATTTTCTCCATTTTTTATAGAATTATTTTGTAAAAAGTTAAAAATAATAATTAAAATAATAATTCCCAAATGAGTTCTAAATCAGAAAACTTATAAAAGTGACTTATTATTTCGAATGCCATATAAACATTATTTTAGTGAATTTTCTGTTAATTTTTTTTTTTGAAAAATAACATTTTATATAAAAACAAAATATTCATTTCGAATGAATTCATTGCCACCATTCATCAATGAATAATGCGATACAGATAGATTGGTACAGATCTCATAGTATCATTTTGAAAATGACTTCTGAACAGAAATATATATATATATATATATATATTTATATAGAAAATACATTGATGTGTTAATGTTATTTTTAAAATTATGAAGACAATAGTTAATGTTTTGATTAAAATTAAAAAAACACAAAAAGTCATTAAAAGTTTTATATGAAAATTAGGTCCAAGGATCCCCTGTCCCTAAAAATTTCTGTCTCTATGTTCTAAATCAATCACAACCATTGGATATGTTTTGGGATTCTTAAATCTTGAGATTTTTAAATGATCCAATAATTGTGAGTGATTTGAAATAAAGGGACAAGAATTTTTGGAGGCAATGAATCCTTGCTCCTACAAAGTTTTGTTTGTTTATCATTACTCATCACATTTATATCTATTCATTAAAAGTTAACCAACCACCATCAACTATGTTTGATAATTGTAAAAATATTATTGTTATATCATTATGCAAGAATTTTTTACATACAAATTTTATATGTTTGCCATTTTCCTTCACAGGAATTTAGAAGAACAACAACACTACAAACTTATAATTATTTATCAAGAATTTACCTAGAAATGAGAATCAATGATTCAAAATTATTTCACTCATGAACCTCAAATTTCATCAATTTAATCTCTACCATATATGCCCATTCTTAGCCAATCTTGGACTTCCAAATTCTAGGTGCCTAGCTTTTTTTTTGTTAAAAGAATGGTCATTTTGTTAGGAGTTCAAGAAATAATCTTTTTTTTTTTTTCTATCCAAATGAATTCTTGTGAACCAAATACTACTTCTGCGAAATTATTTAATAATCTCATAATATCATGTGGTCATACTCCAAATCAATCACCAATTAATTAGTCTCATGATGTTTTCTCATCTCTAACATAAATCAGGGACTCTTACCCCTTTCTAACAATCAAAACCTTATGAAACACCATATATTCATACTCCGAAAATACTAAATAATTACCTTATTACCCTCTAACCGAAAATGCATTTAGAGCATCTTCGGCATTTTGCCTAGTCTTATGACACAATAGAGTTCCAACACAATAGACAGTCATCTCTTTGTCATCTACATTTGGAGAGCAGTAGAGGCTAGTCAAACTATTTTCATAAATGGAAAGTGTTGTTAGAATACACACTAAAATGACTAGACTAAATAGAAAAGATGCTTTTTTATATTTTTTTGTGAGGCAAGTTTTCATAGTTTAAAAACCTCTATTTTTAATATTTACACAAAAATCATCTATTAAAATAATGTGTCAATAACAATTTTATAATTTAAAAATCATTCTAGGTTTTTTTTTTTTTTTTCCGTTTTTGTTGTAATAAGTTCAAATTCAATCATATATAATTTTGTATTTAATTTTTGTTTTATTTTAATTTTTTTAATAATATTTGTATAGCATCGCTGGTTGAGTGGAGCCAAACCATTGATTGGAGTTGCAACAGGCAACAAGATCAGTTCAAGAATTGGACCCACCACCATGTGGGATTGATTACAAAATAGGGGTCATAGATACTACTCTAGTCAGTATCAATTTAGAGCTTGAGAATTGAAAGTTTTTTTAAGTAATTGTTTTTTACATTTTACGAAATGATGCTAAATAATAATAATAATAATAATAATTTAACAACTTAACTTTTTAATTTTTTTTTTGATTAAGAATCAATCTTCCCAAATAAAGCCTTGATCATTTTCCATGCTTTGCTTTGGTAGATTTTGAAGTAGGTGTTTAGTCCGTGAAATTAATGAAATTTAATCATTCATTTAATCAATCTAACTTTTTATTTTTACTTTTAGAATAATGTTATATGCACTAATTGGTATACCAATTAGTGTACTAACAGATAATGTAATATAATTTTAAAAGTTTTGAGTATTTGTAATTTATATAATGTGTAGAGTCAATAATAATGTCATAATATATTAATACACTAATTAATATACTAATTGATACATATAATATTACCATTATTTATATGAAAGATCCATTTACATTGGTGTTAATAATTCATAATTAAAGGCGCCCGTGGACCTAATCACATTTGAACTTTACTTGTGTCCTTTAGGTGATTCAGCATATAATATAAAAAATAAATTAAAAAACTATTGTCTATGGGATTAAGCTTAAATGACTGTGACATCAATTAAATTAGGAGTAATTACGTATTGGTCATAATAAGTGGACTTATTATTTAATAGGTTTTATAGAAAAAAATTTGTCATAAAAAAGTCACTAATTGTAAGTTTTAGCGACAATTTATAAAAATCATGACAACAAGTCATTAATTGTCAATTTTTAGCGACATATATAAAAAATTATCACAAAAAATTATTTTTAGTGATAATTTTACCAAGATTTATTTTTAATAAAATTTGATGAGAATTTAGTCCAATTATTAAGATCTATTGATAGTTTACCTATTAAAAATTATACGCATAAATAACAATGGTTGTTTGAGTTGTATTTCACCCAAATCATAGTAACTTTTTTGGGTAATTATTCAGTAATTCCAAAATATAAACACGTGATATTTTATAATATTGTGATTGGTGAAGAAGATGAATAGATAAGGTATTATGTTTGATGATTGAAAAATATGAAAAAATATATTAAATAATAATTAATTAAGAAATACAAACGAGAAGATTCTATAATTTTCCAACTTTCTTACCCTAGGTGAGGTTAGGTTAATTAGTTTGACCTTGATTTATCATTTCTTGGGTTACATTAAAAAATAAATTATAATAATAAATAAATAGTTTCTCTGGCAGCTGCAGCCGGCAATCCTCCACCAAATAGCTCCAATTTAAGTTATAATTTTTTTATTAAAATTATCGAGACCCTTTTAATTATTAGTTAATATCATTTTATCCTTTCATATTTAATTATTAGTTAATATCACTTTATCTTCTTCATATTTTATATATTTTGACTTTTTCAATTATACAATTATATATACTCCTTTTAAGCCATCTCTAAAAGAGATATATAAGGTCAAGTCGAAGTCATTATCTGATCGATTTTGATAATTTAAATCGTGTCTTTTAATTAAATTATTTATAATAAAAAAAAGTTGATATAGTATCGGTAACTATATATATTTAAATTATATTTATTTAAAAATATATATATATTTAAATTATATTTATTTTAAATAAAAAAGACTGCAAATTTAATTTTAATAATAAATTATTCATTTAAAAGAAAGTCAAAAAGTTAGTTTGTAACTATCTCTCAAAACACTCTTAAAAAAATATAAATTACTAAAATTGAATGGGCTCACAACAGCGTCAATAATAATTGAAAGGAAAATGAGTAGTTTTTTGGGTAAATTTGTTGGTAACTCTAGCATTGCTCTGAAAGAAACACTTTCAGATTGATTTAATTAATTATTTATTTATTTATTTATTTTTACGATTTTTATGCATGCAGAATATGTATGAAAGCATGAAAATGAGGGTAGAGAGGGTGGTGGAGAGAGGGAGCGTTCAAGCTGATTATATCAGTACCGAGGAGGAGCTCCAAGCTTTCAGCAAATGGACCAATGGATTTACGCCACAACATCATCCTACAGTTATTCAGGTTCTCTATTAATTTTTTTTTTTTTTTTATAATTTTTATACATGCACAAAATATGACCACAGAATCAAATGCAAATTTTCTTCGCATGGAGTGAGACTCACACATTCAATCCTTTGATCAGATTTTGTCCACTTAGAATTTTGTTTTTTTATAAATAGTTATAGAGTAGCTGATCATTAATTTTTTATTTTTGTCATTCCTATATTATTAGGATACATGATAAAAATTTATTTATTGGCATTACAATAACACATATAAATTATGATGTAAAATAGTGATAAAAAAACAAGTAATATATGGTCCTTTTTAAAGTAACTCCATGTTGATTAAATTTGAGTGTCCAATTTCGGTGAGATATATAAGATGGTATATCATAACTTTATTGTTTAGGAAAATTTTACTGTTCATTATATGATTTTTATACAGATTAATGTGGTAGTGACGTTATGTAATTAAATATCATTATTAAATTGTCACTTCATTTTAAAATAATATGTGTTAATAATGCGATCATATCATTTTACATCTAAAGGAAAAGGATTATAGATTTTTTACTAAATTCATAATAAAAACAATGTGACAGTCACATTAATTTATGAAACTATGAAACAATGATGGATCTTTTTATTATAAATAAAGGAATCACAACATATCATATCATTCTATATTAAAATTCTGTACATAAATTTCCTTTATAAATCAATATCATATGTGAATTCTATATATATATTTCTATTTATATAAGAAAATATTTGAGATTTTCAAAAAACTCTCATAATTCTATCCACAATAAGATATCATGATAGATGTCAACTTTTAATTTATTACATATCCAATGATTCAGGGCCTAATTCCCTTATCATATCATTATAGATAAATTTATAAGTCAAATATGTGATTTTTAACCTTACTCATATATCACTATTTTTGTTTCTTAATTAGCTTGTGGACTACTCACCATGTTCCCAACAAGATAGACAAAACATATTAATGGGTATACCTATACATGCTGATAAACTTAAATGAAACTTACAACTTCAACAAAAGAAAAGAATTCCAGCCAACTTTTGATAAAACATTTTTTTTTTTTTTTTTCTGTTTTGGGGTAGATTGTGGATTTTATTTTATTTTTTCTATTTTTTATTTATTTTTGTGTTGCCAGAGGACTCATATTGGAGCATAAATCATTTATTTCACTTCCTCTCATCTTTTATTTCATTTTCATCTATCCATTTGTACAAAGACAGAGACAAATGAGAGTACAAACAAAAGGGGAAAATGATCCCAGGCCGCCCATGTTCCCTGGTTTCAATGAATATGGATACAAATGTTTTGGAATGACGGTTAAAAGTTATTTTTTTATTTTTTTTTATTTTTTTGTGAGAGAGAGAAGTGAGTTAAAAGTTGGGAAGTGACTTTTAACCTACTTTTCAAAATATAAAATGTTTCGGAAACTAGACTTACCAACTTAAGGCAACATTTGGTAGAGTTTTTTAAATATAATTTGAAAATAGAATTGTATTTTGAGTTTATAAATTTTAGAATTATGATTTGAGTGTGAAAAAATTATTTGATTATAAGTTTTGAAAAAAGTTTGAAATAAATGATGTGACATATGATATGTAATTCAAAAACTTACAACTTATAATCAAACGCATAACCCAAAATCCTATTCAAAACTCATAAAAAAAAATTAAAAAAAAAAAGAATTGGAAATATTTTTTATTTAAAATATAAAAATAACTAGTGTAAAAAAACAAAACAAAACAAAACAAAAAATCGAATACTATTCCGGTCAACTGGCCTGACGTTTAGGAGGATGATAGGGTTAATCAAATTTTTCCGCCTAGAAAGGAGTTTTCAAAAGTGGATGTGGAAATATAATTTAAAAACTTAAAACAAATACCACACTGAAATCAATTGATGAAAATATGTTTAGAGAGCTTCTCCAAACACAACCTAAATTTTTCTGGATTGATGATTGTATAGTGAAAATTAAATTTATGTAATCTGAAATTTATATGTATAATAAATTTCAGGAGTTGTTTGGGATAAACTAAAAAAGTTAAAAATTCTATACTATTTAAGAGTAGCTTGTGGGGTTTGAATACCTAAAAAGTCAAAAGTCAAAATGGTGAAATGGTCATTTTGATTTTACTACAATATTTTATTGCACATATTTTTATAAAAAGTCAAAAAATTATTCTAAACATAATCTTTTTTTTCTCTACTTTTTTAATCAAAAAATCTAAAAGTACACTTATATGACACATTCTAAACAATTACTAAATTATAAGATGATAATTTTAAATAATTTTTAACTAAGTGTGAATTCGTAATATTATTAATATGGATAAGAGCGTCCACAGTAATGTTTTTGGGTGTGTTTGTAATATGTCAAAAAAAAAAAAAAATTGGGAGAAAAAGGACTTTTTCGTTGCTACATTGGACATGTTTGCGGGGCTTCTATTCACACACACCAAATTTCTTCTCTACACACACTTAATGAAAAAATTGTGTAAAAAACGTGTGAGGGAGATGTGTAAAAAAGATATTTTGAGTGTGTAAATAAAAGCTCCCCATGTTTGCATGCGAAATAACTGACAAAATTCATGTCGGAACTGAGCTAATAAATGAGAGAGAGAGAGAGAGGGGTGTGGCTATGCATGTGCTAGTGCAAAGTGTGACAGAAAAATAGGGAGAGAGAGACAGAGAGAGAAAGAAAAGAGTTGGGTTTCCTTTTTAAATGAAAATTTCTTAACGCATATTGTAATATCTCTATCGCTCACACTCACTAAATTAACAGACGTTAACACAAAAATTGAGTCTCACTTAAATCACCTTTTATCACATGTTTAATTGAATATGCTATGATGGTAATTACTCTATAGCTAAGTCCAGGAAACTCTTGGCATCAAATATGAGTGTACTGACTAGTGTGTCTATAGAACATCATTGCACTCGCTGTTTAAAAATAAGAACATGCATCTTGTTGAAATCAACAAATTTGAAGGAATATTTGTGTTTCAATTCAAGTCATAGAGTATTAATAGTCTCAGTTAATATAAACGAAACATTGAAAAACAGGTTTTATTGAAGAGTGGAAAAGACAAGGACAGCAGAGGTCATGCGATGTCAAACCTTATCTATGTTTCCAGAGAGAAAAGCCGATCAACTCCCCACAATTACAAGGCCGGTGCTCTTAATGTCCTGGTAAGACTACCCCTAAAGCTATATACATATATATGTACATGTATTTCATTATGTACATTTTCTTTGAATACATATCCATGTAGGGCAATTTTTAAGTTTGTAAGTGCATATATAATAATATAAATTTTTGTAAACATACGTAATTTATCTCATAAAATCGCATAAATTTTCATAAATATACGTAAGTTAACTCATAAAAATTTAAGAAATCACAATTTACGTGATTTTGTAATGTAACTTATATATATTTATGAGAATTTACATAAGTACATATGATATGCACCTTGCACACCCAAACACTTGTCTTTCATGTATCAAATTCACAAAAAATCATTTTTGTGCAACAATGTTATGGACGCAAAATTTAATCACACTAGGGTTGTTTAGGAAGTGGGATTTTAGCATAATTTAGGTTAAAATTCACAAAAAGATAAAATAGACTAAAATAACTAATAAGACAAAATGTCATATCAAACTCAATATAATTTTATTTTTTCTCTCATAAATATCACATCCAATTAAAAAAAAATTCAATCATCTTTTCAAACACAAAAATTTTAGCCTACTAAAATAGTCAAAAATTAAAATAACTTATTAAAATAGCAACTTCTCAAACACCTACAAAGTGTCACACACTGTTCTCACAGGGATAGGGCACTGGCCCAATAGCCTGTCTGGCCTAACTCAATATTTTTAAAATTTGAGATAAATTTTTAACACTTTAGTTGGGTTAGGATTTTGAACTTGTTTATTTTTGCTTAAAATTAGAAATTCTAACTTGCTTTGCACATTTGTACAATATTAATTTAAAATTTTATATTATTTAGTCACATAATAAACAAAAAAAAATAAAAAGATAAACAAAATATATTTGTACATTTATATATCTTTCTAAGACTTGTTAAATTAAAAGGAAAATTATTTAGAAGTCCTATTAGGGAGACTTGTGTTACATTTGGTCCCACAAAAAAACTTATGTTCTCATAAGTCCTATGGGAAATTTCTTGACATATTTACCCTCAATATTAATTGTTAATATCATAATTAATAATAAAACCATATATAGGGAAATTGATATAAACGTAACGCAACGTGACACCTACATGAACGTAACGTGACACCTATACATAACGTGACATCTACATAAATGTAACGTGACATATATACATGAACGTAACGTAACGTGACACCTACATAAACGTAACGTGACACTTATATAAACGTAACGTGACATATCTACATAAACGTAACGTAACGTGACATATCTACATAAACGTAACGTAACGTGACACCAATATGAACGTAACGTGACACCAATATGAACGTAACGTGACACCTATATAAACGTAATGTGACATTTACATAAACGTAACGTAATATGTCACGTTACGTTTCGCAAACTTAATAAGTTTTTATTTTTTTAATCCGTTTGTTTTGAAATAGATATATAATCTTAATATATTTTTATTTTGTATTATTAATTGTAAAATTTAAAAAATTATTTATTTTTGAATTTTTTTATTTTTTTATATAGAAAAATCAAAGAAAACATAGGCATTTAAACATAGGCATTTATTTGACGACGACGACAACGTTGTTGTTGATGATTCTGAGAATCGACCCATTCCTTGTTTAGCTTCCATAGTTTAAGCTTCCTTAACTTTACCAACTGCTGAACGAGTAAACCTTCTTGGATTTATTGAAGACTGTAACTTCTGTTCAACACAGGTCTTCCTCTCAATAGTGCGATCTGGAATTCCAGAACCTTTCTCTATCACAGAATCAGTTAGATTAGTTGAGAGGAATTCTGAAAAAGATTAGGGGTAAAAAGATTAGGATCTTGTGGAATACATTCTTATGAAAATAGGACTTAAGACTCTATAAGAAATTACACAGGACTTAACCTAGCATAAGGTTCTGAAAAATGACTTATAAATAAGTCTCCCTAAATTAAAACATTTTTTTCTTATTTGAAATTAAAAATTTGTTAAAAGACTCAAAATCGTGTACAATTAGATTTTTTAGTGCCTAAATTCATATATATATATATATATATTAAAAGGCCTAAATTAATTTAATAGCCTTCCAAAGACTAAAAAATTTAGTAATTTATATACATCAGGTTAAGTATCTAAGCTTGGGATTTAAGAAGTCTTTTAGAATTAAGCTTAGAATTTAAAAAATGCCTTATGTTGGGTCGAACGAGTTTGTGATAACACACATGTTCTTGCTATAAAGTGCCCGAAACTGGCAGACCCCTAGGCCACACTCTTTGCTAGTATTCTGTGCAACTTTCTATAATTGAATTATATGTCGCTAATATTAATCAGTGTGTTTGGTTTGAGTTTTTTGGATTAAGTTTTTTGAAAATTGAGTTTTTTGATTTTCGTATTTTTTTTTTATTTTTAGTGAATATTTTTAAAATTTTAAACATTTTTTAAACTTTTTTAGATGCACCTCATTTAGATGTATCTAAAAAGTAAAGAATTTGTGAAAAAATATTTTTAAAAATTAATAAATACATAAAAATACAAAAAATGTACTGAATTCTCGTATTTTTTTTTTTTATATTTTTGGTGTTTAGTGAATTTTTAAAAGGTTTCTTTCATAATTTTTTTACTTTTTAGGTATATTTATGTTAGGTATGTCTAAAAAGTAAAAAAAATTGCTTAAAATATTAAAAAATTCAATAAAAACAAAAAAATACGAAAAATAAGAAAGTAAAATTTTCTGAAAAGAGTTTTTAGAAAACTCTAACCAAGCATTGCAAATATTTTTTTGTGCAAATTACGAAGCTTCGAGTATCGGCGACCATGACCAATGCACCAATAGTCCTAACCCTGGACTGTGACATGTTCTCAAATGATCCACAAACCCCTCTTCGAGCTCTATGTTATCTCTTGGACCCTCACATGGACCCCAGGCTAGCTTTCGTTCAGTTTCCTCAATACTTCCATGGCCTCAACAAGGATGACATTTATGCTTCTGAATTGAAATATCCCTTTCAAATTGATTCTCATGGAATGGATGGCTTGGGGGGCCCAGTCCATATGGGCACCGGAGGCTTTTTTCATCGCCGGGCTTTCTTCGGAGGCCCATTTTCATTTGTTGCCCCAGAAAATCCTGAACTAAGCCCAGATCATGTTGCAAATAAGCCCATCCAGTCCGAAGAAGTTTTGTCCCTGGCGTACCAAGTTGCTGGCTGCAATTTTGATGCCCAAACCAAATGGGGCTCCAAGGTAAGACTCCTATGACTATCACTGTTTTGGATTTCCATGTTCATATTTTAACGGTTTTAGATCATCTTAATAAGGATGGCAATGGGTTTGGGGTGGAAAAAATAAGGAAAAGATAGTTATAGGAGGAGTGAGGGAAAGTAACCCCAACCCGATTATGCTTCATATTTTTAAATTTTTTTTTTTTTTGATATATGTAAGTTGTAAAACTAAATGGAACGGGGTTCAAGTGAGGGAGGGATCTAGTGGGTGGGTTAAGTATGAGGGCAATATTTACCAAACGTAGGCAGGGTGGGATTAATCAACATACATAAAGGGATTAAGACCCAATATTTGATAAGTAATGTTTTAAATATCAGCCAATACATATCAAGATTTCGAACTTCTGATATTGATATTCACCAATATACTGCTTGATATTATCTGATATCGGTCAATATATGACCACACTATAGATACTAATATGTATTCTAATACCGTCATTTTAAACCAATTGCAGATGGGATATAGGTATGGATCATTGGTTGAGGACTTCTACACCAGTTACAAGCTGCATTGTGAAGGGTGGAGATCTATTTTCTGCCATCCCAAAAGAGCTGCATTTTTGGGGGATGTCCCAGTGACTCTGAATGATGTGCTGTATCAAACTATGAGATGGTCAATGGGCCTCCTTGAAGTGGGCTTTAGCAAGAATAGCCCATTAACCTTGGGCTTATGGTCCTTGAACCCCTTCCATGCCCTTTGTTTTACACACTATTCCTTGTGGCCCATTTCGGGGATTCCAATAACTACGTATGCTTTCTTCCCACAGCTAGCTCTCCTCAACTCTTTCTCAATCTTCCCAAAGGTATGTCAACACACTAATTCAGGATTTGTAAGATCAATCTATCCGTGTTTGACATGATTACCAATTGATTGATTTTATGGTTGAAATCTGTATACCTGTTTGTGGTGATGTTATGTTCGGTTTCATTTGTTTTTAATGATTTTTTTTTTCATTGAGAAAAGCTTTGGTATGCAGGTCTCAGATCCTTGGTTTTTCATGTATGCTTTTCTTTTCCTTGGAGCCTATGCACAAGATTTTATCGACTTCATGTTAGCCAGAGGAACAATCCAAAGGTGGTGGAACTCTCAGAGAATGTGGATACTTAGGGGGGTCTCAAGTTTCTCCTTTGGACTAGTTGAATACTTGTTCAAGTCCTTAGGCTTAACCAAATTTGGATTCAATGTGACAAGCAAGGTGGTTGACAACGAACAAGGCAAGCGATACGAGCAAGGAATTTTTGAATTTGGAGTTGAATCGCAAATGTTTTTGCCGATAACAACGGCTGCTATAATCAACTTAGTTTCGTTTGTCTCTGGCATCATTCAAGTCTTGAGCAATGGATTGAGGTTTGAAGATGTGTTTACGCAATTGTTCATAGCTGGTTTTGGAGTGCTGAATAGTTGGCCTGTTTATGAAGCCATGGTGTTGAGAAGTGATAAAGGGAAGTTGCCTACAAAGATCACCTTGACATCAGTAGTTCTATCATGGCTTCTTTACTTGGTATCCTCTTGGGCATTTTAATATGCTAATGGTTGTTATGATTTTAACAATTCTATTCTCATTCTTTGTTTTATGTAGTAATTATTGGGGGGAAGACTTGAGCACCAAAATAAAAATAAAAAAGTTGCTCATGCATAATAAGAAAGGGTGAATTCATGAATTTTTCTTTGTTTATTAAATTGTAATTCATGACTTTCAATCGAAGAAATTAAAATTTCGAAACTTCATCTTTTTCTCTAACAAAAAAATTGATTCCGCATGTGTTAAATTAAGACTTCTATGTAATTTTCAATTTTTTTGAAGGATTATTATCAACACATAAAAAATATGACCTTACCTGCTGTGTTACACAAGATTTTTGAGCGAAAGAGATGTTGTAATCCCTATAGTCTACACTTGATTTCATTCTTAAAGGTGAATGAACAAAATCAGACCCTCCCGAGACATTATAATTCATCTTTCTCATTTCAATAATTAGTTATATAGCAAAGGATTCTCTATCCCTAAATTTTCTTATCTACCCTATCTCAAATCACTTATATCCACTGAAACATATCTTGAAATTATTGCACAAACAAAATTTCAATGATCCAGAAGTCAGAAATGTTTGGGACAGAGGAATCAAGAGATTTATAAAAAGAAGATCATTGACCAATCTATGCGTACACGCTCTTTAGGTGCATCAGTGATTTTTTGCTCCAACTTGGTATAGAAGGCATGTGCTATGTTCATCAATGACTTTTTGCTCCAACTTTTCAAGAAAAATGGATACCGTCCTCTTTCTTTTCTTTTCTAGTTTGCCAAACGGACTGTAAGAGCTACTGAATCTTGATGTGGATAACCCATCTCACTCTCCAAACAAGTAGATGTTCCACCACTAGTACCGGATGATCCTTCCATTAGTACTACCATTTGATGCTCTCTTAAATTATTAGCCATATCTGAGTCAACTCTAACTCCTTGCTCTTGTTGCTCTGGATCAGAAACCATCTGTGGGTTCTGATTGGGTACAACAGGTGGCTGTGATTGGCCACGTCCATTGGTGGTGATGATGCGGCATCTACAGAGTGGACAAGTTGGATTTGAATGGGCCCAATAACGTATGCAATCAACGTGAAACATGTGTGTACATGTTGGGATCTGAATCAGAATTTTTATTAATGAAAATTCAGAAATTATTTTTGAAAATCAAAAATTAATTTTTGACTAACGTTACAAATAAATATTCTGAATTGTTAATGATACCAGTATATTACTACTAGTTATCAAATAAAATAAACAGTATATTATTACTATTTGTCAAACAGTATATCACTACTATTTGTTTTTCCAATCAGAATATTATTTTGTAAAATCACAGAAAATAATTTCTATAAGAAGAAGAAATAGAAAAGAAAACAAACAAAAAATCCTGTATAAATAGAATAATTCAAACCTGTCTTAAGATTGTTGAAACAATTTTCTGTGTAAAATAAATAACTTGAAACAAATCAAACAAATAAAAATAAATTACTTGTAGAATTTGTTTTACCGAAATGTAAAAGTACAAAAAGATCAAGTCGAGTGTGTGACACTCTATCCTTAAGACAGATTCGCCCCGTTACGGTACTTACGGATAAAAGGCGTCTATCTCCTAGGATACAATGATCTTCATAAATTGTAGTAACACTCCAAATAATTTGTACGATGAACAAAACCTGTGTTCTATACTCCCTAAATTTTTCCTAAAATTATATGAAGAATATATATGCAACAGAGCAAAATCTGGACAGCAAAAAATGAATTTTTCAAGCTCGAAATGGCTGGTATTTATAGGCAAATTGTGGCTGTCCGAACAGGTTTATTTTCAAATGAACAGATCTGTTTTCAAACAGAACAGGTGCAAATATATATATTTTTAACTACTGGCAGTTTTCTGTCTGTCTAAAAATGCTAGTAGATGTGAATCTGTCTGGACAGTTTTAATTTGTTTTAAAAGAAAACTAAATCTGTTTGAACTGCTGGGCAGTTTAGATAATTAATTTCATTAAGAATTTTTGGAAATAATTCAAATAAATTTTGTCCAAAAAATTAATATTAGAACTAACCCGACCCACACCTGACACGACCAGTCAGACAGCGACGATGCACGGGTGTGGTGATTTGAGTTAAGGTTCACTTTGACTATAACTCCTCCCTTCTATAAACTTGAAGTGTCCCTTGAAGCTCAACCCAATTATTGCCACCTAGAACTTATATATACACATAAGTTCTCATAAGTTTCCAATGTGGGATACCCATTTCAAAGAAACTCACATTTACTTCTTTAATAGTCCATTCCACGAACTCGAAAACGACGTCAACTTCCATTCACTCATAAATGATTTTGACGAATCGTTTGTACCGTGTGACTTGCCATGCGGCAAAGAATACGTCACCTTTTTAGACCTACCTCAAAAGAAGTTTGGCACCCACTCAAATTTGTGCTCAAAATTGATCCAAAATAAACCTATAAAAACCATATTTTTCCAACACTAACACCTCCAAGTTTCCCTAAAAGCCCATTTAGAGTTGGGTAATGGGTTATTCTTGTTATCTTAGTATCATTATTACGATAGAAAATTATTTAAGTAGTTTTTGAAATATTATATGATATTATTTATATAACATTTTTAATAAATAAAGAAATTAAAAAATATATCAAATAGATCATCACATGTCTCTCTCTCTCTCAATTACAAAACAAAAATTAATCAGGATTTTGTGTCACTCATAAAAATGTTTACTATATTATTGATTAAAAACACTGCGTGAACAATACTAGCGATTACATCTATCATGCAAAAAGTGTTGAAACCAAGTGTTTAAAGGGTCGGGCTTCCCTCTAGTCTGATCTGTGACTTGAGGGAATTGTTGGGCCCGTGGAGGCTCACCACGGGTCCCATTTCGATAATTCAAACTGTTCAATGTGTAGAACTCATCAAGTACTATATACTTGTTAAAAATCACGTTGATTAGATATCGATAGCTACGTGATTAAATCAGTTTTGTATATAAAAAAAATGGACGGTGAAAAAATAAATAGTTGACAGAAATCTAATCAGATGAAATAGTTATCGATATCCAATCAACATAATGTTTTACAAGTATATAGTACTTGACGAGTTCTACACATTGAACGGTTTAAATTATCGAAACGGAACCCGTGGTGAACCCTCACTGGCCCAACAATATCCTCAAGTCCGATCTAGGATCGGAGAGAAGCCATTCTCATGTTTAAAAACCCTTCAAATTTGGAGGAAAAATAAATAAATAAAAATATAGGGAACTTACCAATAAGTCCTATATATAAAGTTCAAAACCCATCTAATCCAAAACAAAATACTTGTACAATTAATCCTATATATTTTTAATTGTTACCAAAAAATTCTTTCTTTTTTTTTTTTTTAATTTACAAATGCTGTTACATCCCACTATCGTCAGACTTCTGTCAAACGGTCACCGTAGACTCGCCAGAATGTTTAACATCACAGGCAAGTTGCTGGAGTATCGTTGGAAAGTCGTCGAAGTATCGCCGAGAAGTCGCCGGAAGGTCATCGGACTGTTATGAACGCCAATGGGAGTCATCGGAATGTCCAGAACGTTCGTTGGATGTTAAGATCATCATTGGAGACTCACCGAAATATTCAGAATATTGCCAAAAAAAAAAGAATAAATGGAGAAATTAGAGCAAAAAAAACATAGCAAAATGTGCTAAATATTGATAAATTAAAAAGAAAAAAAATATAACAACAAAAAATAGCAATAATGGAAAAAACATATGTTATTTTTTAATTTTTGTGGGGTTTAAGCAAATAATCTCCAATATTGATCAAACTAAAAAACAAGTTTTGAAACTGTAAAATGTTACAATTTCAGAGCAAAAATCTATTAAGTATTTATCGTTATTACTCAAACTGAAAAACATGTTATAAAACTGCAAAATTTTACAGTTCTAAAGAATGTTATGAAACTATAAAATTTTACAGTTTTAAACCATGATTCATTTCAGCACAAAAAAAATTGAAACTGCAAAATTTTACCGTTTTCACTGCCTGTAACTAATACTCAAAAACAACTTATTCAAAATTTGAAAATTTTCTCCATTAAAACAGAAAAATAGACTTGTGTAACAGAGATGTTAGACTTATTTATTTTGATGATTTATTTAATTATGTTTTAATTTATTTGAAAGAGAAAAATAGAATCCAAAATTTATTTTGATGATTTATTTAAGGGTAAATTACACTTACACCCCCTGAGGTTTAGGTTTAATACATATCACCCCCTAACGTTTGGAAAATTACACTAACCCCCCTGTCATTGTAATTATTTAAACGGAATAAAGATATTGAACTCATGCACTCTCTCTTTTTTAACTTTGCTTTACTTTCTCTTTTTTCCCCCTTTCCTTTCCTTTTTTTTTTTAATATAATTTTTTCTGTTTTTCTACTATGAGTTGTTACCTTTTATATAAGTAGAAGGGTTTGTGAAATGAAACTACAAACCATAGGGGTGGGAATGTAATTTCCAAAATGTCAGGGGATGGGTAGTAATTGGACCAAAGCTCAAGGGGTGTCAATGTTATTTATCCTTTATTTAATTATGTTTCAATTTATTTATTTTGATGATTTATTTAATTTTAATTTATTTGAAAAAGAAAAATAGAATCCAAATTTTCTTTTGATGATTTATGTAATTATGTTTTAATAGAATCCAAAAATTATTTTGATAATTTATTTAAATTATGTTTTAATTTATTTGAAAGAAAAAAATAGAATCAAAATTTATTTTGTCCCATTATTTCTCACCTAAACTTTTATCCTAAATATTGTTTGAATGTATTTAATTTTGCTTAAATCAGGAATTCGTTTCAACCCGAAAATAATATCCAAACCAGAGGTTCAAACAACCCAAAACAAAGGTTCAAACAGTCCAACACATCAGCAGGCCAAAAGGTTCAAGTGGAAGATATTCAAATTAGTAATGACGGAGTGGAAGATATTCAAATTAATAATGATAGAGTACAATGGCTATAAACGGCTATAAGTTTCATTATATATACCAAAGCCTCTAATGTAAACAAGTTACAAAAAAATCAAAAAATATTCTTTAATCTATAATCACTCACATCTATTCTCTGAAAAATTCATTGAGAAATGTTCTTCAATTTTTGTTTACATCCTCTTTCAAAAATTATACACTGAGACGTATAGCTTTAAGCCCATCTTTCATGTATGAGATTTACAGAAAAACCAAAGCTTCATTTTTATGTCTATCTTTGAGAGATAATTCTTGTAGCTTTCTGTGAAAGCAAAAACACATTCTTTTCAACATTGTAAGAGTGTAGTACACTCAGTGTTTTTAACTTAGAAAGTCTATGAAAAATCTGTGAAGGATTGCTCCATCTGTGAAAAGGTTGCTAGCACCCTGTGAAGCTAGAGTATAGTGGAAAATCTCAAGTGAAATTTGAGGAGTGGACGTAGGCCGAGTTAAAACCAAACCACTATAAATTTATTTGCCTCTCTCTCCCTTATCTCTTTATTTTATTTAAATTGCCATACCTATATTTCACATTTTCACTATGCTAAAATTATTAACTGACATATTGAAGCTTAAGAAATAAGTCCTGCTCTGCTGCCCTGTGTTAAGCAAAGTGAGTTGACTCCCATTCCTACCTCTAGCTACACTATATTCTTTCTATTGAGTAATTTGTTAAATTTTATGTAAATTTTGTTCTGCTTTTGTCATCCTCTTTTAGTTACATAGTTATTAATGTTTGATTTCACAGGCATGTTAGCCACCTTCTTTGGTTTGAAGCTTTCCATTGTTTTTGTCAAATATTATCATTATATGTGGTTAGTAGTTACTAATTGAATTGAACTGAAAGTTGAGGACACACACGGAAATGATGTACCTCTGAGAAATTACAATGGGAAGGTTGTTTTGATTGTGAATGTTGCTTCAAAATGGCAAGTGACTTTATATATCCTAGTTAGTCAAATCTATTATATTTACATGGTTAATTTGCCTCTTCTTCTTCTTCTTCTTCTTCTTTTTCTTATTCACTATTCTCTTTTGATAATCATTCATATTCAAACTTTTTTTTTTTTGGGTCCTTGATGTTAATTACTTTGTCTGCTTCCTGAGAGCTGATGGTGCACAATTGATCTTTGGGCCATATTCTTCTTCTTTTATTTTCCTAGGAATATTTAGAGCTCTTTGGATTTATTCATAATGCTACTTCTTTCTTGAAACCTACTTTGTTGATTGACATATGACTTCTTGTTTATTGCTTGTTTGAGTTTACAAAGATAATATAGACTACAAAATTCTTTTAATCATATTCAAGTTGTTCAATTCAAACTAACATAAACTTTTCTCACCTTTTTTGGCTCCCTTTTGTAGTGGCTTAACACAATCAAACTACAAAGAATTGAACATTTTATATGAAAAATATAAAGATCAAGGTCTATTAGTTATTCAACTCCAGTTATTTGTGCGTGTCCTTTCTATAATTTCAAAGAGTTTGAGGGGCCTTAATATTAGGAATAATGCAAGAAGGTCAGAGGTATGCTTTTTATGCTTCCATGAATGTCTCATTTTAGCATCGTTTGTTTCCTTAGTATGGTTGTCAATATTACTAAGCTATACTGATGGTTCACTACTGATGGAGAGTAAAAAGGAGTCAGTTAAAAAAAATGGAAAATTCGAATTTTAGTTTATTTGTAAATTTTAATTTATTAACGAAGTTGAATTTGTTTAGGATTTTATTCTTACTTTATATTTGTTTCCTTGTTGGAATTTATTAGTTTGATTTGCCTATATATTGCTTTGGATAAACTATCAGATTTGGGCAATTGTTGAACATTAATTTGAGGTTTTTATGACTATGGATGGAATGCTGAAGAACAACTTGCTGAGACAAACAGCTAGAATTAAAAATTGTTTATAAAGATGCTGATGAAATTTTGAAATTAAAAATTCTTTTACTATGCTGTAGCATTCTGGTAATTGCTTTTTTGTACATGGATTTTTATGGAATGAACCAAATGAAGGGTTTTGATTTTCCTTATTTGTTTTGAATTGTTGTGTTTTTTCAGTGCCACTGTTTTTTCAAAGCTGGACACTCATGATCATGTCATTGGCAAGATGGAACCAAATTATTAATGCTTGGATTGATGGAGTTTGATGATAGTTTTATAAAGATGTACTTTGGTGATACTTTTTTAATGAATTATTGAGATAATTTTTATGCACTATTTCCCCATCTCCATATAATGTTTTATGGATGTGTTGATTACAATATATTGAATATATAAAAATTGTGATCCTGTGTTATGCTATAATTTAAGTTACATTCTTAGTTAAATTTTTTGACCTTGTGGTGTGTTATGTAGAATCAGTCCCACACAACCACCAAAAAATAAATAAATTAATGGTGCCGTTTTTTAAAAATGCCACTAAATGACGTCATCATGACGTCATACGTTATTTGTGACGGAAATGCAGTGGTCGTCAAACTTTTTTGCGACATTTTGCCTAATGTTTTTAGCGACGTTTTTTAAACGTTGTAATGCTATTACGACGGTCGTATCAATGACGAAAATATTAAACGTCGCTGTAATATTTATGGCATTTTTCAAGCTTTTAGCGGCGTTTTATAAATGCCGCTAAAACTCAAATTTCCTGTAGTGTATTGAAAATGTTTTACTTGTTGATGGACATAAGCATAATCTACTTAGTATTAGTCAATTATGTAATAAAGGTAATCGAGTTATTTTTGATAAATCACATTGCACAATTGAAAGCACAAATGATCATAAAGCTTTATTCGTTGGTAATCGTCACGATAATGTTTATGTTTTTCATCTCAATGATCTCTATGCTAGTGACGTTAAATGTCTATATGTTAATAATGAAAACAGTTGGTTATGGCATAGAAGACTTGGTCATACTCATATGGATTTAATTGCTAAACTTTTGAGAATGGATTTAATTGCTAAACTTTTGAGAAAGGATTTGGTCATTGGACTTCCAAAAATTAAATTTGAAAAAGATCATCTTTGTAGTGCTTGTCAACAAGGAAAACAAACTAAAACATCATTTGAATCAAAATCTCACATTTTCACAATTAGACCTTTACAACTACTGCATATGGATTTATTTGGTCCCTCAATGACATCTAGTCTAGGTGGTAAACATTATTGTCTTGTTATTGTTGATGATTATTTAAGATTTACATGGGTTATATTTTTAGCACACAAAGATGAAACATTTTTTTCTTTCACAAAACTCTGTCGTAGAATTCAAAATGAAAAAGGCTTTTTTATTACTAATATTCAAACCGACCATGGTAGAGAGCTTGAAAATGAGAAATTTGAATTGTTTTGTGATGAGCATGATATTGGACATAATTTTTCAGCACCTAGAACCCCTCAACAAAATGGTGTAGTAGAAAGGAAGAATAGAACTTTAGAAGAGATGAGTAGAACAATGCTTTGTGAAAATAATCTTCCTAAATATTTTTGGGCCAAAGCCGTTCACACCACATGCTATATTTTAAATCGTGCATCAATTAGACCTATTCTCAAAAAGACTCCTTGTGAACTTTGGCATAATAGAAAGCCCAAGATTAGTCACTTGCATGTTTTTTGTTGTAAATGTTTTGTGCATAATAATGGTAAGGATAACCTAGGTAAATTTGATTCAAAATCTGATGAAATAATTTTTCTTGGCTATTCCTTAACTATAAAGCTTATCATGTTTTTAATAAAAGAACTCTTGTTGTGTAAGAATTTATACATGTGGCATTTGATGAAACTAACATCTTTGCTCAAAAGCAAATTTTTAGTGATAATATAGATTTGGAACCAAATGTGGAAGATTCAAGTATCTACAAAGAAGAGAACCAACCATGTAAGTTGAACAAAGAGATTCAACAACCTATTCTTCCACCTTAAGAAGAAGAAGGAAACAATGATGATTTGCCAAGAGAATGGAAGTTTGTTCAAAATCACCCTAAGGATTTAATCCTAGGTGACCCCACAAAAGGTTTTGAAACTCGCTCTTCACTTAGAAACATTAGTAACTTAGCTTTTCTCTCATAGATTGAGCCTAAAAACTTTCAATAAGCCGAATTCAATGAACATTGGATGATAGTTATGCATGAAAAGCTTAACCAATTTGAGGGAAACAAAGTGTGGGAACTTGTACCAAAACCTGAAGATCATACCATTATCGGTACCAAATGGATCTTTCGAAACAAGCTTGATGAATCCGGCACAATTATAAGAAACAAGGCTAGACTTGTTGCACAAGGCTACAATCAAGAAGAATGTATTGATTTCGATGAAACCTTTGCTCTGGTTGCTAGATTAGAAGTCATTCGCATGTTACTTGCATTTGCATGTTTTAGAGATTTTAAACTTTATCAAATGGATATAAAAAGTGTCTTTCTTAATGATTTTATAAATGAGGAAGTTTATGTTAAACAACCCCCAAGTTTTGAAGATCATACTTTTTCAAATCATATTTTTAAACTATCAAAAACTTTATATGGTTTGAAACAAGTATCCCGTGCATGGTATGAACGATTAAGTAAATTTTTTATTGAAAATAATTTTTCTAAAGGAACGATTGACACAACACTTTTTGTTAAAACTAAAAATGATGATTTACTTATTGTGCAAATATATGTAGATGATATTATATTTGGTGCTACTAATAAAACCTTGTGTAAAGAATATGCTAAGTGTATGCAAGGTGAGTTTGAGATGAGCATGATGGGGGAGCTAAATTATTTCCTTGGGCTTCAAATCAAGTAATGTAAGGAAGGAATTTTTATCAACCAAGCTAAGTACACAAAAAAACTACTCAAAAAATTTGGTATGTGAGAGGGTAATTTATATTAATAAATTGGGCCGAGCTGGGTGTTGGGCCGAGATAAGCCCAAGTACGGAAGATAGTAAATGCACCGGTCGGAAAGAAGTACTATGGATAGCTCGGTTACTAACCGGGTACCCGTATCTCTGTCGCGGCATGTCACGAGCTAGTCCGGTCCAAGAGAAGACGAAAGTTAGGTCGGTCTAAGGTACTTTGGGGGGAGTAGACCGGTCTTGGTGTGACACCAGTTCGGATGTGTCAGTCCGGTTTAGCCAAGCCATTCAATTCAACCCTCTTATGGTTAGCTCGGTTGTAGCATGGTAAAGCCGAGGTAAGAGAAAGGAAAGTAAGGGCCGAACTAGGGGTTACTTCGGTCCTATTGAAGTTTGGTCGTAATGAAACCATCTCACTTGGTTTAAGCAGTGAGGGGGTGTTGGAGGATAAGCATTATCTTCCAGGAGTATGAATCCTAGGAGGACTCTACGCAAGGAGGAGTAATCCTAGAAGGACTCCACACATGGAGGAGTAAGAGTCCTACTAGGATTGTGCCACGCGAAACTTATATAAGCTCACCACTATCACCTTTGGGGAGGTAATGCAATTTTGCTTTCTGAATACACAGAACTTTTGCCTATTTGTCTTGCTTACTGACTTAGGCATCGGAGAGGTTTCCGGCACACACCCGCCGGCTAGCTCACGTTTGTATTTTCAGGTGACAAAGCGACGTCGTACGGAGGAACGCAGACTTGATCAACAGGATTATACGATAAGGTATATTTCTTTCCCGTACAATTGGCGCCGTCTGTGGGAATATAGACAAGAACAACCTCTTGATCAAGCTTTCTCTCGAACATCAATGGCGAACAACGAAGAGTTACCTCAGTCCGTCGTCGACGGACAAACTCCAGATGGGGGTGCAAGGCGAGAAGGCCTACCCTTGGTCGCTCCCATGGCGGATCTAGAGCCACAAAGACACAACTCCAGGAGGGATGCGAGGGGTCGAAGGCGAAATAATAGCCCTCATCCCTCTTGTTCGCAAAGCCCAGAAAGACAAAGGCGCAGGATTGATCCTCAAATTCTGGAGGATCGCATCAGACAACAAGACGAATTGATTCGTAAGATGGCGGCGGACATGGAGTCTCTAAAGCGCCAAGTAAAAGGAAAAGAAGTGGCGACAGGAGAGGGGCGCAATAACAAGACGCCCCCTCGCCACTCAGAGGGTCGTAGTAGGAATTCTATACTCTCTCAAGCAGAGAACAGAAGCCTCAGGACAGGCGACGCGCAATCCAGATCTTCCGGGACTCGTCACTCCAGGTCTGAGAGGACGAGGTCTGAGAGGTCATACACTGAGGGAAGCACATATTGGCTCTCACATACGCACCAGACAAGGTCTAGACAGACGGAATTGCCCAGATCATCCGACCTACGATCCGTGCTAGAGGAGAAGGCACAGTGGAAGGAGGACGCCAGGGCGCGCGATCCACGCAGGGTTTCTGCCTTACAGCGGTTGGCTCCTCGGACGCATGGAAGCGTCGAGGTTGGAATGCCAATACCGCGTCCGACATACGAACCAACAGACAAGGCGTTGGCGAGGCTGCAGACCTCGCCGTTCGTCCCAGCAATAGAGAACGCACCCCTTCCGTCAGGCTTCCTACAACCCAAATTCACAACGTATGAGAGGAAGACGGACCCCTACTCACACTTGAGCCACTTTCGCCAGGTTATAGCTGTATACCGGCGGAACGAGGCCTTAATGTGTATCCTATTCCCTTCAAGCCTTGGCGACCTTGGCTTGACTTGGTTTGAGAAGCTTCCAGAGGGCAGCATAGCCTCCTGGGCGCAATTGGCAGAGGCGTTTGTAACGCGGTTCAGAACAAACACAAAAACCCCGGTGGAGATCGATCAGTTACTCTCCATCGACATGGGCAACAAGGAGACCCTAAGGTCATACAACAGTCGCTACTGGGAGACATTCAACCAGATTAGGGACTGCCCAACTAACCTCGCCATTGCGCAATACAAAAGAGGCCTTCCAGTCGGGAACAGACTGAGGGACTCTATCACCATGACGCCACCCCTCACCATGGAGGCCCTGATGGAGAGAGTGCATCAGTACATCAGGGTGGAAGAGGATGGCGCTTGTGCCAAAGCAAAAACTGGCGCGACCACAACACCAGAGAAGAAGACCTCAGCAAAGGTCAATGCGGTAGATCGCCAAAACCGAAACGGACGAGGCAGGCGAGACAATGGCGAGGACCAGGACAAGAGATGGTTGAGAGTCCGTACTGCCATAACCACAGTGTTCAAGAAACCGATCTACCGTATACTAAGTGAGATACGAGACGAGCCCTTCGTCAAGTGGCCGGCCAAGCTAGGTGAGGCCCAGAAGGACTATGATGACAGATCCAGGTGCACCTTCCACAAAGAAAAGGGGCACCGCACTGAGAATTGCACGCCGTTGAGGCAGCATCTAGAAGAGTTAGTGGCAGCAGGCCACCTGGACAACTACATAGAGGGAGGGGCACAGCCAGCCCCCCAGGACCACAATAATCCCAATGGGATGCCGATCGACGCCCCGCCCCAAGGCGTCATCAACGTAATACATTGAGTCTTTGAACCTGAGCGTGTATGCGAGCTCAGAGGTTCAATCAAAAAGGCTGAGCACTTAAGAGAAGTGTTGAGTGCCCAACCAGTCGTCAAGAAGGGGAAGACAGAAGCCACAAATGTCATGTCTTTTTCAGATAAAGACTTGGCAAGAATCTATTGCCCTCACAACGATGCCTTGGTCGTCACTCTCCGAGTCAAGGATTTTGACGTCAAGCGGATTCTGATTGACCAAGGTAGCTCGTGTGAAATTATGTACTATGAAACTTTCAAGCAACTCAAGTTGCAAGATAAAGACTTGGCACCGACAGTATCTCCCCTCATCGGATTCAACTCCATGCCAGAATGGCCCGTCGGCAAAATTATTCTCCCGGTCAGAGCAGGGAGTGTGACAAAGCAAGTGGAATTTTGGGTGCTGAAGGTCCCCTCCACCTACAACATTATCTTGGGCAGAACATGGCTGCATGCCATGCGCTCGGTGGCATCCTCCTACCACCAAGTGATACGGTTTCCCAACGACACCGGAATAATTGAAGAAGTATATGGGGACCAGATTATGTCCAAACAATGCTTCGTCACAACGAATGGCAGCCGCGCTGCCAAAGGATATGTTCATTCGGTTGAAGAACCAGAGAGTAATGAACTATTCGCGGATGTTGGCAAAGCGGCTAGTCAGAAGGCAGTGGAGGACTTGGTTGAAGTCAGGATAGACGAGAAGAACCCGGATAAGTTCTTCTTACTTGGTTCGTCGTTGTCTAGCACTGAGAGATTGGAAGTCTTGGAATTCCTGACCTCCAACATCGAAGTGTTCGCCTGGACCCCATACGACATGCCAGGCATCGATCCCAACTTCATTTGCCACCAACTCAATGTCCACCCTTCTGCCAGGCCAATCATTCAGCGCACTCGCAGATCGGCACTTTATCACGCCGAAATAGTGGCAGAGGAGGTAGGAAACGTGCTGGAAGCAGGGGCAATCAGAAAGGTGCATTACCCAAGATGGATCTCCAACACTGTCGTAGTGCCAAAGAAGAATGGCAAGTGGCGTGTCTGCGTCGACTACAAAACGGTCAATAAGGCGTGGCCAAAGGATAGCTTCCCTCTACCAAGGATAGATCAATTGGTGGACTCGACGGCAGGACACAACCGACTTAGCTTTCTGGACGCATACAGAGGCTATCACCAAATCGCCATGCATGAACCAGACCAGGAGGTCACATCCTTCACAACTCCAAGGGGACTATACTGCTACAAGGTCATGCCCTTTGGCCTAAAGAACGCAGGGGCGACATTCCAGAGAATGGTCACCAAGATGTTTGAGCCGTTGTTAGGTAGAACAATGGAGGCCTACATCGACGATATGGTGGTCAAGAGCAAGGATGAGAATGACCACCTCAAAGACCTCAGTGAGATGTTTGAGATCCTGAAGAAGCATAAGTTACGCCTCAACGCGTCGAAATGTGCATTCGGAGTAGGATCTGGCAAATTCCTAGGATTCTTGGTGACCAACCGAGGTATAGAAGCAGACCCTTCTCAGATCAAGGCAATACAAGATCTGGAGAGACCAAACTCCGTAAAGGAAGTACAACACCTCACCGGCATGGCGGCCGCACTCAATCGGTTCATAAGCCGGTCATCGGACAGACTACGACCATTCTTCCATGCGCTGAAGGCCAAGTTTCAGTGGGACGAAGAATGCGACCAAGCTCTGGAAAGCTTGAAGGAGTACATGTCTTCTCCACCACTCCTTGTAACCCCAATTCCTGGAGAAGAACTGTTCTTATACCTAGCAGTCTCGCAACACGCATTCAGCGCAGTATTGGTTCGTGCAGAAGGAATCCAACATCTGCCCATCTACTATGTCAGCAAGACGTTGCTAGGCGCCGAAACAAGGTATTTGCCATTGGAGAAGCTAGCATTGGCCTTAATGATGGCCTCAAGAAAGTTGTCGCATTACTTTCACGCCTACACCATAGTTGTTCTCACGGCCTTCCCATTAAAGGCTTTATTTGAAAGGGCGAACTTCTCTGGACGAATTCTGAAGTGGACAGTGGAGTTGGGACAATACGACATCAAGTTCCAACCAAGAACCGCAATAAAAGCACAAGCATTGGAAGACTTCGTCGCAGAATTCGCACCAGGAAGTCATCACATCTGCCCGGTCGACCTAACTGAGACAACCGAACTAGGGATGGAAGTTGACGTCGGAATAACACAACCCGTAGTGCTGGTTACTCAGTCAGGCCCCAAGGCAGACCAGAGTAAAGAAAGGAAGGAAGAAACAAACCATGCTGCACCAAGTCAAGACTCACCAACAAACAAAGACTTGGTACAAACAGAGAACAAGGGGCAAACAGCAAGCATCGACTCTGAAGAAGCCACCAGCAACATGGAAGATCCCAAGGCGTCATCTGATCCCTCCACCTGCTGGAAGTTGTTCGTTGGAGAAATGTGGAAGCTCTTCGTGGATGGAGCATCCAATCGGCATGGAGCAGGACTTGGCATAGTCCTCATCTCTCCAGACGGCCTAGTAATAGAGCAAACAATTAACCTTGGCTTCCCGGCGTCAAACAACGAAGCGGAGTATGAAGCGCTTCTGGCTGGTCTCAAGTCAGCATGCTACATGAAGGCCACCGAGCTAATGGTCTATAGCGACTCACAGCTGGTGGTAAACCAAATATCGGGCGACTACGAGGCAAAGGATGATAGGATGGCCAAGTACCAAGACTTGGTCAGAACAAAAATAAAGAAGTTCGAAGTAGTGAGGATAGAACAGATCGGCAGGGAGGAGAACAGCAGAGCAGACGAACTAGCAGGCTTCGCCTCAATGGCGGATACCTCCATCCCTCATCCACTATTGATCGACTACATGCCTAGACCAAGTATTGAAGACCCAGAAGCAGAAGAGGTATGTTGTGCGGAGTTAGGCCCTTCTTGGATGGATCCTATCATATTGTTCTTGAAAAACGGCACCTTACCAGAAGAAAAGAAAGAAGCCAACAAAATAAGAGCAAAGTCATAGCGATTTTGGCTCTCTCCATCCTTGGCATTATACAAGAAGTCATTCTCAGGACCTTACTTAAAGTGTGTTCACCCCAGCAAGGTGGAAGCGTTCCTGTTCGAAATACATGAGGGGATATGTGGCAGCCATCAAGGAGGAAGATCATTGGCATACCGAGCTATTTCACAAGGATACTGGTGGCCATACATGCAAGCAGATTCAGAGAAGTATGTCAAAAAATGCGAAAAGTGTCAGAAGTTTGCGCACCAAATACACCAACCTGCCAGAGAACTACTACCTTTAACTAGCCCATGGCCTTTCGCAATGTGGGGCTTAGACATAGTAGGTCCACTTCCAACAGCACCAGGCAACAGGAAGTTCTTTCTTGCGGCAACAGACTACTTCACAAAATGGGTGGAAGCAGAAGCCTTGGCGTCAATCAAGGAAAAAGATGTAAAGAAGTTTGTTTGGCAAAACATCATTACTCGCTTTGGCATTGTAACAAGCCCGCGAGGGACCTCGCTACAGTTCGGACTCGATTTTGTTGCGGTTCTCAATCTTGAACCAAAGAGTCCAAATCCGGCAAATCGTTTTGAAGGAAAACAGATTTTTTTGAAAGAAGTGCCAAACATGGACTGCTTTGCCAGATAACAGAGTCGCCACCTAAATATTTTTAAAATAGAAAATTTAGGAAACCCTAACTCGGTGCCAAAGGCCACGTGTCCGTCATCACCAAAGTTGGCTTGGGAACTTGGGTACGATTGGGGAAGGTCACATCGTGAGCACCCCCGCTCGCCCGGTCAAAGACCAGCCTCTACTAACCATGATATCTGTTTTTGAAAACATTGTGAGTTCTTATTCCGGTTATTAGCCTAGATTACTATGTGATGCTCGCAGCAAACAAGTATAGACTGGGCCGTCTGAATTGGAACAAAACATTTCATGTTTGTTTGTTTGAAAATGGTGTGAAGGTGCTACCCGCAGGTAGGCTAAATGCGGATTTGCCACCCTCAGGTGGGCTTAAGAGAATAATGATTTTGCCACTATCTAGTGGGCTTAAAACAAGCGTTCGATGAATTGTCCCAATCCAGATAACTCAACCTCCACCCACAGGCATTCAAGGCAGTTATATCACATAAGCACATAGTCTCATGGTAAGCATGCTATTCATGGCAACACTCACACGCATGCAAGTATGCTAAAGCATAACAACTCACCAAGTACTCCAAGCCAAAACAGAAAACTGATTAGAAATCATGCATGATCCTAAGTATACAGAATTGCCTAATGCAACACATGCAAAATGCAACTATAGCAGGCTCGGCTATTCTAAACATGGTATATGAAATGCTACAGTTAGCATGTATTCATTTTGGAATTGAAATACAGATGCAGTTTGTATGATGCGCCGAGCCCGGTGCGTGCAAAACAGATGAATGATGCAAACATGCTGTCATACTATATGCTAATTGAAATATGCCCTATATCTAACCATCGTAAGCAGGTAAATAAAAGGGAGAAAGAAATGGGGGTTAGAAGACATACATCACACTCACCCACCCTTATTACAGTTGTGCCCTCGCGCAGAGGGTCCGAATAAATAATAATACAGTCCGAAAATGAAAGAATAATACAGTCCAAAATATACAGTCTGAAATAATATACAAATTTCTAATTAATCTACAAATTAACTAAGAAAGCTGTAAACTGGCGCGCAGGCCAGGGGCTGCCTTGATTCTGATGAATAGTGTATGCTGGACTGCCTCGGGCGGAAATCCACTGGGATGCCCCAATTAGCCTCTGTTTGCAGTATTCCTCGAAATGCGCGCCGGACTCCGGAAAGTTGTTGATCCTCGGTCTTGCTGTAACAGAGAGCAGGAAAAGGGCATAGCAATGTATTTTCACAAATATATGCATGCCTCGATCTTCGTGCCACCAATCACGCATACCGATGCATGATGGCCGAGGAATCGGATTGCACAACTCAATATAGGATGAATGCATATGAATGCGACAACAAAACCTAACTCCATCATGGGTAATCCGGAGTGTCGGTGACTTGGGAATTAAGATCCGTTCCGTCACTCGGAGTACGAAACGTACCTCGTTTCCCGTGTCCAGGCTAACTCCTATCCCGAACACGATGCAATATGCGTGATATGCA
Organism: Camellia oleifera; assembly: GCA_022316695.1. Classification (NCBI taxonomy): domain Eukaryota; kingdom Viridiplantae; phylum Streptophyta; class Magnoliopsida; order Ericales; family Theaceae; genus Camellia; species Camellia oleifera. Next base: position 2,992,993 of record CM039319.1, on the reverse strand, counting down.
TGAAATACAATCCTGACATACACACTATTATGAAAATGAGATGCCTCGAAAAGCGTGCACGCGGGCACGCAAACTGAGGCGATGGCATGAAATGCAAATCGGATAAAATAGAGTGCCCCGAAATGCGTGCACACGGGCACGCAAATCGAGGCGATGATGAAATGGAAATCGGATAAAACCGAAGTGCCTCGAAATGTGCGCCCACGGGCACGCAAACCGAGGCATGGCCCGAAGGCACAAAATGGCACGGAATGCAATGATGGGCTTACGCCAACATGAGAGAACCTCAGCCGCACTCACATAGGCTGCCGTCGGATAAGAATAAAGTGCTTCGAAATGCGTGCCCACAGGCACGCAAACCGAGGCAATGATAAAATGAGATGGAAATGCAAATTGGGCTTATACTAACATGAGTGGACCTCAGCCACACTCACATAAGATGCCGATGAATGAAAACGGAGTGCCTCGAAGTGCGTGCCCACGGGCACGCAAACCGAGGCAATGCACTAAGGCATGAAATGACATGGAAAATGATATGCAAGCATGCAAACGAAATTTCAGCAGCTAAATGAAGGGGAAAACAGCCCCGAAATGGTACGAAATGACGATCAATGCATGAAATCATCTCGAAATGTGATTTTAAGTGCCCGAAATGGCCTACGGCTATGCTAAACATGCAAAATTGGCACATGAAAGCAAAAACAGTAGCAAGGCAGCCCCAAAAATAGCATTTTTACAATACAAAACATGGCCAAATAGTAAGCATAGATACGGCAACAATGGCATGCAAAAATGGGGGTCAAGAGAGGGGTATTGAAACAAGTGGTATATGCAAATTCCAAACTGAAAAATTCCCTTCTACAATACTGAAGAGGAGCCCAAAATATGCATATTTTCAGTGAATGACAACTCCAAAATCAGTATGTAGATAGGCTCAAAATAGCATGCAATATAATGAGCTAACAAGGGCTATAAAGAGAGGTACCATAAGAAATAACCAAACAACTTAAGACCCTTAATAAAACTTGAAGAATAGACCAAAACAAGACACTTTATAAGCCTGATGAAGGCTGAAATCCGAAGCTAAGCAAGCCTAACAAAGCATGCAATTTTACGGGAAATGTGAGGGATATAACATGAAGTACCAAAACCAATCATCAAATGGCCTAAGACCCTTAACAAAGCATGAAGAATGGACCAAAATAAGGCACTCTCTAGGCCTGATGAAGGCTGAAATCCGAAGCATGGTGAGCTTAAAAAAAGCATGCAAAATGGGAGTGGAACAAGAATTCAAAGCAAGTGATATGTAGAGCAAGAAAACCAGGTTGAGCCCTTCTTCAATGTTGAAGAGGGGCTCAAAATAAGCACAATATCAGTATGTTTCATGCTCCAACTCAGATTACAAATAGGCCAAAACAATCATGCAATTTTACAGAAAATATGGGGAATTACAAAAAAAGTGCATGATAGAGGGGCCAAACATGGTTGAGCCCTTCTTCAATGTTGAAGAGGGGCTCAAAATAGGCCCACTTACTGTTTATAACAGGCTCGAAATCAGATCACTCATAAGTCAAATAAAGCATGCAAAATAATGGCATAAAGAGTGATATTGAAAGAAGTGTGTCATGGAGACATCAAACAGAGTTGAGCCCTTCTACAAAGTTGTAGAGGGTATCAAAATAAGCCTAAAACCAGTAGGGGTCGGAGCCCAAAACAGTAGGCAAGTAGGGTAGAAATAGGAAGCAAGGAAATGTCACAAAAGATGGAATTTGAGACTTACCCTTGAAGATCCAACTTTTGCTATCTCTTGGCTTGAATTTGTTGCTTCTTAGCCCTTGAAGAACCTTTCTTTGCTGCTGGAATGGTAGTGATGATGGTGAGGCTTAGGGTTGGTGAAGGAATTAGCTAGGGACTTGAAGGTTTTTAGGGTTTTTGGCTATGGAAATGGAGCTTTTGGAAGAGAGGCTCTTGAGATCAAAAATTATAACCCTAGGGAAGGAGGTGTCCAGCCCCTCAAATAGGCAAGAAAGGGTGTAAAAGGGGAGGGAAATGCATCCAAGCTTTCCCTCCCAGAATATCTCCCGGAGGGGTGAGATATTTCAAAAAGTATCCGGACAGTTGTAAAGGGCTGGAAAGCAGAAAGCTGGCCGGCCAGGTAACTTTCTGGGAGGTGGCCGGCCGGCCACCCCACCTGGTCGGCTAGCCACTCACCCTGGCCGGCCGGCCATGGCCCAAAAATGAAGAGGAAAATTGCTGGCCGACCACCATGCAATGGTGTCCTCCCATGTGTGTAGAATAAGGCCCCAAGGTCGGAAATTGGCAACACTGAAGCAGGAGCCACGACATAGAGCTTGAAGGAGGGGCTCAAAAATGAAATCCACAATTTCTGCCCGACCACCAACTTTTAGGGTCCTCCCAGATGTGTGGAACAAGGTTCCAAGGTCGGAAATTGGCAACACTGAAGCAGGAGCCACAACATAGAGCTTGAAGGAGAGGCTCAAACATGAAATCCACAATTGCTGGCCGACCAGTAGTTTTTAGGGTCCTCCCATGTCCCCTGATCACAGATATGTAGCTTTGGTCGGAAGAAAATATCCCTAGGGTGTTCAACATTGGCCCAGAAGTGAGCAAAACAGGCGCCGGAAGAGCGAAACTGGTTATCTGGGATAATTGCGGGCCTCCCACCCCCCAGTGATCTTCCTGGTGTTGAAACAGAGGTACCTGCCAAATTTGAACAAAAACTAATGAGAAATGAAAGCTCGGGGCCCAAATCACGCAGTTCGGGGTCCCGAAAATGGGCTGCAGGTGCCGGAAGTGGTATTCAGCAGCGAAGTGGGCATCTGCGACCCCAGTGTCCCTCAGAATGACAAAACAGAGGTTCCTGCCAAAAATCAGAGAAATCGGAGATGGTTGGGCGGTCCCGAGCCGAGGCACACGGCCTAACGGTCCCAAAAACCGGGAACCGGGCTCCGAAATGGGCAAAATGGCCTATGGCCACGAAATGTAGCTCACGGCCACCGGGAGATAGTCTACGGGACCACTCTCTTCCCGTAGGAAAGAAAACAGAGAAAACCGAGCCTGGTTCGCAAACCGAGACAAGGCACAGAAGAGAGTTCGGAAGTCCGGAGGCAGGGCGCACGGCCGCGACTCTGAGACTTCTGAACGAGCACAGTATGCAACATCACCGAGCGCTCAACCGGTGACGTCTGAGTCTTAAGGTCGGTCAAAAATGGGGTGTCTACAAGCATACCAAAAGCTCTGATTTCAGACAACGGCACTCAGTTTGACGGCAGAATTTTCAGAGGCTTTTGCGAAGAATACAAAATAGAATTCTACAATCCTACACCGGCATATCCCCAAGCAAACGGTCAGGCCGAGGTGTCAAACAAGGTAGTTTTGGACGGCTTGAAGAAAATGTTGGAGAAAGCCAAAGGCAAGTGGGCAGAAGAGCTCCCTCATGTTTTATAGGCTTATCGCACCACACCACGGCGGTCAACGGAAGAAACTCCATTCTCCTTAGCTTATGGCATGGAAGCAGTCATCCCATTAGAAGTCGGACTCCCCACAATTCAGAGCGAAAACTTTGATCCAGACTTAAATGGCAAAGCTATAGCATTGGAACTTGACCTTGCGGAAGAAAGAAGAGACAGAGCATTGGTTCACATCGCCTCCTACCAACAAGAACTATTTAGGAAGTATAACAAAACGGTGCATCCAAGGCAATTCAAGATCGGCGATTGGGTACTTCGCAAGGTTATGGGCAACACATTGGTCCCAGGAGATGGCAAGTTAGGGCCTAACTGGGAAGGTCCTTACAAAGTGGTCGGATTAGCAGGCAAAGGGGCATACCACTTGGAAGATGAGGACGGCAAAGCAATTCCTAGGCCATGGAACACTGCCAATCTTAAGTTTATGAGCACCTATGAGCACATCCATTAAACCAAAGTAAGTTTATGGCTGGAACACCTATGAGCACATCCATTAAGCTAGACAAGAATGAAAAAGGTAAGTCAATTGATCAAACAAAATATCGAGGTATGATCGGCTCACTTTTTTATTTAACTACAAGTAGACTTGATATTATGTTTAGTGTCTGTATGTATGCTAGATATCAATCAAATCCTAAGGAATCACATCTCAGTGCTGTTAAAAGAATTTTTAAATATCTTGTTGGCACTCAAAATTTGGGACTACTTTATCCTAGAGGTGTTACATTTGATTTAATTAGTTACTCAGATGTCGACTTTGTCAGATGCAAACTTGATAAAAAAAGCACCAGTGGCACTTGTCACTTTCTTGGTAACTCATTAGTATCTTGGTTTAGCAAAAAGTAAAATTTTGTTGCTTCATTAACGGCCGAAGCTGAATATATAGCTTCCGGAAGTTGTTGTGCCCAAATACTTTGGATGAAACAACAATTGGAGGACTTTGATTTGCATTATGATCATATCCCTGTGAAATGTGATAATACTAGTGCCATCAATTTAAGCAAAAATTCGGTTCAATACTCACGAACAAAACATATTGAAATTCAACATCATTTTTTAAGAGATCATGTTCAAAAATGGGATATTGTACTTGAATTTGTAAACACCGACAAGTAATTGGCGGATATTTTCACAAAATCCCTAAGCAAGGATTGCTTCAATTTTATTCGTAACGAGCTTAGAATGTCGATTTCTACTTAAAAAGTTTTATTATGACTGTGAAACTTAAATTTTTGTTAAAATGATATATGTGTATTGTTACATTGATATGGAAATATTTATATCAATTGCATGCTCTCAAGTCCTTCATACATTTATTATCCTTAACAGTTTGCTATTCTCAACTGTGTATTTTTTTTAGGTTCTGCATCTTGAGGTAAAATTAACTTTGCATACATTAATTTTTTTTAAACCCTTCTAGTATTTATTTATTTATTTTTTGCATTACCATTCCAGCAACACCAACGTCCCATTAAGTTTAATTTCTGTTGGTATTATTATTATTATTATTTTTATTTTGCTATTAGGCTTAATTTCTTTTATTTTTATTTTTTTTTCTCGTTATTATTTTTTGTTTGGTCCTAATTTTCTTTTTTCTTTTTTTTATTTTCTGCTTTTAATTTCATTTTTCAATACTTAAACATAAGAACAAAAACAAAAAAACAAATATTTACATAAAAAAATAAAAACACCCTTCATTTTTTTTTTACGACCATACACCGATCACAATAAACATAAAAAAAAAAAAAAAAAAACCTTCATTTTTTTTTACGGCCATACGTCGATCTTACTTACTCGCGTCTTCCATCGTTTTTCTTCCTCTTTTTATCACCTTGGCCGGCCCTTGAAGGCCCTGCCCCCGTGCTTTCATCAAGAGCAACGACTCCCTGCTGACTATCAAAGGCCAAGAACGGCGTTGCTCCAAATCGGGCCATGGAGGTGGTCTTCCGTTTAAGCTCTTTATTTTTGGCATTCAGTACTCAAATCTCTGCTTGCACATCCTTGTACATGCGCTGGAGCAGCAAGAGTTAGACGTTGACCTGGTGGAGCTCACTCGTTCTGTTCTGCAGTCGGTGAGCCAATTTTGTGACTGCAGTCACCGTCTCCATACAAGACGTCAGTGTGAAATAATTGGCTTCAATGTCTGATTGAGCTGCCATTATTTGCTCAATCGACATCATAGGAAGGTTGGGAAAAGTAAGAGCCGGGGCACTCGACCCAGCAACGCTTACGGGATCATTTAGGTCCGGAAAGAGAGTAAGGAAACGGGACAAGGCCATGAAGTAGAAGAGAGAGATGTGATCGAAAGGATGGTTGTTTTTGGTAGCCTTTCTGCTCTGTTTAGTCTCTCTGTTCTATCTCTCTCACGTAAAAGAAGAAAGGGATGGAAACGAATGAGAAAGCAGAAGGAGAAAAGAGTGATTAAGAAGAAGACGTAGGAGAAGAAGACAAGAGGAAGAGAGAGCCAATGCCGTTGATTGACCCGTCTCGCTTTTGTTGGTCGGTTGACGTAAAAGCGAGGACGCATGTCTGACGCGATTTTCGAATGGAAAATAGAGAGGCGTGCAAATCGTGTATATATATATATATATATGTTTTGAATTGTATAGATGCCATTTATCATTATCATTTTCCTCCTCCTCCGCCAGTTTCTAACCTATGATTTCCTTTTGATAATGTCACAAGGAGAGAAAATTATATGATATTATGTATTATGGTATTATTTTGTTATGATGTTATGTATTTATAGTTTAATATCTTAGTCTCATATCATATCTCTAATTAATGCTTATTTATTACACATGTGCTAACCTATGTATTTAGAAATGAATTCAGGGAGCATGACTTTAGGGGGAGCTTTTCTTACTCCCAAATCAAATCAAAACATTAGTGTGTGCCATCATCAAAAAAGGAGAGATTGTTAGACTTATTTATTTTGATGATTTATTTAATTATGTTTTAATTTATTTGAAAGAGAAAATAGAATCCAAAATTTATTTTGATAATTTATTTAATTATGTTTTAATTTATTTATTTTGATGATTTATTTAAATTATGTTTCAATTTATTTGAAAGAGAAAAATAGAATCAAAATTTATTTTGTCTCATTATTTCTCACCTAAAATTTTATCCTAAATGTTGCTTGAATGTATTTAATATTTGCTTAAATTAGGAGTTCATTTCAACCCAAAAATAATGTCCAAACTAGAGGTTCAAATAACTCAAAACAAAGGTTCAAACAGTCCAGCACAATAGCAGGCCAAAAGGTTCAAGTGAAAGATATTCAAATTAGTAATGATGAAGTGGAAGATATTCAAATTAGTAATGATGGAGTACAATGGCTATAAACGGCTATAAGTTTCATTATATATACCAAAACCTCTAATGTAAACAAGTTACAAAAAAATCAAAAAATATTCTTTATTCTATAATCACTCACATCTATTCTCTAAAAAATTCTTTGAGAAGTGTTCTTCAATTTTTGTTTATATCATCTTTCAGAAATTATACACTGAGACATATAGCTTTAAGTCCATCTTTCCTGTGTGAGGTTTATAGAAAAACTAAAGTTTCATTTTTATATCTATCTTTGAGAGATAATTATTATAGCTTTTTGTGAAAGCAAAAACACATTCTTTTCAACCTTGTAAAAGTGTAGTACACTCAGTGTTCTTGACTTAGAAAGTCTGTATAAAATCACTGGAGGACTGCTCCATCTGTGAAAAGATTGCTAGCACCTTGTGAAGCTTGAGGAGTGGAAGTATGCTGAGTTGAAGCCAAACCACTATAAATTTGTTTGCCTCTCTCTCCTTTATCTCTTTATTTTATTTAAATTGCCATAACTATATTTCATATTTTCACTGTGCTAAAATCATTAACTGATATAGTTGTTAGAACACTTATTTTAATTATTTAACTATATTTAATCTATTGTGCTAGTCATAATTTTTATTAGGGTATTATTATTTTTATTTGTAAAAACCTAATTCACCCCCTCCCCTTCTTAGGTTGTCTTTTGAGTAACAAAAGAAAATGTAGAAAAATTGATAAATCGAAGAAAATAATAGATATGGAAAGAATATTGTATTCTGACAACTATTTTTTGTTTAGATCTAGTCAGATCTCATGTAGATCTACTCATTAGATTTAAGTAAATCTACTCATAGATTTATTAATTATTGTGATTTTGTTATGAATCATTGTGGTTTTCGAGATTTGTACTTAATTTTCTCTTCACTTAACCATTTTTTTCTCTTTCTTTCATTAGTATGAAATAGCTTCAAAAACATGTACAAAATACGATTCGGTAACTTGTTATTATTCATGTACAAAATGAATTATGTAATATTACTTTTGATTTGCTTTTTATTTTTATTTTTATTACTGGGTGTTCGAGTGCCTGAAATTAATGATTGAAAAAATGTCCAGCAGCCCTTAGGATAACTCAAACTCAAGATTTTGAATTTTATCCTCAAATTTTTAACGTCCAAAAGTTGGTGTATATCCAACTTTCCCTTCCAAACACACATTAATATATACTAATTGAGTTATTTTTTTTCTTTATTAACTTATTTTTAATAGTAATTTATTGATTTTAGTTGTTTAAACTCGGATTAACTTATTGATTTTATTAACTTGTTCATTGCCATATTTTTGTCCTCTCCAATAGTAAAATTTTGGCTCCGCCCATGACACTACAGTAAAGAGATTTGATATACACACACACACACACAAAAAAAATAATAATAATAATAATAATAGTGAACCTTTTAATATAAAAATAAAAAAATAAAAAACTCAAAAAAGTACTTATTTTTTTATATAAAAGAAAAGAGCAAATTTTAAGAAAACTAAATTATTTCTTATACTATACTTTCTTTTCTTTTTTCTTTTTTTTTCCAAAAACTTGATAACATAATGGAACTTTTTAATGAAGAAAATAAAAAGTATAATTAACAATATTAGACTTAATTACAGTGTAGGATAAGTAGTACTAGTAGATATGTACTTTTGGATAAACACTCCACCAATTTGCAACGTAACCATAAGATTGCAACGTTTTTTAATATAGAGAAATGATACAAACCTAAGACTCGTAGAACAGTTACAATTAAAGAGATTTACACAAAAAAATAAAATAACAAAAACCAATAAAAAAAAGCCTATTTTTTAAAAATAAAATTAAGAGCACTGAATTATTATTATTTTTTAAAAAAAAACACACACACAAAAAAAAGTTAAGTAAACAATCATACCAATTTTTTTAAAACATAATTTATACACAAAAAACAGACAAAAGCTTAAAAAAGTGAGAAAAAAAAAAAAACCTTATGTAAACTTAATAAATAAATTGAATATAAAAATACAAAAGCATAATAATCCAACATATAAATAATAAGAGAATAAAAAACAACAGAAAGTGTACATACATACCCAGAGACGATTTTCTGTTTTGTGATCTTGGTTGTCTTCCCCTACTATCCATCATCAAAACACCAGAACAAACAAACAAACAAACTCAACAAAAATTCCCAATTACCCAAAAAAATTTGGTAAACAAATAACAAAATCAAATATAGATATTCGCAGTGAATAGAGAGAAGTAAAAATGGTGAAAGTGAATTGAAACTCCACAACAGTTTAGGAAAGGTGGAAAGTGGAAGTGATTTTTGTTTTAATTGCTATATTTATATTGAGATGGGAACGTGGATGATTTTTTTATTTATTATTATCTAAATTTCACATGGAAAACCTTGAGGATACCAAAATTAACTAATATTGTAGGGAAAAATGGATTTTTTTTTTATTATTATTATCTAAATTCCACATGACAGAAGTTTTAGGATAATTAAGAATATAAAAATAATAAGAAAGAAAAATACACATATAATGTGTATTATTCAAATGGTAAGAGCTTTCATTATTGGAACAAATTTTTTCATACTTTTTACAAAAAGTCAAATATAGGGATTTTTTTGAAAACTCAAAATATGAGGAAAAAATTGTATCAATACCAACTTGAGATTTCACTTTATATATTAAAATAGATATAAATATAATATGTATTGAAATTTTTAATCTTTTTAACATTGTTTAATTCTTAACCAACGTCCAATATATTGTCATTTGCACAACCCTAATCTCAAATAATATTCTCATTTACTATTTACAATTTGGGCCTATAGTACTTATGTTAGGGCAACCTATGTAACTATTGTTATTGGAGAAATAACAATCTCGGTGTAAAGGTTAAAACATAAAAATAAATTAATAATAAAGTTTGTAAATTTTGATTATTAAAGTGATAAATTTTTTCATATATATGTAATTATTTTTAAACAATATACTTGAATAATATTTTTTCCTTTATTGTTTGATAATGATATATGATATATAACCATTGTATTCAAATTTTTCTCAATGAAAAGAAAGTTAATGACAATTTCCAAAATTTGGCAACAGAGCTTTAAATTTTTACCAAATTTTGACAATAACAAACGATACAATAGACCATTTGAGATGATTTAAACCTACAGAAAGTGATTTACAAACAATATTTGTACACAAAATACTCCAATTGATGACAGTTTTAAACTAACAAGTAACCTTCATGGGTTTTAAGTTTGAAATGAAATACTAAATTTGATATATTATTCTGTATAGTAAAAATAATGAGAAATTACACCTCAGTGGTGTCAGATGAAAAAATTATAAAAAGATGGTAAACATTATAAATATTAATAATTAAAATCAGAAACTTTTTCACTAATGTGTAACAAATTTTCAAAATCTATCCTGAATAGTAGTTTCCCCAAAAATAATCTAGAGGATGCAACTATTAATCACAATCTCCAAAAAATAATAATAATAATTTTAATAATAATAATAATAATCAACAATAATTCGATAATAAGAACTTTTTGCGTTTAAAAACAATAATAATAAAATAATAATAATAACTTCTGAGATAATATTAAGTATAAAAACTCAAATATTCATTATGAATGTTTTTAGTGTAAGCTCTTACAATTATCTCCAATTTTTTTTTTTTTTTATCTTTAAAAAAATGTGAATCCCTAATCAAAATTCTTAATTTTATCACAAATCAAAATACCTAATTTCAATAACAACAACACACCAAAAATAAATAAATAAAAATAAAATAATCATAAATTTCAGCACATCAAAGTTCGTAATTTTAGCACAAATCAAAATTTCTACTTTTACAGATAGCATAACGTTGAGACACATCTGTTAGGTAATTGGGTGCCGATGAATTAGCCACCTACTTGGATAATCTCCTGAACACATTACTCCACCAATAATGGCTTCTAGAAGCTACCAGTATCACCTCATATGGCCTATTCCCATTGCTATTTGTTTTTTTAAGTTAGTTTTATATGTGAAAATACACAGTTATCTTCCTAATTATATAATTATTGATATTATTCTGTATATCAAGGTACTCAAAGTATTAAATCTGTCAATTAAATGATGTCATTGCTATTAGTATTCTTATTTCATCTATTTATATATCTTCTTTTAAAAATTTAGTTTCTAAAAATATAGGTAAACGATGTCATATGACTAAAAATGTCATATGACGACAATTTTTTTTAAAATATCATCTAATAATTTAACTCTTCAAAATTCAATTAGAGAATATCCTAATATGTTCAACAGTAATAATAATAATCATTTGTACTTTGGAATATCATAGTATATGGACCATTTTTATTTTCAATTAAAAAGCAAGTATGAAAATGAAGAAAAATCATATAGCTTTCATCAAGCATAAAATATGCAATCAAATATTGGATGAAGGCATGTTTGAAAAAATGAAGTGAACAAAACTAATAAGAAAATACTATCATAAGAAAAAAATTGAAAAAAATATCTTGAGGAATAAAAATTTAGTGGGATCCAACTCCTAAATAGTTTTTGGTTCAATAAAATACAATTGAAATAAAATAATCATTTTATTCTCAAGTTTAATTTACTATTACTACTCCCTAAATAAATCTACATATATTATAAATATAATTATCATTCATTATTATAAATGAATGTTATTTCGTAGAAAAGATAAGGAATGAATATTTATTAAAGCACACACAAATGACTGTTATTTCGTACCAAAGCTAAGGAATAAATATTTATTAAAGCACACATAGCATTAAAGGTTTTCTCCAATAACTTACTTTGCCTTGTTCAGAAATAGTAAATGTGTTCTTGGGATAATTTTATCACATAGTTGACACACTATATCCATGATTTATCAAAAGCAAGAAGAGTTAAACACTGCAAAAATGAAAGAAAACAAAATACATTAACTTCCCATTCAAATCAAAATACATAAAATCAAATAAAAAACAATTTAAAATTTTTAGCAAGGCAAAGGTTTACCCGAAATTCTTTTTGTTGAGTGAGAAGTGGAGTTGTAGCTTCCAAAAAATGTTGCCTCCATGATTCTTCTATGAAACGGTGGTTCGAATAAGGGTAGTATTTGGTACAAACACACGTTGGCTTTTGGTTGGTTGAACAAACAATAATGTCTCATGTCAACCATTTGGAGGGACTATGGGAAGACACATTAGGCACTTTCAAATAAAGCAAGCGAGAAACAGTCACGTAACTGTTACAGTAAAAGGTCAATAAGAGCTCTGTTTGGGAAGTTTAAATGTCATGTAAATAGTTAATCTTGTAAGACTTGTTGAGTATATCATTAATAAAAAAATTAAATTAATTGAGCATTCATAGTCATATGATCAGCTGATATTTATTTTTTTTAAATTAACTAATCAGTATAAATTTCATAATAGACTTTTTTTTCACATAATTAATACTCAATTATATAATTATTAATATCCAATTAATTGAATTTTTTTAACAATTTTATTGATGAATTCTACAAGTTTTTGACAATCACAATAACAAACAACAACTTCGATCACATTATGGATTGTGAGCTACAACGTCTTTTTCTAACACCTGTATGTATTTATCTAAACTTTTCTTCAAATAGTGTGCAAAAAACGGTGCAATAGAGATTGAATATAATTTCTTTTATAAAGATGGTGAAAAAATTATTTTACAGGAATAATCAATTAATCTACTGAATATAATATGTAATTTTTCAAATTAAAAAAAATGACACGTACATCTTGTATTAATAAAATACTCAATAAAATTGATGGTATTGACTAAAATATGAAATAATTGGATGAGTGATGTTACATCTCCCTAATTTTGCTCTCCTAATTCCACCCTCAATGACATGGCCCACCTTCCATGTGAAGCGATTTCACGGAAAATTCTATTTCCACCATCCTAATAAACTCAGTCAACACACTTAATGAAAAATTAGATTAATGACAATTATATCCTATTTAAAATTTACTATAATAACCATTGATCAACACTCTTAATATTATATATACAAATTCTCAATACACATCTTTTTAAAATAAAAATATCTCAATATACATTGTTTGAAACAAAAAAAATTAAAGAAGTGTACAGTTTGCTAGTTTAGGGAAACTTTAACCATGGAAGTGCAAATTCATACAAGACAGGAGATCAAGAATAGTACAATTGTGTTGTGCATTTTCTGTAAAGAAGTGTACTAATCTTTGTAAAGTTGAAACTCCACATTCTCTGAAACTCCTATTATTAAAATTTACACTCCTTTTATTGGTAAAAAAAAATAAAACAACCGAAAGGATGGAATTTTTTCCACCATCCACTGTACACCAAAACCCTAGTCCAGGAAACAGAAAGTTCAGAGATACTATGCATCGACAAAGAAAAACAGAGATGAAAAGATAATCTAAAGTATATTTAACTTTTTCCATTAACAGCAAGACTCTCATAAAAGAGGATGTACCCGTAATCAATGGAGCTCTTGAAATCTTCAATGGAGGTGAGGAAAGTGCAGATTTTTTTAATTTTTTTTGGATTTCCTATTTGAACTTCTTCTTCTTCCTTCATGTTTGAAGTACAGATGCAAATTGGGGTCTTTGGTCTTCACGGGAGTGGGTGGAAATTCAAGTGTGTATTTTGAAGGTAAAGTGTGTGTACAAGGGTTTATTTGTAATTTTAATGATGTGGGTTGAGATAATTATTTAATAATTAAATTAGGAGGGATGTGTATTGAGAAAAGATTTGCCTTGAGTTTATTAGGGTGGTGGAAATAGAATTTCCCCGATTTCACACCCTTCTCTCTCTTATATTTACATCCCTAATTCCACATCATTCAAAGTGAAATTGCATGAGAAAAATTTGGGGATTATTATAATTAGAAATCATCTTATACATGGTGAAGAACTCATAAAAGCACAAGTTAGGAAAATTAACTTTTATAAAATTAATGATCAAAAAAGAATGGCCAAACCAGATAGAAAACTAAAATTGGATAGTCACCGCTATAAAAGATTCAATTATTTGGTCATTATTGAACATAAAGGCAAAGGATAAAAAAAAAAGGGTTAATTGACAAAAAAGAAAAAATTTACAAGATAATGATCTATCTGAACCTAAAGGATCAATTCCAACAAATATTGGATTTGAAAATAAGTCTTGGAACCAAGATTTTTCTGGATGGGTTGTTGTGTAGTGGAGATTAAATTTGTGTAGTGTGGAGTTCATATATAAAATAAATATAAATAACAAAATAACAACTGTCGATAATTTCTGGATTCGTAGTACTACTATTAATTTAAGTCATAGTATGTTTATTTGCTAAATATTAAGTTTTTTTAATTTTAAACAATGTTTGTTTAATGTTAAGTTTTTGCTTGATTGATGAATATTATAAGAATAGTTTGTGTGATGGACATATTATTATTATTTTTCAAATGGATGATAAGTTAAAGGTTTTTTTAGATAATGTCGTGCGATTTGTTTTAGAAACAAATTACGTTATCTTCTAATATTGTTGACAGTCCTTACTTGGACTCCATACCTGAGGTAATAATCTCTCTCTCACTTCCTTTCTCTCTCTACATTTTGTTAATTAAAGTGTTAATATCTGTTAGTGCTTAATGCCAGTGCTCCATTAGTCCATTAGTGCAAGTGTGCAAGTGCTCCATTAGTGCAAGTGCTCCACAAACAATCTCCATTTAGGTTAATGCTAGGTTAATGCTCCATATTTAGTTTAGTGCTCATTAATTTATTACTCATTGTATCCCTATAAATGAGAGTTCATCTCTCCATTGTATACACAATTCAGACACAATTCAGATAAGAGCATTTTCAGTCTCTCTCTCTTCTCTCTATAATTATCACATGGTATCAGAGCCCAGGAATACAATTCTGGCATTCTTCACTTTGGTGTTTTAGTTCCGTAACTATACCACACAGCTCGGAATCTCCGTACGATTCCAACGGCACCAAGCCCGTCACCAGAAACGCTTCCACGCTCCTCCACGCGCCGCTTCTTTTCTCGGCGCGTCGCTGCTTCCGTTTCCACGCTCACACGCGCCTTCACGCGCCTTCCACCCAGCTGGTTCGTGCGCCGCGCATGCTACCGTGCACCCGCGTGCGCCATTCTGCTACCGTGAGCCTTGCGTGCGCCGTTCCGCTATTGTGCACCCGCGTGCGCCGTTTTGCTCCTGTGCGCCGCACGCCCTTCCTGCTAACGTGCGCCGCACGCTCTTCCTGCTAACGTGCGCCGCTGACATCATTTTTTCTCCTGCTGACATCATCACTGCACAGCCCACCTTTCCTAGCTAATTTCGACCTTCCGGACTCATTGGTACACTCTGTTTTACCTAATTTTGCTCCTACAGGTCTATTCCTATCAATTTAGCTATACTCAACTATTATAATGGATCGTCATGATGTCTCCCATCCCATTTCCGTTATTTTAAATGGTTCTAACTATGTCCTATGGGCCCAAGCCATGTCTTCCTTCCTCAAAGGAAAGAAGCTCTGGCGAATTATTACCGGGGATGTGACTCAACCAATAAAAGACACTGCTGCAACAACTGCTACTACTGCTACTGCTACATATGAAGACCGACTTGAGGAATGGGACAGCAAGAATTACCAAATCATTACCTGGTTTCGCAATACTTCTGTTACCTCTATCAGTCTTCAGTTTGGTCGCTTTCAGCTTGACTCAGTCACTTCTCCTGTAAAAGACATCTGGGATTTTTTGAAAGAAAGATATCAGACTACTGGTCTAGCTCATCAATATCAACTTCAGAGCCAACTTCACCGCATGCGCCAAGAATCCACTCAGTCCATTAATGACTTTTTATCTCAAATGTACTCTGTTTGGGATCAGCTTGCTCTTTCCGAGCCGATTTGGCATCACCGAGAAGATGCTGTCTTATTTACTGCCCATCGTAATCAGCAAAGGTTAGTGCACTTTCTCATGGCTCTCACTCCCTCTTTTGAGCCTGTACGTGCCTCTCTTCTTCATCGCCATCCTTTGCCCACTTTGGAACAAGCCATTTCTGAGCTGCTATCAGAAGAGACTCGTCTTGGCACTCTCCAAACTCATCATGTGGATTCTGTTCTTGCCACTCCCCCGTACCGGCCGTCCTTTACCCAGCGGACCACTGCCTGCCTCTATTGTCAGAATCGGGGCCTTCCTTCAACACGTCTCCTGGTCAATTGCCCTGTCAGAACCTGCCGATACTGCAACAAACTTAGTCCTGGTCATCTGCAACAGGATTGTTTTCGTAATCCATCCCGCTCCTCCTCCAACAACCACTCTTCTCGCGGTGGTTCTTCCCGGGGGAGCTTTCATCGCTCCGGACATCAGTCTCATTCCGGGAATCAGTCTCATCACACTGCTGTTGTTGTCTCTACTGCTGCCTCTGAAGGTCTTTCTGAGTCTCCTGCTCCATCTACCCCTCTATTTTCTCCATCAGATGAAGAGGCCATGTCACGACCCAAACCCGGCCCTATGGGTTTAGCACCGTAACTGGCCAGTAATCCGTGATTACCAAAGGCCTGCTTAACAATCAATCAATATAAACAGAGTCAGGGCCTGGCGGAAGCCAAAACAATAAATGAATAGTGTCCAATGAGCTGTGACAATTTGTATGCCAAAAATTTTTTTTTTTTTTCATTCACATGCACATGGAACAGTACAGTACAATACGGCATACATGTATATACATCACCATAACAGTCGGTGAAAACAGGGACTTAATCCCTTAGACAGTACAGTAAACGATCGATACAATAAACAGTCTATACAGTAGTCCCACAATAGTACAAAACAGTGAGACAAACGGGGGAAGCACCAAAGACCCCAAAGCCATGGCATGGCAACATGGAACCTCACTGTGAGGCATACAGGCTGGCTGACAAAACTGGGGACTGACCCACGCTCCTAGCTCCGATCAGGCTGCTGAGAACCTACATATATATATAAACAGTGAGCTAAAGCCCAGTGAATAGCATAATGTGTAAAGGGGTTATGAATGAATGTCCTTACAATAATGAAATCAATTCATTTGACAGTATTTCAGTCAATCAATAGTTCAATCAATCAATATTTCGGTCAATCGATATTTCAATCAATCAGTCATATGTGGTACATCCATTAGCCTATAAACAATAGGTCCAAAAGGACCGGGCCTTAACAGACCTAAACAATAATGATGGCCATCAATTAATAACGATATGGTTCCACAGGGAAACCGACGGATGTGGATTCAAGAGGTGGCTCCCACTGTAGCACTTAGCTCCGTAGATTCTAGAGGTGGCTCCCAGTGTAGCACTTTGCTTCACACCAGTAAACAATCAATAACGATAATGCTAAGGATGCCACAATACAGTTTGCAATACAGGACATACATTCATTCAATAAACAATATCAGTTCAATAAAACAGTTCAGTTCGGTATTCAAAAGATAACCATTTTGAACATATCTTTACACAATCTGTTACTCACAGTGATTGGGCTAATAGCAGCTAGAGCGTGTCCCCGAGAGCCAACCCTAAGTCTTGTATTTCAAGAATAAAGGCTCAATTTGCAACACACTTCAATTCCTCCAACAATTCTTCAAGATTACTAAGCAATGTCTAGCAAAAGGGGATGAAATCAACTCTCCTAATCTCTTTCTCTCTAATTTCGGTGGGGCTCAAGAAATGGCTGAGGGAATTGCTTGATCAAGTGTAATGAAGGCTCAAATAAGTGATTAAACAAAGGTCCACTCAATGGCATTTTCGTAATTAAGCCTAACTTTTCAATTGGCTTAAATTAATCCAGTTTAATCATTCCTAGTCAATTTTCAGATAAATACACCATTAAATCACAAATATTATGCTGATTACAAAACATCAAACGGTTTCTAAATCGGCCGCCGATAAGGCCTTCAATTAGCAATTTAGATGCATAAACATGGACAGATATTCTATCGATCAAACAGATGCAATATGCAATTCAATAGATACATTCTTTCAGTTTCAGTTTCGATTTCAATCGATCTATTCAATACTTCAATCGTTTCAATTATCAATCATCACCAATTCGGTTTAGCAATAATCAGTATATAATTCGATAATCGGTAACGAGGGTCGTTACAGTCTCCCCTCCTTAAAATGAGTTTAGTCCTCTAAACTCGAGTTACCTTCATTCTGAAAGAAAGCAGGATCTAATGGGAACAAATCAGGATATCTTCTCATCATGTCATCTTCCCTTTCCCAAGTGGCATACACACCACCATGATTCTGCCAATCCACTTTCACTAACGGAATTTCTTTGTTCCTCAATTTCTTGATCCGTCGGTTTACAATCTGTATAGGCCGCTCCTCATAAGTGTAGTCATCACTCAACACTATCCGAGTAGGCTCAATCACATGAAACGGATCTCGAAGATAGTCTCTCAACATCGAAATGTGGAAGACATTATGCATATGCTCCATTTCAGGAGGAAGCGCAACTTGATATGCCACCGGATTGATTTTCTCAATAACCTCATACGGTCCGACATACCTCGGCGCTAACTTGCCCTTGACTCCAAAACGAGTCTGGCCTTTCATTGGTGTCACTTTCACAAACACGTGATCACCCACTTCATATTCTCTGTCCCGCCTTCTGACATCTGCATAACTTTTCTGTCTACTCTGTGCAGTTTTCAGCCTCTGCTGTATCAATCTCACTTTCTCAGTCGTTTCATACACAATCTCGGGCCCAAGCAAAGGCCCATCTCCAACTTCTGCCCAGCAGATTGGGGATCTACACTTTCTGCCATACAATGCCTCGAAAGGCGCCATACCAATACTCGAATGGTAGCTGTTGTTGTAGGCGAATTCAGCCAACGGCAAATGACTTTCCCAATTTCCCTGAAAATCAAGGACACACATTCTCAGTAGATCCTCTAAAGTCTGGATGGTCCTTTCTGACTGTCCATCTGTCTGAGGATGATAGGCACTACTCAGCCTCAATTCAGTACCCAATGCAGTCTGCAGGCTCTGCCAGAACCTCGATGTAAACTTCGGATCCCTTTCCTGGAGCGCGGTAATCCAACGATAAAATCCATCGTGATATGCTCCCATTTCCACTCTGGTATGGCTAAGGGTTGCAATAATCCTGCGGGTCGCTGATGTTCCACTTTAACTTGTTGGCACTGAAGGCACTTGGACACAAAATCAGCGATCTCTTTCTTCATTCCTGGCCACCAGAAGTTTTGTTTCAAATCTTGGTACATTTTTGTATTTCCCGGGTGAATAGACAATTTCGAATTGTGGCCTTCCTGCAGAATTCTCCTTTTCAATTCACTGTCATTCGGTACACACAATCTTTCTTGAAATTTCAATACATTGTTCTCAAATTTGTAACCCGGTCTCGGTTTAGACTCTCTTTCTTCGATGATCTTTTTCAAAAAGTCATCCAGTTGCTGTTTCTCTTTAACTTCTTCAATCAAGGCCGGTTGAGCAAACAAGCTAAGTTAGCAATTGACTTTCGGCTCAATGCATCGGCAACAGTATTGGCTTTTCCCGGATGATACAAAATCTGTAAATCATAATCTTTAATCAATTCCAACCATCTGCGCTGTCTCATATTCAGTTCTTTCTGAGTGAAGAAATATTTCAAACTCTTGTGGTCGGTATACACTTCACATGTTGCCCCATACAAATAGTGACGCCAAATTTTTAAGGCAAATACTACCGCAGCAAGTTCTAAATCATGTGTTGGGTAGTTCTTCTCATGTGGTCTCAACTGTCGGGAAGCATAAGCAATAACTCTCCCATTCTGCATTAAAACACATCCCAAACCTTTGTGAGAAGCATCACTAAATACAGTATACCCATCCGTACCTGAAGGTAAGGTCAGAATCGGTGCAGTCACAAGTCGGGTTTTCAATTCTTGAAATGCCGATTCTCTTTGATCAGTCCAGTCAAATGATGTCCCCTTCTGAGTCAATTGAGTCAATGGTAGGGCAATTTTGGAGAAGTCTTTAACAAACCTCCTGTAATATCCAGCCAATCCCAAAAAGCTTCGGACTTCAGTCACATTCGTTGGTCTAGGCCAGTTCACTACAGCTTCAATTTTCTGCGGATCAACAGAAATTCCATCTTTGCTAACAACATGTCCCAAAAACATAACATGGTCAAGCCAGAATTCACATTTAGACAGTTTAGCATACAGTTTCTGTTCTCTTAAGGTTTGCAAAGAAAGTCTCAGATGATGTTCATGTTCTTCTCTACTTTTAGAATAAATCAGTATGTCATCAATAAACACCACAATAAAATCATCAAGGTATGGTTTGAAAATTCTGTTCATAAGGTCCATAAATGCAGCGGGGGCATTTGTGACTCCAAATGGTATAACTAAAAATTCATAATGTCCATACCTCGTTCTAAAAGCAGTTTTAGCAATATCTTCCGGTTTTACTTTCAGTTGATGATACCCCGATCTGAGATCAATTTTGGAAAACATTTGTGCACCCTGTAACTGATCAAATAAGTCATCAATACGCGGTAATGGGTATTTATTCTTTACAGTTACCTTGTTCAATTCGCGGTAATCAATACACAATCTCAGTGAGCCATCTTTCTTCTTCACAAACAAAACCGGTGCACCCCACGGTGAAGTACTGGGTCTGATAAACTTCTTGTCTAATAGTTCCTGCAATTGTACTTTCAATTCCTTCAGTTCAATTGGAGCCATTCTATAAGGAGCTTTAGACACTGGCTGTGTACCCGGAATTACATCAACAGTAAATTCAATCTCCCTGTCAATCAAATCCCCTGGCAGATCATCTGGAAATACATCTGGGAATTCTCTGACTATAGGAATGCAATTCACATCAGTTTTAACACTAACACTATCAGTGGACACAGTCAATACAGAACAAAAATACCCTTTACACCCCTTTCTAATCAATTTCATGGCTTTCACAGAAGAAATCAAGTACGGGGGAGGTATCACTTCAACTCCACTAAATACAAATTCAGGCAAACCAGGTGGACGGAAAACAACTTGCTTAGTCACACAGTCAATACTAGCATGATATTTTTGTAACCAGTCCATCCCCAATATCACATCAAAATGATCAATATTCAGTGGCAGTAAATCAATAAACAAATGTGCATCCCCAACAATGATTTCACAAGCAGGATACATATATGCACGTGTCATGGATCCCCCAATAGGTGATGATACAGCTAGCAGATAATTCATGGGTTCTAAGGGTCTATTCAATTTTCTCGAAAAAGCATACGACACATAGGAATGTGTAGACCCCGAATCAATCAATACATATGCATTTTGAGTGCAAATAGAAAGAATACCTGACACGACGGTCTCGGTATTTTGAACATCTCCCGGCACTAGGGCAAACACTCGACCCTGCCTCATGGGCTCTTTCCCGGTAGCCTTGGGGTTCGGTTTTGGTGTTGCAGTTGATGCTGCTGCGCTTGGTGCAGCTTTACTACTTGCTTGCGGGTTAGAGGGACAGTCTCTAATCCTGTGGCCCACCTTGCCACACTTGAAACAAGCTCCCGAAAGCTGATAGCAAACCCCTTTATGTTTGTTGCCACACACAGAGCAAGGTGGAGTGAACCCACTCCCTTGGCTGGGGCTAGTCATTGACCCCGTATTCTGTTTCTTATTTGATGAGTTGGGCTTGCCTTTCTTAAACTTGAACCCTTGCCTTTTGCCTTGCCACTCAGTTGTTGGCGTTTCAGACTGTTTCACAGCTGCAATATTTACCTCGGCCATCAAAGCCCGATCAAGAACACCCACAAAAGTTGGCATTTTCAAAACACTGATTCGGTCCAGTATAGCAGCATTAAGGCCTCCTTCAAATCTCCTGGCCTTCTTGTAATCGGTATCCACCATGTGTGGGGCATACCTAGCAAGTTCAGTGAACCTCTTTTCATACTCGGCAACAGACATTTTGCCTTGTCTCAACTGCTCAAACTCAGTTACCTTTCTGTCTCTGATACACTGAGGAAAGTACTTTTCAAAGAAGGACTCTTTAAACTGAGCCCAAGTCACCACCGCATTGGCGTCGCGGATCAACATCCACCACCTTCTAGCCTCTTCCTGCAAGGTGAAGGTGGCTAGCAACACTTTGTGCGCTTCCGAGCACGGAAACACTTCAAATAATTTTTCAGTCTCAAGTATCCAAGCCTCAGCCTTCAATGGTTCTAAGCCTCCCTGAAAGGACGGCGGTTTCAGTTTGCTGAACTTATGAGTCAATGTAATAATATCCTCCTCATTAGCATTCACATTTGCATTCTGTACATTCTGTTCCGGTTGCACCGGAAGAGGAGGAGGCTGCGGATTCTGTTGTTGTTGGTCCAGCCTTTCAATTATTAATCCCATCATTAGTTCAAGTCTGGCCATTCTGGCCTCAGTTGATGAAGATCCAGGTTCATTTGCATTTGTGTTATCCATTTCGCTATAAACAATCATAATAGTTATAACACAGACAGTTATGATCATTATCATTATAAGCAGTTGTTCAATTAAACAGTTATAGCCGTCATAACAGTCATCATTACACAATTGTACAATTGAACAGTTTAACAATTTAACATGTATCAATCAGTCATGAGCACACACTTTTCATGTCAATGCAATGTCCTAATCACTTTTCTAGGACACCCTATAGCTCATTTGGACACGTGTGTGCGGTATAACTCGTGGTTAAGTATCGCTCTGATACCACTCTGTCACGACCCAAACCCGGCCCTATGGGTTTAGCACCGTAACTGGCCAGTAATCCGTGATTACCAAAGGCCTGCTTAACAATCAATCAATATAAACAGAGTCAGGGCCTGGCGGAAGCCAAAACAATAAATGAATAGTGTCCAATGAGCTGTGACAATTTGTATGCCAAAAATTTTTTTTTTTTTTCATTCACATGCACATGGAACAGTACAGTACAATACGGCATACATGTATATACATCACCATAACAGTCGGTGAAAACAGGGACTTAATCCCTTAGACAGTACAGTAAACGATCGATACAATAAACAGTCTATACAGTAGTCCCACAATAGTACAAAACAGTGAGACAAACGGGGGAAGCACCAAAGACCCCAAAGCCATGGCATGGCAACATGGAACCTCACTGTGAGGCATACAGGCTGGCTGACAAAACTGGGGACTGACCCACGCTCCTAGCTCCGATCAGGCTGCTGAGAACCTACATATATATATAAACAGTGAGCTAAAGCCCAGTGAATAGCATAATGTGTAAAGGGGTTATGAATGAATGTCCTTACAATAATGAAATCAATTCATTTGACAGTATTTCAGTCAATCAATAGTTCAATCAATCAATATTTCGGTCAATCGATATTTCAATCAATCAGTCATATGTGGTACATCCATTAGCCTATAAACAATAGGTCCAAAAGGACCGGGCCTTAACAGACCTAAACAATAATGATGGCCATCAATTAATAACGATATGGTTCCACAGGGAAACCGACGGATGTGGATTCAAGAGGTGGCTCCCACTGTAGCACTTAGCTCCGTAGATTCTAGAGGTGGCTCCCAGTGTAGCACTTTGCTTCACACCAGTAAACAATCAATAACGATAATGCTAAGGATGCCACAATACAGTTTGCAATACAGGACATACATTCATTCAATAAACAATATCAGTTCAATAAAACAGTTCAGTTCGGTATTCAAAAGATAACCATTTTGAACATATCTTTACACAATCTGTTACTCACAGTGATTGGGCTAATAGCAGCTAGAGCGTGTCCCCGAGAGCCAACCCTAAGTCTTGTATTTCAAGAATAAAGGCTCAATTTGCAACACACTTCAATTCCTCCAACAATTCTTCAAGATTACTAAGCAATGTCTAGCAAAAGGGGATGAAATCAACTCTCCTAATCTCTTTCTCTCTAATTTCGGTGGGGCTCAAGAAATGGCTGAGGGAATTGCTTGATCAAGTGTAATGAAGGCTCAAATAAGTGATTAAACAAAGGTCCACTCAATGGCATTTTCGTAATTAAGCCTAACTTTTCAATTGGCTTAAATTAATCCAGTTTAATCATTCCTAGTCAATTTTCAGATAAATACACCATTAAATCACAAATATTATGCTGATTACAAAACATCAAACGGTTTCTAAATCGGCCGCCGATAAGGCCTTCAATTAGCAATTTAGATGCATAAACATGGACAGATATTCTATCGATCAAACAGATGCAATATGCAATTCAATAGATACATTCTTTCAGTTTCAGTTTCGATTTCAATCGATCTATTCAATACTTCAATCGTTTCAATTATCAATCATCACCAATTCGGTTTAGCAATAATCAGTATATAATTCGATAATCGGTAACGAGGGTCGTTACAGGCCATGTTCAAACACCTTCTCTCCCAGTCCGGTACTCCTCCTCCTTCTACTGCTTTGTCTGTGATTCCAGGTAACTCTTCTTGGTATTTTGACTCTGCCTGTTGTAATCATATGACCTCCAGTTCTACTATATTTTCTTCTATCTCTTCATCTTCTCATATTCCCTCCATTCAAACTGCTGATGGTTCTCTCATGACTGTTCGTCATATTGGTACTGTTTCCACATCTTCTTTATCGTTGCCTCAAGTTTATCATATCCCTACTCTCACTTTAAACCTTATTTCTATTGGTCAATTATGTGAACTTGGTCTAACTATCATATTTTCTGCTACTCATTGTTTGGTGCAGGACCCTCAGACGGGGCAGACTATTGGGATCGGCCGTAAGCACGGACGTCTCTATGAGCTCATTCACCTCCATGTTCCTGACTCTCCTCAGATTGCTGCTCCTGCGTCTGCTTCCTCCTTCTCTCCTTTTCATCTTTGGCATTGTCGGTTAGGGCATATTTCTGTTAATCGCTTAAAGTCTTTGGTTTCTAGTGGACAATTGGGTCATGTACTTCCGGATACTTTCGATTGTATACCCTGTCAACTTGCCAAACAACCTGCTTTATCATTCAATAAAAGTACTTCTGTTTCCTGTGTCCCTTTTGATCTTATACATTCAGATATTTGGGGCCCCTCTCCTACTCCTACTATGGGAGGATCTCGTTATTTTGTTGTTTTTATTGATGATTTTTCACGGTTTACTTGGATTTTTCTCATGAAAACTCGGTCTGAACTCAAAACCATTTATTATAATTTTGCCCAAATGATCCACACCCAATTTTCAAAAACCATCAAACTTTTTCGCTCTGACAATGCTATGGAATATCGGGACTCAGATTTTCTTTCTTTTCTTCAGAGTCATGGTACACTGCCTCATCGTTCCTGTGCTGGCACGTCCCAGCAAAATGGCCGTGCTGAACGGAAACACAGGCATATTCTTGACACTACTCGTGCTCTCCTTCTCTCTTCTTCCTGCCCTGAAAACTTTTGGGGGGAAGCTGCCCTCACTGCTGTCTACACTATCAATCGTGCTCCTACCCCTGTCATCCATAATCACACTCCCTTTGAACGTCTGCATGGCACTCCCCCTCCATATACTAATCTTCGGGTTTTTGGCTCCGCCTGCTTTGTTCTACTTCAATCTCATGAACACACCAAGCTTGAACCTCGTTCTCGTCTTTGTTGCTTTCTTGGTTATGGAATTGAACATAAAGGCTTTCGCTGTTGGGACCCTCTCTCTAAACGTCTTCGTATCTCCCGCCATGTCGTTTTCTGGGAGCATAAAATGTTTTCCTCTCTTTCCTCTTTTCACTTACCCGCACTTTCCACCAATGTATTGTTTACTAATCCTTCCCTAGATATCTTCTCTGATGATTTTGATACAGGTTCTTCCTTCATTGAGACGCCCTTGCTCACTCCGACTCCCGACCAGACTACTCTCCCTGACGGTCCACCTCTCATTCCATCACCTCCTTCTTCACCGGTTCTTCCTCCCACCGATCCTCCTACGGGTCGCCCACACCGGGTAACTCAACCTCCTATCCATCTTCGTGATTATATTGTTGGATCTGCTGCCTTTTCTACTTATGAACCTACCTCCTATCGTGAGGCTTGCACTAATCCTCTTTGGCAGCAAGCTATGACTGAAGAACTCCAAGCTTTGGACAAAACTCATACTTGGGATATTGTTGATCTTCCTCCTAGCAAAACTGCAATTGGTTTCAAATGCGTTTACAAAATCAAGACTCATTCTGATGGCTCTATTGAACGCTACAAAGCTCGTCTTGTTGCCAAAGGTTTCAACCAGGAATATGGGATTGATTATGAGGAAACCTTCTCCCCTGTTGCTCGGCTTACCTCTGTTCGCAGTTTACTTGTTGTTTCTGCTGCTCGCCAGTGGGAGCTTTTTCAGATGGATGTCAAAAATGCTTTCCTCAATGGTAATCTTCTTGAGGAGGTCTACATGCAACCTCCACCTGGTTCCACTTTTCCTCCTCATAAGGTTTGCAAACTCCAGCGTGCTCTCTATGGCCTCAAGCAAGCACCTCGCGCCTGGTTTGCGAAATTCAGTTCTACCATTCATGACTTTGGGTTCACCTCTAGCTCCTATGACTCTGCTCTTTTTATACGGACTACTCCTCATGGTACCACTCTTCTCCTTCTGTATGTGGATGACATGATTATCATTGGTAATGATGCATCTGGTATTCTCCAACTCAAACGTTTTCTCCACCGACAGTTTGAAATGAAGGACCTTGGTACTCTTAACTATTTTTTAGGCCTTGAAGTCTCTTATGATTCCACTGGTTCTTATTTATCTCAGGCCAAATATGCTTCAGATCTTCTGGCTCGTGCTGGTCTTACCGATTGCAAAACTACCTCTACTCCAGTTGATCCTCAGATTCGTCTCACTCCTCTCGATGGGGATCTCCTCACTGATGCTACTCTTTATCGCCAGCTCGTCGGTAGTCTTGTCTATCTCACCGTGACTCGTCCTGACATTGCATATGCTGTTCACCTTGTAAGTCAGTACATGTCGGCTCCTCGCACTCCCCACTATACTGCTCTACTCCACATCCTTCGATACCTTAAAGGCACTCTGTTCCATGGCCTTCACTACTCTGCTTCCTCCTCTCTTGAACTGCGTGCCTTTTCTGATGCTGATTGGGCTGGGGATCCTACGGATCGACGCTCCACCACGGGATTTTGTTTCTTCTTAGGGGATTCTCTTATTACTTGGCGTAGCAAGAAACAATCCCTCACTGCTCGTTCTAGCACCGAAGCTGAATACCGAGCTCTTGCTGATACTACTCAGGAACTTCTCTGGCTTCGTTGGCTCCTCACTGATATGGATGTTTCCTCTTCTGGCGCTACCTCTCTTTATTGTGACAATCAGAGCGCCATTCAGATTGCTCACAATGATGTGTTTCATGATCGCACAAAGCATATTGAGATTGATTGTCATTTCATTCGCCAGCATGTTACACGTGGTACTATTCATCTTCTCCCTATTGCTTCTGCCAATCAACCTGCTGATATTTTCACTAAGGCTCATCCTCCTGGCCGCTTCCGTGATCTTGTTTCCAAACTCAACTTGGTCGATGCCTACCCTCCTTGAGTTTGAGGGGGGCTGTTAATATCTGTTAGTGCTTAATGCCAGTGCTCCATTAGTCCATTAGTGCAAGTGTGCAAGTGCTCCATTAGTGCAAGTGCTCCACAAACAATCTCCATTTAGGTTAATGCTAGGTTAATGCTCCATATTTAGTTTAGTGCTCATTAATTTATTACTCATTGTATCCCTATAAATGAGAGTTCATCTCTCCATTGTATACACAATTCAGACACAATTCAGATAAGAGCATTTTCAGTCTCTCTCTCTTCTCTCTATAATTATCACATAAAGAATGGTTAGGAATGATTTAAACAAATTTATTTTTTAATTTTTTATAAAAAAAATATGTAAAAAAATAAAAAATGCCATGATTTAAAAGAAAAGAAAAAAAAGAAGATAAATAAGCACTTAAAACGGGCTTTAAGTAAAGGTTCTTGGTGTATGTGATGTATTCACCCGCCGGCCACCGTCTGTTTGGCATTTTGTGCTAGGGTCATTATTTTGTCGTTTTGTGTGAGATTCAGCACCTTTCCTTCTTTTATAGATATTATACATATCAGTAATGGTAGGAATCATAAAAAAAAATATCATGAAGATGATTATGAAAGATTTTTTATCTTTAGATTACTCATATAATAAAACACTACACATTAATCACACACTAATCAAAGGATAAAAAAACTTCATGATGAATTTCATGTTATATTTTTCATGATCCCTAGCATTATTATATAGATATATATTAATTTACACAGCCCTGGCACGAGTTATTATTATAATATGTTTAAGTTTTATATTTTTAAATTTTTTTAAAAATTAAAATATTATTATATAAAATTGAATAGAATAAATTATTAGATTAAATAGAATAAATCATTAAATATATGATGGAATTATATGATATGATATGTATATTTTTTGTTATGTTATATACCTAATGATGTCAACTCCAATTCAATTATCATATCATTTTGGATGAATTCATGAGTCTTTAACATTTCTTCCGAATTTATAAAAAAATAAATTATGGTGTGTAACTTTTCTCAACAGATAAATATAAAACAAATATTAAGATAATTCTCCTATCTAAAAAAATCTACTAAGACAAGTCACTGAACTAATAAAGAAGCAAAAGAAAATAAAAATATATATATATATATACAAATGACAAATTTTATTAATACATAAATCATATTCGCATAACAAATGATCAATTTTATTAATAAGTAAATCATTAAGTAAATTAACAATTTTTAATGATAAGAAAAATATTTTTCAATTAACTCTTTTGTTAATAAATAAATCATTAAATCAATTAACAATTTTTAATGATATGATAAATATTTTTCAATAAATAACTTTGATAATTTATTATTGCATAGGAGAATAGTTTTTTTTCCCCTCAAGTATTGTGCTAAATTAAAATTTATAACAAACGATAGTTGTAATTTATAGAATTATAAGACCGATTCATATTTTAAACAAATTATGAGTGTATTTGTAATTTGTCAGTCAAAAAATAAAATATTTATGTTTCATAATTGAACAAAAATGTTTCTATAATTACAGAAAAACTTATTTCATAATTGATCAAGAATATTTACGTAATTATGAAAAAACTTGTTACATAATTGATCAAGAATACTTGCGTAATTACAAAAAAAATTTCACTCAACATAATAGTAAATTATTTAAAATGAAAAGACAAAATAAAAAAGAAAAGATGAACCTCAATGAGCTAAGCACCTCTTGTGTGTGTGTATAGGTTATAATGTCTCAAGTCCTTTTAAAACAATTAAAGTATATTAATTTGAAATTTCTTTGAGTCTTGTGTGTGTATATATATATATTAGCTATTGACACGAGTGATACATGTGCAATCAGGCCTGCTCAAGATAAATTGAGGTCTAAAACAACAAATTAAAATAAGACCATTTAAAAAATTTTAATATTATTTTAAAATGAGTTTTTTTTAGATTTTGATATACGTAGTTACTAATTAAATTTTCATATCAAGGTTTGTTAATATATTTTTTTGAATTAATAAATAGTATAATTTATCCACTTAATCTCTTTTATGTCATTTTGTTAACAATACATTCATTTGGAAATGACCAAACTTTTTTTTTTATACATAGATTCCATTTGTTTTGACGAAAAATATTTTTGTAAATTTTCTCTTGTTTGATTGAATAAAAAACAAGTAAACATTTCTTAAAGAAAATATTTTTACATCATTTTTCTAAAAATGACTTACTTTTAAAAATTTCGTAAGTCAATTTATACAAAGTTAGATTCTCACTCATTACACATTTAGCTTTCTCAAATAAATATCTTAGCTTAATAAAAAGTCATATATGACACTTTATTGTATCAAAATTTTACTTTTAGGAAATAAAATATTTTTGTTTGATGTGTCAACCAAACACCAAAAAACAAAAATAAAAACATTTTTCTTTATAAAATCAATTAGCAAGAGAAATAGTTTTCTTATGTAAAATATTTTATATCAAAACAAACGGAGCCATATAGTTTAATACTTCCATTAATTTTAAAAAATTTTGACCTCAAGTTGTCTAATCAGCACTTGGTGTGGGTTCAATGCTCCCCCGCTATGAGAGTCATGACTTAAGCGGAGCTTGTCTTGGGAGATCAGGACAAGTTCTCAGGTTATAGTCTCCTCGCTCGGAACCGCTAACAAGACACCCTGGTGATCTCTGTAAGGGGCGCTGCCTTGGATCTGTGAGAGGGTAGGGAGGATTTTCCTGTAACCAAAAAAAAAAAAAAAAGACTCCTCTTTATCAATCCATATTTCAAAAACATTGCAATGTCAATTGTAATTGGTCATAGACAAATATTCCCCATACAATAACCAATGGCAAGTGATCAAATGAGTCGAGATTGGTTTATCAGTCGGTCTAAATCACTACTCTTTATGATATTTTATAGAGTATTGTTATTTAAGATAAAAAAAATTATATTTAATTTTTAAATTTAATTAGGATATTAAAGATAGTACTCTCTCTCATATCTTCTGTAATTATCAATAAATCATATCATTTACACATCATTAGATCTATAAAATAGATCTAAAAAATAGATTTTTATATTAATTGTATGGGGAGGAAATATGCGTCGCTATCCGTATTCCTTTCGTCCAAGCTCCGTGTCTATTCGATCAACCTGAAAACACAACGGCGATGAGCTACCCGGCGGTGTGTTGCCGAAAACCCCTCCGACGGTTAAGTTAGCACACACTCAGAGAGAGAGAGAGAGAGAAGCTCAATGAAGGTAAGTCTATCTCACCAAATGATGTTCCATGCCAGGTATGGGGGGCGCAGTCATGCTTATATACTTTCTGCGTTCACCTCTGCACCCACTCGTCTATTGACACATGGAGTTGCTCTCCCATCTGTCAGCGCAAATCTAGCTATACACCACCTAATCAAACCGCCAAACAACATTAGCGGGAATGGGGCAGCCCGGCGGCATCACGTCGGCTTCCAATGACCGTGCTACATAACGAGCCCAACGACGCCACTCGTCAAGCTCCATTAGCTTCCCGGTACGACTGAGCTCCAGGCAGATTAAGCCGGTGTTCAGAAGACCCTTCCCGCCGAGCTAGATGTGCAAACTGCGTAACCCGGGTTGGCCGACAATCACCTCGGCCAAGTTAGCTCAGCCCAAACTTGGAAGTAGGGATTCGACCGAACAAACCTAACCTAGACAGGCCCAAGTTAGCTCGGCCCCAACATGGGAACTGGGCCTCGACCGAACAAACCAACTCTGGAGAAGCCCAGATAGCTTAGCCTAAGTCTGCTCGGACCTCTCTCTGTCCGGTTTCTACCACGGCCCAAAGCCGGAATATAAATCTCCCTCACATTAACCAATAACATTACTTACCATTTTTACTTTCTATGAATTTTTATTTTTCAATGAGAAAAATGATATATAAATCTATTTTTATCGATTTGCTAATTAAGTTTTTGGATCTAAACAGCACTAAAACAAAATAGAGTAATACTAGAAACACAAAGACCAAACAGGACAGTGATAACTCATGAGGAGTCGGTTTCACATCATATAAACCCAACTCTTGTAATACATCTGTGTTCAACTTTTGTGCATTTAATACTTGTTGAATAAAATATATGAATTATAATAGTTATGAGCTATATACATACCAGAGTAATGTTATGCACCCCAAAATAAATATCACGAAAAGTTTTATGAAATTAATTTAAGATTAATTGCATAAAATATAATAAAACATTACAAAAATGTTTTCATGATTTTTTTTGATAATAAATAACATTATTGGTTCATGCCTCTCTTTAAAACTTATTCTAAATATATATATTTTTTAGTGGCGGAGCCAAAAATTTAATATGGGGCACCTATTAATTATAATATCAAAATCACAAATCCCCACAAATCAAAATCTCTAATTTTAATACAAATCAAAAAATTTAAATTTAGGACAAATCACAACAAATAAAATTTCTAATATACCTATATTATAACAAATGAAAATCCCTAATTTAAATAACAAATACTACAAATTAATATTTTTAATTGTAGCACAAATCAACTCCCTAATTTTAGCACAAACAACAACAAACCAAAATCCCTAATTTTAATATAAATCACCACCAATTAAGATTCATAAATTTAGCACATCAAAATCTCTTATTTTAACATAAATAATAACAAATAAATTTTTTTTACAAATCAAAACTTAACAAACAATTATAAATTAATATTCATAATTTTTATTTAAAAATAAAAAATCATTAATAAAGTTACTTGTAAACAATGAAGAGAATATACTAAGATTGTAGTGTGGTTCCAAATCTACGTTGTATGATCTTAATCTAGTGAATCGCGAGTTGGTAAATTACAAAGCAACAAAGAGAGATAAAGAAAACAAAAAAAATATAAAGACACTTAACAAATACTATAAATAAATAAAAAAATAAATAAAAAATTTCATACACCTTTAGGCCACGGTTGTTTAGCGGATTAGAATGGATAGGATTGTTAGTGAAGAGATTGTGAGAATTGTTGGTGAGGGATTAAGTAAAGATGTGTTTGTTTTGATGCTAATATGGGAGATGATTAGTGATGAAATTGTTAAATTATTTTTATATAAAATAAATAATAAATAATTTCTATATTTAAAAAAAATTAGAACAAATATTAAAACAAACAAATACACTTGATAAAAAAATAAAAAAATTTCAAATTGGCGAAAATTAATTGTGACCCTTGGAATACGGGTAAGCCTTGGGCTTTTGGTATTATTCGATTTATCTACTTCTTTGCAAAAAATCAAAACATTCCAAGTGTTAACTCCTTTGTTGCTGACGACACACCTTTGCAACATTTCTTGAATTTTCTTACACCCGCTTCCGAAGCTATTCGTAGGTACACCACAAAGATGGCTCAAGAAGAAGCTGGAACCGCCAGGGTTGATGTCACGACCCAAACCCGCCCCTAAAAGTTTGGCATCGCAACCGGCCAGTAATCCTAGATTACCACAGGCCTTCCCGTACATAACATAAATAAAACGGGGCTCGCGGAAGCGAAAACACAATACTAATAGTCCAAAGAGCTGTGCATTTATATGAACATACATTTACATGCCAAAAATGTGTTAATGTCACGACCCAAACCCGGCCCTATGGGTTTAGCACCGTAACTGGCCAGTAATCCAAGATTACCGAAGGCCTGCTGAACAGTAATACAGTTAAACAGAGTACAGGGCCTGGCGGAAGCCAATATAGTAAATAACTAGTGTCCATTGAGCTGTGACAATCTGTATGCCAAAACATTTTTCATGCATTCATACAGTTCGGAACAGTACAGTCTATACAATCATTTACAGTCAGTCAGTACGGGGATCGAATCCCTCGATAACAGTACAGTAAAACAGTAGACAGTCTATACAGTAATACAAAACAGTAGGGAGACAGGTGGGGGGAAACAAAAACACCCCAAGCCATAGCATGGCAACTCGGAACCTCGCAGTGAGGCACATAGGCTGGCTTGACAAAACTGGGGACCAACCCACGCTCCTAGCTCCGGTCTGGCTGCTGAGAACCTACATATATATATAAACAGTGAGCTAAAGCCCAGTGAATAACATAATGCGTAAAGAGGTTATGAATGAATGTCCTTACAGTAATGAAATCAGTTCATTAGACAGTATTTCAGTCCTTCGGTATTTCAGTCAATCAGTCATATGTGGTACATCCATTAGCCTATAAACAGTAGGTCCAAAAGGACCGGGTCTTAACAGACCCAACAGTAATGATGGCCATCAATCAGTAAACAGTATGGTTCCACAAGAGAACCGACAGAGCTCTATAACAGTAACAGTCAATGCTAAGGATGCCACAATACAGTTCAGAATACAGGACATACATTCATTCAGTAAACAATATCAGTTCAATAAACAATTCAGTTCAGTATTCAAAAGATAACCATTTTGAACATATCTTTACACAATTGTTACTCACAGAGATTGGGCTACTAGCAGCTAGAGCGCGTCCCCGAGAGCCAACCCTAAACAGTTAACAAATAGAACACACACACTAAGTTCACAGTTGGGAAGTATAATAATTAACTCCCTAGTATGCCTCGGTGTGTTCTACATCTATCCTCATTAAGATGTCTTAAACTAGGCCTAAGGATACCTAGGATGGAATGAGGATGCGAAAATACACTTAGAAAACAATTCCAGAATTTTCAGTGAAACAAGGTCTCCGCTCGAGCGCAGATTTCCCCGCTCGAGTGGACAAGCAAAACAAAGGTCCCCGCTCGAGCGTCAACTTCCCCGCTCGAGCGTGACACACAATCCTCCGCTCGAGCGCACATTACTCCGCTCGAGCGGACTGATGAACAGTGCAAGATGCTGGATGCTCGATTTCTCCGCTCGAGCGCGCATTTCTCCGCTCGAGCGGACTGTAAAACAAGTCGAAGAAAATGCTGGGAGCATGATTTCCCCGCTCGAGCGGCACTTCCCCCGCTCGAGCGGAAGATAGAAATCTGGAAAAATGCAGGTTTGTGTTCCAAGTTCAAAACTCAAGTTTGATGCTCCCAACTCGATCCTCTTGGGCCCATTTTCTGGAAAACTCTTTCAAACACATAGAACAACACGTTTTAAAGCTCAATTTAAGAAATCAAGGCCCAAGGGTGTTTAATCAAACTCATTCTCAAACCCATTTCCATGAATACCATTTCAAACATGACATGCATGGATTTACACAACTCCAAGGCTTCAATTCTTGCTCAATTGAGCTCAATAGTTGGAAAACAAAATGAAAACATGGACTTTGATAGAAACATGAGCATGCATGTACAATCCATCATGAATTCAACTCAAAAATGCACCAAAATGGCCATGCATGCAACATTGGAGTTCCAATTCAACATATATGAGCAATTTCATGTCTTAACTTCTCTATATCCATGATACATGCAAGATGGAGCTTAAAGACAACAAGAATAAGATGGATTTTCTTACCTAAGTCTTGTATTTTAAGCCTGGAAGCTCAATTGTGCAAATACACTTCAATTTACTTCAAGTCTTCAAGCAAATCAACAAGAACAAGCCCCTCCCTCTCTAACTCTCTTCTAATTTCGGTGGGGACTAAGAGAATGGCTGAGGAGAAGCTTTGTTCAACATGTAATAAGGTCTAGTACATTATTCTAAGTGGCCCACTAGGAGTGGCAATATGGTAATTAAGTCAAACTTTTCAATTGGCTTTATTTAATCTAATTTAATCATTCCTAATCAATTTTCAGATAAATATACCATTAAATCACAATTATTCTACTGATTCCAAAACACTAAACGGTTTCTAATTCGGCCGCCGAAAAGGCCTTCAATTAGCAGTTTAAACATATAGACTCAAATAGATAATCAATCAATCAAACAGATGCAATATGCAATTCAATAGATAAACTTATTCAATTTCAGTTTCGATTTCAATCAGTCCATTCAGTACTTCAGTTAATTCAATTATCGGTCATTATCAGTTCAGTTTAACAATAACCAGTAGCTAATTCAGCAGTTTATCGATAATCAGTACGAGGGTTGTTACAGTTAATTTACCCACTACTATACATAACATGTGACAAACATTCATACATACATCATAGGCTCACGCCACATATACAGTCAAAACGTAACTCATACGGCCTTCCAGGCCTAGCCCCAACTCGGAGGCACATAAAACTCTGGTTAGGCTTCAAAACGGCGGCTCGGCTTGAACTCCGCCTAGGCTTGACTCTCTGAAGGCTCACCTATAAATACATAAATACAAACAATGAGCTAGAGCTCAGCAAGTAACATTAACGTAAAGGGGTTAGTGAACGAACTCCAACATTTCATATAAATCCGTAAAACGTAACATTCATAAACATAATCATAATCATCTCATAAGAACATACATAATGGCATACTCCATAGAACATAACATGACATAACATTTGTCGTCCAACGACTAGAATAACTGGTCCCGGACACCGATTAAACACATACCGAGATCTCGTAACTGGTTATGGGCCTACATTTCCATGCCGTCCCCCATGACTTAAGCGCATGGGCCTGCACTTCTATGTCGTCCCCCACGACTTCAACTAACCATGGATGCCATACTAGGTTCGCAAATAGGACATTCGTTCACAGAAAACATTATCATTTCAAACATATCATAACGTATCACTTTTGAACATACTTCATAAGAACATACCATTTACAGAAATGTTACTTACCGTGGGTTTCCAAAACCGGTTGCACGGTCTTCACCTCGTGACCTGCAATTAACATCATAATACATTTCTTATCATTCATCATTAATTCACATAATTCATGCCATTTCCTTTCTTCTTTTACATTCTTTCATATTCATTTCATGCTCATTCTCTTTCATATTCATTTCATGCTCATTCTAATCTCTCTTTACTTTAATTCATGCTCATGAGATGCTAAAAGATGCAATTAACATGTTAAAATCACGTAAAACATCTTCCCAAACTTTTCTTGAAATTTCTAAAAAATAGCTTCCCCGCTCGAGCGGCCGAACCCCCGCTCGAGCGGACTGTGAACTGAGGCAGAGATGCTGGATGCGTGAAATCCCTGCTCGAGCGGACTGTGAAAATTCTGGGTTTCCAGGTTGTAGATTCAAGCTTCAAACCGACATTCAACCTTCCCTATCTCATTTTCTGGGCATGCAACCTTGACCATCACTTTATCTCAACTCATTATTCTTTAAACAAAACTCACATGCATCATATACACAAGATCAAACCCGTGAACTAAGATGAATAACCATGAACTTGGACATAAAAGCTTCTTATTTCAACATCCATGGAGGTTCTCCCTCAAGTTACCAAATAATCATGAATTCATGACATGCATGCACAAATTACACATAGATTCCCTTCAATTCTCTTATTTATCATGAGATTATGCATGATTCAACCTTCTTTTAAACAATA
The DNA here is from genome assembly GCA_022316695.1 of Camellia oleifera. Taxonomy (NCBI): domain Eukaryota; kingdom Viridiplantae; phylum Streptophyta; class Magnoliopsida; order Ericales; family Theaceae; genus Camellia; species Camellia oleifera. The sequence goes on along the minus strand of CM039319.1, from coordinate 2,956,041 downwards.
AGAGAAGATCCTTACCTTGATTCTTTAAGAGGAGAGAATGTAAACTTGATTTCCTCTTCTCTTCTATCTTCTTCTCTTGGTCTCTCTCTCTCTCACGAATTCTCTTCTCTCTCAGATATTTCTTTTTTTTTTGGTCTTGAGTCAAATGAGTCAAAAGACATCCATCCTTCTCTATACATCATATAAACACATTTGTGCCAATAACTTGGGCCAAACAAGGCCCTTGTCCCTATCTATCACATATAATCCACTTAAGCCAAAAACGTGAGCCAAACGAGGCCTAACGAATCAGACGAAATTCAGTCTTCAATTAAATGTCCCAAATGGGTCTAAAAATTCCCGGTATCACATAGGCGTGTTCAATTTCGTTTTCTGAACCCATTACGGTCATCAATTTCCGTCCCAAAGTTGTCATTCCAACAGATATTCTGCTAATTCAAACAGATACTCTTCAATTAGATCATATAAATGCATAATTAATTACCGATAAATATGACACCTGTTTCGGGGTCATTACAGTTGATCTGTTTGGAGATGACGACGCAGTGGAGCTGGCAGAGCAGTACTAGACAGAGACACAAGTGGAGAGGGTAAGGGAGCCGGTGGTACAATCCCATTCTTCGACCATAATAGCGGCTCCGAAGCCAATCAGCCAGGCGGAACCAGATCACTGGCATACGAAGGCTGACAAATCAACGGTTACTGCGGCGGACTTGGAGGTTATGCGCGAAAAGTACCAAGTTCCCGTTGAAATAGAGTTACTGTTGCCGTCGTCAACGAAGAGGCCATCCGACGCCCGGCCGGGGGAGTTTGCCCTGTACGAGGAAGCATTGAAAGGAGAACTGAGGCTGCCGCTTTCGCAAGTGGTGGTTGATGTCCTGAACCGGTTGGAGGTAACGCCGGGGCAACTAATGCCCAACGCGTGGAAGATTGTGTTAGCTGACGACTGCTATCTACCACGCCCACGCGGTGTTTAGGCAACTAGAAGGAGAAGAAAGCCCAGCCAGGGCAGCTGCAGATCGCCTTGTGGAGATAGTGGATGATGCAGCCGTCCACTCGGTGGCCAGGTTCAATGAGGCTGAGTTGCTAAGGGGGTTATGCTCTGCCCAAATGGAGGTAACCACCTTAGCTGAGGTTCTGCTGAGAAAGGCGGCGGCTGCAAAGGTCAAGTCAGATGAGGCCAAGGCTCAACTTGCAAACTTCAAAAGGGAGAGCGTAGGGTGGAAGAAGGCTGCACAAAACGCCTGCTCCAGGGGTTGGCAGGAAGCTAAAAAAGCGAAAAAGATGCAAGTGTTGGCCATTGTGCACCGCAATGTTGCCGACTGAGCCCAAGTTGAGCTGCTCGCGGCCAAGTTGGAGCTTGAGGACGAACGCCACAGGGTAGTGTCGCTCGAGTTCCAGCTTGCTGGCGAGCAGAAAAAGCTAGGCGATGCTCAAAAGGCCTGCGCGGTCGCCGTCGAACGATTTGAAGAAGCTATGAGCAGCAACGAAGATCTGTGTGCCCAGCAGATCAAGAAAAAACAAAACGCAGACCTGCAGATTGCTGGGCTGCAGAAAGAGCTGGAAGATGAGAATGCCAAGTTGCTGGAGAAGAGGGCGAGGTTGGAGAAAGAGTTGGAAGAAGAGAAGACCAAGGCATCTGGGGGGGCGGGCTCGTCGGGAACGACCGCTGGGGGCAGGACTGAAGCAGAAGTTATTGAGAGCTTCCAGCGGTCAAACTTCTATAAGCACGAAATGGCTGAGTTCTGGGACAGTGGCTGGAAGATGTTCAAGCGTAAAACTGAAGAGCTGTTCCCAGACTTAGACCTCAGTAGTGTAAAAATTGACGAAGACGATGTGGCCCAGACCCCCTTGGATGAAGGTATTGAAAAAGAAGACCTCGTTTCCAGTGAAGAGGAGTAATTGAAGTGAACAAAGTTTGTACTTGAGTTGTTTTGGTTTGTTTTTTTTGTTTTTTTTTTTTTTTTTTTTGAAATGCTGTAATGAACTTATGTACAAGTTTGTAAATAAATAAAATTTCAGTTGTGTTTTCATTCGATTGTTCTTGCTTGTGCATCTGAAATGAATGAGAATGGTGGCTTGTGTACAAATCTGTAACAACCCCATCACGTATAATGATTAGTACTTGATTAATTAAGAGGATTTGAGATTTAATTGCCGAATATCATAATTTATTTGGGATTTATGAGAATTGTGGAATCTGACTCGTATATGATTTGATTGAAGGTTTATTTTGAAATTAGAAATTAAGGGCCCAAATGGCTTAAGGAAGTGAAGTTGGAAAGTTAAATCAATTTAATCTTAATTATGGACCCATTTGGGAGTTTAATTAAATATTCGATTCAGCTTAGTGAAATTGAGATTCGATTAATTAGGTCCTAATTGGAGTTGATTAAATTATGAGGATTGAGGATTGTGATTATTGCGAATTAAATTTAGTTATGGGGTAACCAATTTGAATATATAATTTAATTGACGGAAACTTGGAGTCTTAACAGAAATTGAAGACTTAAATGATTTAAGAAACCAAAATTGAGGTTGGAAATAAGTTCGATTTATTATTTGGAGCCTTTTGGGAATCTGATTAAAAATTTGAGTTGTACCGACAAATTTAAATATATTTAATTAGGCTCTAATGGGAGTCAATTAGATCAATTAAATTATGAGAGATTTATGATTATTCATAATTAATTTAATGATGTGCTAATTGAAATTTATTAGGACTAAGTATTGCCTAATTAAGTTAATTTTAATCACAAATTGAAAGGTGTAAATTTATGGGTGTAAATGAAGTATGGATGTGCTGAGAAACCCAAGTGGGTGTGCAAAGGAATCTGATTGTGTGTGTGTGCATGTGATGTGTTGGAAAGCTTAGAAGTGTGCACGTGTGAATGGTGTGAATCAAGAAGTGGGTTTGACAATTGTAGTGCCTATTTCAAGTGATAAAGGAGGCTTGCTCCTTTTCTTCTTCAAAAACATTTTTTTTTCTTTCTTTTTCTTCTGCTGGGTACGGTTTGGTGAGGGAGTGATGAACCGAGAGAGTGAGTGAGTGAGAGATGTTCAACTTTTGTGCTGGAAAGGCTTTGGAGAAGTGAACTTATGAGATCTAAGTAAAGATGAAGGAGAGGACTCAAAGAACTAAAAAGAAATTCAGCCATGGAAGATTAAGGGTCACGCGCCATTGCTTGCCTGATTTTCCTGATATGTCCAGTCTGTCTGATTTGCTTCTGCAGCCATCTGTGAGTAATAACTCTGTAAAGTTATGTTTAACTTTAAGTATTTTCTGACTGATATGATATAATCTGTTTTCTGAAATGCTACTTTATGATTTATGAATGAATGTCCAATTTTCTGAAAAGTATTGTGGCACCCTTAGTATCTGGCCCTTACCCGGGGGATATAATACCGTGGATCTGGCCCTTACCCGGGGGATATAATACCGTGGATCTGGCCCTTACCCGGGGGATATAATACCGTGGATCTGGCCCTTGCCCGGGGGAAACAATACCGTGGTTATCTGTATCTGGCCCTTGCATGAGGGAAATAATACCATGGCTACTTGCGCGCAAGATATGGACCCTCCTGGTCATTGGTACCAACTCTGTCTGTGGTCTCTAGACCTATCTGATCTGTTAGCTAATGGGTGTACCACGTATGATCTTATGCAAAATCTGAATATGAATATGAGTATGTAACTGAATCTGTTTCTGATTTGAAAACTGAAAATGCATAAGACTCTATTTCTGATAAGATTATGTTTCTGTTATAAACTCTGATTTCTAACTCTGTGGTGGACATCATTCATTAAACCCTTTACTCTGTTATTATTCACTGGGCTTTAGCTCACTCTATTATTTATGTATGTAGGCGATCAGGCGCGTGACCAGGCTTAGAGGCATCTGTCTAGAATCTGTTCTGTCAGCCAACCTATGTGCCTCCCGTGGAGGTTCCGGATATGCTAAGTGTTGTCGTTATGTAATGTAAAGTTTAAGGGTTACTTGTTTTTGTTTGGTTCGACAATCATGTGTATTTTAAAAAGGGATGATATGTATATGTATTTAGAAAGTTTAAAATTTTTCTGTCTCATATAAGTCTGCACAACTCAATGGACGTTGTATATTCTTATTTGCTTCCGCTAGCCCCTAATATTATGTTAATCAGTTCAGAGGCCGTAGGTAATCCTCGGATTACTGGCCGGTTACGGTGCCAAACCTATAGGGGCGGGTTTGGGTCGTGACAGAGTGGTATCAGAGCACGCGTTAATTTCTCACACACGTGTCCATTGAGCACTAGAATGTCTAGAACGGATTTAAGTTCCATGCATCTGTAAGTAAGTAGGAAGTTGTGCATTTAGGAATATGCATATATGTTTGTGTAATATGCTTAAGTATTGGAACTAAGTAGTATGAGCTATTGTGGGATTGTGGTGATTATAAGGAAACTGGAACGTGTTTACGTAGTTTGGGAATAAGGCTAAAAGCTAAGAATTAGTGAGACATTGAGAAATTTCAAATGTTATAAGGAAATCAAAATTTTTAACTAGAACATTGAGGAATACAAGTATGTTGATTTTTGGAAACATGGTGTTATGAGAAATTAGAATCTTTGATGAAAGTCTTGAAAGCTATATGGATTGTATGTTAAATCAAACTATGAGAATATTTTGAAATTGAGGAAGTTGTTGATCAATGAAATATGTGGAGCTATGGTAATTGAGGATGAGAAGAGTCATTTGACATGTAAGATAGTACAATTTGGTGGGAACTTATTTTGTGGAATGTCAAACCGTAGAGTCTCATGCCTTTGCCGAATGACCTTGAAAGTCTGATTGGAATCACGTTCGGCCAGCGTAGCTTCAAATCGGAAATTCTTGGTAAATTCCTGGGGAATGAATAGGATACCCTACCAGTGTCCTTATATGCCTATATGTGTATGTCTACTTGTATATGATACGTGTTTTGTGTTATAACTTAAGTCAATTAAATTAACCCAAGTGTTATCAACAATTTTCTTGTGTTCAACCCTCCTCTTCCATCATTAGGAATAAATAGTGAAAGTGTGAATGGAGTGGAAATTGAGTCTTTATCAGAGTGATTAAGTGAAGTAGAAGAAGTACTAGAGATCGTGGTGAAAATTGTGAACCCTATGGCAAGATCAAAAGGAGGAGTTAAGTGTGAAAGTGAAAAGTGAATCAAAGAAGAGAACTAAGAATTTTGTGGTAAGAAAGATGAGTAATTCTAGGTAAGGTTGTAAGAGAAATAAGTTATGCTAGCATGTCAATATGTCTCAAGATTCATTGGGGACTGTGTCATCGAATTGCTGGAAATGTGAGAAGTTGAGCATCAAATATAAGACTATCCCAATCTAAGAAAAAGCTGAAATGATTAAATCGGTTAAGGATGGTGCTTAAGTACAAGTGGGACTGCTTGAAGTAAACAATTTATGTGTGAGTGGCTTTTCTTGTTATAAAGCTATGTTATAGTATTTTGATGAAGCTTTGCTTCGCTTTGTTTGGTTTTGAAAAAGTATTTGATTAAGCAGGAATGATGATCCATTAGTTCTGCATCGAGTATTAGCTTTGTTTTGATGACATTCTTGAAAGGTCCTTTTGTGCTAGGGGACGTTAAATTTATGTAGCACCTTGTTGAGATATCGGCCACCGACGGTCTACGAACGGGTGCGCTCGATCCCGAGGCTTATTCCTTTGTTTGACCGGAATGTCATCACCTCATGTATTATGTAGATGTTATTAAACATCCCAAGAAGCTTTGAAAGATTTCGACTGTTGAACTTGATTCATTCCATGTTTCGTTACAAGCTGTGTCATGTATTGTTTTGATATAGATGAAACCCATTTGATGGATCATTTAGAACTCAGCCTGAAATTGCTTAAAATGATTAGAACATCGCTAAGACTTGACCAATTGATGAATATAAGGAAATAGTTGGGATCTCTGTTTAGTCTAACAAAGCTATATGTTTTTGGGACTTTACTTAAATAGAAAGAAAATTGTACTCCACATTAGAAGACTGAAACCAATGGGAGTTAGAAAGGAAAGACCCAATTTACAAAAATCGTATCGCTATGGAATTTTCTAACGTTGAAAGAAACATTTATAATGATCATAAGTTACAAAGTCAAAATATAGACTTCTAGAAAGGAAAACACAATAATTCCCTATTGGAATAGCGATTAGAAATGAATGATATTACGATCTTGTGGGCATAATTAAATCTAGATTTTGAATCCGACATTAGATAGCTTAACCTATCGCAAATAAGTTCAATTCTAGTGTCGAACGGAAGAAAGAAAGCGCAATAAGGAATAAGGAAGTAAAAAATCATTAGAATAACAAGCGCATATTTCTTAAGGAACCTTTGGGAACATAAGAATTTTGATTGGCTAATTATAATGATTTGAGAAAAATTTAAAAGTGTAGCCCTAAACTACCATGTGACTATTGATCAAAGTTAATGAATTTCTGTGAAATATGCTTTGGTGTGAAATCCAATGTGCTTCTCTATTTTGAAATTACCATCATAATTGTCATCCAAGATGTCTTTTGGAAGTGAGACCATTAATATATGATTACGTTCCCATATAATTCAGAAATTTCTGTTATAGATTAACTTGTGGAACCTTCTTTGGAGAAAGTACGTTTTGTACATAACTTAAGAACCTTGGCCTTAGTCAATGAAAGTTAATGTCTGTTCTTTGGGATTGAATAAATTACAGATTGCATAGCAATAATGTCGGGGTTATATTTTTTGTTAATAGGACTGAGGGATCAAGAAATTGTGTTTGTTATTGGTAATGCATCGGCTATTAAATTTAATTTGAAGGATCTATCATGTCAAGGGTGAGATATTTTGATCTGTTTGAAAAATAAGGAGAATCATGAACATTACTTACAAAAATCTCCTATTATTGGAAGTATATGAACTATGAATTGATAAATTAAAGTATATGAGGTGTATGATTGATGTCAATAGAAACGATAATGAATTGCCAATTTGGGTTATTAACCATTGAGTGATTGGAACTAAGTTCTATTTACGTGAAGAAGTCCAATGAAAAAGGAGTTACCCGGGGGAGGAATTGAAGTGAGATCAAGTTATATGGCTAATTTTCTGTACAAGTATCTTAAGTTTGGAGGACCAAACTTCCTAAGGGGGGAAGGCTGTAACAACCCCATCACGTATAATGATTAGTACTTGATTAATTAAGAGGATTTGAGATTTAATTGCCGAATATCATAATTTATTTGGGATTTATGAGAATTGTAGAATCTGACTCGTATATGATTTGATTGAAGGTTTATTTTGAAATTAGAAATTAAGGGCCCAAATGGCTTAAGGAAGTGAAGTTGGAAAGTTAAATCAATTTAATCTTAATTATGGACCCATTTGGGAGTTTAATTAAATATTCGATTCAGCTTAGTGAAATTGAGATTCGATTAATTAGGTCCTAATTGGAGTTGATTAAATTATGAGGATTGAGGATTGTGATTATTGCGAATTAAATTTAGTTATGGGGTAACCAATTTGAATATATAATTTAATTGACGGAAACTTGGAGTCTTAACAGAAATTGAAGACTTAAATGATTTAAGAAACCAAAATTGAGGTTGGAAATAAGTTCGATTTATTATTTGGAGCCTTTTGGGAATCTGATTAAAAATTTGAGTTGTACCGACAAATTTAAATATATTTAATTAGGCTCTAATGGGAGTCAATTAGATCAATTAAATTATGAGAGATTTATGATTATTCATAATTAATTTAATGATGTGCTAATTGAAATTTATTAGGACTAAGTATTGCCTAATTAAGTTAATTTTAATCACAAATTGAAAGGTGTAAATTTATGGGTGTAAATGAAGTATGGATGTGCTGAGAAACCCAAGTGGGTGTGCAAAGGAATCTGATTGTGTGTGTGTGCATGTGATGTGTTGGAAAGCTTAGAAGTGTGCACGTGTGAATGGTGTGAATCAAGAAGTGGGTTTGACAATTGTAGTGCCTATTTCAAGTGATAAAGGAGGCTTGCTCCTTTTCTTCTTCAAAAACATTTTTTTTCTTTCTTTTTCTTCTGCTGGGTACGGTTTGGTGAGGGAGTGATGAACCGAGAGAGTGAGTGAGTGAGAGATGTTCAACTTTTGTGCTGGAAAGGCTTTGGAGAAGTGAACTTATGAGATCTAAGTAAAGATGAAGGAGAGGACTCAAAGAACTAAAAAGAAATTCAGCCATGGAAGATTAAGGGTCACGCGCCATTGCTTGCCTGATTTTCCTGATATGTCCAGTCTGTCTGATTTGCTTCTGCAGCCATCTGTGAGTAATAACTCTGTAAAGTTATGTTTAACTTTAAGTATTTTCTGACTGATATGATATAATCTGTTTTCTGAAATGCTACTTTATGATTTATGAATGAATGTCCAATTTTCTGAAAAGTATTGTGGCACCCTTAGTATCTGGCCCTTACCCGGGGGATATAATACCGTGGATCTGGCCCTTACCCGGGGGATATAATACCGTGGATCTGGCCCTTACCCGGGGGATATAATACCGTGGATCTGGCCCTTGCCCGGGGGAAACAATACCGTGGTTATCTGTATCTGGCCCTTGCCTGAGGGAAATAATACCATGGCTACTTGCGCGCAAGATATGGACCCTCCTGGTCGTTGGTACCAACTCTGTCTGTGGTCTCTAGACCTATCTGATCTGTTAGCTAATGGGTGTACCACGTATGATCTTATGCAAAATCTGAATATGAATATGAGTATGTATCTGAATCTGTTTCTGATTTGAAAACTGAAAATGCATAAGACTCTATTTCTGATAAGATTATGTTTCTGTTATAAACTCTGATTTCTAACTCTGTGGTGGACATCATTCATTAAACCCTTTACTCTGTTATTATTCACTGGGCTTTAGCTCACTCTATTATTTATGTATGTAGGCGATCAGGCGCGTGACCAGGCTTAGAGGCATCTGTCTAGAATCTGTTCTGTCAGCCAACCTATGTGCCTCCCGTGGAGGTTCCGGATATGCTAAGTGTTGTCGTTATGTAATGTAAAGTTTAAGGGTTACTTGTTTTTGTTTGGTTCGACAATCATGTGTATTTTAAAAAGGGATGATATGTATATGTATTTAGAAAGTTTAAAATTTTTCTGTCTCATATAAGTCTGCACAGTTCAATGGACGTTATATATTCTTATTTGCTTCCGCTAGCCCCTAATATTATGTTAATCAGTTCAGAGGCCGTAGGTAATCCTCGGATTACTGGCCGGTTACGGTGCCAAACCTATAGGGGCGGGTTTGGGTCGTGACAAAATCGTTGTGAGAATCTCAATGTAAATTGGAGTCAAACTTGTATTAAAAACTCAATGCAGAGTGAAGGTTAAGATGTAATAAAATGACAAGTGTGTGTCTGCCACACTGTTAAAGTGAATGAGTGTGGTTTATTAAAGTTAGGCTTGACTTGTAATGAAAAAGGCTGAATGGCAATTGTTGATAAATAAGGAAATAGTCTGACTTGTAAAGGAAACATGTAAGAATGTCAAAGATGTGAAGTTTCAAATTATGCCCAAAAATGGAGTTGTAAATCGTGTTGCAAAAGTGTTGGTAAATAAAAGATTAGTTTAGAACTTGACTAAGCAAATAGTGGTGTAAAAACATGGACCTGGAATTTTGATTAAGTGTGCCTACGAATGCCACAAGCATGAGGTTGGCTTGAATGGCCTTGACAGAGCTTTGTATGCGTGCCTAGTTGGGGGTAAGCTATGATTCACTGACTTTGCAAATAATTCAGTGGCTTGAAGTAACTCAGTCTTACGCTGACCAAGGCGTTTACACTCAGTCTGGCTGAGGCTTGTCATGTTCAGGCTGGCCGAGGCTTTTGGTGCTCACTCTGGCTAAGGGATTTGGTGCTCAGTCTTGTTGAAGCTTTTTGTGCTCAGTCTGGCTAAGGCTTTTAACGACTCAGTCTGGAGGAGGCGTTTGGTGCTCAGGCTTGCTGAGGCTTTTTGTGCTCAGTCTGGCTGAGGGATTTGGTGCTCAGTCTTGCTGAGGCTTTTTGTGCTCAGTCTGGCTGAGGCTTTTAACGACTCGGTCTGGAGGAGGCGTTTGGTGTTCAGGCTTGTTGAGGTTTTTTGTGCTCAGTCTGGCTGAGGCTTTTAAAGACTTGGTCTGGCCGAGGCTTTTGGTGCTCAGTCTGGCTGAGGCTTTTAACGACTCGGTCTGGTCGAGGCTTTTGGTGCTCTGTCTGGCTAAGGCTTTTTGTGAGTGCTGCAATCAAAATATTATGAAGACGCGATATAGATAACTGAGATATAAAATTGTTGTCATGGAAAGTGTAGCCCAGTTGATCAAAAAGTTACACTATGTGAGGGGAGAACAAGAATGTTCAAGTGTGTAAATTTGCCGAAAAGAAAATACAATGACTAAGCAATACAAAAGTAGGGATTTATTAAAAGTAACGCTTCAAGTGTTCGGCGTTCCACGGGTGGGGGAGATCTCGACCTTCCATGTCCTGAAGTCGGTAAGTGCCTGGTCGTGGTCGGGCTGTCACAACGTAAGGTCCCTCCCACTTGGCTGTCAGTTTGCCCTCAGTCGGATTTTTGGTGGCAAGGGTTACTTCGCGCAAGACAAGGTCCCCCACAGCGAACTCCCTTGGACGAACTTTGTGGTTGTAGTGCGTTCTCATTTTCTATTGGTATGAGGCCAGTCTAATAGCAGTGGTTTCTCTGAGCTTTTCGATTAGGTCAAGGTCTGTCCGACGGAGCTCTTCGGTTACTTCTGGATTCGGATGTAAGATCCTTGGGGTAGGCAGACCGACTTCCACAGGGATGGCCACCTTAGCGCCGTAGATTAAACGAAATGGGGTCTCTCCAGTGAGAGTTCGAGCGGTAGTACAGTAAGCCCAGAGTACATTCGGTAATTCCTCAGCCTAAAGTCCCTTAGCAGCTTCTAACTTAGTTTTGATGATCTTTAGAAGAGAACGGTTGGTAACCTCGACTTGGCCATTCGCTTGGGGATGATCTGAGGAGGAGAAACATGGTTGGATCTGGAGGTCTGCACAGAACTTCCTGTACTTGGCGTTGTCGAATTGTTTGCCGTTGTCGGAGACGATGGCTTGAGGGATGCCAAATCTGCATACGATCGACTGCTAGATGAATTTGGTTGTGTTCTGCTTGGTGATGGTGGCAAGGGGTTCTGCCTCCACCCACTTGGTAAAGTAATCAATGGCGACTATTGCGAACTTGGTCTGGCCTCGACCGGTGGGAAGTGGACCAACTAAGTCGATTCCCCATTTGGCGAACGGATAAGGACTGCAGAGTGTGATCAACTCTGTAAGAAGAGCCTGGGGGATGTTGGCAAAACGCTGACACTTATCACATTTGAGCACGAAGTCAGTCGTATCTTGATTGAGAGTGGGCCAGAAATAACCAGTGCGAAGTATTTTGTGGGCTAAAGAACTGCCGCCCGAATGATTGCCACAAATGGCCTCATGGATTTCCCGCATTACATAGGTTGCTTGAGCTGGATTGAGGCATCTGAGGTATGGGCATGAAAAGCCCCTCTTGTACAAAAGACCGTTGACAAGGATGTAATTGGACGACCAGGCCCTGACTTTGGTGGCCTGCTGTTTGTCCTCTGGTAGTTCTCCCGTTGTCAAAAATAGAAAGATGTCGGACGCCTAGGGGATAGGTTCATTTTGGAGGAAGTGGACCGCTTTTTGGTCGGGGGAGATGGTAGGGTGGGTCAGGTATTCGAGGCGAATACCGTGGTTGAGATCTGACTGATCTACAGAGGCTAATTGAGCCATCTCATTGGTCTGGGAGTTTTCCGTCTGAAGGATGTGTTTGATGTGGAAGGTATTAAAGAGGCGAACAAGGGGAAAGGCTATATCCCTGTAAGCTCGCATTGTGTCCTCCTTGGCATCGAATTCTCCCATAATTTGTCCGACAATTAGCTGGAAGTCGCTGAACACCCGGATGTAGCTGACACCGATGTCCGTGGCTAAGCAGAGACCTGCTATCAATGTCTCGTATTCGGCCTCATTGTTACTGGCCTCGAACAATAAACGGAGAGCACATTTGAAATAGCCACCCTCAGGGGCGGTGAGGATTAGACCGGCCCCGCTGCCTTCTCTGCGGGATGATCCGTCGACGTTGAGAGTCCAAGAATGGGGGTCTTCTAGCTCAGTAAGGATTGGTGGGGGTGGGGGGCATGGTTGGGGTAGGATTAGTGAATTCCAAGATGAAATCAGCGACAACCTACCCATTTATTGCTGTTCGAGGTCGGTAGGAGATGTCACACTGGTTGAGTTCCATTGACCACTGCATGAGTCTATCGGAAAGTTCTGGTTACTGCATGACCTTCTTCAAAGGTTGGTCGGTGAGGACCACTATGGAATGGGCTTGGAAGTAAGGACGAAGTTGTCTAGAGGCAGTGACCAAGGCCAAAGATAATTTTTCTAACCGTGGGTAATTCTTCTCCACTTCCTTGAGAGCCCGACTGATGTAGTAGACCAGTCGTTGGACAGAGCCGTCTTCCCTGATAAGAGTTGCACTGACTGTGGTGTTTGACACAACTAAATATAGGAAGAGGGGCTCGCCCGTGATTGCCTGTGAAAGGAAGGGGGGTTGGCTATGCACTCCTTCAGCTGCTGAAAAGCCTCTTCGAATTCGGTTGTCCATTCAAAAGTTTGCCGAAGAATTTTGAAGAATGGGAGGCACTTGTCCGTTGCGCGGGAAATAAAGCGGTTGAGGGCGGCAACTCGGCCAGTGAGTCTCTGAACCTCCTTGACCGTTCTGGGTGACTGCATCTCAATCAAGGCCTTGATCTTTTCAGGGTTAGCTTCAATGCCCCGCTGACTGACCATGAAACCCAAAAACTTCCCAGATCCTACGCCGAAGGCGCACTTCTCCGGGTTGAGCTTCATTTGGTACTTACGTAGGGTGGCGAAGGTCTCTCGTAGGTCGGTCAGATGATCAGCAGAGAGTTTGCTCTTGACTAGCATGTCGTCGACATATACTTCCATATTTCGACCGATCTGGTGATGGAAAACGGCGTTGACCAACCGTTGGTAGGTGGCCCCAGCATTTTTCAGTCCAAACGGCATCACACGGTAATGGTAGGTGCCGCGGTCGGTAATGAAGGATGTGTGTTCCCGATCAGATAGGTGCATCAGAATTTGGTTGTACCCAAAGAAGGCATCCATAAAGCTAAGCATTTGGGGACCGACCGTAGCGTCGACCAGCAGGTCTATGCGGGGCAGAGGATAACTGTCTTTGGGGCAAGCTCGGTTGAGGTCTGAGTAGTCGACACAGAGTCGCCATTTACCATTGTTCTTGCGGACCAGGACCACGTTTGACAACCATCTAGGGTAGTCCACGTTCTTGATGAATTGTGCCTCAAGGAACTTGTTGACCTCTGCGGCAATGAGAGTATTGCGCTCCAGATGGAAAATGCACTGTTTCTAGCAGTAAGGTTGAAAATGGGGTTCAATGCTGAGGCGGTGGGTTGTGAATGAGGGGTCAATACCCGGCATGTCTGAGTGGGTCCAGGCAAATACATCGTTGTTTTCGATCAGGAGGGTAGTAAAATCGGCCTTTGCTTGGGGGGATAGTTGGCAGTTTTTGCTGGGTTGGTGGGATCGATGGGGACTTCGATAAGTTCTTCCACTGGTTCCCCCCTAACCAGCTCGTCTTCGTCTCTGACATCGAGTCTTTTGATGATCATAGCCTTCTTCAGCTTGACTTCTTTAAGTGAGGCGACATAACATTCCCTGGCCACGGTCTGCTCCCCATTTACTGTCCCGACCCCTAGATCGGTGGGGAACTTGATGGCTAGGTGATAAGTTGATGTAATAGCTTGAAAAGCATTTAGGGCGGTGCGACCAAGGATGATGTTGTAGGCCGAGGGGCAGTCGACAATAAGGAAGGTGAGCAGCTTGGTGGTCTGCCGCGGGTGCTCGCCGATTGTGATGGGGAGATCAATGGAGCCAATAGAGGTCACCCGGTCACCAGTGAAACTGACCAAGGGAGTTTGGAGAGGGGACAGACTTTCTTTCCCGATCTTGAGCTGGCGGAAGCAGTTGAGGAAAATGATGTCTGAAGAGCTATCGTTGTCTATGAGAACCCGTCTGACCTTGCAGTTGGAGAGGAGAGCCGAAATGACTAGAGGGTCGTCATGGGGATAACAAATGCCTGTGCAGTCAGCGTCCGTGAAGGTGATAGGCTCGGCCCACTGCCTGCACTGTTTGAAGGTCGGTCCAATGTGGCAACCTCTTTGTCTGAGCCTTGCCTTATTTTCCTGAGTTTTGCTTGCTGAGCCGAGCGGGATGGTCCTCCACAAGCAAACATGCCGAAAATAACTCTGATTTCTCCAACAGGTGGGGTGGGATTACCTTGTGCCCGACGTTGCTATGGAGGACGATCGTGGCCTTGGTTTGGTTGGGCTGGCTGCCGGGGAGGAGTGCGCCGGCGGGTGTTTCTGGTGGGCTCTGTCCTTTGTCTCTGCTAGGGGCGGGCGTTCGTGAACCGGCTAAGATGTCCCTGACATATTAAGGTCTCGACCTGATCCTTGAGATTAACACACTCATCGGTATTATGGCCGTGGTCCTGGTGAAAACGACAGTATTTGGATTAGTCCTTCCGATTGGAAGGGGTTCTTGATGGTTGGGGCCATTTGAGGGAGTAGTCCCGCTGGATCTGGTTGAGGACTTGTTCCATAGGGGAGTTAAGGGGTGTGTACCATTCGAACCGACCGGGCAGTTGGACGGGTATCAGCCGGTCGGCTCGGGGGGGTCGGTCGGTATAATGTGGTGTTTGGGTATTATACTGGGTGTTTCTGGCTTCTGAGTCTTTTCGTTTTTCTCGGGGGGTCGGGTGTTTTGCTATAGGGTCTTGGCGGGCGGCTAGGGAATCTTAGGCGTTCATGTATTTTTGGGCTTTGGAGAGTAAAGCTGCCATGGAGGTGGGGGGGTTTTGGAGAGGGAGAAGAGGAAGTCAAACGACCGTAGTCTGGCCATGAAAGCTGTAAGGATGACCTTATCATCGTTTTCCGCCACCTGCAGGGCTTCGGTGTTGAAGCGAGTAACGAAACTGCGCAGGGACTCCCCCTCGGTCTGGCGGATGTTGAGAAGTTGGGTTGCCGGACGACGTTGGCGCTGGGCTCCAATAAAATAACTGAGGAAAGAGTCATTGAGATGCTGGAAAGTGGAGACAGAGTCTGCTGGTAACTGGCTAAACCACAGCCGAGCTGACCCCTTCAGTGTCACGAGGAAAGCTCGACACATGATCTCATCAAGGAATGTGTGGAGGATCATAAGGGTTCTGTAGGTCTCCAGATGGTCAACTGGGTCCGTCGTACCGTCAAAAGAGTCAATGGTGGGCATTTTGAACTTGGGGAGTAGGGGTTTGTCCCGGATGGAGGCAACAAATAGTGAGTTGGTCGTGGTAGAGGGTTTATGCTGGATGTTCTGCATGACCCCTTGGAGTTGGAGCTTCATGGCTCGGAGTTCTGTGTCCCAGAGAGGGATGTTGTCACCACCGGAGGGCAGCGGGGGCTGAACACTACTGGCTTCCCCTTCAAGGGTTGGTGCCAGGGTCGACGGATGCGGGAGTGGAGATGGTGGATTTATGTGTGGGGGTGGAGGTTGCAAGCCTTCCAAGTTGGGCAGATAGGGCTGCAGGATAGTATGGCTCGGGGCTCGTTCTTGGTTAGGGGGAATATCTGGAAGTGGTGGAGGAGACATAGGAAGGTTTCTCTGGAGTAAAGCATTTATCAGGGCTTGGTTTTGCTCAGCCATGCGGTTAATGCTGTTGGTAAGCTCGATGAAATACTGTGGTGGATTGTTTGGATTGGGAGGGTCGGTTTGATGGTCAGCAGCATTAGGCGTGACCATACACTTTGATTGGTAGTAGAAAAAGGTTGTTGGGACAGGGTCTCCGGCGACAATGAGCACAACTGGCGCACGGAGCAAAGCTTTCCCACAAACAGGGCCAACTGATGTTACAGTTAATATACAACGAGTACCTGGCAGAACGGGTCGGACTGATCCACGCTTCTCGTGCCAATATCCGAGTGATCAAACCCACCAATGAACCTGCAGACAAGTTCAACGGGGAACGGGAAGTCCCCCAGTGAACTCTCCGACGAGTAAGTTAGAAAGAGAAGTAGAGTGTAGAGAGAGATTGGAGATAGAAAGCTTAACCTTCTTCTTGTCTTCAACGTCTGCTTATATCCTTTGGTAATCATTTCGCCGTCCCTTCCAACTTGCCACCTTGGCCGAAAGTCTATGCTATAGCTTACCTTGTTCAGGGTGAGGGGGTGCTGTTCCAACGGAGAGGTGTTGTCGTAATAAATGTTGTGATGGGCTGCCTTAATGGCGATGTGCAGTGGCAATAATTTTGCAGATCTTTGTCTGCTGATGTGGCTTGTCCTTTACCTGCCACATATCTGAATATCATTGGTTCTTCGTGCCATGTTGGCTTCCAGCTGTTCAGGATCTCATCAGTTGGATTATGTGTTGGGCTCTAAGTAATGGGCTTGGGTTGTTCATAATAGGCTATGACCTTTGTGGGCCTAACCACGTCAAAATATATTTAATCCCTTCACTATTTTTCTAATCCTATCTAAAATCTAACAAAGCTAACTTCTCTATGTAAGAATATCCATAGTACTATAAGATTACTTAGACCCCCCACCCATATAGCCAAACAAACCTGACAAATTTAGGATTTCAGCTTTGCTGCCGCCTTCCATGAATCAAAAAACCAAAAAAAAAAAGGTGATTGGATTGGAGTTTGCGTGTGTCATTGTGTTTTTGGGTCAAATGGGGCTGCGGCAGTGTGTGTAATAAGCCACAAACAACCCTCCAAAAATAAAAAAAATAAAAAAATAATTTGAAAAGTCAGGGTCACCCGCCCCTGTTTTTCAGTGTCTATTCCTATAAACTAGTTTTAATCATACAGCTGCATCAAACAGCAGAAACCTAGACCACCACCAAACAGAAACCTAGACCACCACCACCACCATCATGGAAGCAGCAGCAGCAGCTCCTCTTCACTCATGGTCTCCCCTCCGCCGCACACGGCTGAACCGAGCATTCGCACTGCTCTACTCCTTCGCCATCTTATCTCTCCTCTACCATCATTTCCTCAACCTAACCACCCACCACTCCACCACTACCACCACCACCTCCACCACCACTTCTCTTTCCATGCTGCTTGCTGATCTTGTGCTTTCTTTCATGTGGGTTACTTACCAAGCTTTTCGCATGAAGCCGATCAACCGCAAGACTTTCCCGGAAAACCTCATAAAACATGCCAAAGAAAGCGAGTTTCCGGCCGTGGACGTGTTGATATGCACGGCGGATCCCTTCAACGAGTCGCCGATGAGGGTGGTGAACACGTGTCTATCGGTGATGGCGTATGATTATCCAACTCAGAAGTGGTCGTTCTATGTATCGGATGATGGAGGTTCTCAGTTGATACTCTTTGCTTTTATGGAGGCTGCCAAGTTTGCAGCACACTGGTTGCCCTTTTGCAAGAAGAACAGGATTGTCAAGAGGTGTCCTGAGGCTTACTTTGCTTCTGACCCTACTTGGTTCTCAGACACTGATCAAATACAGGTAATAAACAAAAATTAATGATGCATAAATAGAAAAGCTGTGATGTTTCAACTTCATGTTTATTCATTTTTAGGCCGGGTTTGTCAAATAGATGCAAATAGGGAAAAAAAATTAAATTAATACGAATTGTCACATTATTTCTCCACTTTTCATAGAATTATTTTGTAAAAAGTTCAAAACATAATTAAAATAATAATTCCCAAACGAGTTCTAAAGGTCGGTTTGATATTGGCTAATAATATATCTAACTTTTTTGTGTTAAGATTTTTTTAGGTTCGTTTGGTTTTTGTTTTTGAAGCTTTTTTATTTTTATGAGAGAAAAAGTATAATGATTATTAATAAAAAATAATATTTTGTCTTATTAATTTCTGTAGTCAATTTTTTCTTTTTGTGATTTTTTAGCCCAAAATGAATGTCAAACCAAGACTAATTAGAAAACTTATAAAAGTGGCTTATTATTTCGAATGCCATATAAACATTATTTTAGTGAATTTTCTGTTAAAATTTTTTTTTGGACAAATTATTTTTATTGGGTAAATTATACAAATAGTTCATGTAGTTTACACGATATATCAATTTGATCTCTGTTGTTTCAATTTATTCAATTTTGCCCCCTTAATTTAACTGATTGTATCATTTTGGTCCAATAAATAACGGTGGTTAAGTTTGGTGGATAGAAAGTCAAACTATGTGTCAATTTGGCCCTTGTAACTTACACAATGTGTCAATTTAGTCCCCGTTAAAATCGAGCTGGGATAAAATTGACACATTATGTAAACTGTAAGAACTAAATTAACACATTGTGTAGATTTTCCGTCAACCAAATTTAACAATCATTATTTATTTGACTAAAATGACATAATCTGTTAAATTAAGGGATAAAATCGAACAAATTGAAATAATATAAACTAAATTGATATATCATGTAAACTACTGGGATCATTTACATAATTTATTCTTTTTTATATAAAACCAAAATATTCATTTCGAATGAAATCATTCATCAATGAATAATGTGATACAGATAGATTGCTACAATGATCTCATAATATCATTTTGAAAATGACTTCTAAACAGAAAAATATATATAGAAAATACATTGATGTGTTAATGTTATTTTTGAACTTGTTAGTGTATAGTTAGTGCATGAATATTATAACAGCAATGCTAGGTATCATAAAAAGTCTTTCATAAAAATGATCATGAAAGATTTGTGACCTTTGAATTACACTTAGAATAAAGCACCACACACTAATCAAGGTAATCTAAGGGTCACAAATCTTTCATGATCATTTTCATGAAAAACTTTTCATGATTCCTAACATTTTTCATATTATAATGTTAGTGTAGTGCATAGCTTTAATATAGTTTTACAGAAAGCTTGTTCCTTTCGGCCACTTTCAGTTTGCTTTCATAATGTATTCATAATGTATATTTGTAATCCTCTCCTATATAAAGGAGCTCCTGAACATTGTTAGAGATATCAATATATACACAATTCACTCTCTCTCTCCCTCTATACATTATTTTAACATAGTATTAGAGCGATAGGTTAAGCTCTTGGTGTTCTTCGCTTTATCGGCGAGCGGCAGCTTTGCCTTAACTGTCCGCCGGACCTCAACCTATCCCGCTGTTGCGTCCTTTCTCGCCACTCCACTACATCTTCTAATCTCTCTCAAAATCCAGAAGATTCTGAAATTGAATCTTGAATTTTCTCGAGAATCTCCAAGAAAATCTTTATTTCAAATCTCTACTCACTGAGCCCAGAACAGAGTTTGAAGATTTCCTTTCAAATTTTTCTGGGTTTTTCTTTCAATGGCCCCAACACCTTCAGCCAAATCAACTCAAATGGCTCATACATCTTTTTCCAAAATCAAATCAAACCCGTTGGGTTCGGATCCGCTTGTTGTTGTTGTTAAAGACAACCCAATCGGGTTCGGATCCTGATCCATTACAGTACTGGTGCTACCACTTCGACAAACAGGTCTCCATCGAAACCCTCCCCGACGTGGTCGGTCACAAGTGCAAGAATGACTTCGTCGAGTGTTATGTGCCCCTTCTCCCTCCGATCCTTCTCAACGGGTTGTCGCCGGCATCGATCTCACCTACGCTGACATCGCCAGCTACCTTTCACCGAAGCTTAGTCTCCTCCGACCTCTCCCTCTTGTGCTTTTCAACATCTTCCATTAGATGCACATACTGAGGTGTCATCTGAATCTGCTCCTTCACAAAATTAGTGCTCTGTACCTGTGAACAAGATACTCCAGTCAGTGATGCACCTCCCTTGGAAAATAAGATGTCTGCTCTCTAACACATTTTCTCTTTCTCTCTGTGTCGGAAACCTCTGCATTATCGGGGTATTCTTGATATGATAAATAAGGATGCTGATAGACCTGCTCAAGTTACCAATGCATCAACTTGGGCGTCTGCCGTCCTCCGCCTCCCCGGAGTTTCTCTCTCCGGGTGTTTAAACCCATCTTTCACTCACATGGGCTTGTCCCCATTCTCTCCTATATTAAACTTTTCTTTGAACTTTTCCCAAAGTGTTTGATCTGCCAAATACGTGGCTACAAACAAATACCAAACACACTATTCTCACTAAACTTTTCTTTACACTCATCTTCCCCATTACCCACTTTTGTTTTATTTTATAATCAACATATATCATTCTTTTCGCCACTAAAATATATTCTACTAGCCTTCATTGATTCAGTGGATTCCAAAACTTTATTTTATATATTATTATTATTATTATCTCAAAAAAAAAAAAAAAACCTCTTTTAACATTTCCACTTTGTGTTAAGCCGTTCTGCTCCACTTTGTCATTCCCTTTTGTTTGAACCTCCAATAGGTTTCTATCTTCAAACCTATTTGAGTTTGAGAGGGATATTATACATATATCATGGTAAGCATGGTTAGAGACCATGCGAACCACCCAAGCTGGCGAGCATGGTTATACACCATGCGAACCACCCAAGCCACTCCATGGCGCACTCCCTAAGTCGCCCCCTTGGTGTACCACCAAAATCTTCTCCAACGGTTCGACACGACCATAGAGTGTCTTCTACAACGGTCCGACACAACCATACAGTATCTTCTATAATGGTTCGACACGACCACACAGTGTTTTCTTCAACGGTCCGACACACCCACACAGTGTCTTGTACAACAGTCTGACACGACCATACAATGTCTCCTATCCTATTTTATTTTATTTGTCAGTTTATTTTCACGTTTTGTTACTCTCTCCAAACTCATGTTGGTTGATACCTATCCTCCTTGAGTTTGAGGGGGCTGTTAGTGTATAGTTAGTACATGAATATTATAATGTTAGTGTATGTTAGTGTAGTGTATAGCTTTAATATAGCTTTACAGAAAGCTTGTTCCTTTCGGCCACTTTCAGTTTGCTTTCGTAATGAATTCATAATGTATGTCTGTAATCCTCTCCTATATAAAGGAGCTCCTGAACATTGTTAGAGATATCAATATATACACAATTCACTCTCTCTCTCTCTCTTTCTCTATACATTATTTTAACATGAAGACAATGGTTAGTGTTTTGATTAAAATTAAAAAAACACAAAAAGTCATTAAAAGTTTTATTTGAAAATTAACTACAAAGCTCTATTTGTTTGTCATTACTCATCTCATTTATATCTATTCATTAAAAGTTAACCAACCCATCAATTATGTTTGATAATTGCAAAAATATTATTGTTATATCATTACGCAAGAATTTTTTACATACAAATTTTATATGTTTGTCATTTTCCTTCACAGGAATTTAGAAGAACAACAAAACTACAAACCTATGATTATTTATCCAGAATTTATATGAGAATCAATGGTGCAAATTTATTTCACTCATGAATCACATGTTTCATCAATTTAATCTTTACCACACATGTCCATTCTCGGCCAATCTTGGGTTCTCAAATTCTAGGTGCCTAGCTTTTTTTTGTTAGAAGAATGGTCATTTCATTAGGAATTCAAGAAATAATCTTTTTTTTTTCTTCTATCCAAATAAATTCTTGTGAACCAAATACTACTCTCTAACAGAAAATGCATGTAGAGCATCTTAGGCATTTTGCCTAGTCTTATTACATAATAGATTTCCAACATGATAGACAACATGATAAGTATTTTGCTGTCATCTCTTTGTTGTCTACATTTGGAGAGCATTAGAGGCTAGGCAAACTATTTTCATAAATAAAAAGGGTTGCTAGAATACACAATAAAATGACTAGACTAAATACAAAAGATGCTTTTTTATATATTTTTGTGAGGCAAGTTTTCATAGTTTAAAACCTCTATTTTTAATATTTACACAAAAAGCAACTATTAAAATAATGTGTCAATAACAATTTTATAATTTAAAAGTCATTCTAGTTTTTTTTTTTTTTTCGTTTTTGTTGTAATAAGTTCAAATTCAATCATATATAATTTTGTATTTAATTTTTGTTTTATTTTAATTTTTTAATAATATTTGTACAGCATCACTGGTTGAGTGGAGCCAAACCATTGATTGGAGTTGCAACAATAGGCAATAAGATCAGTTCTAGAATTGGACCCACCACCACCATGTGGAGTTGATTACAAAATAGGCGTCATATGGTAAACTACTAATAGGTCTTATTTTTGAGATTTATTACCTATTAAGTCTTATTGATAAATTTATTAAGTGATAAAGATAAATTTATCAGTCTTTTATTTTTATGAATAAATTTATAGTGATAAATTTATCAGTCTCTTTGTTTTTATGAATAAATTTATAGTGATAAATTTATCTGAGAGGGTAATTTATATGGAAATTGGGCCGAAGCTGGGTATTGGGCCGTTATGGGCCGCAGTACAAAGGGCCGGAGTAGAATGGCTGTATAAGTTATTCCGGTCAGGAGAAGTAAACTTGGAGTTAGACCGGTCATACAACCGCGATAATTAGTCCGGTCAAAGCTTTATTGTTCTACCTCGGTTGACTAACGCGTTGAAGGAAGTTCGGTCTTCGGCAGTGAAGTTCGGTCGAGGTGCATGAGAACCGAGGTATGCCAAGTCCTTGGAAGGACTTGGTTTTGAAGATAGTTCGGCTCAATGGTTAGCTCGGTCTTAGCACAGGAAACCGAAGTAAGAGAAGTGAGTACCTAACTAACATGTACTTCGGTCATATTGGTAGTTCGGTTGTGGAGACTGATTGAAAAGTGACTATAGATTCTAGCCAACCTGTAAAGGTATGTAAGCCATGATGCCATAAGAGCTGGCCATGAGGCCATGTGAAGAAAGCTACCAAAAGTAGGAGTGAGCTGGCAGCCAGCTCACTTCCAAGATTCTCTCTTGTATCTGTAATCTCTATATATAGGAAGCTAAGGAGAGGTGAGATAGGGCTAAGGGACAAGGCGGTGAATAGATGACAAGCTTAGAGAGAAAAGAGAGCGAATTATGGAGAGTTGTATTGTAATTCTTATCATTCACTCAATATAGTAAATCCGCTGCCCGTGGACGTAGGCGACTTGCCGAACCACGTTAAATTCTTTGTGTTATTGCTTGATCAACAGGATTATACGAGAAGATTTATTTCTTTCCCGTACATTATCAATCTCTTATTTTTATAGTGTTAAATTTATTAGTTAGGACCTGTAGGTAAATAAGTCTACTTAATAGGACCTACACATAAGTACCCCTAGATATTATTCGATGCACAGTTACCATTATTAGATGTCGGTATCAATTTAGAATTGAATTTTTTTTTTAAGTAATTGTTTTTTACATTTTACAAAATGATGCTAAATATTAATAATAATTATTATTTAACAACTTAACTGTTTAATTTTTTTGATTAAAAATCAATCTTCCCAAATAAAGCCTTGATCAATTTCCATGCTTTGCTTTGGTAGATTTTCAAGTAGGTGTTTAGAACATGAAGTTAATGAAATTTAATCATTCATTTATTCAATCTAACTTTTTATTTTTGTTTTTATAATAATGTTATATACACTAATTGGTATACCAATTACTGTACTAACAGATAATGTAACATAATTTTAATAGTTTTGTGTATTTATAATTTATATAATAGATGGGGTCAATAATAATATAATACACTAATTGATACTAATTAATATACATATGTCATTAACATGAATCATGGTGGTGTTAATAATTCATAATTAAAGGTGCTCGTGGGCCTAATCCCATTTGAACTTTACTCTAAAATATGTTGCGTCCTTTAAGTGATTTAACATTGTGGAGGGATCAAAATATTGGCCCAATAACCTACGAGATTTGGCCCAAAAACCAAAAGTCGAAGTTCGGCCTAGGAACTTGAAATCATGAAAGGCCCAAACCATTGATGGATCCAACGAAGAAAGGGACAATGTCACATGACTAAAGCCTGAACAAAATCGCCTTCTAAAAGAGGATCTACAGAATGCGAGAGAGCCGTCAGATTAATGCATAACGAACAATGAGAATCGTAATTGCCGGAGATAAGTATAGGCTTAGCCCATGTAAATGTAATGGCCATCCGATGAGTATTATTAGACGAATGATGCAATTGGTAGGTTATCCCTAAGAAGCCTAACATAATCTGAGCCAAACATAGCATAAATCCAACAGCGCAAGATCAAAACAACTTGGCCACTTGCCCAACCAAAGTCTGGCGATAACCGGAACCTTTAGATGAAGGTGTCGATCCAACAGATGAGGCCAGAACTACAACACTATAAAAAGGAAAGTAAGGAAAAGCAAAAGGTAAGCAGGAGAGGAAAAGCAAAAGAAGTAGAAGTATAAAGCTTATATCTATAAAAACAAATACTATACTATCGATCTGATGTCTAACTTGATTATCAGAGGATCCTTCCGACCAGATCTAGTCGGGAGAGATCACCGACCAATTAATTTCTTTTACAGGAATATAGGAAGAACTATCTCATCTCATATTTTTTGTGGAGAATCTTCTGCATTCCACAAACATATAATATAAACAATAAATTAAAAAACTATTTTCTATGGGATTAAGCTTAAATGACTGTGACATCAATTAAATTATGCGCATAAATAACAATGGTTGTTTGAGTTGTATTTCACCCAAATCATGGTAACTTTCTTACCCTAGGTGAGGTTAGGTTAATTGGTTTGACCTTGATTCATCATTTCTTGGGTTACATTAAAAAATAAACTATAATAAAAAATAAATAAAGCATAATGGCAGAAAAAAGATTAATCGTTGCGTGTTTCTCTGGCGGCTGCAACCGGCAATCCTCCACCAAATAGCTCTAATTTAAGTTATAATTTGTTTGATTAATTATCAAGACCCTTTCAATTTTAATTATTAGTTAACAGCACTTTATCTTCTTCATATTTTATATATTTTGACTTTTTCAATTATACAATTATATACCCTTTTTAGGCCACCTCGAAAAGGAATATATAAGGTCAAGTCAAAGCAAGGGCGGACTTAGGGCTGGGCATAGGTGGCTGCAGCTAGGGGTGTGCATAATACCGCTGAAACCGCCGAAACCGCCAAAACCGCACCGAGCCGCACCGCCAAGGCAAATTCGTTATTATTTGCCAATCGAACCGTCGGTTTTTGGTAAGAAAATAGCAAATTCTAATGACACTTTTATCAATCAGTCGGTTTCTATTTTTCTTCCAAACCGCACCGACCCGCACCGCTATAAATCATGTTTTATAAGATTCTAAAAATTCTTTTTTACTTAAGTTTGCTTGTTGTTCTATACCTTAGAATATAGTATTACATTACTACTTAAGGGGAATTCAAGATGTCAGTAATCCAAAATAAAGTTGGATTCCAATTCACTTTTCAATCTTTTTTTTTTTCTGGCCATGTTGCAAACTTGCATTAGCTCACTTTTCAATCTAAATACTTTTCAACAGTAAACATTTTTAATATATTGTAAATCCTGAATGATATTAATTTTATGTATTGTATTTGATCATTGTAGCTTCCACAGATGCTTGTAATGAACTGATGGCATAGTCGTTGATATTATCATGTTGTTGCATACACTTGCTGTATCAGAAGAAAGTTTCGCAAGATGCTTAATATCACGGTATCTCTCGTCTTTTTTTTACTCTTTGATTTAAGTTTTGTAATTTGAATTATATTTTTTATAAACCGCCAATCCGCCCGAACCACCAAGGCAAATCCGTCATTATTTGCCAACCGAACCGCCGGTTTTTGATAAGGAAAATGGCAAATTCTAGTGACACTTTTATCAATCCGCTACCCGCCATACGGTTTCTATTTTTCTCTCAAACCGCACCGACCCGCACCGCGCACACCCCTAGTTGCAGCCCAGCCCAAAATTTAAAAAATTTGTAGAAATTTTTTTTCCCACCCAACCCAACCTCTCCCAGCCCAGCCCCAAATAAGGGCCAGTAGTTTTTTTGTTTATTTTTTAAATAGGCAGCCCAATAGCTGCCCAATATTTACCCAAAAAAATAGATAGGCAGGCTAATAGGTTTGTATTTGTTTAAAGAATAAATCTTCCAAAACAATTCTCACAAGCAGCCCTCTTTTCGTCTTCTCCGTTGTCTCTAATAGCCTACAACAACTCCAATTTCCTAACATTTTTGGTAAATGTAATTAATCAATTATTTTATTTCGTTGGTTGAAAATGGAATTGATTAACAATGGTTTTAAAATTTTGTCTTTATACAACAAATATTATATTACTCTTAGTTTTTTTATGATGCTGCCTTGTTCAATGTTCTATATTGCTCTTAGTTTTTTAACTTTGAAATATCTTAAAACTGCCGTTCGCAATTCAATGGGGGATGAGTTTCTTGCCGATTGCTTGTCTCTCTACCTTGAATGAGACCTTACATTGAAAATTGATCTAAATTTTGTAATCGATGAATTCGAATATTTGGAGACTCGTCGAGTACAACTTAATTAGATTGTTTCTAATCAACAAATTTAAATATTACTTTAGATTATATTATTGAATTCTCTTTTTTCTTATGTGGTTATACTTAAAATATATTGTATAATTTTACTTTAATATTAGTCCACCCCATTGACGAATCCTGGGTCCGTCCTTGAGTCAAAGTCATTGTAAGTTGAATGTAATTCATTTCAATAATTTAAACCGTGCATTTTAATTAAATAATTCATGAAAAAATAAAGTTGATATAGTATTGATAACTATATATTTGAATTATATTAATTCAAAAAATATATATATTCCGCAAATTTAATTTTAATAATAAATTATTCATTTAACAAAAATGTAATTTACACGTGACTAAACTTTGAGGAGACCTAAAAAATATAAATTACTAAAACTGAATGGGCTCACAACAGCATCAATAATAATTGAAAGGAAAATGAGTAGTTTTTTTGGTAAATTTGTTGGTAACTCTAGCATTGCTCTGAAAGAAACACTTTCAGATTGATTTAATTAATTAATTAATTAATTATTTTTATAATTTTTATGCATGCAGAATATGTATGAAAGCATGACGATGAGGGTAGAGGGTGGTGGAGAAAGGGAGCGTTCAAGCTGATTATATCAGTACCGAGGAGGAGCTCCAAGCTTACAGCAAATGGACCAATGGATTTACGCCACAACATCATCCTACAGTTATTCAGGTTCTCTATTAATTTTTTTTTTTAATTTTTTTGTTATAATTTTTATACATGCACGAATATGATCCCAGAATCAAATACAATTTTTCTTCACATGGAGTGAGACACACACATTCAATCATTTGATCAAATTTTGTACACTTGGAATTTGGATTTTTATAGTTGCTGATCATTAATTTTTTATTTTTGTCATTTTTATATTATTAGGATACATGATAAAATTTTATTTATTTGCATTACAATGACACATATAAATGATGATGTAAAATGGTGATAAAAAAACAAGTAATATATGGTCCTTTTTAAAGTAATTCTATGTTGATTAAATTTGAGTGTCCAATTTCGGTGACATATATAAGATGGTATATCATAACTTTATTGTTTAGGAAAATTTTACTGTTCATTATATGATTTTTATACAGATTATATTATGTAATTAAATATCATTATTAAATTGTCACTTTATTTTAAAATAATATTTGTTAATAATGTGATCCTATCATTTTACATATAAAGGAAAAGGATAATAGATTTTTTACGAAATTCATAATAAAAAAATGTGACCGTGGCATTAATTTGTGAAATTATGAAACAATGATGGATCTTTTTATTATAAATAAAGGAATCACAACATATCATATCATTCTATATTAAAATTTTGTACATAAATTTCCTTTACAAATCATTATCATATGCGAATTCTATATATTTCTATTTATATAAGAAAATATTTGAGATTTTAAAAAAAATTCTCACAATTCTACCCATAATGATATGTCATGATAGATGTCAACTTTTAATTATATATCCAATGATTGAAGACCTAATTCTCTTGTCGCATCACAATAGGTGAATTTGTAATTCAAATATGCGATTTCTAACCTTACTCATTTATATATCACTATTTTTGTTTATTAATTAGCTTGTGGACTACTCAGATGTTCCCAACAAGATAGACAAAACATTAATGGGGTATACCTATACATCTGATAAACTTAAACGAAACTTACAACTTCAACAAAAGAGAAGAATTCCAGCCAACTTTTGGCAAAACTTTTTTTTTTTTTTTTTTTTTTTTTTTTTTTTTTTTTTTTTTTGTGGTGGTGGTGGTGGTGGTGGTTGGGGGGTGTAAACATTTGATGGTGGATTTTATTTAATTTTTTCTATTTTTTATTTCATTTTCATCTATTAGTAGCCGGCCATGTTTGTACAAAGACAGAGACAAAAGAGTACAAAAAAAGGAGACAATGATCCCAGGCCGCCCATGTTTCCTGGTTGTCAATGAATATGGATATAAAAAGTTTGGAATTCAAACTTATCAACTCAGATTTTTTTGGTTTGGTGGTTGTATAGTAAAAATTAAATTTGTGTATTATAAAATTTATATATAAAATAAATTTAAATTATAAGATGATAATTTTAAATAATTTTTAACTAAATTCGTAATATTATTGATATGATAAGAGCATCCCCAGTGATAATGTTTATGGGTGTGTTTGTAATATGTCAACAAAAATGGGAGAAAAAGGACTTTTTCGCTGCTTAGACATGTATGTATGTGAATTAACAGACAAAATTCATGTCAGAACTGAGCAAATAAATGAGAGAGAGAGAGGGAGAGAGAGAGAGATGTGGCTATTCATGTGCTAGTGCAAAGAGTGACAGAAAATTAGGGACAGAGAAAGAAAGAAAGAAAGAAAGGAGTTGGGTTTTTTTTTTTTTTTTATTTAAATTTCTTAACGCATTGTAATATCTCTATCACTCGCACACTCACTAAATTAACAGACGTTAACACAAAAATTGAGTCTCACTTAAATTACCTTTTATCATATATATATATATAACATGTTTAATTGAATATCATATATATATATAACATGTTTAATTGAATATGCTATGATGGTAATTACTCTATAGCTAAGTCCAGGAAACACTAGGCATCAAATATGAGCGTACTGATATGTTAGTGTCTCTAGAGAACAATCATTGTACTCCCTGTTTAAAAATAAGGAAATGCATCTTGTTGAAATCAACAAATTTGCAGGAATATTTGTGTTTCAATTCAAGTCATAGAGAATTAATAGTCTCAGTTGATATAAACAAAGCATTGAAAAACAGGTTCTATTGGAGAGTGGAAAAGACAAGGACAGCAAAGGTCATGCGATGCCAAACCTTATCTATGTTTCCAGAGAGAAAAGCCAATCAATTCCCCACAATCTTAATGTCCTGGTAAGACTATCCCTTAAAGATACATATCTATACTATTATTAAAAGCCAACAGGAATTTTGGTGTCTTGAAACCTGTTTAGAAATTTTTTCCCATCTTTCCTAAAATAACCATATCTTTTTAAATAATTATTTTATTTTTACACTAATATCAATTTCTATTTAAGGGTAACATGATAAATTCAAACTAATCAACTCCACTACCCACGTTTTCAAATTGCATAGCAGTTCAAAATTGAATATTAGAGGGTTTTCAAACTGCATAGCAGTTGCAGTTCGAAATTAAATGCTACAGAATTTCCAAACTGCACAGCAGTTCAAAATTGAATACTATAGAGAGAAAATACCTGTAATAAAGAAAGAGGGAAGATGTAGAAAATAATGGAGAGAGAGAGAGAGAGAGAGGCGATTTAACAGAAGAATAAGCAAAATGGTGTATGGGGAAGAGAATGAAAGAGAAACAAAAACAAGGAGGAAAAGAAAGAAAGACCATTCTCGCTTCACGCCTCTCTACTCTCTCTCTCTCCTTTGATGGTGGGAAGGTTTTCATCGAATCTGTTCTGGATTGGTATATAATCATTCAACTATCTCTTTTGGTTTTAGGGTTCACTGAGTTTCCCTTTTTTCAGGTAAATAGGTGCGTGAGTATGATTTTTTGGGGGGGTTAATTTGTTTTTTTGAAATGCCAAGTGTTGATTAATTGTTCTGCTTTTTGTGTGTTTGATTTATGTGTTTTGAAGTTGTATTTCTGGCAAAGTTTTCTAAGTGTTGATCGTCTTAGAAGTTTGATGAATTTCGACTTTATCTTCACTGGTCTTTGGGTTCACCAGAAATTTGGATTTAATTTTGTTTTAAATTGAGAGAGGGGGCTTCATCTTTGTGAGTATATTTTTATTTTCTTTCAGATAATATAGAAATATATGAGAATGTGTGTATATATATCATATTAAATTCATAAAAAAAAATTATGCAATTGAAGATATAAATTAAAAAAATAAATAAATTAAATGAGGATGTATTAAAATTTTTATCAATTGAATTTTCAAATGAATTTGCACACGCATCGCGTGTGCGCGGCCGCTAGTATATATATATATATATATATGTACATGTATTTCATTATGTGCATTTTCTTTGAATACATATCCATATAGGGCAATTTTTAAGTTTGTCAGTGCATACATATGCAATTGCACAAGTTCTTACAAATATACGTAATTTGTCTCACAAAATCGCGTAAATTTTCACAAACATACATAAGTTAATAAAAATTTGAAAAATCACAACTTACATTTACTTGTAACAACTTACGTGATTTTATGACATAACTTATATATATATTTATGAGAACTTACGTCAATGCATATGATATGCACATTGCACACCCAAACACTTGTCTTTCATGTATCAAATTCACAAAAAAATCATTTTTGCGCAACAATTGTATGGACACAAAATTTAATCACACAAAGTGTCCCACACTGTTCTCACAAAGGTGTGGCCACACTAGGGATGGGGGCATTGGCCCGGTAGTCTGTCTGGTCCAACTCAATAGTTTTTAAGTTTGAGATAAATTTTAAACTTATAGGACTTTAGTTGGGCTAGGATTTTGAACTTGTTTATTTTTGCTTAAAATTGGAAATTCTAATTCGCTCTGCACTTTTGTACAATAAATCAAGCCTTAAGTTCCATCAAGTGAGGTTGGCTACGTGAATCATTCTTCTCCACACGACCCTATCAAAGACCATTTCATTAGTGCACATTTGTACAATATTAATTTAAAATTTTATATTATTTAGTTACATAATAAACAATAAAAATAAATAGATAAACAATATATATACAAATTTATATATCTTTCTAAGACTTATTAAATTAAAACATTTGTTTTTATTTTATTTGAAATTAAAAATTTGTTAAAAGACTCAAAACCATTTACAATTAGATTTTTTAGTGCCTAATAAAAGGCCTAAATTAATTTAATAGCCTTCCAAAGACTAAAAAATTAGTAATTTATATACATCAGGTTAAGTATCTAAGCTTGGCATTTAAAAAGTCTTTCAGAATTAGGCTTAAAATTTAGAAAATGCCTGATGTTGGGTCGAACGGGTTTGTGATAACACACATGTTCTTGTTATATGGTGCCCGAAACTGGCACGACCTGGTCAATGCCCACCCCAAGGCCACACTCTTTGCTAGTATTCTGTGCAACTTTCTATAACTGAATTATATGTCGCTAATATTAATATTTTTCTTTTTGCAAATTATGAAGCTTCGAGTATCGGCGACCATGACCAATGCACCAATAGTCCTAACCCTGGACTGTGACATGTTCTCAAATGATCCACAAACCCCTCTTCGAGCTCTATGTTATCTCTTGGACCCTCACATGGACCCCAGGCTAGCTTTCGTTCAGTTTCCTCAATACTTCCATGGCCTCAACAAGGATGACATTTATGCTTCTGAATTGAAATATATCTTTCAAATTGATTCTCATGGAATGGATGGCTTGGGGGGCCCAGTCCATATGGGCACCGGAGGCTTTTTTCGTCGCCGGGCTTTCTTTGGAGGCCCATTCTCATTTGTTGCCACAGAAAATCCTGAACTAAGCCCTGATCATGTTGCAAATAAGCCCATTCCGTCCGAAGAAGTTTTGTCCCTGGCGTACCAAGTTGCTGGCTGCAATTTTGATGCCCAAACCAAATGGGGCTCCGAGGTAAGACTCCTATAACTATCACTGTTTTGGATTTCTATGTTCATATTTTAACTATTTTAGATCATCTTAATAGGGACGGCAATGGGTTTGGGGTGGAAAAGAAAAAAGAAAAGATAGTTATCAGAGAAGTGAGGGAAAGTAACCCCGACCCGAATATGCTTCATATCTTTAATTTTTTTTTTTTTTTTGGATATATGTAAGTTGTAAAATTAAACGAAGCGGGGTTCAAGTGAGGGAGGGATCTAGTGGGTG
Source organism: Camellia oleifera (assembly GCA_022316695.1). Taxonomy (NCBI): domain Eukaryota; kingdom Viridiplantae; phylum Streptophyta; class Magnoliopsida; order Ericales; family Theaceae; genus Camellia; species Camellia oleifera. Next base: position 2,923,602 of record CM039319.1, on the reverse strand, counting down.
GGTCTCAAGTATGAGGGCAATATTTACTAAACTTGGGCAGGGTGGGATTAATCAACATACATAAAAGGATTAAGACCCAATATTTGATAAGTAATGTTTTAAACATATCTGCCAATACATATCAAGATTTCGAACTTTTCACCAATATACTGCTTGATATTATCTGATATCGGTCAATATATGACCACACTATAGATACTAATATATATTCTAATACCGTCATTTTAAACCAATTGCAGATGGGATATAGGTATGGATCATTGGTTGAGGACTTCTACACCAGTTACAGGCTGCATTGTGAAGGGTGGAGATCCATTTTCTGCCATCCCAAAAGAGCTGCATTTTTGGGGGATGTTCCAGTGACTCTGAATGATGTGCTGTATCAAAATATGAGATGGTAAATGGGCCTCCTTGAAGTGGGCTTTAGCAAGAATAGCCCATTATCCTTGGGCTTATGGTCCTTGAACCCCTTCCATGCCCTTTGTTTTACACACTATTCCTTGTGGCCCATTTGGGGGATTCCAATAACTACGTATGCTTTCTTACCACAGCTAGCTCTCCTCAACTCTTTCTCAATCTTCCCAAAGGTATGCCAACACACTAATTCATGATTTGTAAGATCAATCTATCCAGTGTTTGACATGATTATCAACTGATTGATTTTATGATTGAAATCTATGTACTTGTTTGTGGTGATGTTATGTTCGGCTTCATTTGTTTTTAATGATTTTTTTTTCATTGAGAAAAGCTTTGGTATGCAGGTCTCAGATCCTTGGTTTTTCATGTATGCTTTTCTTTTCCTCGGAGCCTATGCACAAGATTTTATTGACTTCATGTTAGCCGGAGGAACAATCCAAAGGTGGTGGAACTCTCAGAGGATGTGGATACTTAGGGGGGTCTCAAGTCTCACCTTTGGACTAGTTGAATACTTGTTAAAGTCCTTAGGCTTAACCAAATTTGGATACAATGTGACAAGCAAGGTGGTTGACAACGAACAAGGCAAGCGATACGAGCAAGGAATTTTTGAATTTGGTGTTGAATCACAAATGTTTTTGCCGATAACAATGGCTGCTATAATCAACTTAGTTTCGTTTGTCTCTGGCATCATTCAAGTCTTGAGCAATGGATTGAGGTTTGAAGATGTGTTTACGCAATTGTTCATAGCTGGTTTTGGAGTGCTGAATAGTTGGCCTGTTTATGAAGCCATGGTGTTGAGAAGTGATAAAGGGAAGTTGCCTACAAAGACCACCTTGACATCAGTAGTTCTATCATGGCTTATTGGGGGGAAGACTTGAGCACCAAAATAAAAATAAAAAAGTTGTTCATGCATAATAAGAAAGGGTGAATTCATGAATTTTTCTTTGTTTATTAAATTGTAATTCATGACTTTCAATTGAAGAAATTGAAATTTCAAAACTCCATCTTTTTCTCTAACAAAAAAATTGATTCCGCATGTGTTAAATAAAGACTTCTATGTAATTTTCAATTTTTTTAGAGGACTATTATCAACACATAAAAAATATGATCTTAGTGTTACACAAGATTTTTGAGCGAAAGAGAGGTTGTGACCTCTATAGTCTACACTTGGTTTCATTCTTAAAGGTGAATGAACAAAATCAGACCTCCCGAGGCATTGTAATTCATTTTTCTCATTTCACTGACTAGTTATACAGCAAAGGATTCTCTATCCCTAAATTTTCTTATTTGCCCTATCTCAAATCACCTATATCCACTGAAACATATCTTGAAATTATTGCACAAATAAAATTTCAATGATCCAGAAGTCACAAATGTTTGGGACAGAGGAATCAAGAGATTTATAAAAAGAAGATCATTGACCAATCTATGTGTACTCGCTCTTTTGGTGCATCAGTGATTTCTTGCTCCAACTTGGTATAGAAGGCATGTCCTATGTTCATCAATGACTTTTTGCTCCAACTTTTCAAGAAAAATGGATACCATCCTCTTTCTTTTCTTTTCTAGTTTGCCAAACGGACTGTAAGAGCTACTGAATCATGATGTGGATAACCCATCTCACTCTCCAAACAAGTAGATGTTCCACCACTAGTACTGGATGATCCTTCCATTAGTACTACCATTTGATGCTCTCTTAAATTATCAGCCATATCTGAGTCAACTCTAACTCCTTGCTCTTGGTGCTCTGGATCAGAAACCATCTGTGGGTTCTGATTGGGTACAACAGGTGGCTGTGATTGGCCACGTCCATTGGTGGTGATGATTCGGCATCTACAGAGTGGACAAGTTGGATTTGAATGGGCCCAGTAACGTATGCAATCAACGTGAAACATGTGTTTACATGTTGGGATCTGGTGCAGCTCCTCCTTCATCTCAAATTCTCCCAAACAAACACTACACCTGTGAGATGTTCATGAATTTGATTAGGTTGATCAGTCATAGTACATGGGACACTAAAATAACCATATTTCAATTTCATTGACTAAACTATGGACAATTATTCAATATTCTCAAGATACCATCGTGACATGTGCATGTAGTATTTTTTTACTAATCAAGTTGTATAAAAGAAGATTGATAGCACCGGTCTTATCTCCATTTTAATTCATCAAGATGAGTTAAGTTATCCCATTTTAAATGTTTTTATCGATTTAAAAAGAGTAATATTAGGGATCATGAAAATGATCATTAAAGATTCTCCACCTTTAGATTATACACACAACAAAACACCACAAACTAATCAACACTAATCAAAGGATGAAAAATTTTCATAATACATTTCATGATATTGTTTTTCATGATCTCTAATATTACTCATTTAAAAATATCACCCCATTTTATATTTTAAATGTTTTTATGATTTGAAAGTACCTCATCTAACATATTGAATTAATAATCATAGAATACTGAATAATTACTCGGTAACTAATATAAATTTTCCAATGATGAGCATAACCCTTGTCACCATGTAATTTCCACAGATTATATATTTAGATTTTCTTTTTGTTCGTTTTGATTTGAAAAATATTATACAAAGTAACAAATTTGACAAGATTTTCTTATTGACTGATGTGTCATGCAATAATAAAATTTTAAAAATTAAAACATATTTACTTTAATAATATAATAAGTGTCACATCAGTCTATAAAAATAATTTATAAGATTTTTTTAGTTTGTATTATATTCCTCTTCGATTTGTACCAAATGAAACAACAAATTTGTTAGGATGGTAAGCATACTTATTGGGAAGACATTTTACAAACTTTAATGAAAGAAAATATAAAAAAATAAAAACTTACATTGAATCCCTTGTCTTTGATAAATCTTCATCAAACAAGATTATTGGAAGCTTGTCTTTGTGGTTCCCCTTGAAACCCATCTCACTCTACAGACATAAACACAGCAAATAAAATGTAAAATTAGACCATTTCAAACAAGCTTATATGCAACTCAACTCTTCATGCATGAGAGAGAGAGAGAGAGAGAGCCTTACTGAAGAGGAAAATGGAAATTCAAGTAAGCTCCTTGGTAGAATTGTTTGGGGGGAGGAGACAGAGACTGTGGAAGCCCTCCTCTTGAGGTAGAACAAGTAAAACAAGAGAAAAAGAATTATGGAGAAGAGAATTGGGATTGAGAATATGAAAGCCTGGTATAGTTTAATCTGAATTGATTGAGGATACAACTGAGGAGAGGTTGGAGCTACAGGAGAATAACCCATTAGTATTAATCTTCAATCTTTTCAGAACTTCAAAGGTTAAGGTCCTATGAGATCATTAAAAAGACAACATAGAGATAGGTACAAAGGCCTTTTTCAGTTATATAGCTGCTAAAATAAAAATTAAACACCGAATCAAACATAGAATATATAAATGATAAAATTTTATAAAATTTATTAATGAAATTCATTTTAAAAAATTTTGTTAATTTATTTTATATTTTATTTTGTGATCGATTTTTATATTTTTATACTTATTTTTATTTTAAAAAAAGTGTGCTCTAAATTGTTAGACAAAGAGAGACATGGATGGTGAGAGAGAGAGAGAGAGAGAGAGGGGGGGGGGGGGGGGGGGATAGTCAGGATTGCAAAGAGAGCTTTTGAGATGAATAGATCAACAAGACATTGATGACTTATTCTATCTTTTTACATGATGGGACGAGCCCATGACTAGCCACTAAGATTTGGGACCCAACAGCATGAAGCACTGAAGCAAAGCACATTCTTTAAATGCTAAGAATTCTGATTACTTCTAACTTCTTGGTTGATACAAAGAAAGTTAAAATGATTGGTTTTGGTAAAATGTTCTACCAAAAGCAATACCCATCTGGTAAGTTTAGTTTGCCTCTTGACAAGCCTTAACTTTTGAGAGAAGCTTATCAATTTCAGTTAGGTGCACCTGGCTCAGTGGGTTTGGTAAAATACTTTATTTTTAGTTTTTTTTTTTTTTCAGTTTGGCCTCGTTTAGGAGTAATTATTTTAGTTAAAAAGTCATTATAAATTGCCATATTACTCTCTCTACTTTTTTATATATCTTTTCGAAAAAAGTTAAAAAATTACTAAAATAACTTATTATCAAACGATGCCTAAATAAGCTATTGTCAAATAATAATAATAATAATAATTGTTGTGAAATATTTGAATAACCATCAAAAGAGATGTAATTGGAATTCTAATGAGTTTTGGGCCAAAGTGGAAATAGAAAAAAGTTTTACTATGTAGGAAGTGTGGTATGCCATGTAGTAAACCACATGGTATGATGTATAGTGGTGAATAGTGAAGGTTTTATCACCTATAAATAGGTGAGCTTGCATGGTAATGAAGATATAAAAAAAAAAAAATTGTGTATTATATGTGTGATCCTTTTCATCTTCCATTATGACTCTTTCTTTTTTATTTTCTTTAGTTTTATAATACGATATCAGCACGAGATTCTATCCAGCTAAGAAGACAAAGCTACTGGGTGGTTGTAATAAGTATAAATAAATTATAAAGCAAATTATATATTTTTTAATATATTTACATGATACTAAATATATTATTTTTGTTAAATTTAGTAAACATGTCAAATCTTTCAAAATTGGAATTTTCGGCTCTTGACATTTCTGGAAAAAATTATTTATCACGGATTCTTGATGTTAAGATACACCTTGATGTAATGAATCTTGAAGATATCATAAAACATGAAAACGAAGCATCCCTATAGGATCACGCAAAGGCAATGATATTCATTCGCAATCATCTCCACAAAAAATTAAAAAATGAGTACCTTACGGTAAAAGATCCACTAATTCTATGAAATAATTTGAAAGAGAGATATGAGCACCAAAAGGCTGTAATTTTCCCAAGAGCCTGTTATGATTGGTTGCACCTGAGGTTGCAAGATTATAAATCAATTAGTGAATACGACTCTACTTTATTTAAAATAATCTCTCGATTAAAATTATGTGGAGAAAAAATTACTGAAGAAGATATGCTTGAAAAAACATTCTCCAGCTTTCTCGCTGATAATGTGCTTATACAGCAGCAATATAGAGAGCGTCGTTTTTCAAAGTACTCTGAACTGATTTCATATCTTCTTGTGGCCGAACAAACTAATCAATTGTTATTGAGAAATCATTTATCCCGTCTAACCGGTTTTGCTTCATTCCTTAAAGTGAATAAGGTTACATTTCATAGTCGTAGACGAGGGAGAAGTCATAGTTTTGGACGTGGCTAAGATAGAAATAATTACTAAATCTGTGGGGGATATGTTCAGAAAAATAACATGTCATTCCACCAAAAGTGGAATAATTTTGGAATATCACAAGAAAATGAAAAAGGTTTACAGAATAAACCTCCCAAGAATCATGAAAATGCTTGTTACAGATGTGGCATAACAAGGCATTGGTCGCGTACCTGTCATATGCCTAAACATTTGGTGGATGTTTATCAAGTCTTAATAAAAGAAAAGGGAAAAATAATTGAGATGTATTTCACAAATCATTATAAAACCATTGATATTAATCATCTTAATGTTTTCGATTTCTTTGAAGATTCTGAAGAAAAAATTGATCATTTAATTGGTGATAGAAATGTTCATACTAATTAACTTGATTTTCTAGATATCATGATGTATTATCCTATTTTGATTATAATTTTAAAGTTTGTATTTTTAGGTTTAATAGTTTGTGTTTTCTTGCTTTAAGTTTTGAGAATAATGAATTTTAGTTTTTTATAAGCATAGCTTTCATTGATGCATTGACTAACTCCAAAATAATTGGTGATGATATTTGTCTAGTGGACAGCACAACCACATACACAATCTTGTGTGATGCAAAATATTTTATACAATTAATCATGAAAAAAGCTAATGTCAATACAATTTCAAGTTCTGCAAATCTAATTGAGGGTTTTGGAAGAGCTAATATTATGTTACCAAATGGAACAAAAATTTCTATTAATGAAACTTTGTATTCTACCAGATCTAGAAAAAATCTGTTAAGTTTCAAAGATATACGTCGTAATAGTTATCATATTGAAACTATAAATAAAAGTCAACAAACGTATTTATTGATCACTTCAACTAATTTTAACCAAAAGCTAGTATTAGAAAAACTTCATGCATTTTTATCTGGATTATATTATACGACAATAAAATGATTGAGTCACATATTGTTATGCACTAGAAGCACTATGACCCAAAAACAGTTATGCTATGGCATGATCGACTCAGGCATCCGGGATATATAATGATGCGTTGAATAATTAAAAATTCACATGGACATCCATTAAAGAACTAGAAGATTCTTTTACCAAGTGATTATCCATGTTCTTCCTGTTCGAAAAGGAAATTAATTATCAGACCATCACCCACTAAAGTAATTGTTGAATCTCCATTATTTTTGCAAATAATTCAAGGGGATATATGTGGACCCATACACCTTTCTTGTGGACCATTTTGTTATTTTATGGTTTTAATAGATGCATCGACCAAATGGTCACATATTTGTTTATATTCTACACATAATGTTGCATTTGCTAGACTCCTTGCTCAAATAATTAGATTGCGAGTATATTTTCCAAACCATCCTATCAAAATAATTCATCTTGATAATGCTAGTGAATTTAAATCCCGAGCATTTAATAATTATTGTATGTCTATTGGCATTGATATTGAACACCCTATTACATACACCCATATCCAAAATGGTTTAGCTAAATCTTTCATTAAGAGACTTCAATTGATTGCTCGGCTTTTGCTTATGAAAAGCAAATTACTTGTTTCAAGATGGGTCATGCTATATTGCATGCATCATCTTTGATTTGTATCAGACCAACTGCATATGAGTACTCGCCATTACAACTTGTATTTGGCCAACCACCAAATGTTAGTCATCTTAGAGTGTTTGGTTGCGCGGTTTATGTTTCTATTGCACCTCCACAACGCACACAACGTAGGCGTGGAATTTATATTGGTTTTGATTCCCCATCAATCATTAGATATCTAGAACCTTTGATTGGTGATGTGTTTAAGGCACGATTTGAGGATTGTCATTTTGATAAAACAATTTTCCAATTATTAGAGAGAGGCAATCGTAGCCTGAAACTCGACAAGAAATCACTTAGAATACTTCGACGTTATCTCATTTTGATCCTCGTACTAATCAATGTGAACTAAAAGTTCAAATGATCAGTCATTTGCAAAGTATTGCAAATCAATTATCGGATGCATTCATCAACACAAAAAATGTGAAAAATCATATATACCAGCAACTAATACCCCAACAAGAATTGATATTCCTATCGGACAATTAGTGGGTATAGTAGCAAATGACTCTAAGGCACACCAAAAGTGTGGGAGACCCATCGGTGCAAAAGACAAAATTCCTCAAAAAAGGAAAGCTCAAAAACAAACAGTTGGTACTCTAGAAGAAATCATAAATGGATCTCCTGGAGAGATCATACCCATAAATGAAAGTACCCCTGAAGAGGCTAGAACTACAGAACAGTTTATAGTAAGTCTATCCAAATCTCTTACTTATGAACCTCCAAAAGAACAACCTTCAGAAGAAAAATTTCCTAAAGAGTTATTCCTTGAAGTGGAAAAGGTACCTAAAAATAATGAGATCTCAATACATTATATGAGTACATGAGAAGTTTGGGATAAAAATCAAATTATTGTCGACAACATATTTTCGTTTAAAGTTGCTCTTGACATTACTAGAAGTAATGCTAAAAATATTATCAAAAGTAATGATGACAATGAACCACAAAGTGTCGAGGAATGTCGACAGAGAAATGATTGGCCAATGTGAAAAGAAACAATACAAGCAGTGTTAAACTCACTTACAAAACGTGTAGTATTTAGACCTGTAGTTCAAATCCCTGAAGGGATACAACCTATGGGATATAAATGAGTGTTTGTTCGAAAACGCAATGAGCAAAATGAAATTGTAAAATATAAAGCACGACTTGTTGTGCAAGTTTCTTACAGAGACCTAGTATTGATTATGAGGAAACATATTTATCCGTAATAGATACAATTACATTCAGATTTTTGATTAGCTTGGTAATCACAAAAAATTTAGATACGCGTATAATAGATGTAGTTACAGCATATTTATATGGATTACCAGATAGTGATATATATATATATGAAACTCCTAGAAGGATTTAAAATGCCAGAAATATCTAATTCAAAACCCATAAGGTGTTTATTCAATCATGTTACAAAGATCTCTATATGGAGTAAAACAATCCGGACGCATGTGGTATAATTGACTTAGTGTACATCTATTGAAAGAAGGATATGTGAATGATCCAATTTGTCCATGCATTTTTATTAAGAAATCAGAATCCAGATTTGTAATTATTGCAATATATTTTAATGATTTGAATGTTGTAGGAACTCCAGAAGAGTTTACAAAAAACTACAGAATATTTAAAGAAGGAATTTGAAATGAAAGATCTTGACAAAACAAAACTTTGTCTTGGCCTGCAGATCGAACATTTGCCAACTGGGATTCTTGTACATTAATCAACATAAACAGAAAAAGTATTGAAGACTTTTATATGGATAAAGCTCATCCGTTAAGTACTCCTATGGTTGTTCGATCTCTTGATGTGAAAAATGATCTTTTCAACCTCGAGAAGATAATGAAGAACTCCTTAGTCCTGAAGTACCATATCTTAGTGCAATTGGTATTCTCATATATCTTGCAAATTATACCAGGCCTGATGTTACATTCACTGTCAATTTATTAGCAAGATATAGTTTCGCACCAATCTGAAGGCATTAAAATGGAGTAAAACAAATATTACATAATCTTCATGGAACAACATATATGGGTTTATTTTATTCAAATAAATCCAAGCTGTAGTTAATTGGATATGTAGATGTCTGATATCTTTCTGATCCACATAAAGTCAAATCACAAACATAATATGTTTTTACCTATGAGCATACTGCTATATCTTAGTAATCAGTAAAACAAACATTAACTAATACTTCTTCAAATCACTCCGGGATATGTGTAATTCATAAAGCAAGTTGAGAATGTTTTTAGCTTAGATCCATAATCCATCATATTCAAGAAAGATGTGGATTGTCTTCAATAAAAGATAGTCCAATTATATTATATGAAGATAATGTTGTGTGTATCACACAGATCAAAGGAGACTATATCAAAGGTGATAAGACTAGACACATTTCACCAAAATTCTTTTACACACATGATGGGTTGTTTCACACACCAAAATTAAACACTAAACTGTATCAAATTCCTTAGAATAATGGTAAGTCCAGGTATCGATCCGCAAGGACAAACAGGAAATTAAACTAATTTAATTGTTAAATTCTTAAATTAATTTTGATAGAAAGATTGAGGGATTCATAAACTAATAATAATTAAATTAAACAAAGTGATTAAACTAGCAATTATAAATAAAATTAGAATTATTGATTTTTGGAAAAATCTAGGGTAATAAGTCCACCACTAGTTACATAAATAAGACTTCAATTTGTTATTCAATTATGTTACGGTTCGAACTAAATAATACTTCGTAACTACAAGCTCGAAGCATTTATCAAAAAAATTAACAAGTTCAATGTATAGGCACGAACCATCTCAAGTAGTACGAGTCGTTCGCTGTAAACTAGGGTAGTAACAAGACTCGTCTCTCGTAGTATGGCTCGTCTCATACCCTGAACGTTAAATAATAGAAAACTATTGTATGGAAAGCATTCAACAATCACAGAAAGCAGAATACTTAAAGAGATAATCAAAAATATAAATTTGAAACTTCTTAAACACCATACAATTTGTTTAAACCTTTACATAATCAAAAAGCAAAAAGAAAACCTAATTAGATAGCTAGGGTTTCATCAAAACCCTAGAAAAGAAAAGCCTAGCCACTTATGGAGGAGTGAGAAGAGGTGGAAGAGGAAGAAACCCCCATGAAAGTTCTCCTTGAAGCTTGAGGAAAATCAACTTCTCTAAACCCTAGCCTCCATTTCCTTAGAATAATTTTCGAACCCTATTCCAGCCTATTTTCTGTCGTTTTATATCTCTGCTTTCTTCCAAACAGGTTTAAAATAGCGGCACAATTTCCAAAGTACGATCGCACGTGCAGGAGTGGTCACCGCACATGCGGAAAGGGGTGCCGCACATGCGGGAAAATCCCTCCGCACGTGCGGGAAGCTGAGGCTCTATTTGGCTGCAAGGTAAAGGCCACACGTGCGGCAATGGACCTCTGCACGTGCGAAAAGCAATTTTCTACTCATGCTCCCACTATGTACAAACTTGATTGACATTAAACAGACATAAAATGTATAGTTTGTCAAGCAAGTAAAGTTAAGAGATCTTAATTAACGACCTCAGTGTTACACAATTTGACCTTAATCAACACATGAGCTCCAGAAGAATGGTGATATTGATGTTCAGCAGATACGCTCAAGTGATAATCTAGCATATCTATTTACCAAAGCACTACCGATTGCAACATTTAAAAAGCTAGTGCATCATATTGGGATGCGTCGACATAAAGACTTATTGTGCAACATTGAGAAAGAGTCATCAATTTTAGTAGATTTGTAGATTGTATTCTTTTTCTTTCGTCTAAAGTTTTTTCCCACTGGATTTTTCTTAGCAAGATTTTAATGAGACGATCTAAACAAATCACATACAAGAATATTGTACTCCTTTTTCTTCACTAAACGTTTTTTCCCACTGAATTTTCCTTGGTAAGATTTAAACGAAGCATATTCTCAGTATATGGTTATCCAAGGTGAAGTGTTGTGAAATATTTGGATAACCATCAAAAGAGATGTAATTGGAATTCTAATGAGTTTTGGGCCAAAGTAGAAATAGGAAAAAATTTTATCATGTTGGAAGTATGGTATGCCATGTGGTAAATCGCATGGTATGATATATAGTGGTGAATAGTGAAAGTTTTATCATCTATAAATAGGTGAGTTTGCATGGTAAATAAGATATAAAAAAAATTATGTATTATATGTGTGATCCTTTATTTCATCTTCCATTGCGACTCTTTCTTCTTTATTCTCTTTAGTTTTATAATAATAATAATTTTTTTGAAGAGTAAAATAGCTAAAAAACAATGTCAAACCGTGTTCGACTATCTTTGCCAAATAGTCCTTTAAGAGTAGTCATAGAGAGCGTCAACAATCCCTCTCTCACGATGATACTCCCAAGACTCAAACTCGTGATAATTTGAATTTGATACCACTTGTTGGACCGAATTTTATCATCTCTCTTAAAACCAATTGATGTTAGAGAGGGTTTTACTTTTGTACCCTTCAAGTTTATTTTTAAAACAATCATAACAAGGAGTATCATGTACCAACAAACCAAAACCAAACAAGACCTAAATATTTGGAGAACCGCAAGATGGGTTCAACTCAATTAATAAGACATTGATCAAAATTTCTACATGTCATTAAGTGTTAGCAGGTAGTTTAATATTATAATGATCTTCTGAGCTCCAAGGTAAGTCATTGCCTAGTCTTTGCTAGCCTTATCCATCCAAGTCTTTGCTAGCCTTATCTATCCAAGTCTTCTCCAAGTCTTTGCTAGACTTATCCATCTAAGTCTTCTTCAAGTCTTCTCATTCCTATCAATTCCAAGGTCTTGGTCAAGTCTCTTGTTATCTTATCCACCAAGAACCTTGCTTATTAAGTTTTCTTTTCTATATATTTTGAACATATGTCATATCTTAAATAGACACGAGAGAAGAAGTTTTTGTTCCTTAGAAGTTTTGTTCCCTTGTTATGTCTAGTATGAGATTATCAGGGAAATAAAAAGGGTGTGTGTGATAAAGTTTTGGGTTCAACCAATTGTGCAGTATTGGTTAACCATACGACTTAGTCGGGCTGTTGTATCCTAGGGGAGACAAGTCAAGATTTTTTCTGCTACACCGGTGTAAGGCTTTGCCTAACCGCAGAGGTTAAAGAGAGCGAATTTCCCGCGCCTCAGCCCTTTATTGTAACTTTTATTATTTGTATTTTCTGGTATTTTATTTGTAATTATCACCAACAATTTTAAGGAGATTCAAATAGTAAAAAGCCATGGAGCCAGTACTGAAGAAACCCAACGAGAATACCGGCGATCTCAACAAGCCCTTCCGGTTCAAGGGAGCCCATTTCAAGAGATGGAAAATCAAGGTACTTTTCTACCTCAGTCTCCTCAATGTGGCTTATATCCTGACCGAGAAAAATCCAAACAAAATCCCCACTGAAGAGATGACCGACGAGGAGTATGCTGCTCATCTTGAAAAAATCGAGAAATACAACACAGATGAGTATAAATGTCGATACTATCTTTTGAATTGTCTTTTAGATCAATTTTACGATTATTATGATACTACTTACACCACTGCCAAGAAAATTTGGAAAGCCTTGCAGAATAAATATGACACTGAAGAGGCAAGCGCTAAAAAATATGCTGCAAGCCATTTTTTCCGCTATCAGATGATAGATGGAAAATCAGTGGTGGAGCAAGTTCAAGATTTTCAGATGCTAGTGGCTAAAGTTAGATCCGAAGGCATCAAAATTGGAGACAATCTTGTTGTAGCAAGTATTGTTGACAAACTTCCATCATCTTGGAGGGAGTCCCAGAAGTCGATGCGTCACAAGCAAAAAGAGACGTCCTTGAAGACTCTAATCACACGGATTCGGGTGGAGGAGGAAGCACGAGGACAAGATGCGCTTATGACACAAGAGCATTCCACTGCAAAAGTAAATTTAACTTCTGGAAATACTTTACCTAAAGGTCAATTTCATAAAAATAGTCACTTGAAGCCAGTTAAGAAAATCTGGAAAAATACTGGAAGGCCACAAAATAAAAATTACCCGAGGCAAAAGAAATGGAACCAATAACCCCCTTCACAAGATTTGACAAATGTGACATGTTTTGTGTGTGGCAAAAGTGGGCATATTGCTCGAACTTGCAAATTTCGAAAACAACAGTCTCGACCACAGGCTAATGTTACCGAGGAACCATTTGTGGCTATGATCACAGATATTTTTATGGTTCAATCTGTAGAAGGGTGGTGGGCAGACTCTGGTGCCAATAGGCATGTCTGCTATGATAAAGATTAGTTCAAAGATTTCACTCCTTTTAATGAGGGGAGGACTGTTATGCTTGGTGACTCTAGTTTAACTAAGGTGCTCGGGTGTGGGGATGTTGAGCTGAATTTTACCTCTGGACGTGTGCTTGTTTTAAAAGATGTGTTGTACACACCGTCCATGAGGAAAAATTTGATGTCGAGTTATTTGCTCAACAAAGCTGGTTTCAAGCAGACTATCGAATCTAACCAATATGTAATTACTAAAAAAGGCATATTTGTGGGGAAAGGGTATGCCTGTGATGGAATGTTTAAATTAAATGTTGAGAATAAGAAAGCACATGTTTCTGTTTATATGCTGTCTTCTATGAATTTTTGGCATGCTCGTCTGTGTCATATTAATAGCCGATATGTGGGAGTCATGAGTAGTTTAGGATTAATTCCCAGACTAACAAATAAGTTTGAAAAATGTGAAGTTTGCAGTCAAGCAAAAATAACTAAAAGGCCTCATAAAAGTGTGGTGAGAAATACTAAATTGTTAGAATTAATTCACACTGATTTATGTGAATTTGAAAGAATTTTAACACGTGGTGGAAATAGATATTTTATCACTTTTATTGATGATTTTTCAAAATACACTTATGTATACTTGTTGAAAAATAAAAGTGATACTTTTGAAAAATTTAAAGAATTCCTTTTTAAAGTTGAAAATCAATTCGGTAAAAAGATTAAAAGATATAGAAGCGATAGAGGCCGGGAGTATGAATCTTTTGGATTCAACTCATTTGCTCAGTCTTTGGGAATAATCCATGAAACTACTCCACTATATCACCTGCATCGAATGGTGTAGCAGAAAGGAAAAATAGAACTTTAACTGATTTAACAAATGCTATGCTAATTGAATCAGGTGCTCCTTCAAATTTGTGGGGAGAAGCAATCTTAACTGCATGTTATGTTATGAATAGAGTGCCACATAAAAAAACAAAAGTTACACCTTTTGAGTTGTGGAAAGGGCATAAGCCAAATTTGAGATATTTGAGGGTTTGGGATTGTCTAGCTTTTGTTAGACTTGTGGACCCTAAAAGACCTAAATTAGGTGTGAAAGCTGCCACTTGTGCTTTTCTTGGATATGCAACAAATAGTACAACTTATAGATTTTTTGATATTGAAAACAAAATAATTTTTGAATCAAGTGATGCAATTTTTCATGAAGAAAAATTTTCTTTTAAATCTAAAAATGGTGGGAGTCAAAATTATCAAGAAAATATTTTATCTGAAACCGGTTCTTCTACTCCTCTTTTACAAAACCAAGATACTGTAGTTTTTGAACCAAGAAGGAGTAAAAGAGCCAGATTAGAAAACCATTTTGGCCCTGATTATCATGTTTTTAATGTAGATGAAACTCCATTAACTTTACAAGAAGCTTTGGCATCTCCTGACTCTGTTTTTTGGAACGAGGCTGTAAATGATGAGATAGAATCATTATTGTCCAATAAAACTTGGGTATTTGTATATTTACCACCAGGTTGTAAAACTATTGGCTGTAAATGAGTTTTGAGAAAAAAATTAAACCAGATGGAACTATTGATAAATATAAAGCAAGACTTGTTGCAAAATGTTTTAAACAACAAGCAGATCTTGACTTTTTTGATACATTTTCTCCGGTTACTAGAGTTACATCTATTAGATTATTAATTGCAATGGTTGCAATTCATGATCTAAAAATTCATCAAATGGATGTTAAAACAGCCTTTTTAAATGGAGACCTGGGTGAAGAAATATATATGGATCAACCTGAGAGTTTTGTGGAACCTGGTCAAGAAAGCAAAGTGTGCAAGCTAGTTAAATCCCTATATGGCTTAAAACAGGCCCCTAAATAGTGGCATGAGAAATTTGATTCTTGCATGATTGAGAATGGCTATAAAACGAATGAATATGATAAATGTATTTACTATAAATCTAAAGAGAATTCACATGTCATTATTAGCCTCTATATGGATGATTTACTTATATTTGGCTCTAATTTGCATATCATCGTGGAAACTAAAAATATGCTTAGTAGCCATTTTGATATGAAAGATCTTGGTGAGGCTAATTATATTTTGGGAATGAAAATTACCAAAACCTGTGATGGTATATTTCTTGATCAGTGGCATTATGTTGAGAAAATTTTGAGAAAATATAATTTTTATAACTACAAGCATGTTCTTACTCCTTTTGATCCTCATGTGCATTTATTTCCTGTTGAAAATGATGAGGATGTAATTAATCAAAAGGAATATGCTAGTATGATTGGTAGCTTGCGTTATGCGACTGACTGTACTAGACCTGATATTGCATATGCAGTTGGAGTACTTAACAGGTTTACTAGCAAGCCTGGCAGTGATCACTGGCTAGCCATTGAGCGTATTATGAAATATTTATCTGGTACCATAAAATATGGCTTGTTTTATAATAAGTTTTCTGCAGTACTTGAAGGTTACAGTGATGTCGATTGGAATACCTTGTCAGGTGATTCATTATCAACCACTGGTTACTTATTTACATTGGGCGGTGGTGCTATAAGTTGGAAATCAAAAAAACAAACCATTATTGCTAATTCAACAATGGAGGTTGAGCTTATTGTTTTAGCTATAGCCAGTGAAGAAGCAAATTGGTTGAGAGATTTGTTAAATGAAATCTCTTGCTGGGAAAAATCGATTCCACTTATATTGATTCATTGTGATAGCATCGCAGCAATTGGTCGAGTTAATAACCGTTATTATAACGGTAAATCCAGACCTATCAGAAGAAAATACAGTACTGTGAGATCTTATATGAATAATGGCATCATAAATGTAGATTATATTAAATCTGGTGATAATCTTGCAGATCCATTAACTAAGGCCTTAGCAAGAGATAGAGTCTGGAATACATCGAGGGGGATGGGGTTGAAGCCCATTGAATATAGTAGGAGCCATGTATGAGGATACTCAACCCAGGGACCAGAGATCCTATAACTGGGTTCAATGAGAAAAATGATCATATGATGGCCGTGAGAAATGCACTAAATTACTTTTTACCCATCCCTATAATGTAAGTGCATTTATCCTGTAATGCTGTAGAGGTTGAGTTATTAAAAGAACTCTTAATGAATTTCCGTAGCTCTTATTGAGTGGGGTGTCATAGTTACAGGAGCACCCTTGACAGAATTCACCTATGTGAGTGTGGTAGTGGGGCCGTTACCTATGAGATTTGGGCTAATTCTCAAACACACTCATGAATCTTGGGATCGCACAAGGCCGTAATGTGCTAGCTTTTAAAGCTTTTGTGAACACCTGGAATATTATGTGTGTGCAATAATTATTTATTTCCCTTAAGTAGTCATAGTTCAATGCTGAGCATACTATTGGCTCTGGAGTAGATATTATTGTTTCACTAATGGAGGTTCAATGCAGAGCACACCTACCATGATGCATAATATCCTTATTTGCCTAATAATCTCAATTTTGGTTACCTATAATATTAAAATAGGTGGGGGAATGTTAGCAGGTATTTTAATATTATAATGATCTTCCGAGCTCCAAGGTAAGTCATTGCCTAGTCTTTGCTAGCCTTATCCATCCAAGTCTTTGCTAGCCTTATCTATCCAAGTCTTCTCCAAGTCTTTGCTAGACTTATCCATCTAAGTCTTCTCATTCCTATCCATTCCAAAGTCTTGGTCAAGTCTCTTGTTATCTTATCCACCAAGAACCTTGCTTATTAAGTTTTCTTTTCTATATATTTTGAACATATGTCATATCTTAAATAGACACGAGAGAAGAAGTTTTTGTTCTTTAGAAGTTTTGTTCCTTTGTTATGTCTAGTGTGAGATTATCAGGCAAATAAAAAGGGTGTGTGATAAAGCTTTGGGTTCAACCAATTGTGCAGTATTGGTTAACCATACGACTTAGTCAGGCTGTTGTATCCTGGGGGAGACAAGTCAAGGTTTTTTCTGCTGCACCGGTGAGGCTTTGCCTAACCGCAGAGGGCTTGAATCTCCTTAAAGAGATCGAATTTCCCGCGCCTCTGTTGGCTACATATTTTGTAAAAGCCAATCACAGTTCGACACGTGGCAGAGTAAGGGTAATATAGGAAGATTACTCAAGTCTTCGATCCTGATCGTACACGTGGCAGTGAAAATTGGTTCTCACGTGATCTGAGTAGCACTGGATCAGTAAAGAGATACAAGATGACGTGGCTTCAACGGTTACTCATATTCAAATTCAAATACAGGAGGGAAGCCCAACTGCAAGTGATAGCGTAGTGGAACTACTTCTAAGGCAGCATGATCAGCGATCATGGAGGGGCAGTTCGACGGTTTGAAATGCAGTTCGATGGTCATCCTTGAGGAGTATAAATAGCAAGGAGGTCCCCAGAAAAAAAACCCCTAGACTTAGATCATACAAACCAGTCTTACTTTACATATTTTCTTTTCCAGTTTTTACATTTCCAGTCTTTACCTTTCTTGCACTTTAAATACCTGTTCTTTATATTCCTACACTTTAAATACCTGTTCTGCACTTCGATTCATAGGAGTATTTTCAAGTAGATCGTCACTGTAAACCTCTTCGAGGCTGAGTTTGGATCATTGTAAGTGTTCATTTTAATGAAATACTTCCATGGTTCTTCATATCAACTGTTATTTCTCTTAATTTCTCCTAAGTCAAGCCACCAGTAAAAGTCCTCTTCATTGAGGCTGAAAGAACTAAAACACAATCGTCTGATAATTGGTTGGCAATTATAATTTCTGTAAGGACTGATTGATCCTTACTGGCACGCTAGCATTTACAAAAATACCCTTCGAAAAGCCAAAAAGTCAACATATATTTTTGGCACGCCCAGTGGGACTTGTTAAAATGGCTAGACGAAGACGACAAGGAGAAAATGAACAACTGGAAAAAGGCGTAGAAGGAGAGGTAGAAATACCTAATCCAGAGGATAATGTGGTAACACATCCTGTGGAAACTCCCATGTTATCAGAACCTATGGTCGAACAGACCAGTACTTCGGGACAAGAACCATATGTTCATAATATTGGACGAAACCAAGGAATTGGACCATCCACTGTTCCATCTACTCAGCCAACCAATCCATAGGATAGCCTAGTGGATGCTATGGGACAACAATTAATGAACACAATGGAAAGGTGGGCAACATCCTTTTTGGATCGAATGAATAATCACCAACCAACAAACACAAGACACACAGAGGAAGTCCTAAATGTCCCTCAACAAAGATTGGCTAGAGACAAACAGCCTATGCAAGTTAATGGACATTCTAATGGTCAAACTAGTAACCAGAACTATGAAAAACCATTACCTCAGTCTTGGTATGAACCCATTTCGAGGCCTATAGCAGGCCAAAATGCCTCAGTACTCAACAATGAAACCACACAAGTTGGTAGATCTGGCCAAGTACAAGAAACTGGCGTAAGAATGGTTACAAATCCCATGTTCAAAGCCATACCTGGCACTAGAGGGTATAATAATCCCTTATTCGAATTTATACCCGGGGGGTTGGAAGGTTGGCCTGCAAATGGAAGGGACACAACGCCTGTTCCTACACCTTTCGCAGGTCCTTTCGCAGGACAGACTCAAAGGGGTTACCCACATCCCCAACAGCAACCTGCACCACAGGGGCAACTAGTCCCAAATGTACCTCCTTATGGACCAAGAGGACTGCAAGCACAAGTTTGTCCATCAAATCTTGTGTTTGTCCCTCCAGTAGTGGTTCAGCAGGCACAAAATATAGTCCCTAGGGACCAAATTGCTGATATTGTTAGGAAGATGTGTGGACCGATGGCTCAGGGGGTCCAGACTCCTGTATACAGAAAACAATACCCAGAATGGGTAGATAGGGTACATGAATACCCAAGAGGATTCAGGATACCAGATTTTACCCTCTTCTATGGGACTGGGAATCAATCAACAATAGAGCATATTGCTAGGTTTGCTACTCAATGCGATGAATTTACTAATCATGACTATATGAAACTAAGATTATTCCCAAATTCTCTAATTGGGGGAGCGTTTGTATGGTACATCAACCTTACACCTGGCTCCATTCAAAATTGGCAACAAATGGAAGAGGCATTTCATGCCCAATTCTTCCAATCGGAGCCAGAGGTTTCTATGGCAGACTTGGCTAGATTGAGTCAAAGGCCTGAAGAGAAGGCTACTCAGTTTATTGCTAGATTTAAAAGGGCTCGAAATAAGTGTAGAGTCATCCTACCAGAGTCAAAATTCGTAAGATTGGCTCAAAACGGTTTAGAGTTCAGGCTTCGAAAGAAGTTTGACTCAACTGAATTCAGAGATTTGGTCGAACTAACCTATAAGGTGTCTCGATATGAAGCATTACTAGAGGAAGAACAAGATCGAAATAATGCCTCGTATAAGACATATTATAGAGATCCAAATTATGAGATCGATGCAGTTGAGATTGTGGGCAAAGAACCTGTAATCTGTGAAGCATAAATTCATAAGGATACAACAATTGACCAGCAGTTTAAAAAGAAAGACTTTCACAGAAAATACTCTTTCGATTTAACAAAAGCAGATGACATCTTTGATCATTTGCTTGCGGCCAACTTCCTTAAGTTACCTAAAGGAGTAAAACTGCCTTCTCCAGATGAACTTAAAGGAAAAGTATATTGTAAATAGCATAACTCTTGGTTTCACTCGACTAAAAACTGCATTGTTTTTCGAGACAGGATCCAAGAACAAATTCGGAAAGGAAGTTTGAAGTTTCCAGCCAAAACAGAAAAGGCCATGGGGATCGACAGTAATCCATTTCCAGAAGTTTGAGAGGCGACAGCCAATGTCATTACGTCAGACTTCCAGAACTTATCCTTGACAGAATTGGAAAAAGTCAATGTGCAGATGCATGTTGCTAACTAGACAACCATCAAGAAAGACACTAGAAACCCACCAGTTATTGGACAAGGTTTCTCACACCAGAGGGAACACTCTAATGAAGAGGCACTGGATGATGATTCCTTGGAAGCAGCTGTAATGCAGAGGATGTGTCCCAGGTGCAGACTGAGTTATAAATGGTTAAAGGGGCTTCCAATTGATGGGAAGCAATACCACAGGGATGTTCAGAGACGTCTTAAATCAACCAATGCTTACAACAAAAGGCCATATCCGGCTAGCGATAGGCAGCAACCATTAGTGGTTGAGCCTGCAGTGGACAGAATGCATGCTAAAGGCAAGAGGCCCTTGTATGAGTCTAGGCCACCTAACTACTACAGAATGGAGAGCAGTCATTCTGAAAGAAGATTGGAGAGGAGTTCAGGTTATGGGACCAAAGCCAGAGATTGGCCCCCTAGACCAACCTCATGCAGCACTGAAAGTGGCCACCTTCATCGAAGGCCTGAATTAGGCTCGAAACAGGAGGCCAGAGCCAAGCACTTACCTCCACAGCTAGCTTCGAAGATGGTTTCGAAGGTAGAAAAAGGCAGTTCAACATCTGAGTCAGTAAGCTCTTGGGTACCTGGAGTTCTAGACTGGTTTGTAATGCAAAACAAACCTAGGGAAGTGCCTGCCATGAGAGATGTTGGAATCCCAGGCAGGATGGTCAAGCCTCCTTTGGTGGCTCCGAACAATTGGGTATTGCTTAAGCACCCAAAGACGAAGGAACCAGATATGGTCTCAGTCATTTCAAGATCACAAAGGAGAAAGATTCAACACAGGTACACCCAGTACCGGCAAGATCTGAAAGAAAGTGGAGAGAGTTCTTCACTGGTCAAGACAGAAGGAAAGAAAAATCCAAAATCAGACCATGCTCCAAAGCCAACTCTACAAAACAAAGTGGTTTGTAGCAGAGAGCAGTTGGCCAAGGTTTATTCTGAACTGAAAACCAGAGAGAAGGCTAGTTTAGCAGGGCTGGAGAAGGCTCTGATGGAGAGTGGTAGCGAGACAGAAGAAGAGATTGGCATAGGCCAAAAGAAAGAAATGGTGGAAGAAGGAATGTTCAAAGCCTTCATGGTTGAGCAAACGTTTTTGGTTGAAAAACCAGTCGAGGAAAACCATTCGAAGAAACCTGTTAGTAGTGAAGTGCCAGAATGCAGCATGGAGGATGCTTCTGAGGTAACTGATCAAGGTAGCCAAGAGAGGAAACAGGCACAACCAGCCATCCAGTTTGGCTCATTTCCTCCAGTATCAGTCAACATGGTACATATACTACCTCATGAGTTCGAAGCTGGAGATGGGAACCAAGATGATCAAGGAGTTGATCCAATTCCACTCTCTAGTGAAGATTCGCAAGTGAGTATGGTACAGGATAACTCCAGCATGGCTACCCCAATAGAAACTGACTACGAGAGTGGAGAAGAGGTGAGCATTAACCTCTCATATCCTTTTGAATAACCCTCGAATTCTATGACACAACATGTTAAGCCTTTGTACATCAAGGCTTTCTTCGATGGAATTCAATTAAACCGAGTCCTGATAGACAATGGGGCAGCAGTGAACTTACTATCGAAATCTTCTTTGAAGAAATTAGGAAAAAAGAATCCCAAGTTGATCCCAACTAGCACAACCATTGCTGGTTTTGCTGAGGACAAACAGATGGCTCAGGGGATTTTACCCATTAACTTGAGTGTGGGAACCAGGGATTGCATGACAGCATTCTTCGTAATCGATAGTAATGCTAAATACAATGCTTTACTTGGGAGAGATTGGATCCACACTAACTAATGTGTGCCTTCCTCTTTGCATCAGAAAATCATGATAGCCTTAGGCAATGGAAAGACAGAGGAAATAGATGCAGATCCTCAACCCTTCATAGCCTGTGTAGACTTTGCAGAGGCCAAGTTGTATATTGAGGGAGTGACACCACTCAGTATACTGAAGAAAGCTGATGGCTCAGCCGAAGTGACAGCTGATGAGGAAGTGACACACCTGAAGCACTTAGTCCAAGAGAGTGCTGATGAAGAGATTGTCATTAAAGATGACAATGATGCCTAGTTGTAGGCAAAGAGATGAAGAACAAGAAGCCAAGTCCTTGGCTCTGATTAAATTCTCAACATTGGATGTAAAAGCTATAGTCCAGAAAGTACAGGAGCAAGAAAGGGAAGCTATGATAATTGGCTGTAAACAGGAGCAGCAGCAGGTCAGAATTTTGACCCTTGGAAAATACTGTGCATTGGACATTGAGACAAAAGTCCAGGAGATACAGGAGGAGGATGCCTTATGGACAGATTTTGTCTATGAGGAGGAGGGCAAAGATGTTGAACTAAAGAACCTGGGAGCAGAACAAAGCAAGAAAGTTGCTTCGGAGGTCGAAGAAACCAAGGAAGAAGTTT
Organism: Camellia oleifera; assembly: GCA_022316695.1. NCBI lineage: Eukaryota > Viridiplantae > Streptophyta > Magnoliopsida > Ericales > Theaceae > Camellia > Camellia oleifera. The sequence continues at coordinate 2,900,739 of CM039319.1, read as the reverse complement.
TAATAAGTTCTCAGACACAAGACCCCTTAGAAGAAGTAAATTTAGGGGAAGGTTCTATACAACATCCCACCTATATAAGTGCTTGCTTGAATATTCTGGACAGAGACCAGTTGTTGGTTGTTCTGAAGAAATACAAAGATTGCTTTGCATGGTCCTATAATGAACTACCAGGATTGGATAGGTCATTAGTGGAACATAGGCTCCCTATGAAGCCTAATTTCAAGCCATACAAGCAGAAACCAAGAAGAATGAGTCCAGAAGTAATTCAGAAGGTCAAGGAAGAGATTCTTAGACTACTCAAGGAAGGCTTTATTAGGACAGCCACGTATGTTGAATGGCTATATAATATTGTGCCTGTAGTTAAGAAGAATGGCAAAATGAGGGTATACATCGATTTCAGAAACTTAAATCTAGCAACTCCTAAAGATGAGTACCCTATGCCTATAGTGGATCTGCTGGTAGACAGTTCAGCAGGGCATCAAATTTTATCAATGATGGATGGGCACTCTGGTTATAACCAAATCTGCATTGCAGAGGAGGATATCCACAAGACAGCATTCAGATGTCCTGAGAATATTGGCACCTTCGAATGGGTTAAAATGCCATTTGGTCTGAAGAATGTTGGGGCTACATATCAGAGGGCTATGAACACTATCTTTCATGATCTCATTGGAGGGTATCTAGAGTGTTATATTGATGACATTGTAGTGAAATCCCAGTCCATGGAGGAGCATCTGTTTCACTTAGAAGCAGCTTTTGAAAGAATGAGGAAGTTCAAGTTGAAACTTAATCCTCTTAAGTGTGCTTTTGGTGTATCATCTGAAAACTTCTTGGGTTATGTAGTGTACAAGAAAGGAATACAGATTGATCAGAATAAAGCTAAAGCCATCATTGAAGTCAAGCCTCCATCAAGTAAGAAAGAATTACAAAGGTTCCTTGGGCAGGTTAACTTTCTTCGAATGTTCATTTCTAACACTGCAGGGAAAACTAAAGTATTTTCTTCCTTGTTAAGGCTGAAAGATGAAGAGGAATTTGTGTGGACAGCAGAGCATCAAATTGCTTTCGAAGGTATCAAAGCCTACTTGGCCAACCCTCTAGTGCTGATGCCACCAAAGGGGAACAAGCCCTTGAAGTTGTACATAGCTGCAGCAGAAGATTCATTGGGAGCTTTTTTGGCCCAAGACAATGAAAAAGGCAAGGAGCAAGCTATTTATTACCTTAGTAGGTTTTTAAATTCTTGTGAATGTAAATATTCAGCTGTTGAAAAGCTGTGTCTTGTTTTGTATTTTGCTGCAATAAAATTAAGATATTATCTTTTACCTACAACTGTCTTGGTAATTGCAACCACAGATTTGGTTAAATACATGTTATCTAGACCTATGTTGAGGGGGAGAATTGGCAAGTGGATACTAGCCTTATCAGAATTTCATCTAGAGTATGTCCCCCAAAGGGCAGTAAAAGGGCAGGTTTTAGCCAATTTTCTGGCAGACCATCCATCTCAAACAGAGAGCCAAGAGATAATAGAACTTGGTATGGCTAGTGTTGAGCCATGGCAGATGTGGTTCGATGGGTCGAAAGCCAATGGCTTAATTGGAATTGGTGTTGTGATTAAATCTCCACAGGGGGTAGAAACTACACATGGTTTCAGAGTGGATGAAGCCATCTGTTCCAATAACCAGGCTGAATATGAAGCCTTAATAGTGGGACTAGAAATTCTTATTGGATTACAAGTACATGCAGTTGACATATTTGGAGACTCTCAATTGGTGGTTAACTAAGTAAAAGGGATTTTCAAGTGTCAAAGCATAAGTATTTTGCCATACTATGTTGTTGCATTACATCTGCTTTCTCAGTTTCAAATAACAAATGTAACTCATGTTCCAAGATTCTTGAACAATAGAGCTAATGATGTAGCTCAGAAAGCTTCGAACTTCAAGAGAAGGGATAATACCCAAAGGGACATAAGCCAAACAACATATCAAAGATTAATACAACCTTTGAATAAAAGGAATGTGGTCTTGGAAGTCAATCATAATGACTTACAAGAACAAGATTGGAGGCATCCAATAATGCAATACTTAGCTGGTCCATCTTCGAAGGCCAGCAGGAAAACCAAATTACAGTCTATGCAATATATGATATATGGCAATGCTCTCTACAAAAGGGAGGGAGATGGCTTATTGCTGGAATGTTTAGGCCCAAAAGAAGCATTAACAGCTATGGCTGAGGTTCATGAAGGCATCTGTGGTGCTCATCAGCCTGGTGTAAAGATGAGATGGTTGCTTCGAAGGCATTCCTACTATTGGCCAACTATCCTTAAAGACTGCATAGAATATGCCAAGGGTTGCCAGGCATGCCAAAAGCATGGCACAATAAGGCATGTGCCCATAACTGACCTACATGCAGTAGTGAAGCCTTGGCCATTCAGAGGATGAGCCATGGATATGATGGGAAAAATACACCCACCTTCTTCGAAGCATCATTGTTTCATTCTAGTGGCTACTGATTACTTCACTAAGTGGGTCAAAGCCAAGCCATACAAGGCTGTAGACCAAACAGAGGTCATTGGGTTCATTAAAGATTTGATCCATAGATTTGGCATCCCACAAACCATAACTGTGGATAATGGAACTGTGTTCGATGGAAAAATGGTAAGGTCTTTTGTGGCAGAGTTTGGAATTAACCTTGTTAATTCCACACCTTATTATGCACAAGCCAATGGTCAAGCTGAATCATCCAACAAGTCCTTAAAAAAAAGAATACAAAAGGTTGTGGAGGATAACCCCAGGGATTGGCATAACCTTTTGTTGGATGTTTTATGGGCTTACAGAACTTCCCCAAGATCAAGCACAGGAGTCACTCCTTATGCTTTAGTATATGGGCATGATGCAGTTTTACCTATGGAAATTAATGTTAAATCTTTGAGGGTAAGATGCCAAGATCAGTTAAATCCTGAGCAATACCATCAAAGTATGTGCTTAGAGTTAGAAGGCATAGACGAAGCCAGAATTTTGGCATTAAATAGCATTCTTTTTCAAAAGAAGAAAGTAGCCAAGAATTATAACAAGAAAGTCAAACACATTGGCTTTGATGAAGGTGATTTGGTATGGAAAACAATACTCCCAATAGAAATTAAAAGCCATAAGTTTGGCAAATGGTCACCTAACTGGGAAGGACCATATCAAATTCATAGAGTTCTGCCTTTTGGAGCATACCATTTGAGAAATTTGAATGGGTATGTACATCCCAAAAAGATTAATGGCAGATATTTGAAGCCTTATTTTTCAACAATTTGGGAAACACAAGGAATAAAATAAATATTAAATACAAAAACACAAGACTGCTCAAATGAGAGACAAAATTTGTTCATTTATAAAGAATTAAATACATTGTGCCACAAATTGGCCCAGAAATCATTACAATGTCTTAATTGTTTTTGTACAGTAGATTCCCTATTGTTAAGTGATGGAAATAATTGAATAGCTGCAGCCATTTCTCCCTTTCAATCAGCCAGTTCTTGGTTGGTGATTTGCAATTTAGTGTCAGTTCGAACCAAGACCTGGTTTACTGCAGCTAGCTCCTCTTCCAGTTGAGCTTTCCTCTCCAGCAGCTGGACTCAAAATTGGGAGGCCGATAAGTGTTGTTCCTTAAGCTTTGATACTTCAGCATGTACTTGAGAAACAAAACTCTGGTCGCCAGCCAATTTCTCAGCCTCAGCCTTGACAGCTTGACAAATGCTGATGTAAAAATCGACAGTAGCTGCTGCCTGAGACAAATGACTTGAAATATCCATGCCTGACTGTTCAGCAAATTTACAGCACTGGAGGAACCCATTTCTAATTATAGGCTTCTATAGAGCCTCAAAGGGAATCCTCGAAAAGGAAATCAGTAGTTCCATGCATGTGTCCAGGTCTATTGAAGGCACAGAAGGCTTGTAGCTAGAAGAAAAAGAGCTCTCAAGAATTTCCAACAAGGAGTTAGCCAAAACTAATGGCTCAGCTTCAACACTGGATGTTGGAGAGGTAGAAGGTATGTCAAAAAGACTAGCTAATCTGGCCTCAAAAACATCAACCTCATCCATAGACATGAGGGGTACAGAGAGTGTTGTGGTGAAAGGCACAGAAGACTGCATGAGGATAGGAGAAATGAAGGGAGCATCTTCGGCAACTTCTATGGTCTTAGCCACCAATGAATCAAGAGAAGAGGGGTTGAAAGTAGGTAAAGGTGATGAACCTCGAGTTGGAAGACTACCAGCACCCTCTGTAAGGGGATCAACTGCCATCAGAGAGGGAGTAGCAGTTGGAGTTTTTGTGAAGGACGGAGGAAGAGCAAGGCTCGAAAAAGAAGTGGACTGAGGTAGATCGAAAGTCAGGAAAGGGAGGTATGGCTCTAAGCCAAGAAGGAGAGATACAGGAATGCTTGGCCTCAAGGAACGTGCAGGAAGTGTAGACCTTGGAAGTGGGAGGATAATTTGAGTAGTCCTCATATCCTGCATCTGGTCAACTTCAACTAAAACCAAGGGGGGCCTTACTGGAAAGAGAAACTGTAATAACCCCGACCCTGATTAACGCTAATTGGGACTTAATTATGTCTAATAATAATTAAGGGAAAAATCTGGAATTTAATTGCATGTGCATTGCATGACTTATGTGTTTTTATCTGTTCGGTGTCGGAATATCTGTTCGTGTTTTAGACTTTAAACTGCAAATTGGAAGCCTTATCGGCGCCCGGATCCGAAATTGATTGGTGTTTTAGGCTAGTGAGATTTTATGTGATTTTATGGTAGGTTTAATTAAAATTCGATTTGGAATGTTTAAATCTAATTAGATAACATTTTAATAATAAACCTAGCTTAATTACGATTACGCCATTAAGGGCCACTAACTTAGACAATTAGGAGACTTAGTCTTGGAACATTTTGCTTTCATTCTCTTGAGAGACCAACGTGGAAGAGACAAATGAGAGTGAAGAGAACTTGATTCAACAAGGTTTGGCTTAGAAAATTGGAGGAATTGTAGGCAACTTGAAAGAATTGGGCTCTCACACTCAAACTTGAAGGTTTAAGGTAGAAATTCATCCCCTCATTCATGTGAATAAACTAGTTCTTGCATATTTTTATGACATATAGAAGATTAAAGTCTAGATTTAGTTGGAAATGGTGGGATTGGGTAGTATATCATGCATGCATGTTTACACTCTTGCCATTTGAGTTTGTTTTCATCACAACTTAACACGCATGTCCATATGTTTGTTAGAGTTCATGAATTCATCAAAATTCTGGGTTTAATGATGCCATGGATCATGATTTGAAGCTTTGAAATGCATTTGAATTCATGCATGTGGGATTACATTTTGTTCTTGAAAATGGGTTTGTAAATGGTGCTCAAATTGACTTACTCTTGGCCCTTGATTTTTCAAATTTGCTTTTGAAACTTAATATACTATGAGTTTAAAGTGTTTTTCCAGATTTTGGGCCCAAGAGGTTGAGTTTTGGGTTGTAGAATGCTTGGTTCGAACTTGGGAGACAAATCTGGAAATTCCAGATTTGGCTTCCTCGCTCAAGCGAAGGATTCCTCGCTCGAGCGAGCCTTTTTATTTTGCGAGCTCGCTCGAGCGAGCATCGAGCGACCATCGCGCGGAAAAAATTAGTATCCAGTATTTTTACTGTTTCATCAGACCGCTCGAGCGAAGGAAGTCTCACTCGAGCGAAGCCTTTGATTTTGGAAGCTCGCTCGAGCGAAGGAAGGCTCGCTCGAGCGAGGCTCCTATTTTCAGCAACTTTTGAAAAATGTTTTCTAAGGCCATTTTGCACCCTCATTCCATCCTAGGCATTCCTAGGCCATGATTAAGACTCCATACTAAGGTTAAGGGGTTAGGTACACACTAAGAATCGTTGATGTAAGTTTGGTACAATTGGAGTGCATGTTTCAAAGTGTGTACCCGTGATGTGTTATGTAGGTCACGTGCCGCAAGCTGTTGACCCTTTGACTTCGTCTACCTGTAACAACGCCCACTGTGAGTAATAACATTGTAAAGATATGTTCAATTGTATCTACTTTCTGTGTGATGAAACAAGATCTGTTTTCTGAAATGATGTTTCTGTATGAATGAATGGTTGTCCAATGTTTTCTGGAATGTATGCGTGACATTCTTAGCCTCACTTGTGTTCTGTTTCGTCCCTTTATGGGCCAACTGTACGTCTCATGAGCCAACTGTCTATGGATCCTTACGTCCCTTCATGGGCCAACTGTACGTCTCATGAGCCAACTGTTTATTACGTCCCTTATGGGCCAACTGTACTGTCTCCGTGCACGTGAGCCAACTGTTTGCCTTTATGGCCGTCCCTTTATGGGTCAACTGTTAGCCTTTAAGGCCGTCCCTTTTTGGGTCAACTGTATCTGTGAGGGTTATTGAATGTTTCACGCATATTTACGCAAGACTTCTGATTTCCGTAAATGATCTATCCAAGAATGGCTTTGATATGAACTGAATTTGAATTCTGAATCTGTATGGACATATTCATTTCAACCCCTTTACTCTGTTTATTATTCACTGGGCTTTCGCTCACAGTTTATTATATATATGTAGGTGAGCCGGCACAAGACCCTGGCTTGATGGCCTCTTGTTTTCTTTTTGTCAGCCAGCTGTTGCGCCTCCCGAGGAGGTTCCGGTTAAAGCCTAACACCGAGGCTGTTTTGCTTCATGCTAGTCTGTAGTTGTGTTTTGTAAAAATCGGATCTTGGGGGTACTTTATGTAAATATTATGTATATATCGGTGTATCTGACTGGCATGATTACGTATATAAATAAGTTTTGAATTTTCTATCCCATGTATGTCACCACAGCTCATTGGACCTTGTTTATTTTACATTATTACTTCCGCAGCCCCTTAATATTTGTTAATGTCTTCAGAGGCCGTAGGTAATCCACGGATTACTGGCCGGTTACGTCGCTAAACCTATAGGGGCGGGTTTGGGTCGTGACAGAAACGCAGTAGGTGTTGCTGCAAAAGGAAGAAATACAAAGGACTGTCAAAATTCAGTATCAAAAGTTGACAAAGGAAAAAACAGCAGAAGTGTGAAAGAAATTACTTGTTCCAGAGGTATTAGCACTGATGGGAGAGCTGCGAAGGGAGTAATGTTCGGCAGTTTGTTGCCTTCTTGCAGCTTCCCTTTGAAGTGCATCAGCAGCAGCAGCTTCATCTCTCAAAAATTGTTGCTGCCGTCTCTTCTCGGCCCTCTCAAAGACAATTATTGCCTTGGAATGTTCCTGCTCTACTGCCTTGGCAGCTGCTTCATGAATGGGGTCTTTAACCAAGTCAGTAGCAGGAACAGTCACCTTCTTTCTCTTCCTTCTTGGCAGTGATGCTACTGGTTCCTTTTCGATCTCCCTCTCTTCAATTTGGGGTTCAGATTCTTCAGAGGTCAGTTCTTTCCTCATTATTGTAGTGGTTATCTCGAGGGAAGGATGTTCGATTGTATCAGAAGGGGAGACAGCCACCTTTTGTCTCTTTGTTCTTTGCAAGGGCACTTCTTGCTCTTGCTCAATCTCTTCTTCTTCCAGAGATTCAGGTTCCTCAGGAGGGAGGACTAGTTTCCTTTTCTGTTTTTGTTGTTGTTTCTTTTTGAGAAAAGTAAGGCTCTGTTTGGTTATGCTTTTGAATCAGTTTTCTACCTATGTTTTCCAGTATGACGTTTGGTTAGGCTTCTCAAATCAGTTTTCAAGCTCTCTGCAGAGAGCACTGCGCTTCTGCCTCTGTTCTGCGCTCTCTTCTGCGCGTTGTCTGGAATGGTTTTTCCCGTTCGGGTCGTCCGGCCGATTGACCGGTTGGCTGACAAATTTTTATTTTATTTTTTTTTTATTTTTTTTTTTTTTATTTTTTTTTTTTTACGATTGATATGTTAATTAATTTATAATCGAAAAAAATATTTTCTGAATTTTTTATATGCTTTAAAATAATTTTGAATTGTATGTTTAGTTATGAGTTGTAAATTTTTGTATCACATATCAAATGTCACATCAACAATTCCCCACTCAAATCAAACCTCTTTTCCAAAACTATTTTCAAAACTCTTTACCAAACAAATTTTCTACACTCAAATCATAATTCCACAACACACAAACTCAAAATACAACTCATACTCTCAAATCACATTTACAAAACTCTACCAAACACTACCTAAAAGTTTCAGCTCTCTTGGGGGATTCTTCTTACGGAGACCCTGCACCAAAGAACATAAGTGTAAGGGAAACGAACAAAAGATTCAAAAGAAAGGAAAAAGGAAATCTGAAAATATTTACCCTTCTTTGAAGCAGCTCTAGTAACTCTAGCTGGAGGGGATGAAGCTGCAGGAGTAGTTGTGACAGCTTCAGGAAAAGAGGGAATGTTCTCAACTGTTGCTGACTTAGCCTTTGAAGGCACTCCCAACCCTATTAGCAAGTCATGAGGGTGCACAGATAGGCGCACTTCCATATTGGCTGTCCACCAGTTCTGGGATCTTTTCAAAACTAAGCTAGATGAAAGAAAATGGACAAATTGGAACTCATTCAATTCCTTCAGTAGTTTAAGTATTGCCGTCTCTAGCTTGGATTTGGATATTCTCAAATCTCTAGCAGTAAGGTGGACATTCGAGAGACTGCAAAGTGGAACAGGAATCCCTTGAGTGAGCCCAAATTGTCTGGCGAACTGGGAAGGGCAATACACCTCAGATATACATTTATAGGCTCGAGGGTTCAAAGTGCCAATGAACAATTCTCTTGGTAGCAGTATGGAGGCCCATATATCTTTATGAGGTGAGATGGAGCATTCTTTGTCAGCCAGAAAAGTTTGCAGCCATGTTGGTCCTCTATTGGCTTCGAAGGGACAAAAGAAGGAGGCAGATGGAGAAATAGGGAGTTGGTAAAAGAAGGTAAAGTAATAAACAAAGGAAACAGGATAAAGGGCAATCCTAGCATACTTCTCCCCATAAGTGCTAGGATCCTGGACAAGAAATTTTAGGCATTTAGAATGAAGATCAGTAAAATAGGCGAAGAGCCAGAGCTGGAGCACCCAGAGGGGACCTCCTTGGTTAACATCAAGTGGTCTTTTACAAAATTGAGAGCAAGCTCTGTATATATGGCCTAACAGGTAAGGAGCAAGAGCTATATGTTTTCTCAAAACAAGTGCCTTCGCGAGGGGAGCGAACTCATGCATAATCCTCTGAGACGAAGTGCAAAAAAGAAATTTGCATAACCAGTATAAAATAAAGGAAAAGAGTTATCTGTCCTTCACAGGGCCTTCCTTTTTATTTTTAGCCTTTACGAAGTCACTATAAGAAGAGTTTAAGGCTGGAAGGGAAAATTTGACAGGAAGGTCCGGGTAGTTGGGAGTAAAAGGAGAGCCATGGGGGAAAAGCCCTAAAAGATGGCAAATATTGAGAATGGTGGGAGCCATCATGCTACACCGAAATTGGAAAAAATTAAAAACCATATTCCAAAAACATAAAGCAGCTGGAATCAAAAAGGGGTCCTCAAGAATGATGAACCTGGAAAGGCGAAGAGCGTCGAGGATGTAGAGCTCTTGTAGGTCATCTTCTCTCACAGGTACAACCCTGTCATACCATTCCTCCCATTCGGTTCTCAATGTCGGCCAGCAGCGATGAAGCCGGGTCATTCTCCAGTTACTTCAGTCAAGCCCTCCTTCGTATAGAAGAAGGTGATCCTCCAAACGAGGGTATAAAGCTTAAAGTTGGTCAGGAGCTTCCCGAAAGATGGGTCCTAGGACATACTCTTGTTGGCGGCTGTGGCGAGGAATGAAGAGACGCCCATCTATGTCGCTTGGCCCACCAGTCGTGAGCTTGGCGATTTCTTCATCAATACATTTTTTCAAAGCCATGGTAGGGCTGAGACGATCGCCAGCGGGCATTTTCAGTGAGAAAGGATCCATTAATAGCGAGTAGTAAGGAAGAGAGGGTTAACAGAAGATCGGTAGGGTTTGTGTGTTGAAAGAGCAAGTGATTTCAGAACACGAAACAAAGGGGTTTTTAAAAGCTTTGTGCCTGAAAAATATATTGCGTAAGTCGTTAAGTGCTAAAAGTACGAATACAAAGAGTTTCCTTCAATATTGATACTTTTGGAGGAAAAAAACACAGCCCAAATACTGAAGTCAACTTCGAAGTAAAATATTTGGCTTCGAAGCCAAATTTTGGCACCAAAAACCAAAGGACAACGGCTTCGAAACAGAGAAACCGGCTTCGAAGCATGCTACATGCTTAAAGATGCTAGAATGCTCGAGTATTGGTCTACTTCAAAGGGTTTAAAGACTTGTTTGAGGGTTATTAATGAAAATAACGACCTTTGGAACAAAACTTAGGATTCTTTAAGGATGAGAATTACTATTCGAAACATCAAAACCAATCGTTGGTTTTTATAAAAGAAGTTTGTCTATTGAATTAAAACAGCATAGACTGCTCTTCGAAGCAAAAGTGGTCAATTTAAAATTGATTGGCTATATTAATCATGACCATATATTGGTTATAGTTAGTCTTGAAGGGTAAGGTTGTTAAACTCGAAGCACTAATTCTAGATGATATCAGCTAAAATTGTTAACTTTACTCCATAAATTGGAAAAAGACATGTTGGTTCCTTTTAGTGTTTTTATTAAAGACGATTAAGTCCAGATTCGAAGGATGAAATTGTTCAATTCGAGGCTCTGAATTGGCTTTTAAAGGCAAAAGGAAACAGTGTCAAACAATGTCAAATACAGAAGAACTTTGTTTGTATTCAAGCCAAGGCAATTACATCAAGTAACCCTATCTGGGTACAAACTCAAGCTCATAAAAATAAGGAATAGAATAAATAACAAGATCATGAAATTTGGTCCAACAGTGATCAGTGAATTTTTGTTCATTCTTTATTATAACTTCTATTTCTTCTAATGTTGGCTGCATAAGTTGGTGTGCTCTCACTTCATAGTAGAGCTCTTCAGCCTTTATTTCGAAAGCCTCTTCCCTTAATCTTTGTTCCAATTCATCTATGACCAAATCATCCCAATACGCAGAATCTTTATTCTTGAAATCATCGAATTCTTCGATGAAGTTCTCTGCTTCGTACTGGGTATGAATTCGGAGAGACGAAAGTTGATCCAAAGATTGCGTAGTGACCATAGAATTTCGATGCCAGTAGAGGAGCATCGAAAGTTGGTCCAGAAACATATGAAGTTCTGCTTGGGCAAGGGGATTAAGGACATGACCCCTAGTCAGAATATCACAAGCCCATCGAAGGTTCTTGAGAGGGACGTCGTCCTCAAGAACATTGAAGGGCAAGTGAGAGAAAGCTGCAAGTAAAAGTTGAGCTTATTTCCGCTCAGCTGGAGTAGGGGAAGATGGAGGTTTGTAAGGTGGGAAGACCTTATCCATGAGAAAGGCAAGCCTCAGTTTCTCTGTCCAAAAAAGAGTTAGTGGAGGAGAAGGGGTAGATGGTTCTGCTTCAGAAGATGAAACAGATGCTTCTGTTTCAGAAGATGGAGAAGAAGGTGTGGATGCTTCTATTATGGGAGATGGCACGAGAGTAGAAGAAACAAAGGCATTAATGTAATCAAGCCAGTTAGAAGAACAAATCTTCGCCTTCTTGGCTAAGAATGATAGGTTGTACCCTTGTGCCTCTTCTGGGCATCGGGCAACAAGCATTGTCGTTGTGGGCATGGAGGATGTGTACCAGGCCACAAGCAGATTCTCCTCCAAACTACGTCGAAGGTCAATGGGCACATAAGGGTAGACCACTGAACTTCGAGCATAGGAAGGAAACTCCAAAGGGTCAGTGAACTCAACAAAATGATGGTTGATTCATTCCCTCAAATCATAAGTCTCAGGTGTTGACCAGCTTGTCCAGCCGGAAACCCCAGAAGATGAAGAAGTTGTAGCTTCATCCCATGCAGAGGTTTGTGAATAAGAGTTTCCGAAGTCCATATTTGCAACTTGCCAAATCAAAGGTTTAAGAGCAGTTAGTTCGAGATACAAGGGGGAGTTAGAGGAAGAACTTCTTGTATTTATGTCTGCAACTTGTTGAATCGAAGGATTAAGAGCAATGTGTTTGTAGTCCGAAAGTTGGTAATTTGCAAAGACTCCCATAACCTGAATATAGGAAGGCAGGCAGAGGTGGCTAATGAATGCGTGGAGATTCTTTCGAGGGAAAGCAGCATTACTTAATGGCTCTTCATATGCTTGATCAATAGAAAGAGAAATTGATTTAGCCATAGTCCGTTCGAATGCTGAGGTATTGGGATGTTCAACAAATTGAAAGAGAGTTAATGCAAATGATCACCAAATAGATGACGGTTGTGTTTCCAGAAAATGGACTCCATGCACGTTCTGAAAGCGTGGGAAGAAAACTGTGATCCACTAATATCACCAAGTATTGGGTATATTAGTGCGGGGGGTAATGTTGGCTACATATTTTGTAAAAGCCAATCACAGTTCGACACGTGGCAGAGTAAGGATAATATAGGAAGATTACTCAAGTCTTCGATCCTGATCGTACACGTGGCAATGAAAATTAGTTCTCACGTGATCTGAGTAGCACTGGATCAGTAAAGAGATACAAGATAACGTGGCTTCAACGGTTACTCATATTCAAATTCAAATACAGAAGGGAAGCCTAATTGCAAGTGATGGCGTAGTGGAACTACTTCTAAGGCAACATGATCAGCGATCATGGAGGGGCAGTTCGACGATTTGAAGTGCAGTTCGATGGTCATCCTTGAGGAGTATAAATAGCAAGGAGGTCCCCAGAAAAAAAACCCCCAGACTCAGATCATACAAACCAGTCTTACTTTACATATTTTCTTTTCCAGTTTTTACATTTCCAGTCTTTACCTTTCTTGCACTTTAAATACCTGTTCTTTACATTCTTGCACTTTAAATACCTGTTCTGCACTTCGATTCATAGGAGTAGTTTTAAGTAGATCGTCACTGTAAACCTCTTCGAGGTTGAGTTTGGATCATTGTAAGTGTTCATTTTAATGAAATACTTCCATTGTTCTTCATATTAACTGTTATTTCTCTTAATTTCTCCTAAGTCAAGCCACTAGTAAAAGTCTTCTTCATTGAGGCTGAAAGAACTAAAACACAATCGTCTGATAATTGGTTGGCAATTATAATTTCTGTAAGGACTGATTGATCCTTGCTGGCACGCTCGCATTTACAAAAATACCCTTCGAAAAGCCAAAAAGCCAACAGCCTCAGCCCTTTATTGTAACTTTTATTATTTGTATTTTCCTGATATTTAATTTGTAATTATCACCAACATTAAGAATTCAAGAATTCAAGATTTCGAATCTTACAATAAGCAAATTTCCATCTCTAGTGTGAAAATAAAAATGTATGGAACGAAGTCAACTTCGATTATTGAACACATTTCTCGCATGTAGGTTAGGTTGTGTTTGATCATTCGACACTATCGACCCAAAAAATTCATTTACTTGAGTGAGCCCACTAGTAGTTATTAAATTCATTTACTTGAGTGAGCCCACTAGTAGTTATTACTAATTAGGATTAGGAATGTACACCCAATGGACTTGTGGTTTGTTGGTGCAAGTAATGGGTGTTGAACCTAACCTCACAAAAATGCTTCTAATGCACTAAAAGCCACTCGAATTGATTAATTTCATGTAAAAAAAAAATTAACACATTTAGGAGCTTCGTATAGTAGTTTATTTTTTTATATAATTGTGACAGAATCAAGATTCTCTCCAATTTAATACTATCTAGACTCGTGGTGAAGATCTATTTGTGATGACTCACTTAGTTCATACACCCAATTCACTTTTCTTTGAGTCCCTTATTTCATGATCCTAAATGGTGCAAGCAACTTTACCCTTTTTATATTATCTTCCTGGAAAGCAGTTTCATGTGTGCATTTCTTTTACTTGGACATACATATAGATAGATCTCACTGTTGTTTGTGGATCATGAAGAGACTCTCTCTCTCTATCTCTCTCTGAAAGTGGATGTGAGGTAATACCTCAAACTGCACCCACTAAATCAGATTTCTCAAGATACGGGGAGGAAATGCTTTTAGTTCAATCTGACAGATCATAATTTTATTTGAACAAAGTGCTTCCACTTTATCCCTAATAATCCTCGGAGATGGGCAGTTTTATAACTTTTTTATTTTTACTTTTATTTTTTGAAAATAGAAAAAATTTCGGGGCCAACCACAATCTGGTGACGTTTCAGATCCAATCAACGCATGCTTTATTATTGTAAAAGTCACATAAAATATCATTGGCAGAGGACAACACTTGTGACTCTTTTATGACAAGATATGATTTTTGTTAAGAATATAATTAGTTTGTGATTAGTGCTGTATGAGAAAGATCATTATCCTCGAACCCATGTTGTGAAGGCATTGGATCTTTTGTCCACCTGTCTCAAACAAATGTTAAAAACAGGGAAATTTAAAGATAGAATTTATTGCTAAATCAAGATCACAGCACAATAACACTTAAAAGTGAGCCAATTGAATCAACATTTGATCGAGTTAACCAGTTTTGTGTTTATAACTTCCTAGCAGCAAAAGGGTCTGAAGAAAAACTTCAGATTTTTCTAAGACACGAACGACCATAAACGGGTTGGATTAGTGTGAAGAAAATTTGACACAAACATGAGAAACACGACACAATTCCCACCTGTATGTCCAACAGAATTCCTATACTGCAACTTCAAGCAATAAAATTGTAATGCAGAAAGTCTTCTTGCTGCTAGAAAACTGATTTATGTTGCACAAACAAATTACTTTCCAAAAACAGCTGCCAAGAGAAGAGGCCTTCAATCAATATATGAGCTTAAAAACAAGTGGTTTTCAATCCATCTTCCTCTCTAAATTACACAACCCTACATCAGTTTCTCTTCCTTATTTTACAACTGAATGAGCGAATTACGTCATCATCTGCTTTCAGTGTTGCCTCAAGAACTGCCGTGGACTCGGGTTTGGTGAAATAAGTGAAGAGGAGGAAAATACCATCCAAGTAAGTTTTAGTCTCTCCAGCTTTGTTCTTCTTCTTGATGCTGTAGGCGAGTGGAATAATCCCTCTATTGAACACCTCAACGTACATGGCTCCCCCGGCAACAAGCAACTGCAAAATGAGCACTCAAATCAACATTGAAAAGTCACAACACAATACTTCCTCCCTGAGGTTTCAGATGTGCTAATTCATGCAAGAAATCAACACTTCAACTCAAATTCATGAAAATAGATTTCGGTGTCATTTGTATTATGGATTTGACATTAATCATTTAAGGAGAATAACTCAAATTTAGATTTGATAATTTACCTATGAATTTGAAGATTGAATTAAATAGCTTTATCACACTCTTTTTCTAGTTACAAGGATTCTACTAAAATATATCTCTTCTATTCCGTATTTTCTTGTTCTATAGTTTTTTTCTATCCACCTATAATAGCCAACTCTTCAATATTTTTATAAATTTCAAACTCAAATCCCTCCATTTGAAATCCATATCTATCCAAACAAACTCTTGGACTACCATTATGGCATGCAGTATAAGACAATCTCATTGAAGGAATGCAGCATTTTTTTCCCCTTTTTTTTGGGTAATGGAAATCCCACCCCTAAAAAAAATAAAAAAATAAAAAAAAAAGGGTAACTTCTCTAGCAATTCATCAAATACATCAAGGATAAGATAAAACACCTCAATACTACATGACCTCAAATAGTCAATTCAACAATAATTTTCTCCACCACATGTGTTCATCATCATCACTAAATTTACTTCCATAATGATTCGTCTCTAGCAATTCATCAAAAAGCTTGAATGAACTATACATTTGGGGCCCTTAAGTGTAAGTGATTTAGATAAGCTGTGTTGATTCAAGAAATGTACGAAATAGATTGAGATAGCCTTATGCACTGGGAACAGCTCCCCAAACCCAAGAAGTGACACCACCACCCCTCGCAAGGTTAATCAAAGGATTAATGGCAAGTTTTAGCAAGCAGCAATTACTGGCGTTCTGGAATGCTTTTGACCAAGTTCAACACGTTATCCTTATCTACTTTCAATTTTCAGCATAATATTAATATTCTCATTTGACTTACCAAGGAAAATTGTATTATTTATGCAGCCTTTTATTTAAGGACCACAGATGCACTTCATCAATGTTGATGAATTGCTGGAGCTAAGCCATCGTAGCAATAACAAGATGATTGACATTCTTGTTGAAGAAGACATCTATGGAAGGACAAACTATCCAAAAGTAAGTATTTTCGGTATTCTTTATCATAATCTTGCCTTTGCTGATGAAAAAAAGTAAATCATAATGTGAAAGAAAATGACATTTGCCTGCTCTTCATACTGTTTTAATAATTCTATAGAGCAGAGGGGCAAAGAGTTTGTTTAACTCTCTGTGGACTGCATAAAAGGCTCCGTACAAAATACACTTGATGTTTAAAAAATACGACACATTTGAACGCTTGTCCAACACGTGTCGGGAGTGTCTAATGAGTGTCGGTTTCCATGCTCTTAGAAATGTTGGTGCTTTGTATTTTTATACAAGTTCCTTGACAACTTTTGAGTGCCCCTTTAAATTGTCCCCGGAATGTCCTCTCACAAGGAGTATCTCAATCCAAAAGTATTTCAGCTAAATTATCTCTATTAGATATGGAAAAAAAAAAAATCCTTTTAGAGGTCATTTAATCAATTTTGGCACAAGTCTCTTTACCCTCATTACCTCCTCTCAAACCCTCCCTCGACAAGCTTCCTATAGGTTATCAGAGCTTAACACAAATTTTCGCATGGATGTTGCAGGAAAGCTGCAATCTTTTTCTGTCTCTTAAGCTGCATTGTAACTCCTTCCACATCTTTTCCCCTTTGTTTCAATATTTTTCCACAGAAAAAACAAAACAGATAGTACATAAACATGTTCAAGCCTATGATATTTGAGATGTGACTATGCAACTTCAAAATCAGTTCCAAAGTGAACCATGTTGTCCATACCTCACCACATTATCATCTTCAAAGTACAAAAAGTCAAAATTTTGAAGCACCTACTTCACATTCAAATTTTGGACTCCATAATAGCTTGGATAAATTACTCAAATTATAACCAATCAATTAAAATCAGCTCTAAACTTGTGTACAAACTCTAAAAATTGACACAAATTGAGAAGGTGAAACTGTATATGCATATATAGTATACCTCTTCGTACTTGTTGGTGAGAGCGAGTCGCTCGTCTTCAAACATGTTGGACCTCAAAACGGCCATGGTTTCGTATTGACGGAGGCCGGGTGGGCAATGAGGCTCCTCCTCCTCGTCTTCAACCGCCGTAATGCCCGACCCGTGAGGGTTTGGAAGGTCGTATTTGGTTCCAAATCCTCCTTGGAAGAATGAGCTCGAGAAGGCCTTGACTGATATATCCCAGAAAGCTCTGAAATTGCGGCTGTAGAAGATTTTGGACGATGATGATGAGGATGGGGAGTCAAACTGAGTGAGAGATTTGCGAAGGAGTGAAGGAGGAGAAGAAGAAGTGAGAATTGAGGTAAGTGAAGAGGAGGACGCCATTGTTGAGCCCCCAATCTCTGCTCCTGTCGCTGAGAATATTTAAGTAATTGCCTTTGTGTCTTTACCCTATTTTTGCGTAGTAATACATAATTTCTGTTTATAAGAAATAAATTAAATAATGTGAAATATACATATAAATGTGTATATTTTATAAAAAATTTATGAAATTATTATGATAATATTAATGTGTTTGGTTTTAATTTTTTAATTTTAATTTTTCTGAATATTTTTAAAATTTTAAGTAATCTTTTTACTTTTTTAAATACATCTTAGTTAGATATATCTAAAAAGTTAAATATTTATAAAAAAATATTTTAAAAATTAATAAATACACAAGAATATAAAAAATATAATGAATTTTTTATATTTTTTTATATTTTTGATATTTAATAAATTTTTTAAAGATTTTTTTAGAATATTATACTTTTTAAATATATTTATATTAAGTATATCTAAAAAATTTTAAAAAAATACTTAGAATATTTATAAAAAAATTCAGTGAAAAAAAATATATGAAAAATAAAAAATTTCAATTTTTTTTAAAAATGAATCCGTAAAATCCAAGCCGATTGAATTTCCAATTGTGTTATTTTAACATGTGACTCTATATATATATTTTTTTAAATATTAGAAAGTTTTAATCTAGTTTTAATCTAGTACATATTTTTAAAAAATAGTTACAAATTATTGATGCATTTTATATACATTACTAATTAAATTCTAAAAATTTCATCAATTTATAATAACCCCCCCAAAAAAAAAATTGCTAATATTCCTAGAAATAAAATATAACTAGGAGGGCCCATATACCCGTATTATTATTTAAATTTGAAAGAAAATTTGTAAATTTGATTTTCAAAATTTAAAATTGCCAAGGCAATTAACTTGTCTAAAAAAATGTATGGGTAGGTGTAGGAAAAAAGTTTTTTTTTTTATGGGATTTTTTTTTTATGGTCTCTAGTATTAAAATTTTATAACATAAAAGATATCTAATATTTTCATAATGTCTAAGGTCACTTAACATTAATCTAAAGAAAATTCAATCCAGAGTACTCCCACTCTCCAGAGAAATTCTGGACTTCCTAGAGAAATTCCTAACTCAAGCCTTCATCATCTTCTTTCTCTAAAGAAATTTTGAAAAGTTCAGAAAAATTATGGACTTCCTAGAGAAATTCCTAACTCAAGCCATCATCATATTCTTTCTCTAGAAAAATTCTAAGAAGTCTAGAGAAATTTCTCTCCAGAGAAATTCTGGACTTTCCATAGAAATTCCTAACTCAAGCCTTTATCATCTTCTTTCTCCAGAGAAATTCCGGGAATCCAAGGAATTTCTCTAGACTTCCCACTCTCCAGAAAAATTCTTAACTCAAGCCTTCATCATCTTCTTGAATTCAAACCAGAGAAACTCCCTTTAGAGAAATTCTTCCCAAAGAAATTCTCTCCAATTTTTCTAAACTTCCCACTCTTTCGAGAAATTCTGGACTTTTCAAAGAATTTCTCTTCAAATAAATTTTGGGAATTTCTTCCTAGAAAATTTCTTCTCAGAGAAAGAACTTCTGTATTAACAAAGAAAGAACATCTAATATTTTTGTTAAGCTTCTACGTTAAATGTTCCAAAATTGTTAATTTTAAACTCCAAATTGAACAAAAATGTTAGGGTAAACTATAATTTA
The DNA here is from genome assembly GCA_022316695.1 of Camellia oleifera. Classification (NCBI taxonomy): domain Eukaryota; kingdom Viridiplantae; phylum Streptophyta; class Magnoliopsida; order Ericales; family Theaceae; genus Camellia; species Camellia oleifera. Next base: position 2,881,510 of record CM039319.1, on the reverse strand, counting down.
ACCCCCTGTAGTTTGCCTCAAAAACACGGAGCCCTCCTATAGTTTCATTTGTAACACTTAAACCCCCTATATTTCATACCATAGTGCAATATCCGACGGAACTATTTGTTTAAACAGTGCGTGTGTTGCACGAGCAGAAATGATGAGTGAAACAGTGTTTCCCTCCCAAAAACATATGGCAAATGACCAAAACACTTTTATTGCCATATATATACACAAATCAAGACCCAAACAACATAACCCTAAACTGAAATTTGCCTAGATTTTTCGAAAGTTGCCCAGATTTTCCCAAAGTTGAAGATTTTGAAGATTATTGTTGAACGGCTTCTTCGTCTGCTTTCGAAAGTGAACAGTTAAGGACAAATGCTCCAAGACTATGTTATTGTGGAGAGAGATCCCCTATGAAGACTTCAATGACATCTGGAAATATGGTTAGAAGGTTTTATGGTTGTGCAAGATATAGGGTAAGCAAAACTATTTTTTTGTCTTTTTATTTTGGAAAAAAAGATTGAATTTTCTTTGAAAAGAAATTTGTGGATTCATATTTTTTTGGTTATAGGTTGATGCAACTTGTACCTACTTTGAATGGGTTGATCCATCCATGTGCCAACGTGGGAGGGAGGTGTTGCTAAAGATGGTTGTAAAGATGAACAGGTTGGAGAAGGAACTAGCAAGAAGTCGTAGAAAGGAGAAAATGTTTTGTAAAGCTCTATTTGGGTTTTTTCTTTATCATAAAAATTTTCTGGGTGAAACTAGCTAGAGGGAAGAAAAATGGATTGTTATTGGGCCATAGAGTTTGAGAGAAGAAAAATATAGTGAAGGTAGAAAATGAAGGTGTACAATGACCTGTGAAGCAATTGTGATGAAAGAATGTTTTGGGTCATGAAATGTAAGCATCTGATGAACCAAAGAAATGCAATAAAATTGTTGAATACATCTTCCAAGGACATTAAAAAATAGAAACATGTTGGTTCCCATTGTTCCCCTATTTGAAACATGCTTCATTTGCTTCATACAAAACAATTTCAACAAGTAAACATGTGTATTCATAAACAATTTTAGCAAGCAAACAATGTGTAAATATCAACTCAGAATTGTATAATTCAACTCACAATATTTTAATACAAGCCATAATTCAACCCACTGGGCTTTTCAAAACATAGTAAACTAAGATACTATTGTTTACTAGCCAGTTTCAAATTCAAAAACAAATTGGTACAACCCACTTAATGATTTAACAAGTTGAAAAGTACTCAAAACACAACAAAAGCTTACTCAAAACACAAAAACAGATACCTAGTTCATCATGCTTTGTCTTTGCCTTTGCCTTTGTCAGTTTACCTTTAAGTTGTAGCTTTTCCAAACCCACCTCTTCTTTTACCTCTTGTTGTGAAGCTACCTCCCCATGCAATCTAGACATAACCTTACCACCTCCAACTGGTTCACCCCTTCCTCTGCCATAACTAGTGGGCTACAACACACATAAGTATCCAATTACATTTTGTGGAATACTATAAAAGCAAATAAAGTTGCGTAGAAGAGAGAGATAGGGTTTACTTGAGATAAAGATGTGTTACCCATCCAAGTTGGGAAATGTGGAGAATTTTAGCAAACTTCAATAATCCTGGGTTGTAATGATTTGACAAGTACGCAATCAAATGTTATGATATGTAAAAGCATATGAACTTGCAAATGAAATTTGAGTATACCTGAGATGATGAGTTATCAAGTTCTAGAGAACTGCATTGAACTCTAGTGGGCTGCAATGATAATGGTCCAAGTAAGCAATTATATGTTCTCAACTATGTCAAAAACCAAATGACACTCGTAGAAGAGAGAGCTTACCTGAGATGCTGATGTGTTGCCTCTCATATTTGGAAATTCTTCAAATGTTTAGCCAACTCTAGTGGGCTGCAATGATGTAACAAGTATGCAAAGTGGACAGATCTTACTTAAGATGAGAATGTGTTGGCCCTCCTACTAGGGAGCTTCCTTCTAGGCTGCAATGATTTGAAATTGGAGGTTCAGGTTACAAAATGAAATGAAATGAAATTGTTATAGAATGTATTGCAAAATGAAATGAAATTAGAGGTTCAGGTTACCTGAGATGCTGTTGCTGTTGCTATTGTTGAAGCTATTGCTGTTGCTGCTGAAGGTAGCTGTTACTGGTTACTTCTTTTTGCTTAAAAAGCTTGGACTTGAGATAGACAGGACCCTTACAAGACCTCTGGTTATGACCTTTCTGAAGACATCTAGCACAAACCATGAACCTATTCTGCCTTGAAACTCTGACAGGGTTTCTTGGCTCATCTACACCATTCTTTCTCATTTTTGGTGGTCTTCCAAGCTGCTTTCTGTACAATAGAGGAGCCACTACTAACAATCCTCTTTCAACCCAATCATGCTGGCTTGGAACATAGTGAATCATTGAGTTATAGGCTACAGGATAATGTTGCTTACTGTAACAAGGGTACACATAGTTCTATGGCTTCTCTCTTTTAGCATATATGGAACTTACTGTATGTTTACAAGGTATTCTAGTCAAATCCCACATCCTACAACTGCATTTCCTTTCCTCCAAATCAACAATATGTGTGGTATCACCACAATTTACTTCAAATTTTCTGTCACCACAATATGTTGCAGAACAATTCCTAGCTTGCACCTTCAGTGCTTCCATATCTTTGACAATGTTGTGACAAATTTCACCAGTGTATTTTTCCATCTTTTCCTTCTTGATTTGAATCCTGTGCATTACCCTCTTTCTAATCCATTCAAGTATGTTGATTATGGGTTTGTCCCTAGCTTCCAAGATGTTGTTATTGAATGACTCACACATGTTAATCCATTCAAGCATGTTGATTATGGGTTTGTCCCTAGCTTCCAAGATGTTGTTATTGAATGACTCACACATGTTGTTCACCAATGTATCACACCTACTTCTTGGGCTGAAATGGGACCTAGTCCATAAAGCAGGATCTATCTTCCTTAGCCACTTGTATGCTTTCTCTTTTGGATCCATTTCCTTCAACTTGTTCATATGAAATTCAAACTCCCTTTGTAACGACCCCAAAATCCGTATCTAAACTTACTTTTATATCCTTGTGGGTTAATACATTTTAATTTAATGATATCTGTTTGAATTGAAGCATTATCTGTGGAGTTACGGCTTTAAAATTGAAATTACCGACCTTTACGGGTTCAAAAATCAAAATTGAGTGCTTGGTTATATTAATGGGAATTTTAGAACTATTTGGGAAAATTAATTGGAAATCTAATTTGTCTGATTCATTAATGCATATTTGGGTGGTTAGTTTTGTTTAGCGAATTGAAGGCCCTAGAGGCTTCAGAAATCAGAACATAGGACATATTTATGATCAGCACAATTTTTAGAGTCATCTGAAAAGTTTAATTGAAATTTGATTTTGTACAATTCGTAAGGCCGCGTTTGGCTCTCCCTATTGTGTTAAACTTATGTGGGCATATTTATATAAGTAGATATGTTTTGGGTGATTGAACTCATCTTTTGAAAACCCAAAAATATCTAAGGGAGATGGGAAGACACGTGAGAGAGAGTTCTAGAGAGAACTCAAAGAAAAGAAAGGGGAAAGAGTTGGAGTGGAAGAGAAAATCAAGGATTCGGCTTGAATTCTTCATGGCTATGCAAGAATAAGTGATGATGAAAGCTTAAGGTAAGAGTTTCCCTCTCAATATTTGAAGATCATAAGCTAAAGAGTGAATTTCTTAGATTATTTATGATGATATGTATGGGTTTTGTTCCTTCAAGTAAAAATGTGTTGAATCCTTGTATAAAGCATGAATTTATGTTATAATTTAATTTCTTGTAGAAGTTTTATGGTTCTTAAAGAGGCTAAAAAGGGTTTCTACCATGTAAGGGACCTTGAACCCCAAACCATGGCTATTTTATGCTTTTGTGTTCTAGTTCTTAATCTTGTTCTTGTGCTTGGGAATTTGAGTAGTATTTTGGGGTTATGATCTTTGATGGAAGCTAATAATGTGAAATTTACCATGTATTAAAGAGTTTTAGGCTTTGATTTACATGAAATTGAGGTTTGATTTTGAAAAGGAAAAGTTCCAAATTATACAACCATTTTCGGACTCTGTTTTTGCCCAGACCACACGAGCAGCCACGGGCACCACACGAGCGGAACATGAAAAAAAATAGAGCATTGCATTCTGCTTAACCCACCGCTCGAGCGGCCAAGTCTACCACTCGAGCGGCCCAGTCACCGCATGAACGGCCAAAATGGGCGCACGAGCGGCCATCCTTGTTTCAACATATATTGGGTAACTTTGATTAAGCATATCTTTTGCATCTGGATTCCGTTTTGAGTGATTCTTGAGCCTAAAATCAAGCCCCGGAAGTCTAATTTCCAATTGTGGTGGTCTCACTCCCAAATTCTAAGTACAAAAATAGATATGCCCAAATTAGTGAGAGTTGTTCATTTTCTAGTTACCGGATTGTACTATTTCCTCGTCTGAACCTTTTTCTTACCGATTCCTCCTATCTTCTGAGACATAGATTATAACCTGTGGAGGACTAATGAGTTTAGAACCACCATGGCTAGTGATCAAGAAATAAGAAAGAAATTAGTTTTATTCTCATAATCTGCTATGTGCATTGTGTTTGTAGGTCCAGACGAGAACATCGTTCCACCGCTGTCAGAGACCTATTACTGTGAGTAATAGTACTGTAGTAGTACGTTTTGCTAACTGTTAATAGTTAATATTAATGTTCTATTACCTGCAAGTTAACTTTATTGATTCGTGGTGAACAAATGGAACATGTGTGCATTATAGAACAATGATATCTTTGCGTATCTGGAATCATTCTGTGTTGCCAATGATGGGCCCGAGGCCAATCTGTTAATATCTAGGCCAGAGGCCAATCTGTTAATATCTGGGCCCGAGGCCAATTTGTTAATATCTGGGCCCGAGGTCAATTTGTTAATATCTGGGCCAGAGGTCAATCTGTTGATATCTGGACTAGAGACCAATCTGTTAATATCTGGGCCCGAAGCCGATCTGTATAATCTGTTAGACCAGAGGCCGTTCTATACAATCTGTTAGGCCAGAGACCATTCTGTATAATCTGTTGGGCCTGAGGCCACTCTACATAATCTGTTGGGCCTGAGGCCGTTCTGCATAATCTGTTGGGCCTATGACCGTTTTGTATTCTGCATGGGCTTGAAGCCAGTCTGTATTATATATGAGCCTGAGACCGTATTGAAATATAGTTATGGATAAGACTTGTATATGATTGGTATCTGTCTATTTATTTTATCCAAGGTTTTGCTTATTCAATTAACCTTCTTGCATTGCTATTATTCACTGAGCTTCGCTCATTCTGTTTTATGTATATTTCTATAGGTGAGCCATCGGGGATTGACACTAGAGTTGTACTGAGGTTCGCCTGTCTGCCAAGTTACCTGGGGTATGTCTCCACGCAGAGGCCTTAATTTGTGTTGGGAGTCATATAAATTATTAAGTCTTATGTAAGTGTATGTGAGATGTATATAAATTCTGTGATTGTATATGTATATTTGAAAGTGTATTTAAATGCTTAAATCCAATTAAACCATCATGTATGCACAAGCTCAATAGATGTTGTCTTTTATTGATATTGTTTTCGCTTAAGGCCCCGTATGTGATTAAATATTATTCTAAAATTCTGTTTTGAGGCCTATGTACAGGCCGGTCATAGACCAAACCTTTAGGGGCGGCTTTGGGTCGTGACACCCTCACAGTCCCAGCTACAGTTGCCTTCCATAATAGGTCCCTCAATTCAATCCCTTTGAACTTTGCTATGAAATTTGAGTAAATATGCCTCGTACAAAACCTATGTTTCACATTTGGCATTACCTCCTCAAATGCAGGTACCAATTCCTTTTGTCTGTCAAAAATGAAGACCCATCCCATGTCATCAGCACTACCAATATCATCCATGTATTGCCTTAAAAACCACACTTAAGAATCTTTACTTTCTGCCTCAATAGCTGCCCATGAAATTGGAAAATAGTTTTTGTTCCCATCTCTTCCAAGTGCACATAGTAATTGTCCGCCATAGATTCATTTCAAATGACACCCATCCAATCCTATAATTAGCCTGCATCCTCCAACAAATCCTGTTCTAAGGGCTGCAAACCCAACATATAACCTCTGGAAAACTGGGGGATAATTCTAAGTTAGGCCTAAGCATGTCTTCATTAGGCCTATCCACCACTACTTGTATTACACTGTTAGCATTATGCAGCCTTACTGTTTCACAATAATCATACACCTTTGCATATTGGACCATTTGATCCCCGTCAATAACTTCTCTTGCTTTCTTTTTAGCCCTATACAATCAAGGCCTACTAACGTCAACCATTAAGTCCCTCTAAACTGTCTTCTGCATAGACCTAACTTTGATGTTATGGTCATCCCTTAACTTGTCCATATACTTCTGTGCCAAGTAAGTTGAGTTCACCAAGTGATTATTATATGACCTTCCACGTGTATACTTTGGCTAGAATGATTTTATTTGAAAAGTTCTCTTACCTTACATGGAAGAAGCATGCAATCTACATCCACATCCATGCTTGCACACTGCAGTAATCCTAAAGTTGTCATTCCGTATGTATTTTATGTCATAACCATGTTGGATATTCCACTCTTTTATTGTCTTTCTAAAAATTTAAGGGGTGCAAACTTCATTCTAAGTTTGAGTTGTGGCTTCTTTATATCTACTTCCTCAATAAACTCAGGATATTTATCTTCACATTCCTCATCTGATGAGTTATGTACAGTATGTAAATCTTCATCCTCAGAATCAGAATACCACCATTCATCTGCCCCTTGATCACATGAAGAAGGTTGTCTCCTTCTTTTCTTTACAATCTCCCTTTGTGAGAAAATATCATCATCTTCTGGCCCCTCTAAACCCTCATTCAACCAGCCAGGTTCATCACTTTCATAGTCTTCATCTTTTGAACCACTATCATCATTCTCATCATCAATGTAATTAGGATCATCACTATCTTCTTCATCCCAAGCTGTATTATCCCTTTCCTCATCTCTGACATCTTCATCTGCTGCTCCTTCATCCCCATCTCTATTATGCATTTCCTCATCACCTACATCTTGCACTCCATCTCCACAATCCATCTCTTCTTCACTTATATTTTCCATCTCATGCCAATTCAGTGCCTGCTTAGCAATAACTGGTACTCTTAGGGGTACCAAATGTTTCCCTCTTGGACTTATCACTTGTAATGGTTCCTAACCCTTCTCCACAAATAATAGAATCACATCTAAATCCTCATAATCACATATCATGGTATATACATCAACATCTTCTTCAATTATTGTCAACCCATCATCCAAAGTTTTTCCAGGTTTCCTATACCACAAAACATAAGTAGTATAGCCATCTATTTTCATCTCCTTCAAGATGGTATAAATCTCAACAAAAGATAGTTTGTCAGAATCAACATCATATATATATATATTCCACTTTCTCTTGTTTATAACCAATATTAGGAGGCTTATTGAATAGTTAATCTCAAAAATCATTCTTTTTTACCTCTTTGCAGAAAACAACAAAACTTCATAATATTACATTGCAAAACTCAAACTCATTGGGACCACATAACAACAATTATAATCTTTGGACCACACTATTTAATTCATATTCAAATCCCCTTGGGGCCATAACAAACTATACCCCACCTTTATCAAAATTCAAAAACATTACACCAATACAGGTATGGCATACATGAAAAATTACAAAATCTATAAACAGAAATAGAATATATGAATGAAATATATGAATACAACTATAAACAGCATATATGAACAGAATACCCTATCTAAAAAGTTAACATCATAAAAAAAAACCCAAGGTTAACATCATAAAAAAATATCTGTTGTTTGTGAACCTTAAAACCCCACCCGACCCCACTTTAACCAACATCCCAAAAAAATAAAATAATAAAAGGCATGAATACAGAAAACTAAAATATACAAAAACAAATATGTGAATAAAAAAATCCCACCCCGCCCCACTTTAACCATAATCCCCAAAAATTAAAGCAATACGGGCATACCATGCATAAAACATTACAAATTTTGTAAATCGAAGTTAACACACACTCAGTTATGAATCAAAATTAGGGAAAATCAACATCTAACAATCCAAATAAATTAGGGTAAATAACACATACCTAAACTAGTAATGGCGTTTGCAATATGATAGTGAAATCGATGATAAAACCTTAGTTCAATCCAATCAACCACGGTGAGAGAGAAGATAGAGAGAGAAAAAGAGAGAGATGATAGAGATGAAAATACTGGTATTAGTCAACTGAAACGAAACGACGGAGGGATGTAAAATATCTAGGGACATTTATGACTTTTTACAACTTCTATTACGTCCGTCGGATATTGCACTATGGTTGAAGTATAAAGGGTTTAAGTGTTACAAATAAAACTATAGGGGGGCTCTATGTTTTTAAAGCAAACTACAGGAAGTTAAATTATAATTTACCCAAAATGTCAATTTTTGAAACTAGACTTTACAAATATAACAACAGATCTATTTGTAAACAATTATGTTAACAAATTTGAAATCAAGACAAATACCCAGATTCATGAACTAACAACTGCAGATCTAGATAAATTAATTGAGCAAGAAGAAGAATAAGAAGAATAAGTGGGTTTACTTTGTACCATTCAGAACAAAATGAAGATCAATTTTTCTTCTGACTTGGAGACTTTCCTCCCAAAACCCTCTGCTAAAGATTCCCCCATTTCCTCCATTGTGGCGCATCTTTTGGTCCTCGAAACTTAGATCTTGGCAGCGAGACTTACATGAGCTCCTTCTGCAACTTGTCGGGTTTTCTGAATTAGAAATTCCTTGCTTGTAGATGGATTGACGGTAGTGAGATTCAATAGGCCAACACCAGTAAAGAATACACAAGCAATTAGGAAGGTATAAATCAACAAATTTCTCTGTGATATATGGATGTGGAGTTAAAAAACTTTGGACATCACAAAATAATATTGTAAATCTCTTCTGTTATTAAAAATGATAGAAGGACCTTAGACTAATTTTCTTTTTTTATTATTATTTAATTTACACATTACAGAAATTTTAAAAAATCAAATTTAGAACTCACTCAATATCATCATATAACAACAATGATTCATCCCCCCTTTCCCCATCACCCCCTTTGACCCCCTCTCTCTCTCATTGGTTGCTTTTTCTTTTTCTTTTTCTTCTTTTTCCTACTCCTCCAATCACCCACTGACACATGAGGGGTGCCCAAAAAAGGGGTCTAAAGTATTATTGATCATATAAATAGATAGATACGGATCCGTAACAAATGCCCGTTTCCGTGTCAATTACCTGATTTTTGTTAATCGGAGCAACCCGCACCGAGATCAAAACCCTAGTTAATTTTTCTTTTCCTTTATTTTCTTTTCTTGGAAACGAAGAAGGGAACCTTTCAAAGCGACGACCAGTGAACTGCGAAGAAGAAGAAGAAGAAGAATTGGATAAAGATATACAGAAATCAAGAGAGAGAGATGGATCCGAATTTCACAGAGGTTTCGCAGCTGTTTGAACGATTCAAAGCCGCTTTCATGCGGAACGATTTCGATACCTGTGATAATCTCCTCTCTCAGCTCAAGGTAACAAATCCATTATCTGCATTAAACCCAATCCCCAAAACTCAAACCTTTTGCTCTTAATCAGAGTCGATTTCATGTTTTTAATCTTTGTTACACGTTCACAAGCCCTAAATTTGTTATTTATTGCTTTTGTTTTGAATCTGTATATGTTTCGTTGATGGTTTTGAACCAGTATTTGTCGTTTTTATAGATCAAAGTCGGTAATAGTTGGAATTTTATTGTCAGAAACCCCAAAAAGTAAACTTTTTTTTTCCCTTCAAAAATTGGTCTCAAGTGAGTTTGCTTATTTCTTTAATTTACTCTTTCTTGATCTTCCTATGATTTGCATAAGTTAGTCTGAGAAGCAATGTTCAATAGACATCATACATGGGACAAGTTGAAACGTAAATTGAGAGAGAGAGAGAGAGAGAGATGTTTTAGGAGGAATTTTAAGCTGCTATACCAATGTACAATTAATTTTTTATTTTTGTTTAGTATTGATATTAGCATGTGGTGTGAGTTTTATTATTTCATTTTGCAGGTCTTGCTAACCAAGTTTAGAAGCCTTCCACCATTGTTTGAAGAAACACCCAAAGCGAATCATGAGTTGACATTAGCAAGTAACTTGCTGGACTTCGCCTATCAGATAATTGTGTTCCCTTTTTTCATGTGTATTGCTATTGTTCATAAACCCATTCATCTGTTGATTCAAATGATTAATATCTTGCTTGAATGTGCTTTCTTGTGCAAGTCTAAGACACGGACAGAGAGACCCATTTATTGCTATCCATCTTTGCTGGTTTTTGACTTTCATCTTGTTGCATTGTTAGCTTTGCCAATGAGCTACTAGTTGTTTTTGTTCTTTTCTATATCATGTATATACTAAATTGGGAATTGCCTGAAGCAACAAAATGGCCAAACTGGTGAGGCTGAATTTCCATCGTAGTAGTAGTTTTTTTTGTGGTTGAAAAGTTTGTTGTTGGAGTGTCAGTTAACTGATGTTGCATTCGGTGGGTTTGGGTGCCAAAACTTTGAATGAGTGCAAAGTATTCAAACACAATTCTGAAATCTCCTTTTTGGGGAGTGATTGTAGATGCACGTGATAGATTAAAACTAACTTTATGAATAGTTTGATTCAAGAAATATGCATTAACAGTTAATCATACAAAATGTGTCAGCCAATACTTAGTGTGCTTCCCTCAGTTACTTTATATAGGCTGAAGTGCGCTGCATGCACTGTGGTAGAGCACGGGTATTGATCTTTAGGTTGAAAAAAAGAACTAGGAATATGTACATGTCATGTATTTACTTATTTAGGGGTTGTATGCATTCAGACAACATAATTTGGCAAAGTAAGTCCTAATTTACCATTGTGACTTGTCAGAATTGTATCTTCAGTTGAAGTATGATAATAAAGAAAGGCTTGAGGTAACAAAAAAGGTTACCACTGTTAAAAGCTGATTAAAAGTGAAGACTGACTAAAGAAGAGTTTTTTGCAGTCCTTTAGGTGAGTAACATTTTAAGAGACTCCGTCAGTGATGACGAATTTGTTTAAACTATTTTAGTTTTATACGGATTAACCATTTCAAGTTATGGCATCATGATAAGGATGCTAGAATTGGTTGATGTGGCATTCTGGTCATGGCTTATCTAAAACTTTCACAGTTACATTCTAAGGAAACTTATTTAGTCTGTGGTTCAAATCTGGTTGAATTACTTCCACATTTCAAGACCTAAGCTGTTTTGACTGATAATATCTGTGACTGAAAATTTTCAGGGGATATATATGAGCATGCTGTTGTTTTGAGTGTGAAGATTGAGGATCAGGATGCCTTTGAGAGGGATTTCTTTCAGCTGAAACCTTACTATACAGATGCATGGTAACTTTCTCCTGTCTTTACCTTCATATTTTAGTACTTTTGGATGACCTTCATATTTTAGTTCTTCTGGATGACTTTACATTTTTAATTTTTTCTTAAATCCGAATATTAATTGAGGCATGCTCATTATTTATCTCTATCTGGTTCAAGAAACTTTCTTGCTACTGATATGTTCGTGACAATAGCTCTCTTTTATTACTGACATGGTTGAGAGATAATGTTCATGCCCTTTTTTTTTTTGTTTTGATGGAGCAGTGGCCGTCTTCCGCCATCCCCTCAGGAGTATCCCATCTTAGGTCTCAACCTTTTGAGACTTCTCGTGCAGAATAGAATTGCTGAATTCCATACTGAATTGGAATTGCTTTCAGCCACTGCTCTGGAGAATCCTTGTATCAAGCATGCAGTAGAATTGGAGCAATCGTTCATGGAAGGGGCTTACAATCGTGTTTTGAGTGCAAGACAGACTGTACCCCATGAAACTTATGTTTATTTCATGGACCTGCTGGCAAAGACAGTCAGGTAAGCTGTGTGACTTATGCCAGTGATTAGAAGGATAGGATCATAGGATAGAAGTTGAAATAATGACGACAGTGTACAAATGCTATAGCATTTTTTTAGGGAGTTCATTTGACTTTAGTCGTTTATTCCTTTGGGTGGGAGTTTCATAATAGTACTTATTAAGTAGTGGAAAAGGAGGCATTTATGAGAGGTTGCTGGAGGACAGTTGAAGCTAATAGTTAATTTTTGTTTAGTGTTTTGTGTAATAGTAATACCAATCAAATTGATGTTTGCGGGTAGTACTGCTTTTTTATATGCATGTCATCTACGTGGTCGCAACTTTGACTTCCCATTAAAATTTACATTATGGTGAGCGAGTCTACATATTTGTTTTGGTTATTGTGTTTCCTTTTCCCTTTTCCTACATTTGTTCATAATATCAAGTCAGTGACGATGGTACACATAATGTGTATGGAACACTGACAATGTATTTGATTTTATACACACATAAAATTACTTCTTATGAGAATAAACATGTAATCATGTGTTTTCAACTCTTGGGTTATTGGTTGTCACTTCAGTTGAAAGACCTTGTTCTTATTGTTCATCCCATCTCTAATTCATATTCATTTTGAATAAGTGGTCAGTTTTGTGTGCTTAGTAGTTCATTGTCTCTTGCAGAGATGAAATATCTGGATGCAGTGAAAAGGCCTATGATTCACTTTCAATTAATGATGCCCGAAAAATATTGATGTTCTCTTCTGATCAAGAACTTTTTGAGTATATCAAGGAGGTAAACTTCCTGCTGCTTAACTCATTTTTATTCTTATTGTTAATCAATAGAATGCATTACTGGCTAGATCTACTTTGATGGTCTATAGTTTAAGGGCAGTACTAAGCATCTAATTGAAAGTCATTCTTGGTTTGCTCATTTCCTTCATATTGTTGTTCTTTCTGCCAAGAGCAGTAGTGAGTAAATTTTTGTTCTCAAAACAACGTGGTCCCTTAGGGTTTTTAACTTTCGAATCCTTAAAGTCTAAATTTTCAATTTTTGTTTGGGAATAGAGATTTTAAATTTCAATAGATGCATTATGGGTGTCTTGTCATTCATATTATCATTACATTAATGACGCCACCATAATCCACCAACATGGAAACCTTGTAATGTTATTTAGTGTCCAATTTCAGGGCTCCTTGATAAGCATTGTTTTGTGTGCAATTTGCAGGAGCATCCTGAGTGGGAGATAAAGAATGGGTTTGTAATTTTCCAGAGGGCAAAAGAATCTGCACCTTGCAAGGAGATACCGTCTCTGCAACTAATAAACCAGACACTCAGTTACGCAAGGGAGTTGGAGCGGATAGTGTGAAAGACATGCTGCTCTAGGGTTGTTTGTGCTCCTCACTCTATGATCTATCTTCCTGATGCAAAATTATATTGCTTTGAAGAAATTTCCCACCTTAAATTTATTAGACTTTTTTCTATTTAAATTTGTTCAGTATTGGAAAGTACACATTTAGATCTGTTCCCTGCAGTGAAAACTGTTTTGTGTAATTGCAATCATTCCATGGGGTAAAAATTACAACTGAACTCTGCCCAATTGAATCAGTTGCATATAAGACTAGTAGATGATTGGATCACAAATTAATTATGCTTTTATATATCTGAGGTGAGGTCTGGTTTCAATCTTATTTTATTTAACGTCATGATCAATAGCAGCCAGTTGCACCATTTGAAGTGGTCCGGGTTTAGAATATTGGACAATGTCATCCATGAGCATTGACTTTTGCCACCTGTGAGGTATATGTATGAGTATATATATATATATATTTCTGACAAGGAATTTCTTGAAGCTAAGATTTACCATTACAGAGCAAACTCCAGATACTGGCAATCATCTGCAAATCACAATTGGTTAAATAGGAAAGACAGCCAAATCGTTTGAACTCAAAGATAATTGAATTTGTGGGCTCTGTGAACTATGTTTCCATGTATTACCAAACAACACAGTTTCAGTAAACTGAGATTCATGTACATGAGTAGGGTAATGAATTTCTTCTTTTCACCTCCAAAGATCGAACTACCATATTTGATAAGAATTGAATTGGGTCTCTAACCCCAACCAAAGGCACTAACTACTGGGCAAACACATAATGGTACGCCATCAATTGATGTACAATATGATCAAATAATCTCAGTTAGTAATTACACCACTAATGAAATGATGATCCACATTTATTCTCTGTATTGTATAAGGAGAGTGGTGTTAAGACCACACGAACTGACCTTGCATGTCGTGGTGGTCAACTCATTTCATACGTGCGTGGCACAACAATTTGTCGTTTTGGTAAATTCAAGTTATAGAAATTTCTTTTATTTTATTCTCTTCAAACTCCGTTTTAATAAGAATCTCGTGTATCGTCTTTGTGATCAACTCGTCTCATACATGCTTGGTCTAACGGTAAAGATTTGTTGTTCTGATGATGCAAGTTACATAAACAACTCCTTTTATCTTGTTCTCTTTGAATTTTGCGTTAATAAGAATTTTGTATGCAAATTTTTATTTTTTATTTTTTTAAGTACAGATAGTCTACCGACAACTTTTCCAATTAAAGTTTGTGGTCTAATGGAATTAAATGATATGTTGGCCCTTAGGAAGTGGGCATCAGTCACAAATTAGTAGAGTATTGTACCGTCCTAATTTCCAACCATGGGATGATGAATTCTCAACTACTCTATAATAAATCTATAATTGCATTTCTTGTCAATCCTCTTCTTGTCCCTTTTCACATTTATATGTGTAGATAGATAGGCAACGTTGCTCTCAATGACAATTGCCTATCAAGATACTAGCCAGTTTTTGTTTTTATCTAAATGTCTAAGACCTTTTTTTCCCACCCTCTTTGATCCCCTCTTTCTCTCATTGGTTGGATTTTCTTTTTCCTTTTTTTTTGTTTCCCTTGTCCTCCAATCACCACCTGCCACATATATGTGGGGTGGTGGGAGTAGTGATTGGAGGGGGTCTCCATCACTCCTCTTTTATTTTTTTGGGGGGTGGTGTTTTTGTAAGTTTGCTTCTGTTCATACACATGTATAAAGATACATGCATGCTTTGTTTGTATTAGCAAAAAAAATGTTTCTTAGGAAAGTTTGCTTCTTTTCAGAAAATATTTTCCTTAAAAAATAATATCTTATGTTTAATACCGACCTTAAATCTAATGTACTAGTGATTGTATTAGTAGTACGGATAAAGGTCGTGGGAGTAACGGTGGGGCAGCGGAAATAATATCGTGACATTGGTATGACTTTAATACAAAAGATATTTTTTATATTTCAAAAGTGAAAAATATTTTCCACATTTCAAAATGAAAAACATTTTTCTCCCAAATAAGGTTGATTGCCGAATTCTTGTCGACTGAGAGAGAGTGGTTGTTCGTTTATGACAATAGATTGTTTTTGCTTTAAAAAGTGGTTTTGGATTCCAGTGGAAACAAATGCTTTCAAAAACATGCACCCCACAACCTGTCCTTTCCCACTTGTATTATTGATATTCTTGTCTTGTCACTTCTTCATTCCTTCACCATCCTCATATCTTGCTCTTGACAAACCCAACCCCCATACTATACTCAACCTAGAACTTGTTCACTTTCTTCTTTGTTAACCTTTTACCTCTCATTCAGTCTTTTAGAGTGGTCTTCAAAGATAGGCTAGCTTTTTGTTGCATATAGTACCTTCAATGTTCAAAAGGGTCAAACTTAAATCTTACTTTTCCTCAAAATTTATGATTTCTAAGGCCGTATTTGGATCTTCGAATTGTGAAAAAGAGAAAAGAGAGGAGAGAAAAGTGTCTGAAGTATAAGCTATTTCTTCTTTTCCCTACACAAAGCCTTCCACAAATTTATAATCCAAACACATCATAGGAGTTTTAGAAACTTGGTTTTGAATCTTGTTAATTGTTTTCAAGTCACGCAAATAGGTGCTCCTCTAGGACCATTGATTTCATGGAGAGTAAGACTTGGCCATGTTCAGCAAGTGACCCTCAGAAAGCTTCCAACTATGATGAAATCTTCATGCAACACAGTTTGGTCTTTGCAGATAGTCTCAAGGTTTGATCATCTCTATATTCTGTTCAACTTTAGATGGGTAGTTTATATATACACACACATATGATTCTCTAATGAATGGTTACATTTTTCATGAAACTACTTACAAAATAATGTATATATATTTTTTCTCTGAGTCTATTGGATGGTCTTCAATGCATTTTCATTTCTCTTTGTTTAATTGCCAGTAATTTTGATGAAAAGAAATCACTGCAATACAATTTTGATTTTCAGGACTTGAAGAATCTTAAGAAACAGTTGTACTCAGCAGCAGACTATTTTGAATTATCATATTGTGATGATAACCAGAGACCATTGTGAGTCAAACAATTGTAATTGGTGCTTCGCTCGCGATATCAAAATAATTTTCCATCAAATTACTGTTTTCCTATTTTTTAATTTGTTAATTTTACATCTACAGAGTGGTTGAAACCTTAAAAGATTACATCACTAATGCCCTTATTAGTACAATAGACCACTTGGGTTCTGTTGCATTTAAGGTCAACGGTTTCTTGGATGAAAATATTGATGAAGTTTCTGGATCCGAGCTTCGATTCTCTTGCATTGAACAGGTTTTCTTTAGATTCAGTTCTCTACTTTCTTCGATGAAATTGAGGACTCTCTTTCTCTTATTCTCTAGCTATATATGATGTAATTTTTTTTTTTTGTTTTCTGGGTCATATGTTAGAGATTACGAACATGCCAAGAGTTCATTGATCGTGGTGGTCTCTATCACCATTCATTGCTGATAAAAATTCCCAAGCACCACAAACACTATATTGTTCCAGGTAAATTTGTTCTGCTATCATATTTTGTGTATCTGAGTATTTGGTGACTTACTTTTCTTCGTTTTGCTGCAGAGACAATGCACGCTATTGGCAAGAGTGAATCAATATATAACAATTGCAACCCATGTGCTGAACGTAACTCGTATCAATCTAAACTTGGTACATTTCTTTCTTCTTTCTATCATTGATGCAGCTTGTATTTCTTAAAAGACATGTGTGACCTTTTGTGTTTTAAATTTTTTTATTATTTTTTTTAGACTCAATTCTATTTTTGTATCCATTTTGTTTGATGTTCCAAGTTCTTGTGTGCTTTTGTAATCTTCGAGTCATGGAGCAAAGCTAACGACCCTTTTTGTTGATTGTTTGGTAAAAAATATTCAAGTGACAAGAATGAACCCCCCTTCATCCACAGTAAGGTAAAAATGTTGGCTTCAGAACCCAAATATTGTTATGAACTTGTTTGTGCGTTCTCTTTTACATAAGCTCATGCTCTAATTTTGGTGGGACATTATCCAGAAAAGGGAATTCTAGGTTGTCTTCTATGGTTACTTCGAGTCCTAGAACATTTTCCTTCGACAGGATTCTATCCAACAAAGAACTAGGTTAGTCCAAATGGATATGCTTCAATATTGATTCAACAATACTTCGAAATAATTTAATGATCACATCTATATGAAAACAGAGAGAAAACCAGATTCGTCACATATTTCACTCCAGCGTTCTGGATCCCTCATTAGTAGCTCGATCATCCCAAACTCTTCAAATGCTAAACTATGGGTAAGCATTGCCAAACCAGAACATTTTCAGTATATAATTACTGATCAATGTAACCTATTGAATGCATATTTTGACAGTACTCATCGGAGCTTCAGAGATCGGCTTCATTGAGTATACATGGTGAAAAGGACATGACAAAAGAGATTCAACAATATTCCAGAAAAAGCAAACCTCTCTTCAGAGCCTTGCTTAGCATGCGCAAGCAGAAAAAGGATGGGAGACTATAAAGATACATATATAACAATAGAGAGGCTAAAGAAGAAGCATTGCAAGGAGCATATCAGTTGATAACATAACATGCTTTTTATATTGTTTTTGCTTCACAACAGATTGTTGATTTGCTACTTGAATTCATAGCTCTCTCTGTATCCTATATTCCATCCATGTATATCAACACTGAAATAATAGGGCACGCTGAAATAATAGGGCACCAGTATTAATATTGTTGAAAAGGATGAAGCAGCCTTGTTCAAAATCCAAGATCAAAACTTGGGATTTCATCCATTTTTCTTGTGCTCTTGTACACCCCGGAACTCTTCTTTCCAATATCACTGGGCTCATGAGATATACAGCCGCTTGAATTCTCTATACCACAAGAAAAAAAAGCTCCTTCATGCTGTCTAGTGAGAATTTCCAAGCTTTCTTCATTGGGCTACAAAATGCCATCAAAAGAACAAACATAAATGGTCAGGACCCCGCAGAAAAATAGACAAATGCTGATGGATGTTCATGAGAAAGAAAAGAATATGAATCTTTCATGCAGCAATATAAGCAATATATATATATATATACTGAGGTTTTCCAAGCTCCTACTTTGAATTCAGACAAAGAGTCCATGCATCTGGCCACAATTCAAAAATGTCTAGCAATAAATATCAACAAGAGAACAGGAAAACTCAGACCTGGGGTGAAGTTTCAATTTTCAGTTCCTCGGAGAATGGGTCACCATGGTAGCTAGGTTTAGCTGCAGAAATAATTGTTAGGTTAGGTCTCTGGATATTTGCAGATTAAATGATATCATTGTGAAAAGTGTCAATCAAATGATAAATAAAACTTGCCTTTCGACGACATTAATTTGAGGCAATCGTCTTCCATATTTCTGTTTGTACCATCCTGTGGCACTGATGCAGTTGGTGGTTCCAAATCATCAGGACAAGTTAGCTTAAGAACGTCCACAACTTGAGGCTTCTCAATAAATGAAACTGGCTTCAACATGATCTTGTCAGTGCGCTCTGCTTCAGAATTGGAACTTGAGACTTTGGATGCTCCCGATCTGCAATAAACCATCATTAACAGAAGTCATTATTTGTATAACTGATCTATGAAATATAAAAAATCGAAGGCAGCAATTGTTTTTGTATGTATGAAATTATAGGCATAATAGTTTTACCAGACATGCAATCATCAACATAAAGAACTGATTTATCACCTAAGAGTGATGACATTCCTTGAATTCCCAAAAATGCTGTAGAAAAACAACGGGACTTGTTTTATCCGCTATGAAAAATTGAAATGACATAATTTCTGTTGAAGATCCAAACACCCCAATTAATATAAATAAATAAATTAAAAAAAGAGGATAATAGTCTGGATAAGAGTGTAAACAGCAAGGGTAGGAAGGCCATCGATAAATTTGGCTTTCCAATGGCTACTGTTTGCATCAGGTCGTTGAGTAACCTTGATGAGAAAAACCCAATTAATATAAATAAATAAATTAAAAAAAGAAAAGAGAAGAAAAGAAAAGAAAAGAAAAGAAATTTCCTTCTGTGGTAGGAGTTATATCCAAATGATTATGTAGATGAAAAGAGAGGAATTAATTATACATTAAGCAAACTCATATGCAAAGAGTTTGATTTTTGTAGTCTCATGGGCCACGACCCAGAGGTCCTTCATTGCATTTTCTTTAAGCTATTTTTCATATGCAATGGGTCTTTTGGATGCTGAAGTCCAGTTCGAAATTCAAACAAAGAAAATGCTGGAGCAAAATTAACCACATCAAAGAAGAAAACCCGGACTTCATGAATACCAGCATTTTGGCTTAAGATCTTTTATACACATACATCTATCTGTGTATGTGCATGTCCCCATACCATCAAAAATCTGTTTCTCACGCCTAGAACACATTAAGCATATACATACCGCAGAGAGGAACTTGATGGAGTAAAATGTTTGAGCTGTGACTCTCCTCTTTTCTCAGAGTCTGCTGATTTGATAATCTCAATTCTGATATCATCATGAAGTGCTACTGGGTTATGCTTTTTGCCAGTTCCTTCATCATGATTGTCTGCTTCATTTCTCTCACAATTGGATTCTTGCACAAGATGTCTCTCTACCTGATTCTGAAGACCAAACTGAATAAATTCTGGAGATTGTGAAGCATGACAATGCTCCAAAGATGCGCTTGTTATGGGCACGTGACCCTCCTTAGTCATGGGTTTTCTCAGAATAGTCAAAATTTCATTGGCTGGAAAAGTGGATATCAATTATCACTAAAGAGATCACATGCAGCAGAGTGCAAAGATGAGAACAGACAAATGCCAATAGAAACAGAAAGTATGAAAACCCCATAGAGGAGGGGGTATGTATCCAATTTTGATGAAGTGGATTGGTATGACAAGCATGAGGATGTGGGATATGTGTTTGACACCCTTACCCAATTTAGACATTCGGATCCTCTACTTATACATGATGTTTGAAGAAGGCACTCACATTTGCTAGTAAAAAACTATTTCTACTATCTCACACAAATGAGATATAAATTTCATATTTTTCTTAAAACTCATTTAATTTGGAGTACATTTCTAAATAATTAACATCTCATCTAAGAATATTATACAATATGTAATATATATATATATAAGTGATTTCAGATGTGTCCCTGTACCCGTACCCATACCCATACCTATACCCAACTTTTGAATGCATATCCCAATATTCTAAAATTTTGATTTAGGAAGATCTAATACTTGGACATGC
This sequence comes from Camellia oleifera, assembly GCA_022316695.1. Classification (NCBI taxonomy): domain Eukaryota; kingdom Viridiplantae; phylum Streptophyta; class Magnoliopsida; order Ericales; family Theaceae; genus Camellia; species Camellia oleifera. Next base: position 2,860,818 of record CM039319.1, on the reverse strand, counting down.
ACCCACACCCAATATTTTACCCGAGTCCATGTAACATAGATCTACAAAACAATCCTTAATGTTATTTGAATACATAACAAAAGTATGATTGATTTAAAATGAACATCACGGAACTACAAGGTCTTTAGCCTAGGAACCTCAATTCAAGCACGAATCAATTGTGATAAGCAAAACTCATGTAATTGTGATAAATTAAAAAATGGTTTGCCATTTTTGAGGAGCCCTATATATTATTCATATATGAACCCAGTGGTGAAATGCTATCAGCAATTTATTAACTTATACTCTGTCTACATAGTATGGGTGATAACATAAAGCAATGAGAAAACAATGAACAAAAAAATAAATAATAATAATAATAAATAAAGAAAAGAAGTAAAATCAGAATTACATGGGAGAAAACTGTTTTTGTTAAGTGATGCACCAAGTGACAATCAGCTTACCATCACGTAAAGGCATGTCTGTAGGGACTCTCCTACCCAATTTGAAATCGTCAACATCAAAGCTAGTAAGATTTGAAGCCACATCTTTTTCTGAACAAGCATTTTTTGGAAGTTTTTCTACACATCCAAGCCAATAGTTTTAAAAGGAAAGATTAGAACCTTTGAAAACAGCACATAGGGGAATTAGGGGAATAGAAAAGGAAAGAAGTACAAATCCAAAATCAATGCCATACATTGGGGAAATTTTATTTCCACACACAAAGTTTTCTCACTCCACACACTTAATAAAAAAAAAATTTAATTACATTTTTATCCTAAAATAAAAATACCAAAATATCCTTTTATCTTCCACATCCAAAACCCTAATTTCCGGTGCCGTTTGGTAACACTTACGTTTTCAGTTTTCAATTTATATTTACAAAAATTTTAAAAACTCAAATAAAAACTTGTTTGGTAAATTTTTGATTTATAAATCAGTGGTCTCAGTTTATAAATTTGGCCAAAAAATGTAAACTCATTTTGAGTTTTCAATTTTTTTTTTTTTTACTACCCAACACTAGTCACCACCTGTCACTATTTTCCACCACCGTCTTCTGCCACCACCACCCACCCCCTACCACCACCTGCCACCACCACTTACCACTCACCACCACCACCCACCAACCCCCCCCCCCCGCCGCCACCACCACCACCACCACCCACCACCCCCCGCCACCACCACCACCCACCACCCACCTGCCACTACCACCCACCTGCCACCTACCAGCCACCACCCACCACCCACCACCCGCCACCTGCCACTACCATCCATCCGCCCGCCACTACCATCCGCCACCACCACTCACCACCCACCTGCCACCACCATCCACCACCACCACCCACTCGCCGCCGCCACCCACCCACCCCCCCGCCGCCACCACCACCACCACCACCACCACCCACCCACTCGCCACCACCACCCACCCCCCGCCACCACCCACCTGCCACCACCACTCACCACCCACCTGCCACCCACTCGCTACCACCACCCACCACCCACCTGCCACCTACCCGCCACCACCCACCACCCGCCACTACCATCCATCCGCCCACCACTACCATTCGCCGCCGCCACCACTCACCACCCACCTGCCACCACCATCCACCACCCACTTGCCACCCACCCACCCACCGCCACCACCACCACCACCACCACCACCACCACCCGCCACCGTCACCCACCCACCCACTACCACCACTCGCCACCTACCCGCCACCACCCACCACCACCCACTTGCCACCACCATCCACCCATCCTTCACCGCTTTCCACCATCGTCTTCTGCCGCCACCACCCGCCACTTACCACCACTTTCCACCACCGTCTTCCGCCACCACCACCCTCCCACCCACCCACTTGCCGTCACTTGCCACCACTTTCTACCACCGTCTTCTGCCACCATCACCCACCACCTGCCACCATTTTCCACCACCGTCTTCCGCCACCACCACCCGCCATCATTTTCCACCACCGTCTTCCGCCGCCACCACTCGTCACCACCCACCACCCGCCACCACTTGCCATTTCTCACTCGTTTTTATATTTTTAAAATTTTTTAAACATTTTTTCTAAACCAAACGCGTTTGTAGTTTTTGTTTTTCTAAAAATAAACAAAAACCAGTTTATAAAATTTTTATAAATATAGACTGAAAACGTAAGTGTTACCAAACAGGGCCACCCAAAAATTTCTAACCCTAACCAATTACCGCACCACCGCTGGCCTCCTCCCTTGACTGCCTCAGTAGGGGTATGAATTCAAGATTGGGTTACAAGCAACAACTCCACCCGTGTGATAGCAGATCAAGCATTGCTGATGATAGCATGTCCCTATATAGATATAGAGAGGTGAGCCACTTTAATGTAGAAAAGGAACAAGTGCAATCAATGGTTATAAGCCATTTAAAAAGCTTATCCAAAGAGATCGAGTTAGGTATGTCAAGTTTGCAGTTTTTCTTTTCAATTGCATGCAGCAATTCGGTCTTTCAGAATAAATTATATCAATTAGGGTGCAATATAAGTGTGAACTCTCTAGTTGTATAGGCAATAGAAAGTTTGGAAACAGTGCATCGTAGTATTTTGGGGTGGGCTACGGCGGCGGCTATGGTGGAGGTGGCGACAATGACTAGTTAGGGTTAGAGATTAGGGTTGGTGGTGGAAGGATGAAGAAGAGGGTATTTCTAGTATAAAGGGTTGTGTACTAAGTAAAACATTTTTTTTCAAATTCATTAAGTGTGTGAACTGAGATATGATGTATACTGAGATAAAAGGGTATGTGGAAATAGAATTTCCCCATACATTGAGATAACATATAGCAACTGGAAATTAATAATTCAACAAAATGATAAAATGAGACACAAAGATTTGCTTGTTAAGAGAAAAACAATACCTTCAAGATTTGTCCGTGGCTCACCAACCTCTACCAAATATTTTGGCAGTTCAAATATACTCCCACTTGTCACATTTTCGGATAACTTGAGATATTTACGGCTCAAAATGGTTCCATCTTCATTCAGTAAAGTAGCCTGACATACTGACAAGATTAGTCTAGTAGAAAGGATACACAAAACTTGAAGATTCCTCTCATCACCAACTAATTACCCAATGAATGGTTATTGGGAGAGAGTGTTCCATGAGAACACCTGAAGTTTAATCCAATATATTGTTTACTGTATAATTTCTAAATTTTACATGCACAGTAAACCTCTCAAATTCACTGAAATACATGCAGTTCATGAGCTTTCCTAGCTATGGAGTCATCCAACAGAATTCATGAAAAGGTAGCCTGCGTTGCCTGTGTTGCTGAGTTATATTGAGTAATTGACCAAGCATCTTGTTACAGCCTAATCAAGATACATAGTCATGAAGGCTGGTCATGGAAATTAAGTCTCTAGGATACAAAGGCCAATCAATAAACCTACATAACCTTGGCATCTTTTCTTTTATTTCTTTAGGATTCAAATGTTTGAACCATGATTCTATCTTGACGGAAATGCAGTTCTAACTTGATTTACAGAAACACTCAAGTTCAGGAGCACATTTACCAACCTGCATCTGGAAGGAACCACAAGAGGCTAGCCTGAGGATACCACTATGGTACTTCTTAGCCTTCTGAGTTATCTGAGTAGTGTATAGAGCATTCCATTCTGCAATGTAAATGATATAAGTACGTAAGCAATAGTAGAGAAAAAATACTGAAAGCCAAATGCCGTTTTTAAAGAACATTAAAATTGGCAATATCAAAGACTTGTGCATATTTCCTTTTTGAGGCTTCATTCAAAGATTGAAATGATCTCACAGTGATACAGGAAAATAGATCTACACAGATACAAAATGTTGATTCATGCAGGTAGAAGAAACCACGATACAAATAAAATAGTGACCTCTAAAAGATGAGGACTTTAAAAGAGAAAGCTACCTTCAGGCATCAAATGGAAACAGAAGAAACAATCTATTAAACAACCATGAAAGATGCATCAACTTGTACTGACCTCTCATGGATGTATTAACAGCTTTAAGACAACGCAGTTGTGACACACTGTTACTTGAACAAGAATTTCCATTTTCTGTTAGATAACAAAACAAGAAAACTGAAAATAAGAAAAAGAAGCAACCAAGTATGTATTCACCTGATGGAAGAAAAAACATTTTAGTGACCAAAAAAAAAAAAAAAAAAAAAAAACGTTTAGCTCGAATAGCACACACAGAGTAGATGCCATTTCTGATCAATTTAGCAAAAAATTAGCATACCAACAGATGAATTATGCTGCGCCCGTTGTCCATGTGATAATCCTGTTTTGTCACCTGCTGTGCAATTTTTTTCTTGAACTTTCAAGTCCATTACAGGCTTATTGTCTCCTTCAGGTTCTCCAATGTCAACCAAATGACCATCAAAAGCTAGTGATTCACCAGATCCAATCACTTCTTCCTTCTTAAGGAACCTAACATCTAAGAGTCTCCTGCTCACATCATACAGTGTAACCTGCATGATGACACAGAAGAGGAGTGTGAGAGCTAATTGTGCTTTGTATGGACAGAAATGCAAAGCAACAATAAACAATAAGGGCAGTAACAACTAAAATAGTAACAATTAAAATAAAATATCACTGTAAAGAAGATGCGCAAATGCATTACCATCGAATAAGTTCTGAAGTTAGGAATTTACTGTAAGGAGAATGAAGGGTGAGTGTCATGCAAAGAAATGGGGGCACCTCTCAACATAACTTCTAGAATTGCTGTAAGGTTACCTTTTATTGCAAGTATGTAGATCCTAGAAATTTGATGAAACTGATAAAGAATTCTATGCACAAGAATCCAAAGACACCACAAAAACACCACGAGAAAGAGAGAAGAAAAAAGGAATAAATAAAAGCACTTCAACCTGAGAAAGTCACACCTGTGAATTTTGAAAATTAACAGGTTTAATTATATTCTGTAGGTGGTGAACTGCAATCCTCAAATTATAAAACCATAATCCCATATTTTTATTTCGCATACTGATAATCAACCACAGTGATGTTTTCCCCAAAATGTCCTAAATTTAAGATTTATGGGAAGAAACCATGAGTGAGGATGGTTCAAAGTCAGAAACTAATTTTCAAGGTTCACTTTCAGTTAAAAACATAGCTGGGTTAAATTTATTAGTAGCATAACAAATTATAAAGTGCTTTAGGCACCCAATTTAGTTTTTTTTTTGGATAAGTTTTAGGCACCCAATTTAGTTGCATCAACATTTCCTCTTTTGCCTTGGAAAATTTAGCAATAACAATGAGTTTCTACAATCAAGATCAGTCTAATAATCTTTAGTATCTGACAAGAATACAAAGGATTGGTTTAGCCATTACTCATTGTAGCACCACTTTCTTATCACATCATCACATGTTCAGTACTTTCACATTCTTATATAGCATTTACAATCACTAAGAAATTACCATTTATTTTTTGGCAATGTTGCATACCAAACCAAACCAAACCAAGCCTTAAGTCCCATCAAATGAGGTCGACTACATGAATCCTTCTTCTCCATGCTGCCCTATCAAAGGTTATTTCGTTAGTCAAATTAAGTAGATCCATATCTCTATTTACAAGGCAAATCAACGTTAATCTACGCCTACCCCGTCCCTAACACTTCCATCTACCGTTACAGCATTGCATCTCTTCACTGCTGTCTCTATTGGTCTCCGTTGAATATGACCAAACCATTTCAATCAATTCTCTCTCAACTTATCTTCTATCAGTATTGCTCCTACCCATTCCCGAATACACTCATTCTTAATTTTGTCTTGTCTTGTCTAGTCTTGCCACGCATCCACCTTAGCATCCTCATCTTATCTACATGTTGATTCTTGGTTGCCCAACACTCTGTCTCATACAACATCGCTGGTCTAATATCTGTTCTATAGAACTTACCTTTTAGTCTAATGGGTATTCGTTTATTGCACAGTATCCCAGACGCACTTCTCCACTTACACCATCCCGCCTTAATCCTATGGGCCACATTCGCATCAATCTCCCCCGCTGTTGTGATAATCGATCCTAAATAACGAAAATGTTCACTCTTAGACAGTTCTTGGTTCTCAATCTTCACTTATACTCTGCTTTTATTGTTATTGTTATTAAATTTACACTCCATGTACTCTATCTTAGTTCTACTTATTCAAAATCCTTTAGATTTAAGAACTTTTCTCTAAATCTCCAACTTTGTGTTAACTCCTCCAGTCTCATCCACTAGTACAATATCGTCTGCAAAAAGCATATACCATGACATGTCATCCTGAATATTTCTCGTCAACTCATCTATAACTAAAGCAAAAAGATAAGGACTTAAGGTAGATCCTTAGTGTAATCCTACAGTGATAGAAAATTCATTTGTCACTCCAGCAGGCAATCTAATAGTGGTCACCACCCCTTCATACATGTCCCTAATTATATCAATGTAGCCTTTTGTCACCCATTTCTTCTCTAACACCCACTATATTATATCCCAAGGCACTCCATCACGTGTTTTCTCAAGGTCGATAAACACCATATGAATATCTTTTTTCTTTTCTCTATATTTTTCCAGTACTCTCCTCAAAAGATAGATCACTTTCATTGTTGATCTGCCAGACGTAAACCCAAATTGATTCTTTAACACCTCTGTTATATCTCGCAATTGGCGTTCCATCACCCTCTCCTACACTTTCATTATATGACACATTAACTTGTTCCTCTATAGTTGTTATAATTCTGGACTTTTCCTTTATTCTTATAAATTGGCACTAAAATACTCTTCCTCCACTCATCTGGCATGTTCCTAGTCAACAAAATTTTGCTAAACAACCTAGTCAACCAAGTAATCACATTTTTACCCAAACACTTTCAAGCTTCAATAGGGATATCATCGGATTCCAAAGCCTTATTTGATTTTATCTTCTTAAGGGCAATCTCCACTTCAAAGTTCATAATCCTACGATAGAACCTATAGTTTTGATTTATCGTATTACTGGCTAGTTCTTCTCCTATTGATGTACCTTCATGTTCCTCATTTAATAGTTTCTCAAAATAGTTCTTCTATCTTTCCTTAAACTCTTCATCCTTCACCAGTAGTTGCATCATTAAGTTAATTGACTAGATTGTCAATAAAATACCAAAATGACATAACAACAACAATAGAGGTATTGGTTGATGGGACCTATTGAAGTTCAACCTGCCTCCCTTGGGATCCACAAATTGCAACTCTTAAGATTCCATCGTGATACTTCTTGGACTTTTGAATTATTTGTGTAGTATACATCACATACCATTCTGCAATTGAAAAGAGAAAATTGTCAACTAGCAAAAGAAGTAGATAAAAAAAAAAAAAAAAAAGATAAACATGAAACTCATATCTATGCAAGACAATCAATTAGATCTTTGTGTCGGGGCTAATGACGGAGATAGTGAGGTAACAACCAAGACACATCAACTCCTCCCTTCAACAACCAAGAAAAGAAAGGGAAAAAAAAAGACAAGTAGATACTGCCCCTTGGTTTTTCCAATGTTTCAATTGCTCTGATTTCAGAATATTTTTTACTCTTGCTTTGTTCTTTTCTTTTCTTTTTTCTTTTTTCTTTTTTCTTTTTTTTCCTTCTGTGTGAGAGCAGGTGCATGCATGTGCATGCAAATAAAGTGAGTGTTTGAGAGAGAGAGAGAGCACTGTGTAAAACAAACGCAAACCAACTAAAGTCAACCTGACAATTAACTAAGTCTATTTACACTTGTCAGTCCTGCAATTGCAGAATGTTATGATGCTTTCCACTATTTTCTCGAACAAAACAAATCTAAAACCAGCATTTACAATCACGTCAAGGATTAATTGTGAGTTTCTTGAATGTGATGAAAATAACACAAAGGATTAGTTACTGTTACAGGCACAACAGTACAAACTGACCAGAATGGCTGGCTTTTGTAGTATCTGGACAATTCCTCGGTGAACTGTACTTGTTGATTTCATTCTTCTTAAATTCTGAAATAAGGAAAACCATTAAAGGTACATCATTCTATAAGCTCATTGAAAAAATATGCTAGCTAGATACAAGTACATATTGAAGGGTTTTGCTGTGGTAGTCTATGGAGGGAAAAATATTGTAAAACACAGGATTAAGAAAAACAAAAACCACCTTAGCACCTTCCGGTAGCTTAGGAGGTGCATGCATGCAAAATCACAATCTCACAAAGAGTGAGCACATGAAAGCATGTTCACCAAATGGTGTGTTGCCCATTCAACCAATAGAAACTGACAAATGAAGTACCTATGGTAGAAACTTTCATCCTGAATCAATCACCTAACCAGAAATAAAAAGAGGAGACTGATCGACCATCTCACTTTGCAAATGAAAAATGAAGAGACAATGAACGCTATAGGACCAACCTCTAATAATTTTTTGTGATGGGCTTAGATTTCTTGATGATGGTGCTTTGTTCTTCCCCAAATTCAGTTTCCTGTTTCCTGGACAAAAAAACTGTACTTAGGAACAGCCAAAGAGTACAATTTTATTGAAAATTTGATAAAAGAAACATGCAAAGCAAAGTATTTTAAAGATCCACAGAGTAAAAAAGGATTAAGGTGATACCAATAGGATCTGAATTATGCTCGACCTTATGCCCATTAAACAACCCAGCTTTCTTAGTAATTTTCTCATCTCTTCCCTGAAAATTCAAATTAGGCACTGGCTTATGACCTCCATCAGGATCCCCGATGTCAACAAGATAAGCATCGAATGCCAGTGTTTCACCAGATCTGACAACATCGTCTTTCTTCACATTCCTGCTATCCAGGAGTTTCTCACAATCGTCATAGAGCATGATCTGTGGCAGATTAACAAAAATACTTAATCAATGGTGAATCAACATGCAATGATGCAATCCATTATTGCCAAACTAGTGCAATTCCAAGTCTTATGTCCATTTTCCATACGATTTCTCATCAATCAAGTAGAGAATGAAAAAATAGACAAAAGAAATCGTACACTTCAAAAGCTAGAATTATGATATCTAACCTAAATTCTTCTATTAACATCTATAGAGTTTATTTGTTCCAGAAAATAACGAGCAGATTATATAGAAAGGTCGGAACACAATCAATCAAGCTAAGGTGCAAACTGCATAGGATGCAATTTTGATCGTCTCAACATAAATGTTAGTTTCCTTTTAAATTTCTACTCACTTCTACTACTTGAAAGTTCACAACATGCAAATTAGCATACAATAACTTGAAATTCAAGTGCATTTTCACTGGAATACCTAGAAATCGTTTAACCGAGTGAACGATCGCACCTCATTCAAGAACACACATACACACAGAGTCTCGAATTGTTGAAGAATGATATTGAGTGGTCATAGTAGTACCTTGTGGGTTGAGTTGTGAAGCTCTAAGAAGCCATCTTGATAGACTTTGCGCTTTTGCTTAATGTGCTTCGTGTAGGTCACGGACCATCTCTTTAGATCCCCCATAGTTACAGATCTAATTCCACAAATTCAAATACCAATTGCAGACACGAGATTAGAGACAGAGTCAGCCATTGAAGCTCAGAGAGAGAGAGAGAGAGAGAGAGAGAAATGAACTTTTCCAAGGAGATGAAAAAAAGGAGTGATAGACGGAGATGAAATATCATCGGCCGCACTTCCCTGCGAGCTCGACGTCGTTTTGTTTAGTGTGATTATTATTATTTTTTTCCCCCAAAAATTTGACTTCTGCCCTCCCTACCCACACAACCCTTCCCCACCTTCAAACCAAATTTCGACTCTGCTACAGGGCCCGAAACGGTTTCGAGCCAAACGGCTCGAATTTCAGAAGGAAGGAGGAAGAAGAAGAAGAAGGAGAGGAGGAAGAAGAAGAAGGAGAGGAGGAGAAGCAGAACTGGAGGGGGCCCTAAAAATGGGGTTGGAGGCTGAGGTGGAGGTGGAGGCGGAGGCGGAGGCGGCGGCGGGTGGAGGTGGACGAGCGACGAGCTGGGAGATCGGCCGACGAGCTGCGAGATCGGACGAGCGACGAGCTGCGACGCCGGCCGACGAGCTGCGACGCCGGCCGACGAGCTGCGACGCACGCCGGCGAGCTGCCCTTCTCTCTCTCGCCTCTGCTCTTCTCTCTGTTCAACGAAGAAGACGAAGAGAAAGAAAGAGAAGGAAGAAAAGGGGAAAAAAAAAAAAAAAAAAATTCGAAGCCCAAAACGACGTCGTTTTGGGCTTCGACCCGGATTTCGAGCCCCAGATTCGGGCCCTCAAACATTATTTCCTTTCAGGCGGGAATGTAATGCTCCCAAAAGGTATGTTTGGATGCACGGAAATCTCATCCAGTTTGGTTTAGAATTCAAAAATTAATTTTGAGTTTTTAATTTTCATATATTTTTGTATTTAGTAATTTTTTATATTTTAGCTTTTTTAAAAATAAAAATAAAAATAAAAACTTTAAGAAAAATTAATTTAAGGTCCCTCTCCTATTTTTAGTAATAGAAGAGATTCATAATATTATTTTATGATGGCTAAGGTCCTTCAGATAAATTTGATATATCTCACACCTTCAAACTCTCATCCCCCTCTCTTTCTCTCTTCGTTGCTCTTTTCTCTCTCTCTCTCTCTCTCTCTCTCTCTCTCTCTCTCTCTCGTCGATCCAGCTCGCCAGCCACTCTCACTTCGTCGAAGACATCGTCCTTTCTTCTGACGGCCAGTTCGCTCTCTCCGACAGCTGGGACTCCGAGCTCCGCCTCGCGGACCTCTCCACCGGCATCACTGCTAGCCACTTTGTCGACCACTCCAAAGACGTCCTCTTTGTCACTTTCTCCCTCGATAATCGCCAATATGTTGGAATGATAAACTTGGTTCTGAGCATTACTCAACGTTGAAATGGCCACGCTAGCGTTGAAACAATTTGATGATGATGCTTAGACAGAAGGTTGAGTTCCCAAAGAACTGAAGCTAGGGCATTGCTAAGATTTGGGTCTGAGGCATAAGGTTGATACTTCTACAAGTAATTAAATTACTCATTAGTAAAAGGTTTGGAAAATTAAAATGAAGAGCCCACCAGTTCAATAAAATGTTAACTATATAACAAGAATAGAATAGGTATATGATCAAAAGTTTTGGGAAATACACTCGCTACATGTATAAATTATGTATATACAAGTATGATTATATATATATACACTTGTATGTGTGTGTATATAAACTAATGTAGTGTATGATTATATATTTTGATAGGTATATATCTTTGGTTGTTCAAATTTCTCCTATGGACCAAACCATAGGATTTCTTTGGACTAACCCAGAGAAAATTCAATCTAAACCAGAGAATTTCTCTAGACCAACCTAGAAAAAATTCAGTCCAAACCAAAGAAAATTCAGTCTAAACCAAAGAATTTCTCTGAACCATGTAAACAAACCCAGAAGTCTCTAAAGATTTTTTTAGGTGGATAACACTTTGAAGATCCGTAGTGTTTAATCCCAATTGCTTTGATTTCACAGTGTAAAAGCCCCTCTCATGTTTGGGTTTCTCTCTTTCTCTGATCAAAATAGACATCTAGTTCTTGGGTTGTTGCCAACAGTTGCTGAAATCGTTACTTGTTTTATGCTAAACCCTCCAAATTCGTTTATGAATGTTATAGTGCAATTCCTAATCACCTATTTTGGTGATCTTGCTATTGTTGTTTGAATTATTTATGACCCAATTCTATAGCTTGCTTGGTGTTATCATTTGATGTTATTTTGTTCAAGAGAACCTTATCTGGAGCGTTTGATCATCTTGAATCTCAGAGGTTGTATATTCTCTTTTATATGATTTACTTGTAGTAAATTTATTGGTATTTTGCAACATTGAATTGATTATACATTTATAGTTACTTGAATTTTCCTAGTTTTTGCACCCAAGTTGGGGTTCAATACCATACTTCAAGTTCTATTCCAAGAAACCTATTTCCTGCCACTTGAATTTACCATATTTTCAGTAACCTTCTGAAAAATTTAACAACCCCATTTGAAATCCTCTCATCATGCTTTGAAACCCTTTTTGAATCTCCTATTTCATTAATTGGAAATAATTTTTGTTGACTACTCTGGTTTGCCATTCACTTAAAACCCATGCCTTTTTGTTTGCATTGTATTCTCTGTAAATATGCATTCAAATCACTGAAGTTATCAAACTACAGACAACACAAGTGAATTTTTGTGGTTGGCAGAGATTTTCTCTGGGGTTGAATAAATTTCTCTGGGATAGAGAGGGAAATTTCTCTGGGTTGAATCCAGAGAAATTATCTGGTAAGATTTTCTCTGTGATGTGTCAAGAGAAATTTGAAATTTTCTCTATGATTTGTTCAGAGAAATCCTCTGGATCAAATTTTCCCTGGATCAAATTTTCTTTGGATCAATATTGAAGGACCTTAGATATTATGAAAATATTTAATGTCCTTTATACTATAAAATCTTAATACCAGGGACCTTAAAAAAAATTCCCAAAACTTTATAATGCATCTAATTTATTAGACGTCTTTAAAAAGTAAAATGTCAGTGAGTTTTGTTACAGATAAAAATACAAAAATATGCTTATTTTTTTTATTATTTTAGATACATCTAAATTATGCATGTATGAAAACTTAACTAAAATATGAAAGATGTTGTGAGACTAACTTTTAAAAAATAGTTACAATAGATTAATAAAAAGTTTTATTATTTAAATTTTTTTTTTTTTTTATAGTCATTGTTAGTAATTGAATAGTAAATCATTAAAATTTTCCTATAAATAAAATGTCACTCTCTCATCTACACTATGTTTGGGAACCTAGGAGAGAAAAGAAAAGAAATTATTACTTAAGTTATAAGAGAAAATAAAAAAAAAAGAAATGATTGTGATTTCTCTCATTTTTGTTTGGATAATGAAGAAATAAAAGAAAAGAAATGATTGTGATTTCTCTCATTCTTGTTTGGTTCAATTTCATTAAGAGAAAAGAAAATAAATTATTTATGTTATATTACTAAAATAACCTTTTTATATTTTCAATTATTTTATTTCTTTTATTTTTATATGGACAAAAATGGTATTATGAAA